>CM059804.1:39484227-40684227 GCA_030435695.1 Brachymystax lenok tsinlingensis | reverse complement strand
GCAAGTCCGTCACGTATTGATGAGCCATGTCGGCGGTGGCTGCTGTGACATCTCCCGGTTGGTACAGGAGATTTGCAGGCCCGTCATCATCTCGAATGGTGTTATTCCCATAGACTTGTTGCGTGTGGCTCTGGCATCAGTACCAGTGGGAGTTTGAGGTCAAAGAACTTGGTGTATGGTATCGAGTTTAACACCCAATCTTACCAAAATGTTCGCTTCAACAGGTTAAGCCTGTCAGTATTCGTAGCCCAAGGCGTCCTCTATGTCTGCTAAGAACGTCTGTGTCATTTGGCTTACCTGGAATGGGGTCAAAGGTGCAGATGTTTTTGACAATTTTGACAAGGCATTCCGCGCGGAGCATCTGCTCCCTCCTGTGGCGAATTTTGGGCCAAGAGGAAAAGTCAAGCTATGACTTTGTTGGCGAGGAGTCACCATGTTACTCCGGGCTGAATGGCCAAGAGGAAAAGACTGAGGGACACCCGAGAGAGGTAAAGTCTGAAACTTCCTGTCGGTGTCAATCCTTCGTTCCCCGAGCTCCGGTTGAGCTTTGTTGCAAAGTCACACGGTAGTGCCTAAGAGTGGTATTCTGCTGCATCGCAGAGTCCACCTGGGAGCTTAGGGTATTTATTTTAGACACGTGAGTGTCACACTTGCTCCGCTTGGCCTCATGCTTATCTGTCATGGTTTGCAGGGAGAGGTCTTGAGTGCGGAGCGAGAGATTCAGTGATGCTTAGAGCTCACTTTTTCCAACTTCCTCACCTGTGTTCTCTCATCATTCATTTGATCAGCGACTTCAATGAGTTCCGCTGTTTTGTCATCCAACTTGGTCATTGTGTTCATTAACTGATGGTCTTTGGTCTGCAGCTTTTGGAATACAACATTATTGCTTTGAGTGGTGTCATTCAAAACTGCTTGCAGGGCATCAAGTTGCTCGCCCTTGTTTTTAGCTAGCTCGTCAGATTCATCTAGTTTTGCATGGACTTTGTCATAACAACGTCTGACGTTCAACCTGTGGTGGTTAATTTCTTTACTATCAAATGAGGAGAGACAAACTTATCACACAAGTCAGAGTTATACTTAAACTAAATCTTTAATCACTTATTAATGAGGGAGCAGGTCAATACAACACACACATATAAAGTCAATCGATTGAGTGCTCTACGATAATGATGGCTGGTCAACGATTCACGCTCAGATGATTCGTTGACAGCCCAGAGACAAAAGTTCAAAGGTATTTTATAGCCAAGATACACCCCTTTCAACCTACATGACGAACAACAGATATATAGAATGGGTCACAAGGTTAAGATCTGTATGAAAGATACCTATAATACATAGCAGACAGTATCTGCTGTGTCAACAGTTTTCCATGTGTAGAGACCAGTGCCTTGCCCCCCAACTCCATACTCGAGCCATGTCTCCCTGGTGCGGTATAGAACAGAAACATTAACTCATGCTCTGGAATGCTCTTAAGGTTTATTTTCTTTTGGGTCTATCACCCAAAAGACATCGTAAATCTCCTGTCAGTGTTATCTACCAGAGGCCCATCCTCAGTAGAACACACACACAATAGTTATAAGAATCCTCTATTCTGTTGCATAAAACAACCATTTGATGCAATAAAAGTACTATAACATAATCTTGCAATTTTCCACCATAATCCCCCATTTTGAGAAACCTCTCAACAAGATTTAAGAACGTTCATTCACATGTAGAAAATGCATACATTCTACTTAAACCAAGAAGGATAAAAGCAATAATTCATTGCATGGGTTCCTGCACATGACCGGCTGCTATAGCACTGGCTCAGCCTCCTTCCAAGAACTTAGCACTGTCTCCCATTTCAACCTCCAACACATTTTCTAAGCACTCTAGCAATTTTTCTGAGGAGGTTATGATATACAGTCACCTGCACGGACCCATGCAGAAAAACAAAAGATGCATACAGTTTATGAGATTCAAAGCTATGTCTTCATAGACAGTGAAAAGCACATATGTAATGCATAATGCAGTGCATGCAACAATGGAGTTTAATAAAATAAGCTTTAGTTATCTATCACACGCCAATGGATCAGCATGGTGGAAATAACTATTTCCCAGAAACTAAAATTAGCATATTTTGTCTTGTTGGACAAATCCAAGTAGTGACTCCTGGTTAACTTCTTAGGGAGCGGTGGGGTAATTATCGCTGAATTACCTCTCCAAAACAAACTATAGTTAACTTCTTAGGAAGCGGCTCCCGAGGTGACAGTTTTGGAGAGTCTGGCGTGCCCAAAGTAAAATGCCTCCCACTCAGGCCCAGAAAATAGGATATGCACATAATTAGTACTATTGGATAGGAAACACTCTGAAGTTTCTAAAAGTGTTAACATAATGTCTGTGAGTATAACAGAACAGAAATAGCAGGCGAAAACCCGAGAAAAATCTGTCACATTGGCTCTGTTTGACACACTCCCTATTGAGTTCTATGGCAAGCAGCTCCGAGATTTCAGTACCCATGGCTTCCACTAGATGTCAACAGTCTATATATAAAGCCTCAGAGAGATTGGAGTAAGCAGGAAGAATAGGTACAGGAAATGGCCAAGGTAGCTCAGATGTCAACAAGTCTGGCTGCGCGCCCCACTTTATTTTACTTATATAACAATTAGGTGACCATCCGAGTGAAATATTATTGCTCATATTCATAAAAGGATAGCTAAAGATGCATTTTAACTGGTATTTGATTTGTTTAGGAAAAGTTTATAGGTATATTTGAACACGTTCTTTTCACGTTTCAATGGGCAATTCGACGTTGGATTTTCTGAACCAAACTGAGATTTATGGATATTATAAATGACTTTTTCTAAGAAAAGAATCTTGGAATGTCTTCGTTGGACACTTGGGAAGCCCTCAGCAGAAGTTCTTCAAAGGGTAAGGGATTTGTTTTCGCTGTGAAATGTGTTTTGTGTGAACCGCGATGGTTTATGAATTTATGCTAATGAAAAAATATTGGAGGTGCTACCCTCAAACAATCAAATGTTGTGCTTTCGCCGTGAAGCCTTTTTGAAATCTGACAACGCTGTGATATTGCCAAGAAGCAGAGCTTTTGATGACTATGCAACACTTGTATATTGATGAATGTTTAATAATTCAACTTTTGGATTTTGAATTTGGCGCCTTACATTTCACCGGGTAGCGCCCCACCACTCCCTAAGTAGTTAAAATCAGATACCACCTGGACCTTTTCTCCTGACACATAGACATCTGGCACAGTGGCATCAGTTGTCCTCTTTGTGAGGAACATGAGTTTTTTCTACATTGAGATGTAAACATGAGTCCCTGAGCCACTTTGTAACCTGGACCATTACAGTAGTGAGTTCTTGTGTAGCTTGTTGTTTGCTCTTTGCATGCACATATATTACTGTATCATCTGCATACATTTGAACTTCAGACCCAGTACAGACAGAAGGCAGATCATGAATGTACAAGCTGAACAGTATTGACCTTTGGGGCACGCCCACATCGTAGCTAAGAGTGGGCAACAGTTAGTTTTGACTATTATGCTGATGAGACAGCACCAACATTTAAAAGGTTCTAGATTTGTTAAGTACCATGGCATCATCCTTGATTCCAACCTCTCTTTTGAAAAGCAAATGAAAAAGGTAACTCAAATAACCAAATTCATCCTAGCTAATTTCCAATACATACGAAATTGTTAGACTACAGAGGTAGCACAACTGTACTTCAAATCTATGATACTCCCCCACTTAACATAGTACTTGACTAGATGGGCCCAAGCCTGCTGTACAACATTAAAACCCATTCAGTCTGTCTGCAAACAGGCTCTCAAAGTGCTTGATAGGAAGCCCAATAGCCATCATCACATTCTCAGAAAGCATGAGCTCCTGAGTTGGAAACATCTTGTGCAATACACTGACGCATGTCTTGTATTCAAGATCCTAAATGGCCTGGCTCCCCGTCCACTCAGTACTTTGGTTAAACAGAAAACCCAAACCTATGGCAGCAGATCCACAAGGTCTGCCATGAGAGGTGACTGTATAGTTCCCTTAAGGAAAAGCACCTTTAGTCAATCTGCTTTCTCTGTGAGAGCTTCCCATATCTGGAATACCCTGCCATTAGACACACATACAGTTGAAGTCGGAGATTTACATACACTTAGGTTGGAGTCATTAGAACTCGTTTTTCAACCACTCCACAAATTTCTTGTTAACAAACTATAGTTTTGGCAAGTCGGTTCGGACATCTACTTTGTAATTTTACAGACAGATTATTTCACTTATAATTCACTGTATCACAATTCCAGTGGGTCAGAAGTTTACATACACTAAGTTGACTGTGCCTTGAAAAAGCTTGGAAAATCCCAGAAAATTATGTCATGGCTTTAGAAGCTTCTGATAGGCTAATTGACATAATTTGAGTCAATTGGAGGTGTACCTGTGGATGTATTTCAATGCCTACCTTCAAACTCCGTGCCGCTTTGCTTGACATCATGGGAAATTAAAAAGAAATTAGCCAAGACCTCAGAAAGAAATTGTAGACCTCCGCAAGTCTGGTTCATCCTTGGGGTGCAATTTCCAAATGCCTGAAGGTACCATGTTCATCTGTACAAACAATAGTACGCAAGTATAAACACCATGGGACCATGTAGCCGTCATACCGCTCAGGAAGGAGACACGTTCTGTCTCCTAGAGATGAACGTACTTTGGTGTGAAAAGTGCAAATCAATCCTAGAACAACAGCAAAGGACCTTGTGAAGATGCTGGAGGAAACAGGTACAAAAGTATCTATCTCCACAGTAAAAAGGGTCCTATATCGACATAACCTGAAAGGCCGCTCAGCAAGCCACTGCTCCAAAACCGCCATAAAAAAGCCAGACTACGGTTTGCAACTGCACATGGGGACAAAGATTGTACTTTTTGGATAAAAGTCCTCTGGTCTGATGAAACAAAAATAGAACTGTTTGGCCATAATGACCATCGTTATGTTTGGAGGAAAAAGGGGGAGGTTTGCTAGCTGAAGAACACCATCCCAACTGTGAAGAAAGGGGGTGGCAGCATCATGTTGTGGGGGTGCTTTTCTGCAGGAGGGACTGGTGCACTTCACAAAATAGATGGCATCATGAGGTAGGAAAATGATGTGGATATATTGAAGCAACATTTCAAGACATCAGTCAGGAAGTTAAAGCTTGGTCGCAAATGGATCTTCCAAATGGACAATGACCCCAAGCGTACTTCCAAAGTTGTGGCAAAATGGCTTAAGGACAACGAAGTCAAGGTATTGGAGTGCCATCACAAAGCCCTGACCTCAATCCTATAGAAAATTTGAAAGGCCGCTCAGCAAGGACGAAGCCACTGCTCTAAAGCCGCCATAAAAAGCCAATCAATCAATCAAATCAATCAATCAAATGTATTTATAAAGCCCTTCTTACATCAGCTGATGTCACAAAGTGCTGTACAGAAACCCAGCCTAAAACTCCAAACAGCAAGCAATGCAGGTGTAAAAGCACGGTGGTTAGGAAAAACTCCCTAGTTATGCCAGAACCTAGGAAGAAACCTAGAGAGGAACCAAGCTGTGAGGGGTGGCCAGTCCTCTTCTGGCTGTGCCGGGTGCAGATTATAACAGAACATGGACAAGATTTTCAAATGTTCATAGAACAGGCAGAACAGTTGAAACTGGAGAAGCAGCACGGCCAGGTGGACTGGGGACATCAAGGATTCATCAGGCCAGGTAGGCCTTGAGGAATGGTCCTAATGGGGGGGAGGCAACCTGGACAGGAAGATCACGTCAGTGACTCAACCCACTCAAACAATGCACCCCACCCCAGGGATGGCATGGAAGAGCACCAGTAAGCCAGTGACTCAGCCCCTGTAATAGGGTTAGAGGTAGAGAATCCCAGTGGAGAGGGGAACCGGCCAGGCAGAGACAGCAAGGGTGGTTCGTTGCTCCAGTGCCTTTTCGGTTCACCTTCACACTCCTGGGCCAGACCACACTCAATCATAGGACCTACCGAGGAGAAGAGTCTTCAATAAAGACTTAAAATTTGAGACCGAGTCTGCGTCTCTCACATGGATAGGCAGACCATTCCATAAAAATTGAGCTCTATAGGAGAAAGCCCTGCCTCCAGCTGTTTGCTTAGAAATTCTAGGGGCAGTAAGGAGGCCTGCGTCTTGTGACCGTAGCGTATGTGTAGGTATGTACGGCAGGACCAAATCGGAAAGATAGATAGGAGCAAGCCCATGTAATGCTTTGTAGGTTAGCAGTAAAACCTTGAAATCAGCCCTTGTCTTAACAGGAAGCCAGTGTAGAGAGGCTAGCACTGGAGTAATATGATACATTTTTTGGGGTTCTAGTCAAAATTCTAGCAGCCGTGTTTAGCACTAACTGAAGTTTATTTAGTGCTTTATCCGGGTAGCCGGAAAGTAGAGCATTGCAGTAGTCTAACCTAGAAGTGACAAAAGCATGGATCAACTTTTCTGCATCATTTTTGGACAGAAAGTTTCTGATTTTTACAATGTTATGTAGATGGAAAAAATCTGTCCTTGAAACAGTATTGATATGTACGTCAAAAGAGCGATCAGGGTCCAGAGTAACGCCGAGGTCCAGAGTAACGCTGAGGGCAATTTTGTGGCTTCACCATGTTTCATCAAAATGTACAACTGTGTGTCATCCGCATAGCAGTGAAAGTTAACATTATGTTTCCGAATGACATCACCAAGTGGTAAAATATATAGTGAAAACAATAGTGGTCCTAAAACAGAGCCTTGAGGAACACCGAAATTTACAGTTGATTTGTCAGAGGACAAACCATCCACAGAGACAAACTGATATGTTTCCCACAGATAAGATCTAAACCAGGCCAGAACTAGTCTGTGTAGACCAATTTGGGTTTCCAATCTCTCCAAAAGAATGTGGTGATCGATGGTATCAAAAGCAGCACTAAGGTCTAGGAGCACGAGGACAGTTGCAGAGCCTCGGTCTGACGCCATTAAAAGGTAATTTACCACCTTCATATGTGCAGTCTCAGTGCTATGATGGGGTCTAAAACCAGACTGAAGCGTTTCGTATACATTGTTTGTCTTCAGGAAGGCAGTGAGTTGCTGTGCAACAGCTTTTTCAATTTTTTTTGAGAGGAATGGAAGATTCGATGTAGGCCGATAGTTTTGATATTTTCTGGGTCAAGGTTTGGCTTTTTCAAGAGTGACTTTATTACTGCCACTTTTAGTGAGTTTGGTACACATCCGGTGGACAGAGAGCCGTTTATTATGTTCAACATAGGGGGGGCCAAGCACAGGAAGCAGCTCTTTCCGTAGTTTAGTTGGAATAGGGTCCAGTATGCAGCTTGAAGGTTTAGAGGCCATGATTATCAATGTGTCAAGAGATATGGTACTAAAAAACTTGTGTCTCCCTTGATTCTATGTCCTTGCAAAGTTGTGCAGACTCAGGACAACTGAGCTTTGGAGGAATACGCAGATTTAAAGAGGAGTCCGTAATTTGCTTTCTAATGATCATGATCTTTTCCTCAAAGAAGTTCATGAATTTATCACTGCTGAAGTGAAAGCCATCCTCTCTTGGGGAATGCTGCTTTTTAGTTAGCTTTGTGACAGTATCAAAAATTAATTTAGGATTGTTCTTATTTCCTCAATTAACTTGGAAAAATAGGATGATCGAGCAGCAGTGAGGGCTCTTTGATACTGCACGGTACTGTCTTTCCAAGCTAGTCGGAAGACTTCCAGTTTGGTGTAGCGCCATTTCCATTCCAATTTTCGGGAAGCTTGCTTCAGAGCTCGGGTATTTTCTGTATAGCAGGGAGCTAGTTTTTTATGGCAAATGTTTTTTGTTTTTAGGGGTGCGACTGCATCTAGGGTATTGCGCAAGGTTACATTGAATTCCTCAGTTAGGTGGTTAACTGATTTTTGTACTCTGACGTCCTTGGGTAGGCGGAGGGATTCTGGAAGGGCATCTAGGAATCTTTGGGTTGTCTGAGAATTTATAGCATGACTTTTGATGATCCTTGGTTGGGGTCGGAGCAGATTATTTGTTGTGATTGCAAACGTAATAAAATGGTGGTCCGATAGTCCAGGATTATGAGGAAAAACATTAAGATCCACAACATTTATTCCACGGGACAAAACTAGGTCCAGAGTATGACTGTGGCAGTGAGTAGGTCCGGAGACATGTTGGACAAAACCGACTGAGTCGATGATGGCTCCGAAAGCCTTTTGGAGTGGGTCTGTGGACTTTTCCATGTGAATATTAAAGTCACCAAAAATGTGAATATTATCTGCCAAGACTACAAGGTCCGATAGGAATTCAGGGAACTCAGTGAGGAACGTTGTATATGGCCCAGGAGGCCTGTAAACAGTAGCTATAAAAAGTGATTGAGTAGGCTGCATAGATTTCATGACTAGAAGCTCAAAAGACTAAAACATCGTTTTTTTTGTAAATTGAAATGTACTATTATAAATGTTAGCAACACCTCGGCCTTTGCGGGATGCGCAGGCGATATGGTCACTAGTGTAACCAGGAGGTGAGGCCTCATTTAACACAGTAAATTCATCAGGCTTAAGCCATGTTTCAGTCAGGCCAATCACATCAAGATTATGATCAGTGATTAGTTCATTGACTATAACTGCCTTGGAAGTGTTGGATCTAACATTAAGTAGCCCTATTTTTAGATGTGAAGTATCACAATCTCTTTCAATAATGGCAGGAATGGAGGAGGTATTTATTCTAGTGAGATTGCTAAGGCGAACACCGCCATGTTTAGTTTTGCCCAACCTAGGTCGAGGCACAGACACGGTCTTAATGGGTTAGCTGAGCTGACTACACTGACTGTGCTAGTGGCAGACTCCACTAAGCTGGCAGGCTGGCTAACAGCCTGCTGCCTGGCCTGCACCCTATCTCATTGTGGAGCTAGGGGAGTTATAGCCCTGTCTATGTTCGTAGATATGATGAGAGCACCCCTCCAGCTAGGATGGAGTCCGTCACTCCTCAACAGGCCAGGCTTGGTCCTGTTTGTGGGTGAGTCCCAGAAAGAGGGACAGTTATCTACAAATTCTATCTTTTGGGTGGGGCAGAAAACAGTTTTCAACCAGCGATTGAGTTGTGAGACTGCTGTAGAGCTCATAACTCCCCCTAACTGGGAGGGGGCCAGAGAGAATTACTCGATGCCGACACATCTTTCTAGCTGATTTACATGCTGAAGCTATGTTGCGCTTGGTGACCTCCGACTGTTTCATCCTAACATCGTTGGTGCCGACGTGGATAACAATATCCCTATACTCTCTACACTTGCCAGTTTTAGCTTTAGCCAGCACCATCTTCAGATTAGCCTTAACGTCGGTAGCCCTGCCCCCTGGTAAACAGTGTATGATCGCTGGATGATTCGTTTTAAGTCTAATACTGCGGGTAATGGAGTCGCCAATGACTAGAGTTTTCAATTTGTCTGAGCTAATGGTGGGAGGCCTCGGCGTCTCAGACCCCGTAACGGGAGGAGTAGAGACCAATGAAGGCTCGACCTCTGACTCCGACCTGCTGCTTAACGGGTAGAACCGGTTGAAAGTTTCTGTCGGCTGAGTGAGCGACACCGTTTGAGCATTCCTACAGCATTTCCTTCCAGAAGCCATGAAAAAATTGTCCGGCTGCGGGGACTGTGCGAGGGGATTTATACTAACTGTACTTACTGGTGGCACAGACACTGTTTATCCTTTTCGACACTTACATTTCCCTTGCCTAACGATTGCGTCTGAAGCTACGCTTGCAGCTCAGCTATCCTTACCGTAAGGCGATCGTTCTCCTGTATATTATGAGTACAGCGACTGCTATTAGAAGGCATCATGTTAATGTTACTACTTAGCTTCGGCTGGTGGAGGTCCTGACGAAACACGTCCAGATAAAGCGTCCGGAGTGACAAAGTTGAATGGAAAAAAGTTGAGCGATGGAAAAACTAAAAATATAGACGATAATTAAAAAACTACGGTTTGCAACTGCACATGGGGACAGAGATCGTACTTTTTGGAGAAATGTCCTCTGCTCTGATGAAACAAAAATATAACTGTTTGGCCATGACGACCATCGTTATGTTTGGAGGAAAAAGGGGGAGGCTTGAAAGCCAAAGAACACCATCCCAACCGTGAAGCACGGGGGTGGCAGCACCATGTTGTTGGGGTGCTTTTCTGCAGGAGGGACTGGTGCACTTCACAAAATAGATGGCATCACGAGGAAAGGAAAATTATGTGGATATATTGAAGCAAAATGGCTTAAGGACAACAAAGTCAAGGTATTGGAGTGGCCATCACAAAGCCCTGGCCTTGTGCGAGCAAGGAGGCCTAGAAGCCTGACTCAGTTACACCAGCTCTGTCAGGAGGAATGGGCCAAAATTCACCCAATTTATTGTGGGAAGCTTGCGGAAGGCTACCTGAAATGTTTGACCCAAGTTAAACAATTTAAAGGCAATATTACCAAATACTAATTGAGTGTATGTAAACTTCTGACCCACTGGGAATGTGATGAAAGAAATAAAAGCTGAAATAAATCATTCTCTCTACTATTATTGTGACATATCACATTCTTAAAATAATTTTTACTAGGATTAAATGTCAGGAATTGTGAAAAACTGAGTTTAAATGTATTTGGCTAAGGTGTATGTAAACTTCTGACTTCAACTGTAACTGTGATTAATGTGCACTATCTCTGTAAAAATATAAATAAACTCAAACTACAATCCACTTTAATGACCAGACATTGTTCCACGTAATGGAAACAGATTATAATGTTGGAATACATTAACTTCCTGCTCAAATTCACTGGTGTTCCCTAAACTATAAAACCAAGCAGCAATAATCAGAAACTATCACAAAACGTTTCTGATTCAACGATTCAGATCTGAATCCCTTACAGCACGATAAAGCCCAGCGAGCACAACTAACTCTCCCATTCTTACCAGTAGGAACAAAATATCATCCATACTCAAACAACGTTCTGCGTGTACCTCTATCGTATGATTAAAAACTAACTTGACAACTTTCTATTCTCTTTCGGCTTCACATTTATGAAATGTCCAAGACTTTCAAAATATCGTGTAATGCGTCAAATTTATAAAATACATCAGTCAACCCATAAGAATAAAAAAAAACATTTCGGTGGGCACAACTCTAGCGCAATTACTTATCCGCTATTATTAGAATTCATTCGATTTAGGTAACTGTCTCTTCTTTGATTCAGGTATTGAAATACGACTCCATTCTCAATATGTTATTCCAGCAGATCATTTCGGCAACAGACAACGTATTACATCGAAATCGCCTTGCTATTTATGTTGAATGTTAGTCTTTCAATTTGAACTAAGCAAGCTGTTAAAACATTCAGTTTATATCTTAAACAAACACTGGCGGCCGTATCTGTCCAGACAAAACATACCAATAGTTCAATTACAATCAGAAACACAGATTTCAGTCAATACCATAGACCCAATGCTATTGAAATGACGAAGAAACCCCGCAAATAACCCAAATTACAATTGTCTGTAGTCGTAAAATCAGGCACATAATAATGACACAATTACCAGAAAATAGCCTTAATTAAAGGTCCAAGCGTTTCTCCTGTGAGATTCTCACATTCGCCAATGGAATAGATTAGCAGTCAGAGTTAAATCGACATTCATTGACTAGGAAACCAATCTTGCGGTTTTTAATAAAAGCAGATTATGTTTTCTCATGCAACGTATTTCAATTAATTTACTACATCACATTAATCACGCAATGATAATTAGTTTGTTGGAAACCCTAGGCTTTGCACGACGTTATAAATTACGTCGAGATTCCATCTTAATTCGCAATAATTTCATGGAAAAGGGTTTATTCAATAAATCCAGCAACTCCTCTCATACTGGGAAGAAAAAAATAAAACGAATTTTCAGGCCTTGAGGGCAGTTTTATTTCAAATGTAGTAGTACACGGACGGAGAAAATCCAATAAGCGTTTTAGTTACATCATTGGGGTAAATTAACCAAAAGTGGGCACACTCCAATCAGTTTCTAGAGCACAATTGCCCAGACTGTAGACAGTTTAATAATGCTTAAACCTAATCTTTATCAAATTATCCATTAAAGTTACCAACTCAAAACCTATGTACGTCTACATATGGGTTGTTTAAATTGTATCTAATTATATTCCCAGTATTACTTTATCAAATCTCTAGTAATTGTTTATGCACACATATGAAAATGATGAATTGTATCTTCACAGAATCCATATAAAACATAAGAAATTCTTAGGTACTCACAACAACCATACCATTAGATTTTTCAAGGACTCTCCATAGCCTCGAAGCAGCTCTCCAAACATACTCCCATCAGAACCAAAGAAATAAATTTTTGTTTCCCGGACAATGACCAGCCCGTCATGGGATCCTCAACGGTTCTCTAACCTCCCAGAGACCACGGCAAAATCAAGCCTCCCAGGAACTATAGACCTTCCGCTGCTTTCTAAAAAATCATCCTGCTCTCAATACCACCCCGTGATATTCTATGATGGGCAGTAAAGGAACGGAACCCCAAGATAACGTTATATGAAAGTTTATTAACCAAATTTCAATAATCTGATTGAGCATATTTCTATATGCTACTATCCAAACTTCAGATTAAGACTCATTTCCACAACTCTCATATCACAGTCACACAATGCTATTCTCAAACATATCTAATCAATTAATGTTTTTCGACAATATTTCAATCTCATGATTAGTTCCTAGGATAATGCAACTCATACATGTACATCTTTCAAAACTTTTAAAATGGGGTACAGGTTTAAAACAATTACAGGTGCACCTTACTATCTTAAACTATATCATACATGGTCTTAACTAGTTCACACAGATTCCAGATGTTTTAACACTAAATGGCCTAAGATAGTTCACACAGATTCTAGATATTTAACGCTAAATTACCAAACCCAGGGCATACCTGGCTAGCACATTTAAAATAATTGGAATTTACCACTTCTGAGGATCACTTAGATGGTCACACAGACATTTTTCAGAATGAGGTCCTTCTTCCAATAGGGTTTCACCAGGTATCGTGCTTCACACAGAACCCACAGTCACCCTGGCCCCTCACCCCTACAGACCGCACCAATCCCCACTGTGATCAATTCAGTGTCAGGACGGCTCTAGGTCGCCCGCAACCGACCAATGTTAGGTGTCTTTGAGTCGACTAACTCTCAGATCATTGTCCACTAACTCTGCCCTGTTTACACCTCCAAGGTGCCCCCCTCACACAGGAATACACACTCAGAGCCTACGTAACAGTGGCTTTTCTTAAAAACTTGACTTCGTGTGTTTCGCTCACCTCTTTATTTTTTTCAAACTAAGTTCGAGATGTGGTATACACTCGGCTCGCTGCTTCTCAGATCAAAGGTGGGTCCATCTGCTTCGTTCTCGAAGTGTGGTCTCCCTGAGATCCCAAGTTTGAGGGATCTCTCGTGCACGATTTACCCAGGTTGTAAGGAGCGGTCACCAAGTGAAGATTTACATCACCATCCCGTCGCCAAATGTGGTGGTTAATTGCATTATTATCAAATGAGGAGAGACAAACTTATCACACAAGTCAGAGTTATACTTAAACTAAATCTTTAAATCGATAATTAATAAGGGAGCAGGTCAAAAGGACCATATAATGGAGTAAGATTTCACACACATATAAAGTGAATCGATTGAGTGCTCTACGATAATGATGGCTGATCAATGATTCACGCTCAGATGAGTACCATTGGATAGGAAACACTCTGAATTTTCTAAGAGTATTAAAACATTGTCTGTGAGTATAACAGAACGGATATAGCAGGCAAAAACCAGAGGAATTTCTGTCCTGGAAAAACCCCTCCCTATTGAAAAGGACCATATAATGGAGTAAGATTTCAGCACCTATTGCTTCCACTGGATGTCAACAGTCTCTAGACAGTGTTTTGATTCTGTTTAGTTGCTCTAGATAGTAATAGAAGAAGAATTAGGAAGTGGTCACAGAGAAGTAAACAGAAGAGAATGCGCGTTCACCGGCTTGCGCGCGCTGTGGTTTTTTCCTTTCCTATCGCCCAATTTATATTCTGGTTGAAATATTATACTAAATATACATAAAAGTGTTCCTAAGGATACATTATCAGTGATGTTTGATTGTTCTTGGACAAGTTTATAGGTATAGTTTGAACGAGTTCTCTTCACGGTTCAATGGGCGAGTGGACGCTATATTTTCTCATCATAACGCACCAACCAAACGGAGATTTATGGATATAATACATGACTTTTTCTAACAAAAGAACCATGGATTGTCTTCGTTGGACACTTGGGAAGCCCTCAGCAGAAGTTCTTGAAAAGGTAATTGATTTGTTTTCGCTGTTAGATGTGTTTTGTGTGAACCGCGATGGTTTATGAATTTATGGTAATGGAAAAAATATTGGAGGTGCTACCCTCAAACAATCAAATGTAGTGATTTCGCCGTAAAGCCTTTTTGAAATCTGACAACGCTGTGATATTGCCAAGAAGCAGAGCTTTTGATGAGTATGCAACCCTTGTATATGGATGAATGTTTAATAATTCAACTTTTGGATTTTGAATTTGGCGCCTTACATTTCACCGGGTGGTGTCGGGAGCGCCCCACTACTCCCTAAGTAGTTAACAAAATGACTTTAACATGTTTTCATGTCTTAAAAATGTTTACACTTCCAGTTTACACAAATTTTTAAATGGCTTTTACAGATTGGATGTATGTTTTATAGTACTTCTGTTCTTGGTGGTTTAAATAAACTTGTACTTTTAACAATTGTAAATGTAATATTCAATGCTGTTTAATGAATTCTATGCTGTTTGTGTACAAATGACTCTGAAAAAAGATGAGCTTTTCCAAAATAAAGAATTACATGGGTTGACATCCAACGCAGTGATATTGCCAAGAAGCAGAGCTTTTGATGAGTATGCAACCCTTGTATATGGATGACTGTTTAATAATTCAACTTTTGGATTTTGAATTTGGCGCCTTGCATTTCACCGGGTAGTGTCGGGAGTGGGGCGCTAGCGCTGCTCCTTAAGAGGTTTTAACCATTTTTTGGTTACTACATGATTCCATATGTGTTATTTCATAGTTTTGATGTCTTTACTATTATTCTAAAATGTAGAAAATAGTAAAAATAAATAAAAACCATGGAATGAGTAGGTGTGTCCAAACGTTTGACTGGTCCTGTATGTTTGGAATATTTATTTATTGCACAGAAGGACAAGTTGTCCAATAGAATAGGTAAATTTTTGTACGATGGGCAATAGTAAATTGACATAGGCTAGTGCTGTTGCTGTTCGTTAGGCCTACTCATCTTGTTGGCTGACGATAAGTAGGCTAAATGTGGACAGTTCTTCTAACATCTTCAATATGCGCCTCGGAATCTTATAAGATGGACACGGGTGCGTCCCCGATGTGTCTGTCTTCACTTGTAGCCTACTTCTTACCTCTGAAAAGGACCCGATCACGTAACGGGCATTGGCCAATAGAATTAATGTATCTGAGAGAGCCATGTGAGTTAGAGGTGCTTTGGAGCATGGCAGCTGAGGGAAGGGAATTATAATTATTATATTCAGCCCAAAGGCACAACGGCCACAATAGGCATACATTTTTAAGGGGGCATTACAGCCACACAAGGGGGATGCCGCCAGGAAATTAAAGGCCGGTGTGAATATTATCAAGTGCTTGTCAAATTGTGAATGAGAGACTGATGAAGTGTGTGCAGCCTGTGCAAGAAACAAATCAGAGCTCATGCTTTTCATGCAACCTTTTTCAAACCGTCATCAGAGTCACATCATGCAGCCTTAAAATGTATTAATCATCAAAACATATAGCCAAATGTTTGTATCACAACTAAAGTTGTATAAATAACTCTATATTAAGCATATAGGAGAGCCTGCTTCTTTGTTAACTGCTCAACACAGATTAGCCGCATGTGCGCACTTCCTTGGAAATCGTTTGGAGAAAATATCCTTTCTATTTTATTCAGCTGTGTTCAATTACTTGTGTTAACTGTGAGTACGCTAGAGAAGAGACCAAACGTAATGGCATGCGCATTGCACACAAAGTTAAACCCATAATGAGCCATTCAGTTCAAATGTGTATGAGCCCAACATATGATTATTTATATTTTTTTTATAACTTGCATGTTTGTTTACTGTACTCTATTGCTATGATTGCTTTATATGCCAGCTAATTTAAGGCACGGAATTTCTATTTATAGTATTTGGCAGCCAGACAAGCCTTCCAATAAATTGGAATACAAAAGAAGCCATCCACCCTTGATGTCAATGTCAGGTTTTTTCTTTTCACTGAATCTCCGTTAGGATATTGGCTAGGCTACAATTAAGCTGTGGAATAATGTAGCCTAAATAAATAAGGAGAAAGCCTATTATTTTGCTCCATCGCATACAGTATAGGTAACTCCAAATGCCCGCAGAGATTGTGAAATACAGTATGAACACGAGACTCATGTTGCAGTTCATTTATTGTTGAATTATTCAAGGCTCCCTTTGATATTTCGTTTTAGTTTTATAAATAAAATACTTGAATGAAAAATATATATCGAAGAACACTTTGGAGATTATGGGGCAATTATCAGACCAAATGTGAGGGCACAACAGTTCATCTGATACAAGACTAAAGTTCTCAATATCACAGACCTGCTTTTCCCTAAAGAAAAATGCATCAACCACGTACAAATATGTCAATTTATTATAATCTACATAATTAAATCAACCTTATAATAAGTAATGATTTATATATTTCCAAAAGAAAGACTCATATACAGTATTTGTTCATCAACATCTTTATGTTTTCGTTAATAAAATAACGATAAAAAGACTCTCAGAATGCAGATGTTTATTTCAACTACATCTCAACTACATTTTAGTTGCACTTCCCCCCAGCTCCACGACCACAGGTAAAACCTTGCTGAGATGATCAATGTATTTGTTGCATTGTTGTATTGTCAGTTTCTCAAGCCAAAATGTCTTGATGGCCTTCACCAGTTCACCTTTGCTTGTACGGTTGGCACAGTTATGGATTAATGTTTTCAGTTGATGCCAAACAAGTTAGATTGGGTTTAAATCTGGAGACCTACATCTATAGATGAAAAACATATTTTTAGATACAGTATACTGTAGGCCTACTATAGGTGAGGTGAGTCTCACTAGTGTTGAGTAATGTGCTGTTGTAGGTCTTCTTACTCTGCTGGCGTCTTGACACAGTTTTTGCCCAGGCGGCAGTGTGCTTTGGGTCATTGCCTGCATTTGAGAAAGATCGCTCATCACAGCTACAGTATGTGCTACAGCATCATCAAAGTGAGTATGTGGGAGGTCTGCTGTATACTTATGGCCTATTGTAACCTGGAGTCACACCTTTCCAGTACTCCCTCACCCCAGAGTTACCATTGAAAAATGATATATTTATCTACATTTTTCCATTGAGACCAAAGAGAACAGACTGAATGGACATAGTTTTCAGCAAGCCAGCTTCTGTGGTGCTACACATTCCAGAGATACGGGCGATACGGAGAGTCAGGTGGAGAATGACGCGTTGAAGAGGGTAAGGGATGAGATGATGGAGTCACAATCCATTTCAGGTACACCTGTGAGCTCTGGAACTCCACCTCCGACAGGCTTAGGCAACAATCGTGGCGGGTTGGTCAAGTCGTCAGTTCACCCTGACAATTCCATTCCTCACCACAAGTGATACCATGAGTGTACACAGAATACCAACTGGGATGGATCCCGAGGCAAATTTGTCTTACCAGTGAACCTCCGAGTGTTCATCATGAAAACTGTGTTTCAGAAGTTTCTGTCCATGAGTGATGCAACCCGAAAAAGTATTAAAGAGTTAATGAGTACTTTAGGTCACTGAGAAAGTCTGGGCTTAGCCTGCTCTCCCTTATCTAAAGCATACAGTATATGTAGACTACAGTAAACACCTCATTGTCCTGTAGGTTTTTGTCACACTGCACAGTAGCCTAATAAATATATGCATCTTGAAACAGTAAAATATATATATTTCTACCGCTGTGTTTTTATTTTGAGAATAAAAATCTTGGTTTACAGTAGTGATAAAATAAAATCTACACACAATACCCCATAATTTATAAAAAACAAAAACAGAAATACCTTATTTACATAAATATTCAGACCCTTTGCTATAAGACTCGAAATTGAGCTCAGGTCCGTCCTGTTTCTATTGATCATCCTTGAGATGTTTCTACAACTAGATTGGAGTCCACCTGTGGTAAATTCAATTGATTGGACATGATTTGGAAAGGCACACACAGGTCTTTATAAGGTTTATAAGCCACGAGGTCTAAGCAATTGTCCGTAGAGCTTTGAGACATGATTGTGTCAAGGCACAGATCTGGGGAAGGGTACCAAATAATGTCTGCAGCATTGAAAGTCCCCAAGAACACAGTGGCCTCAATCATTCTTCAATGAAAGAAGTTTGGAACCACCAAGACTCTTCCTAGAGCCGGCCGTCCAGCCAACCTGAACAATTGTGGGAGAAGGGCCTTGGTCAGGGAGGTGACAGAGCTCCAGAGTTCCTCTGTGGAGATGGGAGAACCTTCCAGAAGGACAACCATCTCTGCAGCGCTCCACCAATTAGGCCTTTTATAGTAGAGTGGCCAGACGGAAGGCACTCCTCAGTAAAAGGCACATGACAGCCCGCTTGGAGTTTGCCAAAAGGCACTGAAAGGACTGAGACGATAAGAAACAAGATTCTCTGGTCTGATGAAACCAAGGTTGAACTCTTTGGCCTGAATGCCAAGCGTCACATCTGGAGGAAACCAGGCACGGTGGTGGCAGCATCATGCTGTGGGGATGTTTTTCAGTGGCAGGGACTAGGAGACTTGTCAGGATCGAGAGAAAGATGAATGGAGCAAAGTACAGAGAGATATTAGATGAAAACCTGCTCCAGAGCACTCAGGACCTCAGACTGGGGCGAAGGTTCACATTTCAACAGGACAATGGCCCTAAGCACACAGCCAAGACAACACAGGAGTGGCTTCAGGACAAGTCTCTATATGTCCTTGAGGGCCCAGCCAGAGGCCGGACTTGAAACCGATCAAACATCTCTGGAGAGACCTGAAAATAGCTGTGCAGCAACGCACCCCATCCAACCTGACAGAGGTCGAGAGGATCTGCAGAGAAGAATGGGAGAAACTCAGCTCCCATATTGAATTGAGTTGTGTTGTTGCATTGAATTAAATGGATTGACCACTCACGTGTGTTATGTCATACCAATGACAATGTTAAGCCTGCTTTACGACTGAGGGTTCAACTAAAGAGCTACCAAGACTTCAAAAGCCCTACACTACCTAATAACCATATGATAGTATCTAGCCAGAACTGTGATGCTGTTTTTAAAAATGTTTATTGTACAAAATACACACAGGACAATGACAAGACAACCATGAAGAACTCAGGACAGTGTACATGACAATACTCCCAACATAACAAATACATCAATGATACAGCACAATTTGGATAACACATAAATAGAGAACACCATGGAGTGATATCAATCAATAATAAAGAAAGTAGAAGAAGAACACTGTTGTTTCATGAGAGATTCATTGGAGTCTCCAGTTAGTGTAACCTTCAGTTGCATCTCCAGTTAGTCGTGTGTAGAGTTGCGGTAGGTACTCACATAGATAGTGTGACCAGGGGACCCTGAGATGCTGGAGCCAGGTCTTGAGCAGATACTCTCAGACGAGGACCTGGTAGGCTGTGGGCGAAAGAGAGACTGTCAGCCACTAACGACGAACTTTCCCATAATGGCAATGTCCCCACAATGACATAGTTGCCACATTTGCACACAGAAGGAGCATCCATGGTGACGATGTCCAGTGCCTTCAGAAAGTATTCAGACCCCTTGACCTTTCCACATTTTGTTACGTTACAGACTTATTCTAAAATGTATTAAATAAATCAATTTCCTCAGCAATCTACACACAATAATCCATATATACACACACACACACACACACACACACACACACACACACACACACACCTTACTTACATAAGTATTCAGACCCTTTGTTATGAGTCTCGAAATTGAGCTCAGGTGCATCTTGTTTCCATTGATCATCCTTGAGATGTTTATACAACTTCATTGGAGTCCACCTGTGGTAAATTCCATTGATTGGACATGATTTTCGGGGCGGCAGGGTAGTCTAGCGGTTAGAGAGTTGGACTAGTAACCGAAAGGTTGCAAGTTCAAATCCGAGCTGACAAGGTATAAATCTGTCGTTCTGACCCTGAACAGGCAATTAACCCACTGTTCCTAGGCCGTCATTGAAAATAAGAATTCATTGAAAATAAGAATTGTTCTTAACTGACTTGCCTAGTAAAATAAAGGTAAATAAATTAATACATTTTTTTTTGAAAAGGCACACACCTGTCTATATAAGGTCCCACAGTTGACAGTGCATGTCAGAGCAAAAACCAAGCCGTGAGGTCGAAGGAATTGTCCGTAGGGCTCTGAGGCAGGATTGGGTCGAGGCACAGATCTGGGGAAGGGTACCAAAAAATGTCTGCAGCATTGAAGGTCCCCAAGAACACAGTGGACTCCATCATTCTTAAATGGAAGAAGTTTGGAACCACCAAGACTCTTCATAGAGCTGGCCGCCCGGCCAAACTGAGCAATCGGGGTAGGAGGGCCTTGGTCAGGGAGGTGACCAAGAACCCCAGCCAGATCCCAGACTTGAACCCGATCTAACATCTCTGGAGAGACCTGAAAATAGCTGTGCAGCAACGCTCCCCATCCAACCTGAAATAGCTTGAGGATCTGCAGAGAAGAAAGTGGAGAAACTCTCCAAATACAGGTGTGCCAAGCTTGTAGCGCCATACCCAAGAAGACTTGAGGCTGTAATCGCTGCCAAAAGGTGCTTCAAAGTACTGAGTAAAGGGTCTGAATACTTGTGTATATGCGATATTTCAGTTCTAAAAACCAGTTTTTGCTTTGTCATTATGAGGTATTGTGTGTAGATTGATGAGGGCCAAAAAACAATTTGATACATTTTTGATTAAGGCTGTAACCTAACAAAATGTGGGAAAAGTCAAGAGGTCTGAATACTTTGCGAAGGCACTGAACAAAAATAGTTACAGTTAGTTAGTAATTACAAAAAATAATATTCAGCCCTAATCTATGGATTTCACATGACTGAGCAGGGGCGCAGAATGAGTTTTTATCAACATGTGGTTGTGGTTGTGACGTGGGTTGGACGTACTGCCACATTCTCTAAAATGATGTTGGAGGCGTCTTATGGCAGAGAAATTAACATACAATTCTCTGGCAACAGCTCTGGTGGATATTCCTGCAGTCAGCATGCCAATTGCACACTCCCTCAAAACTTGAGACATCTGTGGCATTGTGTTGTGTGACAAAACCGCACATTTTAGAGAGGCCTTTTATTGTCCCCAGCAAAAGGTGCACCTGTGTAATG
This sequence comes from Brachymystax lenok tsinlingensis, assembly GCA_030435695.1. Taxonomy (NCBI): domain Eukaryota; kingdom Metazoa; phylum Chordata; class Actinopteri; order Salmoniformes; family Salmonidae; genus Brachymystax; species Brachymystax lenok. The sequence continues at coordinate 40,662,715 of CM059804.1, read as the reverse complement.
ATCATGCTGTTTAATCAGCGTCTTGATATGCCACACTTGTTAGGTGGATGGATTATCTTGGCAAAGGAGAAATGCTCACTAACAGGGATTTAAACAAATTTGTGCACCATATTTGAGAGAAATAAGCGTTTGTGCGTATGGAACCTTTCTGGGATGTTTTATTTCAGCTCATGAAACATGGGATCAACACTTTACATGTTGCGCTTAAATTCTGTTCCGTTTAAATGTGTACGACAGGAATTGGAGCGCATTCAAACATTTGTGCCCACCACACAAACAAACATCAGCCTTTCCCTTTCCCCAAATGCCCTCTTTCCCTTTAAGAAGGACATCTTAAAGATATCTTCCTAAAAGTATCTGTTAACAGTTTGTAAATGCCTTTCAAATTAGGTCCTATTTCAGGTGCAACCAGACCTTTCAGATATGGCCCTTTGTTTTGACTTAAATAGCTTGATTAGTTAGTCTAGCCTAACTCCTTGCCACTACTTGTAATTGCTTGTCAGACTGGCCTTTTGGAAATCTCAACGTTCAATATGCAGCCGGATTTACGGCACAGTTGTTGATGGGTAGTTGGAAACAACATTAATATTTTCCATGATAACGTTATGGAACATGGGGTGCGTGCAAATTTGGTGCAATATAGAATTCAAATTTTAAGAACAACAGCAAACAATACCATTACAACCTGTTGCTGTAATTTCTTTCTGAGAAGGCACTGTCAATGCAAGATCATCACTTAAGATAGCATTAAGATGTCCAACACACAGCCATATACAGAAGAGACTCAACCACCACACTTTTGCAAGGACTGTTCTCACCCCTAAGTGCTAAAACAGTGAGTCAGTCCTTCAGGTTTCTATTTCTGTGTTGTGAATGAACCATTACCTGCCGGTGTAGGCTTTTACCTTGGGTACTCAAGCAAATACAAATTACACTGCAAATCCTCTACTTGCTTTTTATGTAAAGCAGTGCATAGCAGACTACTGCACATTTACTGTAGGAGCTAAAAGACTGCAAACATCTGGCCTGCTTAGAGTCTTGTAGCTGTGTTTGGTGTAAAAAAATAAGAGGGGATGGCCTTGATCTGGGCCGCTGCGGCGTCTTAGGATGAGAACCCTAAAAGAGAGGACAATCCGTAACTAGTGCTGAGTGACTACTGTGTTTTGAGGTTTTGGTTTGATTATGAAAACATATTACGATTTTCGATTTTGGTTTCGAATTATGCATTATGTGGGTTTAATGCTGTAACAACACAGAATAAAACAATTAATAAATGTTCCATGATGGTAGTGACTCTGCTTATCACTTATTAACCATCAGTTATTAAAAATTTCAGTTGGGTATATTATTTTTGTTTAATTTAACTTTATTATTTTATTCCAAGTCATCATCTCATCTCTATAGAGCTGCTGCCTATACTGTCTGACAAAATCACTATTTTAGTAGTTCTTCAAAGTAAATAAGGGATACTTTTATGACTGCTGAACAAAAATACCTAAGGAAGCAACTGCTGTCTCTCTATGTAGCTATCCCCTCTTGATTGCTCATTTTAAACCACTAGATGCTGTTTTCCATTGTCCCCTTAGGTTAATTACTGTTGATGGTCATAGAACTCACCATTGTGTTTTGTATCAAAAAGTTTGTTGTGCCTCATTGTATGCAAAGAGAGTGCAGCATTTTCTTGTGTTTATCTACAAAGCACTCATGCAGAAACCTATGTACCTATAATCAATAATTCAATTTAGACTTACAAATGACCAAACCTGGTCTCAGGCTTGGATAACACTGGAGGCCCCTTCGGTCTCCACAGAGTTGGGTAAAGCTTCTTTTAGTTTTTTGTGACCTTGATGTGGAACAACTTACAGAGCTCTCTGAAATTAGATGTTCTGGCCCCCTTAGTCAGTTCAGAGTAATGATCGGAGACCTATGTTGAACGTCCTTGAAAAATAACCGTTATTTCAGTTAATCGCTCAGCACTATCCGTAACACACTTAATTTTTTTTTTATAGACCCGTCAAACCACCGTTAACACTCGCTTAACCCGTAAGCCAATCACACCAATGTGTCAGAGGAAACACCGTTTAACTGAAGACCGAAGTCAGCCTGCAAGCGCCCGGCCTGCCACAAGGAGTCGCTAGAGTGTGATGAGCCAAGTAAAGCACCCCCGGCCAAACCCTCCCCTAACCCGGACGACACTGGGCCAATTGTGCACCGCCCTATGGGACTCTTGGTCACAAACCCCAGGCTGTAGTGAAGCCGCAACACTGAAAATCAAATCAAATTGTATTGGTCACATACGTGTTTAGCCTATGTTATTGCGGGTGTAGTGAAATGCTTGTGTTTCTAGCTCCAACAGTGCAGTAATGTCTAACAAGTAATATTGCACAATTTCACAACACACAATACACACATCTAAAGTAAAGGAATTAAGAATATATAAATACTTGGACGAGCAATGTCGGAGCGGCATACACTAAGATACAGTAGAATAGAATACAGTATATAAATGTGAGATGAGAAATGCTAAATATGTAAACATTATTAAAGTGACTAGTGTTCCTTTAGTAAAGTGGCCAGTGATTTGATTTGAGTTGGAGGCGTGCATGGCCACGCTGTCATGTGTGAACAGGGAGTACAGGAGGGGGCTGAGCATGCACCCTTGTACGGCCCCAGTGTTGAGGAACAGCAAAGTGGAGATTTTGTTTCCTACCTTCACCACCTGGGGGCGGGCCGTCAGGAAGTCCAGGACCCAATTGCACAGGGCAGGGTTGAGACCCAGGGCCTCAAGCTAAATGATGAGCTTGGAAGGTACTATGGTGTTGAATACTGAGCTATAGTCAATGAACAGTATTCTTACATAGGTATTCCTGTTGTCCAGATGGGATAGGGCAGTGTGCAGTGTGATGGCGATTGCATCGTCTGTGGACCTATTGAGGCAGTAAGCAAATTGAAGTGGGTCTAGGGTGACAGGTAAGGTGGAGGTGATATGATCCTTGACTAGTCTCAAAGCACTTCATGATGACAGAAGTGAGTGCTACGGGGCAATTGTCATTTAGTTCAGCTACCTTTGCATTCTTGGGTACAGGAACAACGGTGGCCATCTTGAAGCATGTGGGGACAGCAGACTGGGATAGGGAGAGATTGAATATGTCCGTAAACACACACGCATGCTTTAAGGATGTGGGTAGGGATGCCGTCTGGGCCGGAAGCCTTGCGAAGGTTAACATGTCTTACTCACGTCGGCCGCGGGAGAAGGAAAGCTCACAGTCCTTGGTAGCGGGCCGCGTCGGTGGCACTGTGTTATCCTCAAAGTGGGCAAGGAATGTGTTTAGCTTGTCTTGAAGCAAGACGTCGGTGTCCGCGATGTGGCTGGTTTTCCTTTTGTAGTCCGTGATTATCTGTAGACCCTGCCACATACGTCTCATGTCTGAGCTGTTGATTTGCGACTCCACTTTGTCTCGATACTGACGTTTTGCCTGTTTGATTGCCTTGTGGGGGGAATGACTACTCTGTTCGTATTCTGCCATATTCCCCATCACTTTTCCACGGTAAAATGCGGAGGTTCGTGCTTTCAGTTTTGCGCGCGAATGCTGCCATCTATCCACGGTTTCTGGTTAGGGTAGGTTTTAATAGTCACAGTGGGTACAACATCTCCTATACACTTCTTGATAAACTCGATAACCGTCTCAGTGTTCATGTCAATATTATTCTCTGAAGCTACCCAGAACATATCCCAGTCCGCGTGATCAAAACAATCTTGAAGCATGGATTCCGATTGGTCAGACCAGCGTTGAATAGACCTCAGCACGGTTACTTCCTATAGGAAGGGAGGAGCAAAATGGAGTCGTGCTCAGATTTGCCGAAAGGAGGGCGGGTTAAGGCCTTGTATGCATCCCAGAAGTTGGAGTAAAAATGGTCCAATATTCTTCCAGCGCAAGCGATACAGTCGATATGCTGATAGAATTTAGGTAGCCTTTTTCTCAAATTTGCTTTGTTAAAATCCCAAGCTACAATAAATGCGGTCTCAGGATATATGGTTCCCAGTTTGCATAAAGTCCAGTGAAGTTCCTTGACGGCCGTCATGGTATTGGCTTGAGGGGGGATATACACAGCTGTGACAATAACCGAAGAGAATTCTCTTAGGAAGTAATATGGTCTGCATTTGATTGTGAGGTATTCTAGGTCAGGTGAAAAAAGGACTTGAGTTCCTGTATATTATTACAATTACACCATGAGTTGTTAATCATGAAACATACACCCCCACCCTTCTTCTTCACGGAGAGATGTTTATTCCTGTCGGCGTGATGGACTGAGAATCCATTTGGCTGAACCGACTCCGACAGCATATCCCGAGAGAGCCATGTTTCCGTAAAACAGAGTATGTTACTATCCCTGATGTCTCTCTGGAAAAAAAACCTTGCCCTGATCTCATCAACTTTGTTATCTAGGACCTGAACATGAGCGAGTAATATACTTGGAAGCAGTGGGTGGTGTGCGCGCCTTCTAAATGTGACTTCTCTGGTGGCGTTGTTTAGGGTCGGTCTCTGGAATCAGTTCAAATGCCCTGGGTGGTGCGAACAAAGGATCCGCTCTGGTAAGTTGACTCCGCTCTGATATCCAATAGTTCTTCCCGGGTGTATGTAATAACAGATAAGATTTTCTGGGCTAACAATGTAAGAAATAATACATTAAAAAATGAAATACTTCAAAGTTTACTAAGAACTAGAAGCGAGGCAGCCCTCTCTGTCGGCGCCATCCTCTCAGACAGTATATCCCGAGTGAGCCATGTTTCCCTGGGGGGTACAAACAAAGGATCCAAATCGGGAAAGTCGTATTCCTAGCCGTAATGTAATGCTGGTAAGTAACCGCGGCTCTGATATCCAAATGTTCTTCCAGGATGTTTGTAATAACAAAAGAATTCTGGGATAATAATGTAAGAAATAACACAGAAAAAAACTAAATACTGCAAAGTTGCCTAGGAGCTAGAAGCACATCTGTCGGTCCAGTGCACACACAGGAGGCCCACCGTAACACACTATTTCACAACCATGATGTTCTATACGTATGCCATGGCCATAGCAAACTTTGTAACACCCATAATGTTCTCTTTCATAACCATAGCAAACTCTCTGCCACACCCATGACATTCTCTGTCATACCCATAACACTCTCCATTTCATTCTCCCTGACTACAGTTGAAGTCATCCAAATGAACAGAGAACTAAATTGTAATTACCATAAGACTTTTCCGATCACATTTACCAGCATATTTGCTTATAAATGATTTTTGAAACATGAAGGCCTTTTAATTAAGGTGGTTTATGATTTTTTTACGAATGTCTACTTCACTATCATGAAACAAACGGTGGCCTTGATTCCAAAAAGTCTCGACATAATAAGTGAACAAGAGAATTCAAGCTGGCAGTGTGTGTGTGACGGAGTTAATCAATTTTACCCTGTATTTCTCTTCAGCTCTGCTATTGTTCTTACAGTCTGGATGCCATACTGTAGATCCTGTGGAGCGAGAAGAAGAGCTCAGAGGGCAGAAGAGCCTAAATGTGTAGCAGACCTGGGTTCAAATACTATTTGCTTTCGATTAAATACTTTTGCTGTGCTTGATTGAGCTTGCCTGGCGCAATTACACCAATGGAATAGTCACAAAAGTGCAAACTCTGCCAATCAGGCACTCCAGGCAGGCTCAATCAAGAGCTCAAAGTATTAGAAAGAAAATAAATACTAGTTGAACCCAGGTCTGGATGCATAGCTACATCTGAAGGCATGCATCTGTAAATCTTGACTTCCTTGCATTTTCATTCCTGATTTCCTCCTTTTCCATTCATGCTTTTACACAGAAAAACAACACTGCACATATCCACACATACAACATTCTAAATCACCTTGACTCATTGCATGACTAAGGGAAAATTCCACTGAAGTGGAGGTTAGTATTCTCCCCTGTGAGAACATACACAAATGTTTACAGTACTTGAAATTCCACTAGATGTACTTGCCCTGGAAACCCACCTTGCAGGTACATTTCCTCTCCTTCTGTGACTATGTGGTTGCATCTGCTGCACCTTGCACAACTGGGATGGTAGTGCTTGTCACCTGCCTGGAGAAGGGGGTCAAACGTCACACAGTAGCATGCACTGTAAATCGCAATGTGCTGTCAATACTCAAAACTTTTGAGGAAACCCCTTTCACTTATCAGATTTGAATATAGTTACTCAAAAAGGATATTGTAGTTATTACACAAACCGATAGTCACTGTGACCATGTAAGGGGTCCAGATTTGAGTTGTATCAGGTTTAAAAGGTTGAGTAATGCCCCCACTAAGCCACACCTCCAATGTAATTTCCCAGTGTGTCTTGCCTTTTCGAGTCAATTGTAGAGTTACCAACCCATGACTGTATTTGTTAGTGACAGATTTCATTGATTAATTTGTTAATTTTCAGTCCAGAGGCTTTTACCATGTGAGTTCCTAGGCAATGTTATCATTATAATTAAACTCTTCATGCCAATGGTTTACAGACCACAACCACATCAGGCTTTGAAGCAGGGTTGCAGAATTCCCAGAAATAAAAAAAAACTAGGAAATTTACCATAATTTTGCAACTCTACCTGCAAGTCAGATTTTTCTGCCTGGCAAAGTGGTCTAATTTCTATTGGAATCCAGCCAGGGTTAGGATAGCCAACATTTGAACATTTTATTCACCCACAACATACATTCATAATAACTGCCAGGGTTAGAATCAATTTAAACCGGAACAACCATTTCAGTGACGGGTACAAATCTAACTAAATGATTGGATTAGTTAAAAAAAAGTAATTTATCTTTGTAAGATGAATCAATCTATCACTCAATGTACATGCAAAAACACAGACAATTAAAAATAATTCCCCCAAAAATCTGCCTGCTAGTAGAGCATGTTGGGAAAAAAGTCAAAAGATCAAATCTTCCTCTAGTGGCCTCATGGGTGGAATGTTAATATTTTTCATAATTTCTTAATTAATAAACATGAAACATTAATCCGGTTTTGTTATATTTTAGTCTTCTGTGATGTACATAAAGTGTAATATTTGGATACAAACATAAAATAGAATGCATTTGAACTGTGACATGGTACAGGTGTTTTATTTTTTTGTGTGACATGTATACTGTTGTTTCAAAGTAGATTTGAAAGTAGACTACCAAGAAACACTCTCTGTGACCCTGATTTAGCCCACTGCAGTAACATTTTTAAGAGCCACTGCCCCTAAAAAGCAACTAATCCCTTTGATAGGAGTCAGAAGCATTCATTATAGTGTCAAATTTGACTAGAAAAGTGTAAATAGTATCATTTCGGTCATAAAGTCTAAAATGGAGTTTGAAACCTCAACAATGAGAGCTCCTAAGGGGCGCAGCGGTCTAAGACACTGCATCTCAGTGCTAGAGGCATCACTACAGACCCTGATTCGAATCCAGGCTGAATCACATCCGGCCGTGATTGGGAGTCCCGTAGAGCGGCGCACAATTGGCCCAGCTTCGTCCTGGTTTGGCCGGGATAGGCCGTCATTGTAAATAAGAATTTGTTCTTAACTGACTTTCCTAGTTAAATAAAAAATGTGTAAATGAAGGTTGTGTTTGGATTACAATTATGTGAACAAATTATGCCCCCTTCTGCCAAGCAGATGTGGTGAGTATAATGAGAGATACTTGAATATACCGACCTTTCTGGTATAATTTAGCTAACGATGTTAGATAACGTTATTGATGATTATGTAGGTAGCTATCTTTTGATAAATTGTTTGGGCCGAAGGCCTATTCCACCGAAGGCCTTCACCAAGCTCTGGCTCACCCTCACGTGTCTGTAGTATGCACTGTGGTCCTTATACAACCTGCTGGTAGGAAAACGAGTAGAGACCACCCCCCAGGCAGTGGCTTTGATAGCCACGGAATCCCTGGGGTCGTACAGATGAAAGGGGGCCTCGACCCCAGGCGAAGGGTCCCCTACAACAACTAAGGTCCCGGTGACCACGGCCTGACAGCGCCGTGATGCCTAGGGCGACGTGTCTAGGGGAGGGATCTCCTCTGGGCCCCGAAGGATGGGATGGTAGTTGATTTAGAGGAGCAGGAGGCGGCGAGTTAGATAAGGATTCATCAAGACAGCCTTTTAACTTCTTAGGGAGCGGCAGATGAGGTGACGGTTTTGGAGAGTCTGGCGTGCCCAAAGTAAAATGCCTGCCACTCAGGCCCAGAAAATAGGATATGCACATAATTAGTACTATTGGGTAGGAAACACTGAAGTTTCTAAAAGTGTTAAAATAATGTATGTGAGTATAACAGAACTGATATAGCAGGCGAACACCCGAGGAAAATCCATTCGGATTTGCAGTTTTTTTTGTACATGACCTTCTTCTCCGGGCTGCCTATTCATTTCTATTTTAACTTCTTAGGGAGCGGCAGCTGAGGTGTCGGTTTGGAGAGTCTGGCGTGCCCAAAGTAAAAGGCCTGCCACTCAGGCCCAGAAACTAGGATATGCACATAATTAGTACTATTGGATAGGAAACACTCTGAAGTTTCTAAAAGTGTTAACATATTGTCTGTGAGTATAACAGAACTGATATAGCAGGCGAAAACCCGAGGAATTTCTGTCCTGGAAAAAGTGTTTTTGACACATTGACACACCCCTCCCTATTGACAACAGCCATATATGGGAGTAAGATTGCAGTACCTATTGCTTCCACTGGATGTCAACCGTCTCTAGACAGTGTTTGGTGATGTTAGGTTGCTCTGGATGGTAATAGAAGAAGAATTTCAAACTGGTCATCAGATGTAAACAGAAGAGGAGGCGCGTTCGCGAGCTCGCGCGCGCGCGCTATATACATAGTGTTCCTAAGCATACATTATCAATGATGTTTAATTGTTCTTGGACAAGTGTATAGGTATAGGTTGAACGTGTTCTCTTCACGGTTCAATGGGCGAGTGGACGCTGTATTTTATGAACATAACGTGCCAACCAAACGGAGATTTATGGATATAATAAATGACTTTTTCTAACAAAAGAACCATTAGATGTCTTCGTTGGAGACTTGGGAAGCCCTCAGCAGAAGTTCTTCGAAAGGTAAGGGATTTTATATTAGCGATTTTATGCGTTTTATGAGACCCGCGCAGGATATGAATTTATGCTAATGTGGAAAATATATGAGGTACTATCCGCAAACAATCAAATGTTGTGCTTTCGTCGTAAAGCCTTTTTGAAGTCTGACAATGCTGTGATATTGCCAAGAATCAGATCTTTTGATGACTATGCAACACTTGTATATTGATGAATGTTTAATAATTCAACTTTTGGATTTTGAATTTGGCGCCTTACATTTCACCGGGTGGTGTCGGGAGCGCCCCACTACTCCCTAAGTAGTTAACAAAATGACTTTAACATGTTTTCATGTCTTAAAAATGTTTACACTTCCAGTTTACACAAATTTTTAAATGGCTTTTACAGATTGGATGTATGTTTTATAGTACTTCTGTTCTTGGTGGTTTAAATAAACTTGTACTTTTAACAATTGTAAATGTAATATTCAATGCTGTTTAATGAATTCTATGCTGTTTGTGTACAAATGACTCTGAAAAAAGATGAGCTTTTCCAAAATAAAGAATTACATGGGTTGACATCCATGTAAGATATGTTAATTGATCACTGGCAGGACTGAGATCCTAACGTAAGCCTCTCTGACCACATTGTGAAAGATTGTATATGTGATGAATCTAAGTGTCACATGATCACACACACACGTTCTGAAAGGCCCCAGAGTCTGCGACACCACTAAGCAAGGGGCAGCATGAAGACCAAGGAGCTCTCCAAAACAGGTCAGGGACAAAGTTGGAGAAGTACAGATCAGGGTTGGGTTATAAAAAAAAAAAACATCCAAAACTTTGAACATCCCACGGAGCACCATTAAATCCATTATAAAAAAATTGAAAGGGGAGAACGTGAGGCCGCGGAGCTGAACAGTCATTGACAAACCGAGCTCTTCAAAGTTATTACCTAAATAACAACGTTGAAACAATATTCTAACATCGGCTGATAAATTGTCAAGTACTTACCTTCCCAAAGAGCCATGGACCTCCGGCCGAGAGGCAAGAAGGACGACCAAAACGTTGTTGATTCCAAAGATAATGAAAACGCTACAGCTAGCAAGATTAGCATTAGACCTCAAACTCAGACAACAGTTCCAGACTGTTTCTCTCAGCAGCCTCTTGCGAGCCTGCCGGCATGCTTGCTACTCTCCTCCGGGAAATTCAAGATGGTAACAAAGGTCTTTCTCTGAAAATTGGCAAGAAATCGGATGAACTCCATTCTTCCATTGATGACCTGAAATCCTCCCTGAATGATCTCCTTTTGAGAACGACTGAGGTTGAGTTGCGCATTAGCACAGTTGAAGATACCATCACTCGACATGACCAGGTTCTGATACAACTGCAGAAGGACAATGCTTACCTCAAAAATAAGGTAGACCAGATGGAGAACCAGAGCAGACGTAGCAATATCCGTGTGGTAAGATTGAAAGAGGACAGCGAGGGCTGTGACACGGTCCATTTCTTTACTCAATGGATCCCGGATGTCCTAGACATAATCAACTTCCCCAAGCCATTGGAAATCGAACATGCCCACAGAACATCAGCACCGAAACCCCGGCCAGATGAGCCCCCACCGGCCGTCCTGTTCAGGTTCCTCCGTTTCCAGGACAGAGAGAAGATACTGCAACTCGCAAGAGCCAAAGGGGACATCACCATCGATGGCAAGAGGGTCAGCCTTTTCCTGGATATGAGCGAGGATCTCGCCAGACATCGCAAGCAGTTCAGACCTGCTGCCAAAGCACTGAAGGAGAAGAACATCACCGGCTACCTCATCCACCAAGCGCGGATGAAAGTTCAGTACAAAGGCCGAAGCCATCTCTTCAACACACTGGGAGAAGTGTTCACTTTTCTCAAAGAACTGTACCGCGTCTGATTCAGGATGGTCTTTCTGTGGGATAAGATGCAGTTTGTTTTTTCTTACCCGTGCTGTCCTTGGAGAGGACTGCTGATATCTTCTTGGAATTTGGATCCGTTTATCCCGCTAGCCGGTCGCTACAATTGATTTGTACACTTTCAACTAACCGTTTTTTTGTGAGTTATATTACATTTACAGGAGAGGATTTTTTGGTTTAGTCAATATCCACTGGGCGAAGCAAATTAGTGGGCTTAGGCTCACTGCCCCCAATTTATGTTTCTCCTCTCCTGAAAAGAGACTCAAGCAGCCCTTACTGTGGGCAGTAAATATTCTGCCATAAATGTCTATTCACAACGTTTGTTTTCAACATAGAGCTCGTAAGTTTTCATTTACGCCAAGGTTTAGCTAGTAAGAGCAAGATGGAAAGCGAGCAACAGCGTATCTCTACAAATGTATTCATGTTTAATTGTTGGGGATTGTGGTTTTAGTCTGACAATCGGGGTTGGTGGGGTTTATTCTTTTTCTATGTTTGAAGTCATTTCCTTCCTAAAGAGACACAGGTCACTTCAGTTTTACATATGAGGGATTACCATTCGGTTATATATTTGAAACCCAACCTATGCTTAATCAACTAAAATATGCCACATTCAACGTAAAAGGTCTTAACAGCCCGATTAAGAGGAAAAGAGTCTATACATACCATAAGAAATGAAAGGCTGACATTGTGTTTTTACAAGAAACATCTTACAGCCAGTGAACACCAGAATGTAAAGAGGGAATGGGTAGGACAAGTTTTTGCGTCCTCTTTTAACTGTAAAGAAACAGGAACTGTAATTTTGATAAGTAGACACATACCCTTCTGCGTCAACACCATCTCTGTTCCCTCAGGCAGGTTTGTTTTGGTGCAGGGGCATATGTTTTCGGAGTCTTGGACCCTATTGAATATCTATGCTCCTAACTTCGATGACCATATGTTTATTCAAAATTTCGTCCTTCAGGCTGCTCAAGCACCACCAGGATGGCTCCTGGCTGGAGGAGATTAACATTTTTGTTTAGATACGGTTCTTGATATTGTTTGTACAGATGAACGTGGTACCTTCAGGCGTTTGGAAATTGCTCCCAAGGATTCAAAGCAATGAGCAGCAACGACTGAATGAACAATGATTTATAATTTCAAGTCATGGGACGGGAGGAGCAAGGGGACGAGGAAATGTTTCTTACCTCCAGAACCTTCCCTGTGATGAACTGATTGCAGGCCTCACACTGGACCCCAAAGTGGATCTGGTAGTCTTTCTCACAATAGGGGGTGCCATCCCTAAGAGAAAAGAGGGGGGTTGCGGTAACAAGAGAGTCAGGCAGACAGAGGGCAAGATCTGAACATTTCTAGTCAATAAACACTTAGATATTGGCTGTGATATAAGATGGCTCACGTTTTACGTGTCCCCAACCAATTGTGTTTTTTTGTTTGTAACTTATTTTTTTACTTATTTTGTACATAATGTTGCCGCTACCGTCTCTTATGACCTTAAACAACTTCTGGACATCAGGACTCACTACGGACTGACAGAATCATTTTTTTCCTTTAACGAGTCTGACGAGCCGGACGTGAATGATATACTGCTCTCCCGGGAACAGGCCCAGATCCCCGTTGTTTGCGTGAAGAGAAGGCGGAGAAAAGGGGCCAAAGGGCGGGCTGCCTTCTGAGAATTCATAGGCAATCGAATAAACCCCCACTTCCTTGAAATTCTGCTAGCAAACGTGCAATCTTTGGAAAATAAAATAGATGACCTACGCGGAAGATGAAACTACCAACGGGATATTCAAAACTGTAATATCTTATGCTTCACGTAGTCGTGGCTGAACGACGACACTATCAACATACAGCTGGCTAGTTATACGTTGTATCGGCAGGATAGAACAGCGGCGTCTGGTAAGACAAGGGGTGGCGATCTATGTATATTTGTAAACAGCTGATTCACGACATCTAAGGAATGAATAAGCTGTATTCCGCCATAAGCAAACAAGAGAACGGTCACCCAGAGGCGGCGCTCCTAGTAGCCGTGGACTAATGCAGAGTAACTTAAATCCGTTTTTACCAAATTTCTATCAGCATGTTAAATGTGCAACCAGAGGGAAAAAAACTCTGGACCACCTTTACTCCACACACAGAGACGCATACAAAGCTCTCTCTCGCCCTCCATTTGGCAAATCTGACCATAATTCTATCATCCTGATTCCTGCTTACAAGCAAAAATTAAAGCAGGAAGCACCAGTGACTCGATCAATAAAAAAGTGGTCAGATGAAGCAGATGCTAAGCTACAGGACTGTTTTGTTAGCACAGACTGGAAAATGTTCAGGGATTCCTCCGATGTTATTGAGGAGTACACCACATCAGTCATAGTCTTCGTCAATAAGTCACCGATGACGTCGTCCCTACAGTGACCGTACGTACATACCCAACCAGAAGCCTTGGATTACAGACACCATCCGCACTGAGTTAACGGCTAGAGCTGACGCTTTCAAGGAGCGTGACTCTAACCGGAAGCTTATAAGAAATCCCACTATGCACTCCGACGAAACATCAAACAGGCAAAGCGTCAATACAAGACTAAGATCGAATCGTACTACACCGTCTCTGACACTCGTCGGATGTGGCAGGGCTTGCAAACCATTACAGACTACAAACGGAAGCAAAGCCGAGAGCTGTCCAGTGAAACGAGCTAAACTACTTCTATGCTCGCGCCGAGGCAAACACTGAAACATGCATGAGAGCACCACGCAGGTTTCAGTGTTATGCTCTCCGCAGCCGATGTGAGTAAGACCTTTAAACAGGTCAACATTCACAAGGCCGCAGGGCCAGACGGATTACCAGGACGTGTAATGCGAGCATGTGCTGACCAACTGGCAAGTGTCTTCACTGACATTTTCAACCTCTCCCTGTCCGAGTCTGTAATACCAACATGTTTCAAGCAGACCACCATAGTCCCTGTGCCCAAGAACACCAAGGTAACCTACCTAAATGACTACCAACCTGTAGCACTCATGTCTGTAGCCATTAAGTTTTTTTGAAAGGCTGGTCACGCCTCACATCAACACCATTATCCCAGAAACCCTAGACCCACTCCAATTTGCATTCCGCCCCAACAGATCCACAGATGATGCAATCTCTATTGCACTCCACACTGCCCTTTCCCACCTGGACAAAAGGAACACCTATGTGAGAATGCTATTCGTTGACTACAGCTCAGCGTTCAACACCATAGTGCCCTCAAAGCTCATCAATAAGCTAAGGACCCTGGGACTAAACACATCCCTCTGCAGCTGGATCCAGGACTTCCCGACGGACCGCCACCAGGTGGTAAGGGTAGGCACAAACACATCTACCACGCTGAACCTCAACACAAGGGCCCCTCAGGGGTGCGTGCTCAGTCCCCTCCTGTAACCCCTGCTCACTCATGACTGCACGGCCAGGCACAACTCCAACACCATCATTAAGTTTGCCGATGACACAGTGGTAAGCATGATCACTGACAACGACGAGAAAGCCTATAGGGAGGAGGTCAGAGACCTGGCCATGTGGTGCCAGGACAACAACCTCTCCCACAACGTGATCAAGACAAAGGAGATGATTGTGGACTACAGGAAAAAGAGGACCGACATGCCCCCATTCTTATCAACGAGGCTGTAGTGGAGCAGGTTGAGAGCTTCAAGTTCCTTGGTGTCCACATCACTAACAAACTAACATGGTTCAAGCACACCAAGACAGTCGTGAAGAGGTTACGACAAAACCTATTCCCCCTCAGGAGACTGAAAGATTTGGCATGGGTCCTCAGATATTCAAAAGGTTCTACAGCTTCACCATCGAGAGCATCCTGACTGGTTGCATCACTGCTAGGTATGGCAACTGCTCGGCCTCCGACCGCAAGGCACTACAGAGGGTAGTGCGAACGGCCCAGTACATCACTGGGGTCAAGCTTCCTATCATCCAGGACCTCTATACCAGGCGGTGTCAGAGGAAGGCCCTAAAAATTGTCAAAGACTCCAGCCACGCTAGTCATAGACTGTTCTATCTGCTACCGCACGGCAAGCGGTACCAGAGTGCCAAGTCTAGTTCCAAAAGGCTTCCAAACAGCCATAAGACTCCTGAACTAGCAGCAGTATAAAAACAAAGGGGGGTGGGGGTCAACGTAAATAGTCCGGGTGGCCATTTGATTAATTGTTCAGCAGTCTTATGGCTTGGGGGTAGAAGCTGTTAAGGAGCCTTTTGGTCGTAGACTTAGCGCTCTGGTACCGGTTGCCGTGCGGTAGCAGAGAGAACAGTCTATGACTTGTTGGTGACTGGAGTCTGACAATTTTTTGGGCCTTCCACTGACACCGCCTGGTATATAGGTCCTGGATGGCAGGAAGCTTGGCCCTAGTGATGTACTGGGCCATACATACTACCATCTGTAGTACCTTAAGGTCAGATGCTGAGAAGTTGCCATACCACGCAGTGATGCAACCGGTCAAGATGCTCTCGATGGTGCAGATGTATAACTTTGAGGATCTGGGGTGGGAACGAATGGTGGGATACAACGATGATTTTTCTTTCTGCTGCGGATTTGTGCACATATCGTTTTAAACTACTTGCAAACCGCTCTCTCTCTCGGTTTGATAATAAACATTGTTTTGCTAGTTAGTCATGTCAGCTAGCTAGCTAGCAACCTGATAACTTTACCACTGACTAGGCTATGCACAAATTTGGATGGCAGAGGAAGATCTAAAAAGGAATTGGTGATGCTTCAAAAGGTAGGCTGCATATGCAAGAGTGGTGTCGTGTGTGTGTGTGTGTGTGTGTGTGTGTGTGTGTGTGTGTGTGTGTGAGAGAGATGATGTGTGTGAGAGCAGAAGTGAGAGAGAAAGGTGTGGGACAGAGGGAGAGTGTGTAGGCCTTAGTGTGTAAAGTTATTAACAGTACAGATGGTTACTGTGTTTTCATAACATTGTTGGACAAGTTTAGGTTACACCACTTCATTTGGATATTCTACATGTAGAGGCTCTACAGACTATCAGTAACTAACTACAGTTGAAGTCGGAGGTTTACATACACCTTAGCCAAAGAAACTCAGTTTCACAATTCCTGACATTTAATCCTGGTAAAGATTCCCTGTCGTAGGTCAGTTAGGATCACCACTTTATTTTAAGAATGTGAAATGTCAGAATAATAGCAGAGAGAATGATTTATTTCAGCTCTCATGTATTTCATCACATTCCCAGTGGGTCAGAAGTTTACATACACTCAATTAGGATTTGGTAGCATTGTCTATAAATTGTTTAACTTGGGTCAAACGTTTCAGGTAGCCACAATAAGTTGGGTGAATTTTGGCCTATTCCTCCTGACAGAGCTGGTGTAACTGAGTCAGGTTTGTAGGCCTCTTTGCTCGCACACGCTTTTTCAGTTCTGCCCACAAATGTTCTATGGGATTGAGGTCAGAAGCTTTGTGATGGCCACTCCAATACCTTGACTTTGTTGTCCTTAAGCCATTTTGCCACAACTATAGAAGTATGCTTGGGGTCATTGTCCATTTGGAAGACCTATTTCCTGACTGATGTCTTGAGATGTTGCTTCAATATATCCACGTAATTTTCCTCCCTCATGATGCCATCTATTTTGTGAAGTGCACCAGTCCCTCCTGCAGAAAAGCACCCCCACAACATGATTCTGCCACCCCCGTGCTTCACGGTTGGGATGGTGTTCTTCGGCTTGCAAGCCTCCCCCTTATGTTCAAACAGTTCTATTTTTGTTTCATCAGACCAGAGGACATTTCTCCAAAAAGTACAATCTTTGTCCCCATGTGCAGTTGCAAACCGTAGTCTGGCTTTTTTAATGGCGGTTTTGGAGCAGTGGCTTCTTCCTTGCTGAGCAGCCTTTCAGGTTATGTCGATATAGGACTCGTTTTACTGTGGATATAGATACTTTTGTACCTGTTTCCTCCAGCATCTTCACAAGGTCCTTTGCTGTTGTTCTGAGATTGACGGCTGCGTGGTGCCATGGTGTTTATACTTGCGTACTATTGTTTGTACAGATGAACGTGATACCTTCAGGCGTTTGGAAATGTCTCCCAAGGATGAACCAGACTTGTGGAGGTCTGCAATCTTTTTTCTGAAGGCTTGGCTGATTTCTTTTGATTTTCCCCATGATGTCAAGCAAAGAGGCACAGAGTTTGAAGGTAGGCCTTGAAATACATCCACAGGTACACCTCCAATTGACTCAAATGATGTCAATTAGCCTATCAGAAGCTTCTAAAGCCATGACATCATTTTCTGGAATTTTCAAGCTGTTTAAAGGCACAGTCAACTTAGTGTATGTAAACTTCTGACCCACTGGAATTGTGATACAGTGAATTATATGTGAAATAATCTGTCTGTAAACAATTGTTGGAAAAATTACTTGTGTCATGCACCTAACCGACTTGCCAAAATTATAGTTTGTTAACAAGACATTCTTGGAGTGGTTGAAAAATGAGTTTTAATGACCCCAACCTAAGTGTATGTAAACTTCCAACTTCAACTGTAAATCATGCAAATATAACTTGTGTGTGTAAGCAGTATATAAGAGAACTAACAGGACTGCCCTGGTGAAGCCCTGGTGAAGCTCACTTCAGCCCAGTACTTTATGCATCTAAGTTTCACTGTGACTTTTTAGCTTGCTGTTATTAAAGAATTATTCATTTAAGATAGATTTCAAGTGTCTCGTGTAGAATTTCCACAACAATTTGGCATCACGAACTGCATGATTGATTATGCCTGCCGAGTACGCCCCAGAACCTTATTTTGAGAATGAAAGGGATATCTCAAGGTCTCAGCTTGGAGAGAAGAAGCCTTGTGAGGTATTGTTCGGTCACATGCATGAACCAAACGTTAATGATTAATTCATTATGAATATTTTAAATCATGTAAATATAACTTGTCTGTGTAAGCAGTATATAAGGGAACTAACGGGACTGCCCTGGTGAATCTCACTTCAGACCGGTACTTTATGCATCTAAGTTTGATCGTGACCCCTCCAGTTTGCTGTTATTAAACAATGATTCATTTAGATTGACTTCAGGTGTCCCTGGTGGTAATTTCGACGACAAGCCCATCTGCCAACTTCTGTCTGTAGCGTCTGAACAGTTTGGGTTACATACTAATATGACCCCTCTGTGGAAATGTGAGACTCTTTCCACAGAATGTGAGACTCTTTTCACAGACATGTACATGTTGATTATTTTGCTCTAGGATGCCCACAGGCCTCACAAGATCCCCCGGTACCAGATGAAAAAAAGTGAATGGAAGTACTGCATATTCTGTATGGAGAGTTTTTAGTGCATACGGGGTTAAATGCATGTAAAAAATATTACAAATGTTTCCTGATCTTTCTTATATCTCTCAGATATAGGACAGACACTTCAGAACAAACTTCCTTTAGATTCTTTTTTGGGGGGGGACTATCTGTTATTCAATGCGTTTGTATTGGCTAATAGCAGTAAGGCAAAATAAAAATTATCATAATATTTTTATATTTTTTATACTTAAAGTTAAAAATCAAATAGCAAAATTATATTTGGTGTGAACTTAAAACAATTCTGTATAGCTTAGTAGAACACCCTCTCTTTGTGCTCCAATATTAGAAATTTCACCTGTTATGAGTTTATATTTTCATATACCCAATCAGCCTACTATTTAAAGGAAGGAAGCACAGGTTTTCGGATACAGCCTAAGAGAAAGGGAGGGAGGGACGGTATAGAGAATAAGAGAGGATTGAGTGTGTTGCAGTTGATGATTACTCACTTGCTGATGTACTCCCCGCTCAGCACTTTGCCACAGGCCTTGCACTTGAAGCAGCCAAGATGCCACTGTCTTTCCAGAGCCAATAGGGCCTGGCCATTCTTAATGTCTCTACCACAGCCTGCACAGTCTGAAACACACAAACACACTTTTAGCATGATCAGAAAGACTGAGAGCAGACAAGGCATACACACAAGCACACACACCTCTGATTTATCTTTAAAATTCAACCGTTAGGTGGCGATGTGAGCTAATAGAAGAAAACTCCTCATTCATTTGTCCAAGGGCACAAAGTGATTTATGTTTTCAATATAACACTATCAATACATGAGGCTCCAGGTTTTTTACCCATAAAATACTGATTATATAAATACATGAAGGTAATGGTAACAATGTGCGCTGAGACTCGTCAAGCAAGTTCAGGGAGTGAGTGTTAATAAATGCAACATAATACAAAACAAGAAACACGAACACAGACATGAAACAGAAACAACAACAAATTCTGGAGAAGGAACCAAATGGAGTGACATATATAGGGAAGGTAATCAGGGAAGTGATGGAGTCCAGGCACGGCTCCAGGCGCAGGACGCCGACCAAAATAATGATCCCGGGGGATCAAGAGCGGACACCTCTGCAGAGGCGCTGGAAACCGGTCAATCCGGCTGAGATGCAGGAGCATGGCGACCTAGAGCGCCGGAGAGAGAGCATACCTGACGGTACCCCCTCCTCGGCGCGTTCGGCTCGAGCCGCAGGACGCCAACCCAAGGGACGATCCCGGGGATCAGGTTCCCTTGCTGATGCGCGGGAACCTGTCACCGGCTGGGACATGGGAACCTGATAGACCGGCTGAGGCAGGGGAGCCTGGCGATCCAGCTGAGGCACGAAAAGCCTGACGAGCCGGTGGACGCAGGGGAGCCTGGCGATCCAACGAAGACATGAAAGCCCGATGAGCTGGCTGAGGCAGGGGAGCCTGGCGATATGGCTGAGGAATGAAAGCCTATAGCGGCTCCCGGAACCGACGTCATTCCACCTGACAATTTTGATGCTTCTCGCAGGTGAGGCGTTATTCTGTAACGATGTACGCTGAGAGTCGGGAAGCAAGTTCAAGGAGAGCGTTTTAATAAATAAATGCAACATAATACAAAACAAGAAACACGAACAAAGCACAGACCTGAAACAGAAGCAATAACGCCTTGGAAAGGAACCTAAGGGAGTGACATATATAGGGAAGGTAATCAGGGAATTGATGGAGTCTGATGACGCGCAGGTGCGCGTAACGATGGTGACAGGTGTGCGCCATAATGAGCAGCCTGGTGACCTAGAGGCCGGAGAGGGAGCACACGTGACAGTAATAGCAACATAAACTCAGCAGACAAAGAAACATCCCTTTTTCAGGACCCGATCTTTCAAAGATAGTTCATCCAAATAACTTCACAGATCTTCATTGTAAAGGGTTTAAACACTGGTTCCCATGATTGTTCAATGAACCTGCACCTGTGGAACGGTCGTTAAGACACTAACAGCTTACAGACGGTAGGCAATTAAGGTCACAGTTATGAAAACTTAGGACACTAAAGAGGCCTTTCTACTGACTCTGAAAAACACCAAAAGAAAGATGCCCAAGGTCCCTGCTCATCTGCGTGAACGTGCCTTAGGCATGCTGCAAGGAGGCATGAGGACGGCAGATGTGGCCAGGGCAATAAATTGCAAGGTCCGTACTGTGAGACGCCTAAGACAGCGCTACAGGGAGACAGGACGGACAGCTGATCGTCCTCGCAGTGGCAGACCACGTGTAACAACACCTGCACAGGATTGGTACATCCGAACATCACACCTGCGTGACAGGTACAGGATGGCAACAACAACTGCCTGAGTTACACCAGGAATGCACAATCCCTCCATCAGTGCTCAGACTGTCCACAATAGGCTGAGAGAGGCTGGACTGAGGGCTTGTAGGCCTGTTGTAAGGCAGGTCCTCACCAGACATCACTGGCAACAATGTTGCCTATGGGCACAAACCCACCGTTGCTGGACCAGACAGGACTGGCAAAAAGTGCTCTTCACTGACGAGTCGCGGTTTTGTCTCACCAGGGGTGATGGTCGGATTTGCGTTTATCGTCAAAGGAACGAGTGTTACACCGAGGCCTGTACTCTGGAGCGGGGTCGATTTGGACGTGGATGGTCTGGGGCGGTGTGTCACAGCATCATCGGACTGAGCTTGTTGTCATTACAGGCAATCTCAACGCTGTGCGTTACAGGAAAGACTTCATCCTCCTTCCTGTGGTACCCTTCCTGCAGGCTCATCCTGACATGACCCTCCAGCATGACAATGCCACCAGCCATACTGCTCGTTCTGTGCGGGATTTCCTGCAAGACAGGAATGTCAATCCCATTGAGCACGTCTGGGACCTGTTGGATCGGAGGGTGAGGGCTAGGGCCATTCCCCCCAGTAACATCTCACAGCAAGAACTGGCAAATCTGGTGCAGTCCATGAGGAGGAGATGCACTGCAGTACTTAATGCAAAGGGTGGCCACACCAGATAGTGACTGTTACTTTTGATTTTGAACCCCCCTTTGTTCAGGGACACATTATTCAATTTCTGTTAGTCCATGTCTGTGGAACTTGTTCAGTTTATGTCTCAGTTGTTGAATCTTGCTATGTTCATACAAATAATTACACATGTTAAGTTTGCTGAAAATAAATGCAGTTGATAGCGAGAGGACGTTTCTTTTTTTGCTGAGTTCATATTCATGTCCTATGCAAGTTGAGTTATGTAGAATAACAATACTTCACTGAGCTTGCAAGTTAGGCATTTCACTGTAATTGTGCATGTGACATTAAAACTTGAATCCTTGATTAGCAAAAACGTTCCACTCAGATCAAAAGTTTCATATATCAAATTACAGCATTATCTTGTGTTAAGGTTGAGACCTTAAAATAAGCTTAGCTGTCATGTTCTGTTTGCATTCTGTAGCTTAAACCCCAGAATGTATTCTAAGTTTGCATGGAGTGACTAAGTGCTAACTGTTAAATTCGGACCTCTGTGTTACTCTGGACCCTGATCTCTCTTTTGACAAACATATCAAGACTGTTTCAAGGACAGCTTTTTTCCATCTAACATTGCAAAAATCAGAAATGTTCTGTCCAAAAAGGATGCAGAAAGATGTATCCATGCTTTTGTCCCTACTAGATTAGACTACTGCAATTCTCTACTTTTCGGCTGCCGGGAAAAAGCACTAAATAAACTTCAGTTAGTGCTAAATATGGCTGCTAGAAACTTGGCTTCCAGAAAATGGCTTCCTGTTAACTTCTTAGGGAGCGGTGGGGCGCTAGCGCGTTATAATGAGAAAATACAGCGTTGACTCCTCCATTGAAACGTGAAGAGAACTCGTTCAACTTATACCTATAAACTTGTCCAAGAACAATCAAACATAATTGTAAATGTATCCTTAGAAACTCTTTTATGTATAAATAGTATAATATTTCAACCGGAATATAAACTGGGCGATAAGAAAGGAAAAAAACGAACGCGCCAGCCGGGAACGCGCATTTTCTTCTATTGACATCTGTGTGGCCACTTCCTTATTAGTCTTCTTCTACATTCTAAAAGCAGCTAAGAAGAATCAAAACACTTTCTCGAGACTGTTGACATCCAGAGGAAGCAATAGGTACTGCATTCATATGCACTTACAGTGGGGCAAAAAAAGTATTTAGTCAACCACCAATTGTGCAAGTTCTCCAACTTAAAAAGATGAGAGAGGCCTGTAATTTTCATCATAGGTACACTTCAACTATGACAGACGAAATGAGAAAAAGAAATCCAGAAAATCACATTGTAGGATTTTTAATTTATTTATTTGCAAATTATGGTGGAAAATAAGTATTTGGTCAATAACAAAAGTTTATCTCAATACTTTGTTATATACCCTTTGTTGGCAATGACAGAAGTCAAACGTTTTCTGTAAGTCTTCACAAGGTTCTCACACACTGTTGCTGGTATTTTGGCCCATTCCTCCATGCAGATCTCCTCTAGAGCAGTGATGTTTTGGGGCTGTCGCTGGGCAACACAGACTTTCAACTCCCTCCAAAGATTTTCTATGGGGTTGAGATCTGGAGACTGGCTAGGCCACTCCAGGACCTTGAAATGCTTCTTCTGAAGCCACTCCTTCGTTGCCGGGCGGTGTGTTTGGGATCATTGTCATGCTG
This sequence comes from Brachymystax lenok tsinlingensis, assembly GCA_030435695.1. Lineage (NCBI taxonomy): Eukaryota > Metazoa > Chordata > Actinopteri > Salmoniformes > Salmonidae > Brachymystax > Brachymystax lenok. The sequence continues at coordinate 40,639,719 of CM059804.1, read as the reverse complement.
AAAGACCCAGCCACGTTTCATCTTCAATGCCCTTGCTGATGGAAGGAGGTTTTCACTCAAAATCTCACGATACATGGCCCCATTCATTCTTTCCTTTACACGGATCAGTCGTCCTGGTCCCTTTGCAGAAAAACAGCCCCAAAGCATGATGTTTCCACCCCCATGCTTCACAGTAGGTATGGTGTTCTTTGGATGCAACTCAGCATTCTTTGTCCTCCAAACACGACGAGTTGAGTTTTTACCAAAAGGTTCTATTTTGGTTTCATCTGACCATATGACATTCTCCCAATCCTCATCTGGATCATCCAAATGCTCTCTAGCAAACTTCAGACGGGCCTGAACATGTACTGGCTTAAGCAGGGGGACACGTCTGGCACTGCAGGATTTGAGTCCCTGGCGGCGTAGTGTGTTACTGATGGTAGGCTTTGTTACTTTGGTCCCAGCTCTCTGCAGGTCATTCACTAGGTCCCCGTGTGGTTCTGGGATTTTTGCTCACCGTTCTTGTGATCATTTTGACCCCACGGGTGAGATCTTGCGTGGAGCCCCAGATCGAGGAAGATTATCAGTGGTCTTGTATGTCTTCCATTTCCTAATAATTGCTCCCACAGTTGATTTCTTCAAACCAAGCTGCTTACCTATTGCAGATTCAGTCTTCCCAACCTGGTGCAGGTCTACAATTTTGTTTCTGGTGTCCTTTGACAGCTCTTTGGTCTTGGCCATAGTGGAGTTTGGAGTGTGACTGTTTGAGGTTGTGGACAGGTGTCTTTATACTGATAACAAGTTCAAACAGGTGCCATTAATACAGGTAATGAGTGGAGGACAGAGGAGCCTCTTAAAGAAGAAGTTACAGGTCTGTGAGAGCCAGAAATCTTGCTTGTTTGTATGTGACCAAATACTTATTTTCCACCATAATTTGCAAATAAATTCATTAAAAATCCTACAATGTGATTTTCTGGATTTTTTTTCCTCATTTTGTCTGTCATAGTTGAAGTGTACCTATGATGAAAATTACAGGCCTCTCTCATCTTTTTAAGTGAGAGAACTTGCACAATTGGTGGCTGACTAAATACTTTTTTGCCCCACTGTACATAACCCATATTTCAATATTCATATAGTAATTGAACAACAAAAACTGCATTCCCACCCCCCAGGTGCTCCTCCAGCAGCTCTGTCATGAGGTTCTCTTTGAACTTTTGGTAGGTAATCATCTCACCTATGGGGAAAGGGAGTGGGGAGAATGAGGGAGTGGGTAGGTGGGTGAGCTATTGTCAATATAATTGCATATTGGTACTTTGTCCAATTATAAAATAAGAAACTAGTTCAGTAATCATCTCACCTGTTAGATGACGGTGAAGTATGTGGCCATTGAGGAAAGTAATGCCGATCAGATGGAAAAATATCTTCTTATACCACATGTAGTTTTCTCAGCGCATTCATGTTCACCTTCTCCACTACCCCCATTTTGAGGTTACAGTACACAGTCTGCTTTGATCTTTCCCTCTCCCATCAGGTGGTCCACCTTCCCTGTGGCCGACAGGGTTGCTGTATGGACATGGCAGAGGACATGGACGTCTCGTTTGTCATACTACTTTACTGCCAGCTGTTGACCATTCTCATTGAACTCCACCTCCTCCCTCGGCATCTTCCTGCTTCCGAAATACTGGCATCCCCTTCATTTTCGACCGGACTGTGCCACAGGCCACTTTGCTGTTGAAGGGCAGATGCTGGAAGAGTGTTGGACTGCTGTACCAATTGTCCACATACAAAGTGTGCCCATTCCTAAGAAGTGGAGCCAGCAAGGTCAACACCATGGACCCGGACACCCCAAGCCCCTCACAATGTTGGATGTCAGTGATACACCCTGTGTAGACTACATTGTCCTAAACAAATCCTGTCATCACGTCGCACATAACAAATAACTTTACCCCAAACCTGTGTATTTTGGATTGACGGAAAGCCAGCCTACGCTTCCATAACATCAGGGATTCGTCAATGCATAGGTTTTTGTATGGCACAAAGACCCGAACAAATGCTGATGTCATGCTGGTAAGAACATTGAAGGGAAAAGAAAGTGACAAAGAAGGGAGTTGCAAACATAGGATCTGTGCTCCAGTATTCACTTAGGGAGTTCTTCTTCACTATTCCGATGAGAAGGACTGTCACCAGGAAGGTATACATTTCACTAATTGTGGTTGTCACCCATTTAGCGAGCTTCCCCCTATCTCTTAGCTCTCTCTTCTCCTGTAGCTCCAAGGCATAGCGATTGTTCTCCTCCACTATGTCTCCCACCAGCTCCTCTGTCAGAAACAGCTTGAAGCACTCGGCCTCAGAGGGAGATGGAAAAGGGCTTTGCACTCCAGACTGATACTCAGCAGGGCCTGGAGGGGTCAGCTACCGCAGACCTGCCGTACTTCATCCACTGTTGGTCTGCCTCCATCACCACCATAATCTCCAGGATGACCGGGGACTTCAACGGTGGGAAAGGGGTTCAAATTATTATTGTCATATCATCTTACTTAATTGACCATGTATAGCAGGTTGAAATTTGGCCATAGAATCAATGACTGAAAAATATGTATTTTCAATGTCTGTAAATGACATATTTTCAACGTCCAGTTTAATTTGCATTTTCAAAGTCTGGAAACTACATATTTTTGACGTCCGTATAAGACGTCTTTTTAACATCCATATAAGACAGATTTTTTTACGTCCAGAAAATATGTCTTCTAACCTTTCGTTCCACACCTGAAAGGCACATGATGTCAACATCTGGAAAATACTTAAAAAAAACATTTTCAACATAATGTTCCTTACTCGGGTGCATCCATTGTTGTTCCATTTGTCAAGTGAACTTGAGACACCTCTCCCACTCTGTCTGGGCAGGGTAACAGAAAGCGGTCTAGGATAGGCTAATGTTGGAGAAGTTAAACACTCTTAGATAAGAAAAGGTGCTAAGTAGAACCATATAAGGTTCTTTGGCTTGTCTCCTTAGGGGAAATCCTCTATGATGGGTTCTGCCTAGAACCCTCCATAAATGGTTCTATCATATCAGGGTTATGCCTAGAACTCTTATGCCACCAGCCTTATTAACCTTTAAAATTAAACTCTTTATGACGGTACATTACATAAATCATATGGACTTTCTTTGAGGACCTAGTTATACCCTAACACAGTGGTCGGAAACTCCTGGTTTACAAGTCACATTATGCTGGCTTGCAAAGTGATGTGTATTTCCTATTGGAATCCAGCTAGAGTGAAGATATCCAACAATTGGAACGTGTAATTACCTCAACCTGCATTCAGAATAACTGCCAGGATTTTTTAATTTTTTTTATTTTTTTTATTTAACCTTTATTTAACTAGGCAAGTGAGTTAAGAACAAATTGTTATTTACAATGACTGAAAGGGAGGGTCGATAAATGAGACTACCTAAATCATGTACACAGAAACAATCATCCCACAGAAAATAAAAACTCTTACCACAGCCGGATGTAATTGATGACACCTGTGGTAAGGGATCCTCAAAAATTATTTGGGCACCCCTCACTCTTGTATATACACACACATGCACATACGTACACACACAGATGCACGCATGCACAAACACCACACACACTTACTGCTGGAGCTGCTGATGTCTTTGGGGGTAGGGGACATAGGGTGGATGCAGTGTTGACAGAGACAGTCTTTCCCATTAAAGGTGACACAATCTCCAGTAGGAAATGGTCGTCTGAGAGAGAGAGAGAGAGAGAGAGAGAGAGAGAGAGAGAGAGAGAGAGAGAGAGAGAGAGAGAGAGAGAGAGAGTGAGAGAAGAAATACATCTATGTGTGTGTGTGTGTGTGCGCGTGTGTGTCTGTGTGTATGCATGTGCATGTGGCAGCACAATGATCTTACTTGCAGATTGTGCAGACGAAACAGGCCGGATGGTACGTCTTGCCGAGAGCAGTGACGACCTCTCCATCTACAAAGCTCCCACAGCCATTGCAGCATGTGCCATGGAGCCGCTGGTAGTCCAACGGGCACAGGTAGTCCCCGTTCTTCATGAAGAAACCTCCCTGAGCCAAGTCGCAGCCGCACACTGAACACACACGCACACACAAACACAACATGTATTTGCTTAGCATACAAGCAGACACTTTCTTCATCAATATTTAGCCTTCATTTCTTCACAAAATTAAACATTTAATTTCTTCACACACAAAATGGCTGTAGGTCGCATTATGCTAAAATTAATTAGTAATCTCAGGCAAAAACAATTGTCAAAGACTCCAGCCACCCTAGTCATAGACTGTTCTCTCTGCTACTGCACGGCAAGCTGTACTGGAGTGCGGTCCAAGAGGCTTCTAAACAGCTTCTACCCCCAAGCCATAAGACTCCTGAACAGCTAATCAAATGACTACCCAGACTATTTGCATTGCACCCCCTCTTCTATGCTGCTGCTACTCTCTGTTATTATCAATGCATAGTCACTTTAATAACTCTACCTACATGTACATATTACCTCGACACCGGTGCCCTTGCACATTGACTCGGTACCGGTACCCCCTGTATACAGCCCCGCCATTGTTATTTACTGCTGCACTTTAATGATTTGTTATTCATATCTCACACTTTTTTGAGGGGGTATTTCCTCAAAACTGCATTGTTGGTTAAGGGCTTGTAAGTAAGCATTTCACTGTAAGTATTTGGCGCATGTGACAAATACAATTTGATTTGATTTACGCAGTATCTCCAATTTGAGTAATGGAGGATTCCAGTAGTATGTCAGAGTATGGCTGCATGATTTGGACAAAATATCAAATTGTGATTTTTTGGCAATTGCGGTTATTAATTAATTGCGATTTTCATTCACTTTGGTGAAAACGTGATGTTTAAACCATGTCTTTTGGAACTAAGTGTCAAGGTAGAAAACATGACATCTAAGATTACATCATAGGAATTAATGCATGCTGTGCTAAATGGACATTATTTTGGATGTTATATAAAAACGTACAGTTGAAGTCGGCAGTTTACATACACCTTAGCCAAATACATTTAAACTCAGTTTTTCAAAATTCCTGGCATTTAATCCTAGTAAAAATTCCCTGTCTTAGGTCAGTTAGGATCACCACTTTATTTGAACTTATTTGAACTTCCTGCCTGAATGACGTGCCCAAAGCAAACTGCCTGTAGCTCAGGTCCTGAAGCCAGGATATGCATACAATTGGTACCATTGGAAAGAAAACACTTGACAACATGATGCTGCCACCCCCGTGTTCACAGTTGGGATGGTGTTCTTTGGCTTGCAAGCTTCCCCCTCTTTCATCCAAACATAACGATGGTCATTATGGCCAAACAGTTCTATTTTTGTTTCATCAGACCAGTGGACAAAAAGTATGATTTTTGTCCCCATGTGCAGTTGCAAACCATAGTCTGGCTTTTTTATGGCAGTTTTGGAGCAGTGGCTTCTTCCTTGCTGAGCGGCCTTTCAGGTTATGTCGATATAGGACTCGTTTTACTGTGGATATAAATACTTTTGTACCTGTTTCCTCCAGCATCTTCACAAGGTCCTTTGCTGTTGTTCTGGGATTGATTTGCACTTTTCGCACCAAAGTATCTCTAGGAGACAGAACACGTCTCCTTCCTGAGTGGTATGACGGCTGCGTGGTCCCATGGTGTTTATACTTGCATACTATTGTTTGTACAGACGAACGTGGTACCTTCAGACGTTTGGAAACTGCTCCCAAGGATGAACCAGGCTGATTTCTTTTGATTTTTCCATGATGTCAAGCAAAGAGGCACTGAGTTTGAAAGTAGGCCTTGAAATACATCCACAGGTACACCTCCAATTGACTCAAATGATGTCAGAAGCTTCTAAAGCCATGACATCATTTTCTGTAATTTTCCAAGCCGTTTAAAATAACATAAAATTCATCAGAAATACAGTGTAGACATTGTTAATGTTGTAAATGACTATTGTAGCTTGAAACAGCAGATCTTTAACTTCTTAGGGAGCGGCTCCCGAGGTGACGGTTTTGGAGTCTGGCGTGCCCAAAATAAAATGCCTCCCACTCAGGCCCAGAAAATAGTATATGCACATAATTAGTACTATTGGATAGGAAACACTCTGAAGTTTCTAAAAGTGTTAACATAATGTCTGTGAGTATAACAGAACGGATATAGCAGGCAAAAACCCGAGGAATTTCTGTCCTGGAAAAAGTGTTTTTTACACATTGCCTCATTTTGAACCTCTCCCTATTGAAAACAGCCATTTCTGGCAGTAAGATTGCAGTAACTATTGCTTCCACTGGATGTCAACAGTCTCTAGACAGTGTTTAGTGATGTTATAGTTGCTCTGGATGGTAATAGAAGAAGAATTTCGAACTGGTCATCAGATGTAAACAGAAGAGGATGCGCGTTCACAGGCTCGCGCGCGCTGTGGTTTTCTTCCTTTCCGATCGTCCAGTTTATAATATATAAATATAATATTATAGTAAATATACATAAAAGTGTTCCTAAGGATACATTATCAATGATGTTTGATTGTTCTTGGACAAGTGTATAGGTATAGGTTGAACGCGTTCTCTTCACGGTTCAATGGGCGAGTGGACGATGTTTTGTCTGATTATAACGCGCAAACCAAACGGAGATTTATGGATATAATACATTACTTTTTCTAACAAAAGAAGCATGGATTGTCTTCGTTGGACACTTTCGAAGCCCTCAGCAGAAGTTCTTCGAAAGGTAATTGATTTGTTTTCGCTATGTAATGTGTTTTCTGTGAACTGTGGAGGCTTATGAAATTATGGTAATGAAAAAAAATATGTTAGGTGCTACCCTCAAACAATCAAATGTGGTGCTTTCGCCGTAAAGCCTTTTTGAAATCTGACAAAGCTGTGATATTGCCAAGAAGCAGAGCTTTTGATGACTATGAAACACTTGTATATTGATGCATGTTTAATAATTAAACTTTTCGATTTTGGTTCCCACCACGAAGCATGGACGAGTGATGGTTTGAGGGTCCTTTAATGGTGCGTCAGGTAGCCTAGCGGTTAGAGTGATGGGCCAGTAACCAAAAGGTTGCTGGATCGAATCCCCGAGCTGACAATGTAAAAATCTGTTGTTCGGCCCCTGAACAAGGTAGTTAACTCACTGTTCCCCGGTAGGCCGTCATTGTAAATAAAAATGTGTTCTTAACTGACTTGCCTAGTTAAATAAAGTTTAAATAAAAAAAGTGATGACCCTGTCAGTGATTTTTTTTTAATTCAAGGCACACTTAACCAGCATGGTTACCACAGCATTCTGCAGCGATACGCCATCCCATCTGGTTTGCGTTTAGTGGGAGTATCATTTGTTTTTCAACAGGACAATGACCCAACACACCTCCAGGTCTTGTTCAGGGGCAGAACGACAGATTATTAGAAAATAGTAATAATAAAGAAATACTCTGGAATGAGTAAGTGTGTCCAAACCGTTTACCGGTACTTTATATATACTTTATTGCTATTATTATTATTATTATTATTATTAGTTGAATGTTCCCAGTCCTAAACCTGTAGAGTTTGCAAAGCTATCCCAAATGACAATTCCATTTGGGATAGCTAGCTAAATCATAGAGCCAACATCTTGTCTATATTGATGCTATTACAATAACCAAACAGTTAGGTACAGTGGCTTGCGAAAGTATTCACCCCCCTTGCCATTTTTCCTATTTTGTTGCCTTACAACCTGGAATTAAAATAGATTTTTGGGGGGTTTGTATCATTTGATTTACACAACATGCCTACCACTTTGAAGATGCAAAATATTTTTTGGGGGGTTAAACAAACAAGAAATAAGACAAAAACACTGAACTTGAGCGAGCGTAATTATTCACCCCCCCAAAGTCAATGCTTTTTAGAGCCACCTTTTGCAGCAATTACAGCTGAAAGTCTCTTGGGGTATGTCTCTATAAGCTTGGCACATCTAGCCACTGGGATTTTTGCCCATTCTTCAAGACAAAACTGCTCCAGCTCCTTCAAGTTGGATGGGTTCCGCTGGTGTACAGCAATCTTTAAGTCATACCACAGATTCTCAATTGGATTGAGGTCTGGGCTTTGACTAGGCCATTCCAAAACATTTAAATGTTTCCCCTTAAACCACTTGAGTGTTGCTTTAACAGTATGCTTAGGTGTTCTCGGGGTGATGAGAGTTGTTGGGTTTGCACCAGACGTTTTCCTTGATGGCCAAAAAGCTCAATTTTTGTTTCATCTGACTAGTGTACCTTCTTCCATATGTTTGGGGAGTCTCCCACATGCTTTTTGGCGAACACCAAACGTGTTTTCTTATTTTTTTCTTTAAACAGTGGCTTTTTTCCAGACACTCTTCCGTAAAGCCCAGCTCTGTGGAATGTACGGCTTAAAGTAGTCCTATGGACAGATATTCAAATCTCCGCTGTGGAGCTTTGCAGCTCCTTCAGGGTTATCTTTGGTCTCTTTGTTGCCTCTCTGATTAATGCCCTCCTTGCCTGGTCCGTGAGTTTTGGTGGGTGGCCCTCTCTTGGCAGGTTTGTTGTGGTTCCATATTCTTTCCATTAATTAATAATGGATTTAACTTGTTAGGGAGTGGCAGCTGAGGGGTCGGTTTTGGAGAGCCTGGCGTGCCCAAAGTAAAATGCCTCCCATTCAGGCCCAGAAAATAGGATATGCACATATTTAGTACCATTGGATAGGAAACACTGAATTTTCCAAAAGTGTTAACCATTTGTCTGTGAGTGAAACAGAACGAAACCCAGAGGAATTTCTGTCCTGGAAAAAGTAATTTTGACACATTGCTCATTTGGAACCCCTCACTCATGAAAATGACCATATAAGGGCATATGAATGCAGTACCCATCGCTTCCTTTAGATGTCAACAGTCTCGAGACAGTGTAAATTTTCATTTTGGATGCTTTAGACCAGAGAATAAGAGCAAACCAGGAAGTGTACTTTTTATGTCAACAGTACCCAGTGCGTGTTCCCGACAAGGCGCGCAGTGTCTTTTTTACCGTCTTTATCGATCAGTTTATATTCCGGTTGATTCATAATAGTAAATATACGTAAAAGTGTTCCTAAGGATACATTTAAAACTATGTTCGATTGTTCTTGGACAAGTTTATAGGTATAAGATGAACGAGTTTGCGTCACGTTTCAATGGAGGAGTGGAGGCTGTCGTTTCTGATTATAACGCGCAAACCAAATGGAGATTTATGGATAAAATACATTACTTTTTCTAACAAAAGAACCATGGATTGTCTTCGTTGGACACTTAGGATGACCTCAGCAGAAGTTCTTCAACAGGTAATTGATTTGTTTTCGCTGTGAAATGTGTTATGTGTGTGCCGTGATGGCTAATCGATTCATGGCTATGGGAAAAATATGTGAGGTGCTACCCTCAAACAATCAAATGTGCTGCTTTCGCCGTAAAGCCTTTTTGAAATCTGACAACGCTGTGATATTGCCAAGAAACAGAGCTTTTGATGAGTATGGAACACTTGTATATTGGTGGATGTTTAATAATTCAACTTTTGGATTTTGAATTTGGCGCCTTACATTTCACCTGGTAGTGTCGGGATTGGGGCGCTGGCGCCCCAGCAATCCCTGAGAGGTTAATGGTCCTCCGTGGGATGTTCAAAGTTTCTGATATTTGTTTATAACCCAATCCTGATCTGTACTTCTCCACAACTTTGTTCCTGACCTGTTTGGAGAGCTCTGTGGTCTTCATGGTGCAGCTTGCTTGGTGGTGCCCCTTGCTTAGTGGTGTTGCAGACTCTGGGGCCTTTCAGAACAGCTGTATAAATACCTAGATCATGTGACCGATCATGTGACACTTGGTGGACTTTATTTAACTAATTATGTGACTTCTGAAGGTAATTGGTTACACCAGATATTATTTAGGGGCTTCTGGGCAAAGGGGGTGAATACAAATGCACGCACCACTTTTCCTTTTTTAATTTTAAATATATTTTTTATAAGTTATTTTCTTAATTTCACTTCACCAATTTTGACTATTTTGTGTATGTCCATTACATGAAATCCCAATAAAAATCTATTTAAATTACAGGTTGTAATGCAACAAAATAGGAAAACTGAACACTTTTGCAAGGCACTGTAAACGAGTCATTTGTGAAACCATGATGTGATGTGTTACAGGATTGGATTTTGCAAGCCATTTAAATTGTTGTTTGAGTTCCTTTGTGTATCAGCAAATTTGCTAGAGCTAATCTCACTGCAACACTGCTCACTGCGTCCATGTTGCTTGACATAGGCATTTTCAAAGAACCACTAGTCAAGGTTAGCTCCCCGCCCAGTCTATCTTTTCAGACTTCCTGGTAGTTTGACATTTGAGGAAAGGTAATTGTTCTCAAATGTTGATCATTTATCCAACATTTTCCCACAACGCACCATAATTTACAGTATGCTGCAGTAAAATGTTTCAAAGTATTTTATTGTTGATAATACCCATTATCATATCAATTACAGTTTTCTGTTACAGTGTACAATTGGATGCGCTAGTGCCTCTTGGGAAGTTCAGGGTAATGGTAAATTACTTGTTCACAGAGGAATGCACATGTTTGTTTGGGAAGGAGGTGTCATCAGCCATTAGTGGAAATACCTAATGCAGGTCACACTGGCCACTGGTATTGTGATAGAGGGATTATGGCAGGCTTCCCAGAGCCCTGGAGGTCGAGGGGCCCAGATGGGCACAAATAGACTTTGCCTCTGTGGTTTTAGACAGGCACGCACACAAAACACACCCACACAGAGACAGATTTCTAGCCATCTCCACACAAGCTCCAACATTACTCTCTGAATTCCTGAATCTGCCCACAAGAATGGGACTTTAAAACCTATAAGCTAACATACGGAATTGTTTTACGGTGGTTATATCATGGATCATTTAGCTATTTGATTTGGAATTGTAGGACCCCTTTAGGTATAAAATGTTATTTGATAACATGTTGCATTTGATCTTCACTACTATAGCCCATAGAAACACATTGATTAACACATTCATTAATGTCAAGAAAGAAAATAAATCATAAAGAATATGGTTTTGAAGTGTCTATATTATATCTGGAAGATATAAGAAAGCTCAGGGACAATTTGTTATGATTTTCTTATGTTTTTTTGGACACATATTTAGCGCCTTATTTTTGTTGGCACAAAACTACCTCCATACTCCCATTCATTTGTATGGGTTACCTTGAGACGGAGAACAGCACCGAGTTTGTGAGTCTCCCTTTTCCAGATAGTATTAATATTAGCCGTGTCAACGCTACTGACGTTCGATTTTTTGGTATGCCTCATGGTATGACAAACACCGCTGTTGCTCGGCCACCTTCCACCACAGATGTGGAAGGCCGACATAGGCGGATGTGGTGGATTGAGGCGCAGCCCATGCAAAAATAGATATCTCTAGTTTAACCTGACAGATTTTGATGGGGATTTTTTTATTATGTTACTTAGATTGACAGGTCCGTCAATAGATTTATTATGTTACTTAGATTGACAGGTGCGTCAATAGACTCTTAGGATTTGTTTATGAGGTTGCCCTGGAAATGGATAAGCTTTATGAGCGTAGTCTGGCGTATGCAGTCTTTCCAAAATCTTTCACAAACGCAAGAAATAATGTGACCATGAAATGTATTTGGTAGTTTTTAATTCAATATATGAAATTCAACAAGACAAGCACTGAGCTCTTTTTTGTAAGCAGTATGGAAGATTTGTAGAGCAAGGCAAGGTTTTGTTAGTATGAAGGCAGATTGAGTAATGGTCTTGGTCTAATACTAATAGTCATTTCCATGGATACCAGAGGAGAGAATTAGTTGCAGACCAAATACTTATCTATCACACGAAAATATCATCTTATTTCTGTCAAGATCCTGTAAAACATCAGAACCACTTAAGATACCACAGAAGCAGTAAGGAGAGGCCTCACTGCTGGTGAACATGGTCTAATGACCATGTTGGCGCAACAGTTGATGGATTAAGAGAAAGGCTGTTTAGGTGGCATCAGCATCTTCTGCTACACCATCTTTGTAACCCTGTTAAAGCTGAAGAAGAGGTCAAGAGCGTGGAGGTAAGCCTTTGTGCGAGCTACATTGCTTCCTGACTTTGACTATTTTGATGCCGAGCGTTGCTAAGTGACTGTACCAAAAGTGAACTTTGACTGAGATTGTCTTGTTACCTCAAGTTGACATTTGCTTATTGTATAAGTTCGGGGTGCTCTGTTTTGACATGTTCTGACCATCGCCTATCTCTTTGGAATTAGTTGACTCGATAAAGGGTGGAGAAACTCAATTCAATCACTTCGAAATTCATGGGGGAGTTCCATAGGAAGCAGCTCAATTTGATTGTAAAAGAGAGGAGAAGATTGATAGAAAATTATTATTCTTTTGGATGCTGAAGATCTGCTTGACTTGTGAGTATATTGAGATAGTTGTACTTACAATTTGGGCAGCTAGTTATGGATGTCAGTCTTTAGTAAATGTGTTTCAAATCAAATTGTATTCGTCACATACACATATTTAGCAGATGTTATTGCGTATGTAGCGAATTGCTTGTGTTCCTACAGTGGGGCAAAAAAGTATTTAGTCAGCCACCAATTGTGCAAGTTCTCTCACTTAAAAAGATGAGAGAGGCCTGTAATTTTCATCATAGGTACACTTCAACTATGACAGACAAAATGAGGAAAAAAAATCCAGAAAATCACATTGTAGGATTTTTAATGAATTTATTTGCAAATTATGGTGGAAAATAAGTATTTGGTCACATACAAACAAGCAAGATTTCTGGCTCTCACAGACCTGTAACTTCTTCTTTAAGAGGCTCCTCTGTCCTCCACTCGTTACCTGTATTAATAGCACCTGTTTGAACTTGTTATCAGTATAAAGACACCTGTCCACAACCTCAAACAGTCACACTCCAAACTCCACTATGGCCAAGACCAAAGAGCTGTCAAAGGACACCAGAAACAAAATTGTAGACCTGCACCAGGTTGGGAAGACTGAATCTGCAATAGGTAAGCAGCTTGGTTTGAAGAAATCAACTGTGGGAGCAATTATTAGGAAATGGAAGACATACAAGACCACTGATAATCTTCCTCGATCTGGGGCTCCACGCAGATCTCACCCGTGGGGTCAAAATGATCACAAGAACGGTGAGCAAAAATCCCATAACCACACGGGGACCTAGTGAATGACCTGCAGAGAGCTGGGACCAAAGTAACAAAGCCTACCATCAGTAACACACTACGCCGCCAGGGACTCAAATCCTGCAGTGCCAGGCGTGTCCCCCTGCTTAAGCCAGTACATGTTCAGGCCCGTCTGAAGTTTGCTAGAGAGCATTTGGATGATCCAGATGAGGACTGGGAGAATGTCATATGGTCAGATGAAACCAAAATAGAACTTTTTGGTAAAAACTCAACTCGTCGTGTTTGGAGGACAAAGAATGCTGAGTTGCATCCAAAGAACACCATACCTACTGTGAAGCATGGGGGTGGAAACATCATGCTTTGGGGCTGTTTTTCTGCAAAGGGACCAGGACTGACTGATCCGTGTAAAGGAAAGAATGAATGGAGCCATGTATCGTGAGATTTTGAGTGAAAACCTCCTTCCATCAGCAAGGGCATTGAAGATGAAACGTGGCTGGGTCTTTCAGCATGACAATGATCCCAAACACACCGCCCGGCAACGAAGGAGTGGCCGTAAGAAGCATTTCAAGGTCCTGGAGTGGCCTAGCCAGTCTCCAGATCTCAACCCCATAGAAAATCTTTGGAGGGAGTTGAAAGTCCGTGTTGCCCAGCGACAGCCCCAAAACATCACTGCTCTAGAGGAGATCTGCATGGAGGAATGGGCCAAAATACCAGCAACAGTGTGTGAAAACCTTGTGAAGACTTACAGAAAACTTTTGACCTCTGTCATTGCCAACAAAGGGTATATAACAAAGTATTGAGATAAACTTTTGTTATTGACCAAATACTTATTTTTTCACCATAATTTGCAAATAAATAAATTAAAAATCCTACAATGTGATTTTCTGGATTTCTTTTTCTCATTTCGTCTGTCATAGTTGAAGTGTACCTATGATGAAAATTACAGGCCTCTCTCATCCTTTAAGTTGGAGAACTTGCACAATTGGTGGCTGACTAAATACTTTTTTGCCCCACTGTATATTAATACTCACCCTTGCAGGTAAAGCACTTGATGTGGAAGTGCTTGGACTGGACCCGCAGCACCTCTCCCTTGCATGGCTCCCCACATTTGTAGCACTGGATGCACAGCTTCTCTGCAGGGTGGTGGGGGTCCTGAACATGGGCCACTGGAGGAGAGAACAGACAGGTATGAGCACGGCCACCTAAAATTTATTTAAATCACTGTGTTCAAAACATGGTGCGTGTACACACAGCAAACTTGCGGGTGTTAAACGTGTTGAGTGTTATATCTGATTTTTGATTCTAGTGGGGTTAACACCAGTGGGATTGAAATTGACACCAACTGCAGTGAATAAATTACGTTTTATTTCAATCACAGTGGAATCAACACCGTGTGGTGTTGTTGTTACTTGACTGTGTTGAGTTCATTTCCGTTAACATTCTCAATGAGATTTCTTTTGGGAAGTCCCTCATTATCATATTTCCCAGCATGCTTAGTTAGAGGTTGATTTTTTAAATCTTTTTCTACATGGACATTGATTGATTAATAGATTTTTTCCTATACACAGATACATATCTTACATTTTTCTAAACTAATCCAATCTGTAAGTGATTGGACTTATTGCACCTGTTACTGAAATGGTTGTTCCAGTTTAGATGGTTTATGTAGTCTTCATTAGCTGGTACTGTACCATAGCAACCAGTGCAAGTTGAGGGTGAGAAAAAGTTCAAATTGTGAATACCCTTCATGTCACGTCCAGGCCTGAGATGACAGGCTGGAGTGTTTTGGTTTCGTTTTTGGTGTAGGGTTTTTCAGTTCTAAGTGTTATAGATCTATGTTGGGGTAATGGTTCCCAATTAGAGGCAGCTGAGCGTCGTTGTCTCTAATTGGGAACCATATATATGTTTGTAGTTTTCACTTTAGGTTTGTGGGTTATTGTTTATGCATAGCTTTGTTCTTTTGTCAGTCTATGTCAGTGTTACGATCTTTGTTCATTTTTGTTGTTTTGCCCAGTTACGTTGTTTCAATAAAATATGTATACTGGATGCCTCGTTGTGCCTTGGTCTGTCCATTACGAAGATCGTGACAGTTCATCTGGCTAGATTCCAATAGGAAGTACTGTTCACTATACAAGTCAGTTGTGATGGGAAATTTGGCTCTTCTTACTGGCAAAACCCTTTTTTACTCAAGTTCCAAGTTTTATTAATTATATGTACAAGATGCGCATGTATATCATTGTCTAATGAAATGTGTACTTGCAGGTTCCTTCTTGACAATGCAAAAACAATAAGAAATATTTACAATATTTACATGTGTATTAGGGAAGGGGAGTTTGGGGGGCAGTGTATAAACTGAGCAGTATAATAAATCTTCTTAGGGATCGGTGGGGCGCCACCGCCCTGCAATTTCCCCATCCGGTGAAATTGCAGAACGCCAAATTCAAAATAAAAAATTGTAATATTAAACATTCATGGAAATACAAGTGTCATACATGATTCAAAAGCTTAGAATCTTGGTAATCTAACAGCGTTGTCAGATTTCAAAAAGGCTTTACAGCGAAAGCATAGCATTCAATTGTCTGAGGACAGCACCCCGCATACTTCCTCAATTAACATAATTTCATAATCAGCACAGGTGTCACAAAACTCAAAAATAGCGATAAAATAAATCACTTACCTTTGAAGATCTTCCTCTGTTAGCAATCCCAAGGGTCCCAGCTACACAATAAATGGTTGTTTTGTTCTATAAAGTCCCTCTTTATATCCCAAAAACTCTGTTTGGTTGCGCGTTTTGTTCAGTAATCCATCTGTTCAAAGGCGTTCAAACATGCAGACAAATAAATCCCAAAAGTACCGGTAAAGCTCATCGAAACAAGTCAAGCCTGAAACCTTGTCTAAAGACTGTTGAAATCTAGTGGAAGCCATAGGTACTGCAATCTGGGAGCTATTCCTTTCAATGTTCTATAACAAAGCATGGGAAAAGTCAGGGAGCTGAAAAAAGCAATTTCCTGTATGGATTTTCCTCAGGTTTTTGCCTGCTATATCAGTTATGTTATACTCACATACATTATTTTAACAGTTTTAGAAACTTATATGCAAATGTCCATCTTATCCAGATGTGTTACGGCTGTGTGAATAGTGATGGAAATGGCAGCTTCTGTGGATCTGTTAGAGCTGTAGGCAAATTGAAGTTGGTCCAGTATGCCTGGCATGCTGGCCTTGATGTGGGTCTTCCTGGATGGCTCGATATTGTCTGTCTCAAAGCATGCATAGAATGTGTTAAGCTCATCTGGGAGGGAGGCTTCGATGGGCACCGCACAATTGGATTTGCCTTTGTAGTATGTGATAGTCTGTAGTCCTTGCCACATGCAATGCAAGTCTGAAATGTCGAACATTAATTCAAGTTTGAGTCTGTATCGTCTTTTTGCATCCCTAATGGATTTGCCGGAGCTCGCACCTGCGTTCCTTCTATGCTTCGTGCCACTGAGTCATCGGGGTTCATTCCACTAAAATTTAATGCTGCAGTACGGGCTCTCAGCATTGTATGGAGAATTCCGTTTATCCAGGATTTTTGATTGGGCTATGTCCGGATTGTTACTGTGGGTACAAACATAATCACTACATTTCCCAATGAAGCCTGTGACTGACAATGTATATTATTCTCAATGTTGATGGATGAGTCCTGGGTGGATGAATCTTTGAACATATTCCAATTGGTATTCTCAAAACAATCCTGCAGTATTCTCTGTCAAGCGCCTCACTATTCCCTGTGTTGGTGCTTCCCTCTCGAGTTGCTGCTTGTAGGAACAAAAAGTGGTGTTGGGGTATGACTTTGTACGTTTCATGGATGTTTGTGTTGTGTATACATGGTCAAGCACGTTGCTTCCTCTTGTGTGACAGGATACATGTTGATAATATTTTGGGAACATTTGTTTTAGACAGGCTTGTTTAACCTGCTAGAGTCTATTGACTCACCGGTGCGTCAATCTAAATTAAACAAAACAAAAAAATCCCCATCAAAATCGGTCAGTTTATGACCGATAAATCCCAATAATCAGTCTTCTCACGAAAAGACTCTTACTAGACATCGTCGTTTGATCCATTCGGAATATGGAGAAGCCATCTGGTTGAATAGTAGAGTGTAGTGTATTGTCCGTAAGCCACGTCTCAGTAAAAACAAAGACACAGCATTGGAGTCCCCCTTTCCTTCCTCTTCTTCATCGCCAGAGTTGCCTTAGGTCATGTCAGCCAAGAGCAACAGGTAAGTCTGCTGTACAGGGAGCTAATGTAATATTCCAAATCTGGGAGGCTGAGAGAGGTTTGTTGGTTGTAGGAAATTATCGTTCTGAGCAAACAAAGTAAAAATAGCCATAAAAAAGCAGAGTCGAGCAGGAACCGGCAAGACGCTCACCCTCCTCAGTGCCGCCAATTTCATTTGCGTCAGTAATGCACAGTGCACGCAAAACCCCCTACCAGTGAACATTGAACTGAAAACTTATTTGAGCTAGGTTCATTTGAAACAAGGTCTAGTTGTGGTCGCAACTGGACTAGATTAAGAACGACTCTTGGCAGAATGCATTGCTTGCCTGCAGTGAGAGTGATAAGCACAATGTTGTTTGCGAACTGCAAACTATTTTGTTTTTTTTGTGTGTTATTTCTTACATTTGTATGTTATTACATACAGCCAGAGAGAACTTTTGGATATCAGAGCGGCGGTAACTCACCAGCATTACGACTGGGAATACGACTTTCCCGAATTGGATCCCTTGTTCGTACCCCCCGGGGCAATTGAACTGATTCCAGGGGCTGATCCAAAAGTCTCCCAGCGGAGAAGAGGTATTTGGAGTGGACTCCTAGTCCGACTCAGGAGGCACGAACACCATCCACCGCTTCTGAGTAGATTACTCGCTAATGTTCAGGCTCTGGATAATAAGGCAGACGAGCTCAGGACGAGAATCTCCTTCCAGAGAGACATGAGGGATTGTAACGTACTCTGACATGGCTCTCTCGGGATATACTGTCTTTGTCCATACTGCCAGCTGTTTTTTTTTTATTTAATTGAAATGTAACCTTTATTTAACTCGGCAAGTTAGTTAAGAACAAATTCTTATTTACAATGACTGCCTACACCGGCCAAACCCAGACGACACTGGGCCAATTGTGCGCCGCCCTATGGGACCGGTTGTGATACAGCCTGGGTTCTCAATATATTAAGGATCGGACACTTTTTTTCAATTTTCACCTAAAATGACATACCGAAATCTAACTGCCTGTAGCTCAAGACCTGAAGCAAGGATATGCATATTCATGATACCATTTGAAAGGAAACACATTGAAGTTTGTGGAAATATGAAATTAATGTAAGAGAATATAATACATTAGATCTGGTAAATGCAATAGAAAAGCCATTATATGACTTAGGCGTCTTGGCACAATTTAGATTTTGGCCACTAGATGGCAGCAGTGTATGTGCAAAGTTTTAGATTCAATGAACCATTGTATTACTGTTCAAAATGTTGTATCAAGTCCACCCAAATGTGTCTAATTGGTTTATTGATAAATTTTCAAGTACATAATTGTGCACTCTCTTAAAACAATAGCATGGTATTATTTTACTGTAATGGCTACTGTAAATTGGACAGTGCAGTTAGATTAACAAGAATTTAAGCTTTTTGCCCATATAAGACATGTCTATGTCCTGGGAAATGTTCTTGTTACTTGCAACGTCATGCTAATCACATTAGCGCACGTTAGCTCAACTGTCCCGTGGGGGAGACACCAATCCTGTAAAGGATATCATGCAGACATGAATAATGAACTCTCAAGAAGAAGAAAAGCAGGGGTGTACGTTTTATGATTAACCTCTCATGGTGTGATTGTTATAAACATACAGAAACTCAAGTCCTTTTGTTTACCCGACCTAGAATACCTCACAATCAAATGCAGACCATATTACTTCCCAAGAGAATTCTCTTCGGTTATAGTCACAGCCATGTATATTCCCCCTCAAGCCGACACCACGACAGTCGTCAAAGAACTTCACTGGACTGGAAACCACATATTATTGTAGCTGGGGATTTTAACAAAGCAAATTTGAGGAAAACGCTACCGAAGTTCTGCAAACACATTGACTGTAGCACTCGCTCTGAGAAAACATTAGACCACTGCTACTCAGAAACGCTTACAAGGCCTTGCCTTCACCTCCCCGCCTTGCCTTCGGCAAATCTGATCACGACTCCATTTTGCTCCTCCCTTCCTATAGGCCGAAACTAAAACAGGAAGTACCAACGCTAAGGACTATTCAACGCTGGTCTGACCAATCGGAATCCACGCTTCAAGATTGTTTTGATCACGTAGACTGGGATATGTTCCGGGTAGTCTCTAAGAATAACATTGACAAATACACGGATACGGTGACTAAGTTTATCAGGAAGTGTATACAGTGGGGCAAAAAAGTATTTAGTCAGCCACCAATTGTGCAAGTTCTCCAACTTAAAAAGATGAGAGAGGCCTGTAATTTTCATCATAGGTACACTTCAACTATGACAGACGAAATGAGAAAAGGAAATCCAGAAAATCACATTGTAGGATTTTTAATTTATTTATTTGCAAATTATGGTGGAAAATAAGTATTTGGTCAATAACAAAAGTTTATCTCAATACTTTGTTATATACCCTTTGTTGGCAATGACAGAGGTCAAACGTTTTCTGTAAGTCTTCACAAGGTTTTCACACACTGTTGCTGGTATTTTGGCCCATTCCTCCATGCAGATCTCCTCTAGAGCAGTGATGTTTTGGGGCTGTCGCTGGGCAACACGGACTTTCAACTCCCTCCAAAGATTTTCTATGGGGTTGAGATCTGGAGACTGGCTAGGCCACTCCAGGACCTTGAAATGCTTCTACGAAGCCACTCCTTCGTTGCGGCGGTGTGTTTGGGATCATTGTCATGCTGAAAGACCCAGCCACGTTTCATCTTCAATGCCCTTGCTGATGGAAGGAGGTTTTCACTCAAAATCTCACGATACATGGCCCCATTCATTCTTTCCTTTACACGGATCAGTCGTCCTGGTCCTTTGCAGAAAAACAGCCCCAAAGCATGATGTTTCCACCCCCATGCTTCACAGTAGGTATGGTGTTCTTTGGATGCAACTCAGCATTCTTTGTCCTCCAAACATGACGAGTTGAGTTTTTACCAAAAAGTTCTATTTTGGTTTCATCTGATCATATGACATTCTCCCAATCCTCATCTGGATCATCCAAATGCTCTCTAGCAAACTTCAGACGGGCCTGAACATGTACTGGCTTAAGCAGGGGACACGTCTGGCACTGCAGGATTTGAGTCCCTGGCGGCGTAGTGTGTTACTGATGGTAGGCTTTGTTACTTTGGTCCCAGCTCTCTGCAGGTCATTCACTAGGTCCCCCCGTGTGGTTATGGGATTTTTGCTCACCGTTCTTGTGATCATTTTGACCCCACGGGGTGAGATCTTGCGTGGAGCCCCAGATCGAGGAAGATTATCAGTGGTCTTGTATGTCTTCCATTTCCTAATAATTGCTCCCACAGTTGATTTCTTCAAACCAAGCTGCTTACCTATTGCAGATTCAGTCTTCCCAACCTGGTGCAGGTCTACAATTTTGTTTCTGGTGTCCTTTGACAGCTCTTTGGTCTTGGCCATAGTGGAGTTTGGAGTGTGACTGTTTGAGGTTGTGGACAGGTATCTTTTATACTGATAACAAGTTCAAACAGGTGCCATTAATACAGGTAACGAGTGGAGGACAGAGGAGCCTCTTAAAGAAGAAGTTACAGGTCTGTGAGAGCCAGAAATCTTGCTTGTTTGTATGTGACCAAATACTTATTTTCCACCATAATTTGCAAATAAATTAATTAAAAATCCTACAATGTGATTTTCTGGATTTTGTTTCCTAATTTTGTCTGTCATAGTTGAAGTGTACCTATGATGAAAATTACAGGCCTCTCTCATCTTTTTAAGTTGGAGAACTTGCACAATTGGTGGCTGACTAAATACTTTTTTGCCCCACTGTAGGAGATGTTGTACCCACTGTGACTATTAAAACCTACCCTAACCAGAAACCGTGGATAGATGGCAGCATTTGCGCAAAACTGAAAGCGCGAACCACCGCATTTAACCATGGCAAGGTGACTGGGAATATGGCCGAATACAAACAGTGTAGTTATTCCCTCCATAAGGAAATGAAACAGGCAAAATGTTAGTATTGAGACAAAGTGGAGTCACAATTCGCTGGCTCAGACACAAAAGTTATGTGGCAGGGTCAACAGACAATCACGGACTACAAAGGGAAAACCAGCCACGTCGTGGACACCAACCCTCGTAAGGCTGCCGGACCAGATGACATCCCTAGCCGTGTCCTTAGAGCATGTGCAGAACAGCTGGCTGGAGTGTTTATGGACATATTCAATCTCTCCCTATCCCAGTCTGCTGTCCCCACTTGTTGCCCCAAGATGTCCACCATTGTTCCTGTACCCAAGAAAGCAAAGGTAACTGAACTAAATGACTTTCACCCCTTAACACTTCTGTCATCATGAATTGCTTTGAGTGGCTAGTGTTGTGGAAAATCAGTACTGAGAGAGATTTGGTAATTTCTTCAAACAATAATCTTTATTTGATATTGATTAATTATTGCAATAATGAGGCTGGTCAACCTCCCACCCTTTGGACCGAGTGTTGGACCGAGTAACCTAACCTTTACACAAATGCAGAGTACTATATATAGCTGACACTAACAATGCTCAAGTTATGGTTGGTTCAACCCTCCTCATGCAGACCAAGGAGCATCATAAGCCACTCTGGCTTCATCCTGTCGTTATCTGCACGTGGGTTGTTGTCTTAACCCCACCCTGACTTAGTTTCCCAGGTGCAAGGATGATTTTGAGACAATGAGGGATTGTTCTATTCCTAAACTATCTCTAGTAAAACACATTCTTGTCTATGTAATGCAGTCTTTAACCCATTTGTCAGCTCAAGCCATCTCCAGTGACCATACGCCCAGATTAGCTGCAGGGTACTAGAGTGGAGCCCATGAAAACACAGACACTAGCAAGACCGAAATGTCTTACTATTAGTTAAATATTAATTGTTAATCACTAACACAAGGTAAATATGTAATTTTTCTATCACACTAGTTAAGGATCATATCACCACTACCTTACCTGACACCATAGACCCACTTAAATTTGCTTGTATTTTTATTCTCAATGCTGCCTGCAGCATGATATATTTTGCCTGTGCGCATACGTGACAGACAGTTGTTGGTCGGTGAAAGTATCTGGAGTCATCGGAGGAGCATGTAGTAATCCGACTGTAGAATTCATTGCAGACAGCAGATCAAATGAATGTCTACAATGAACGAGTCACTCGGAAAAACAAATCATGACCTTTGAGTCAGTAAAAAGATTTGTTAAAAAGAAGGAATTGTTCACGAACTGCACATCACAACAAGCCAGCATATTGTGATTTGTAGATCTGATATAGCAAAAGAACCAGGATCATCAGACCAAAATGTTAGGTGAAAACTATGACATAACAGAAGGCCATTTGACATGTATAATCTTAGTCATAAATGGCTTCCATTTAATTCTAAATCATTGACTTAATAAGTAATTTTGTAAAAGCTTCAGTAATGAAGAGTATGACTGCAAAAAGCATGTCTCTGTCATTAACAAAAACAGTCATGGGTGGGTATCTCTAATATTAACTTGAAAGGCATGCTGGGAAATGTGCAAATAAGGCTCTACCTACCAATGTTAAAACAACACCCCCAAAAATGCCTACTAAGTCTTAATTTAAGTTGGTATTTGCAACAGCCATGGTGTTAGGGACCCAACACAAGGTATTAGTTTGTCAACACTTTGAAAAGTGTTACTTTAACACTATTTTGGTGGGTCACATATACACTACCGTTCAAAAGTGTGGGGTCACTTAGAAATGTCCCTGTTTTTAAAATAACATCAAATTGATCAGAAATACAGTGTAGACATTGTTAATGGTGTAAATGACTATTGTAGCTGAAACGGCAGATTTTTTTTTATGGAATATCTACATAGGTGTACAGAGGACCATTATCAGCAACCATCACTCCTGTGTTCCAATGGCACATTGTGTTAGCTAATCCAAATGCATTGTTTTAAAAGGCTAATTGATCATTAGAAAACCATTTTGCAATTATGTTAGCAAAGCTCTAAACAGTTGTCCTGATTAAAGAAGCAATAAAACTGGCCATATTTAGACTAGTTGAGTATCTGGAGCATCAGCATTTGTGGGTTCGATTACAGGCTCAAAATGGCCAGAAACAAAGCACTTTCTTCTGAAACTCATCAGTCTATTCTTGTTCTGAGAAATTAAGGCTATTCCATGCAAGAAATTGCCAAGAAACTAAAGATCTCGTACAACGCTGTGTACTACTCCCTTCACAGAACAGCGCAAACTGGCTCTAGCCAGAATAGAAAGAGGAGTGGGAGGCCCCCGGTGCACAACTGAGCAGCTTCATTAAATAGTACCCGAAAAACACCAGTCTCAACTTCAACAGTGAAGAGGCGACTCCGGGATGCTAGCCTTCTAGGCCAGGAGAAGTTGACTGAAATTAAGCTAGCTATAACTGTAACAAAAGACACGCTACTACAGTGCCTTCAGAAAGTATTCACACCCCTTGACTTTTTCCAAATACTGTTGTGTTACAAAGTAAGATTAAAATGGATGTAATTGTCTTTTTCTAGACAAATTACTCTGTAATGTCAAAGTGGAAGAAAAAGTCTTAAGTCTTTCCACTAGATGTTGGAACATTGCTGCGGAGACTTGCTTCCATTCAGCCACAAGAGCATTAGTGAGGTTGGGCACTGATGTTGGGCGATTAGGCCTGGCTCACAGTCGGCGTTCCAATTCATACCAAAGGTGTGGGTTGAGTTCAGGGTTCTATGCAGGCCAGTCAAGTTCTTCCACACCAATCTCAACAAACCATGGACCTCGCTCTGCATGGACCTCGCTTTGTGCAAGGGGGTGTTGTCATGCTGAAACAGGAAAGGGCCTTCCACAAAATGTTCCCGCAAAGTTGGAAGCATAGAATCGTCTAGAATGTCATTGTATGCTGTAGCGTTAAGATTTCCCTTTATTGGAACTAAGGGGCCTAGACCGAACCATGAAAACAGCCCCAGACCATTATTCCTCTTCCACCAAACATTACAGTTTGCACTATGCATTCGGCCAGGTAGCGTTCTCCTGGCATTTGCCAAACCCAGATTCGTCCGTCAGACTGCCAGATGGTGAAGCGTGAATGACCACTCCAGAGAACCTGTTTCCACTGCTCCAGAGTCCAATGGCGGCGAGCTTGACACCACTCCAGCTGACGCTTGGCATTGTGCATGGTGATCTTAGACTTGTTTGCTGCTGCTCGGCCATGAAAACCCATTTCAAGAAGCTCCTAACGAACAGTTATTGTGCTGATGTTGCTTCCAGAGGCAGTTTGGAACTCGGAAGTGAGTGTTGCAATCGAGGACAGATCATTTTTATGCACTACGCACTTCAGCACTCAGGGGTCCCGTTCAGCGAGCTTGTGTGGCCTACCACTTCGCAGCTGAGCTGTTGTTGCTCCTAGACATTTCCTCTTCACAATATCAGCACATACAGTTGACCGGGGCAGCTCTAGCAGGGAAGAAATTTGACAAACTGACTTGTTGGAAAGGTTACATCCTATGACGGTGCCACATTGAAAGTCACTGAGTTCTTCAGTAAGGTCATTTTACTGCCAATGTTTGTCTATGGAGATTGCATGGCTGTGTGCTCGATTGTATACACCTGTCAGCAACGTGTGTGGCTGAAATAGCCAAATCCACTAATTTGAAGGTGTCCACATACTTTTGTATATACAGTTAAAGTATTCAACCCCCTGAGTCAATACATGCTAGAATCAACTTTAGCAGCAATTACAGATGTGAATCTTTCTGGGTAAATCTCTAAGAGCTTTCCACACCTGGATTGTGCAACATTTGTCCATTATTATTTTCAAAATTCTTCAAGCTCTGTCAGATTGGTTGTTGATCATTGATGACAACCATTTTCAGGTTTTGCCATAGATTTTCAAGCAGACTTAAGACAAAACTCTGCCAATCTGTCTTCTTGGTAAGCAACTCCAATGTAGATTTTTCTGTCCTGCTGAATGGTGAATTCATCTCCCAGTTTCTAGTGGAAAGCGGACTGAACGACATTTGCCTCTAGGATTTTGTCTGTGCTTAGCTCCATTCCGTAAATGTTTTATCCTGAAAAACTCTCCAGTCCTTAACGATTACAAGCATACCAATAACATGATGCAGCCACCACAATGCTTGAAAATATGGAGAGTGGTACTAAGTAATGTGTTGTATTGGATTTACCCTAAACATAACACTTTGTATTCAGGACAAAAAGTGCAATGTTGTTGATCCATCCTCAGTTTTCTCCTATCACAGCCATTTAACTCTGTAACTGTTTTAAAAACACCATTAGCCTCATGGCTAATGAGCCAGAAACAACAATACCATGCATCGACTAATGCAGGGCTATTCAACTCTTACTCTACGAGGTCCGGATGTACCTGATCATTAATTGCACAAAGATACGATACGGTACTGTATTCTGTCGAGTGGAATTACAGTACCATTTGAAATACAGCAATTCTTTCCCCGCCCACAACACTTACTCACAATGCACCATCATTTACAGTCTGCTGCAGTAAAATATTTCAGAGTATTTTACTGTTGATAATACCAAGAATTACCATATAATTAACAGTTTTCCGACTTACATGACTGTGAGTCACTTTTTGACCATAACCATAACCATATCATGTTTCCCAACATGCTCTACTGCAGTTTGATTTAGAATTAACCATTTAAAATTTAATAGGGAAATGCCGGAGTTGGGACACTCTACAATTCACATGAAAAGGCACGACACACTGAAAAATGATGTTGAAGCCATGGCGTAGTGGGGATGTGGCTTTTAGTTTGTTATTTCTGGCCACCCGTCAGTGGAAGGGTTGTACCAGTTTAAGTGGTCTATCATCGTGACAATATTGTCACTTTTTAGAGCACATGGCTTTGTCACTGTGGTAGTTCCCTATAATGGCAAAGTGTACCTTTTCTTAGTACATGGTTTTATATCTGTGGACTCCATGGAAGAAAGGTCATATCTGAGGTATGAACTGGGGTACAATAATGTACCTATAACTAAAGGTTCAAGGGATGACCTTACAGGGTATCACCCCAGTGACAAGTGGTTGTACCCCATTAAGAACAAATCTAAACCTTTTTTGTGTAGGTACATACTCAATGAGCTAATCTGCTTTAAGAAAACATGTACTTCAAGTTGTCATATGGGACACATGGATACATACACACGCGTACACAGTACACTCACACACAAATGCAAGCAAGCAGACACACACACAGGTTTCTTAAAAAAAAATATAAAATGTAAAGATATTGTACATGTTGTTTGGTACTCCAAAAATAGCAATTTCTGCAGTAGGCTGCAACTTTATACCAAATGCTTCCGAAAGGGTTTTTAATATAGTGTACCAACAATCTGCCAGACAAGGACAGGACCAGAATATGTGGGTCAAGTCCGCCAAGGAGCTTTTACACCAGTCACGTGTACCTTCAATTTTTGGGTAGAATTTGGACAATCTGGCCTTACTAAAATGGATACGTGAAGTACCTTAAACTGTATAAGGCTGAGCCAGGCACAAAATGAGCTTCCATTTACCCTAAGTAGGGCAGTATTCCAGACTCTCCACAAGTTCCTTTTCCCTCTCAAATTGGATTTTATTGAGTGACGGGATATCAGTCCCTTTAGTTGAAAAGGTATTTTCAAAAGGGCACCCGGACCCGATCCAGGTGATAGAATTGGAAAGGTTGGACTTTGAATGCGAATAAACTGGCGGATCTAATCTACTCCAATTTGAATGGAGTAGATTAAATTGGATAGTGAGGTTTCAAAATTGGCAAAGCTGTCATCAATAAAAAAGGTCATTAAACTTAGTAAGGCTGAAAGCTGAATACAGTTTGCCTGAAAGGGAAAGGGGATTATTAAATAAAGGTCCTTCAATAGAGAAATCACAGATTTTAAAATGTTGATGGAATTCAGTCCAAATTTCAAGAGTATTGACAGACAACAATTGGATTGGATGTGTATTGTAAACTGAAAGAGGGAGATTGGAGGTGACTAAAGCTGACAAAGAAGAAGAGAAACATTAGTTGGCTTCTGTTTGACACAACCACCCCATAAAAAAAGACATAAGCTTATCCACTAAAGTGAAACAAGACAAGGGAGACACTGGAACACATACAGAAATCTGGGCAATACATTCATCTTGATACAATTTGCTTTACCAGCTAAAGTAAAATGGAGAATACTCCATCTCTGAAAGTCCAGTTTAAGTTTGCTAAACAGGGGAATAAAGTTCTCATTATGGAGGGAAGACGAGGTACGTGTGATATTGATCTATAAATATTTAAAGCCAGCCTTGGACATACGAAATGGACTAGTATCCCATGGAATTTGTAGTGCTAATTAATTAATAGGAAAATCTATTTATAACCCGAAAACACATCACACCTATGCAGTAGGTCCACTACCTCAGGGACACACACTTCAGGGTCCGAAATAAAAGTAAGTCATCTGCATACAAGGAACCTTTGTGTTCCAGTCTCCATCTGTAGATACCATGCATTGAGGGTGTGGCCTTTAGCTTAATAGAAAGGGGTTCAAGCGCCAGGGCAAATAACAGAGGGGACATTGGACATCGCTGGCGTGTGGCCCTTAATAATGGGAAATACTGTGAACAAAGTTTGTTTGTAAGTACTGAAGCCCTGGGTGATTGAGTACAACAGTCGGACCCAGGAAATTAAGTTTGCACCAAAGCCACATTTTCCCAGTACAGAGAATAAATATTCCCACTCTACCCTGACATTAAGCAGATGTCAAATGTTAGAAAAGGAGTGGCGACCCTTAATAAATCCTGTCTGATCCGTTGATATGATGTCTGTCATAGTGGATTCTATTCGAGAGGCAAGCAAATTCGCTAATATTTTTACACATGCATTTAAAAGTGAGATCGGTTAGTATGAGCCACACTTAGATGCATCTTTGCCAGGTTTTAACAAAAGTGTGATTGACGCCTCTGTCAGGGTTTGGGGTAAAACACCCTGGTCCAGGGCATTTTCAAACATTTCAACCAAGAGAGGGGCTAGTTTGACAGAACTTATTGTATAATTTGATTGGGTAGCCATCTGGGCTAGGGAATTTCACACTTTGCATTGCTGTAATTGAATGAATGATCTCCTCTAACTTCAAAGGTCTCTTCTCTATACTACTGGTAGGAGTTTCCAAATTGTCAAGGAAATCATTCATAATTGAATTGTCTTCAGGTGATTCAGATGTGTAAAGATCCCCCAAAATGGGAGGGCAGTATTATTGATTTCAGTGGGACTAACTGTTTAGACACCCGAGGTGTTGTGAATTTGAGGGATCAGCTGTGCGGCAGATTTGCACTTGAGTTGATGAGCTAGAAGTCGACCAGCCTTTTCTCCATGTTCGTAAACAAAACCACGTGCACGGAGTAGCTGCTGCTCAGCCTTATCCGTGGATAGTAAATTGTACTGAGTTTGAAGACAGCCTTTCTTTATAAAGTTCTGGTGATGGAGAGGTGGAGTACTGTTGGTCTAATTCCAGAATTGAGTCGATCAGCTGTTGTTGTTTAATTTTCCGTTGTTTATTGAGAAGAGAAGAATAGAAAATTATTTTGCCTCTAAGAACAACTTTAAGTGTTTCCCAAAGTGTAGATGGAGAGATCGAATCTGTTTTAATTGTCTCAATAAAGACATCAATTGCATTTGAAAGAATAGTGCAGAATGAATTGTTTAAAAGTAAAGATCTCCATGTGGGGCAATCTGTATAGTTCAATGAGAATGAGAGGTTGAGCGACAGAGGAGCATGGTAACTAATAACAATGGCAGCGTTTTCTACTTTCTTAACAGAGGGGAGAAGGGCTTTATCTATGAAAAAGTAGTCTATTGTAGAATGGGAGTGGCGCACGTGAAAATAAATACAATTATTTGTTACGGGGAAAAAGGAATCTCCATGGATCTACACATCCTGCCTGGCTCATAAATGCAGACAAAGCGCTGGACATTTTTGAGGGAGATTATGATCTAGGGTTTGAACGATCCAAGACTGGGTGGATCACACAATTCAAGTCGCCTCCAAAAATGTAATGGTGTGAGTTGACATTGGGCAGCAAAGAAATAAGTTTGTTAATAAAAACAAAATCATCCCAATTGGGAGCATAAACATTTACAAGGAAAACAGAGGTGTGAAAGAGAGATCCAGACACCATAACAAAACGCCCCTGTGGATCCGAGATTATGTCAGCAGCGGTAAATTAAACTTTCTTATGAATAAGTATTGCTGTTCCCCTTGCCTTAGCATTTAATTTTTAATGGAATATTTGTCCTACCCAAGCTTTACGGTGTCTACCATGATCTGCTCTACACAGATGTGTTTCTTGTAAGGATGCTATATTGTTTTTCAATACTGAAGATGAGCAAATACTCTAGCCCATATAACCGGGCCATTGCCTTGACGTTCCAGTTTATAAACCTAATTGTCACGTCCTGGCCATAGATAGCCCTTTTTGGCTTCTCTATGGTGTTTTTGGTCAGGACGTGACCAGGGGGGTTTAGGTTTCTATGTTGCAATTTCTATGTTGGTTTGGTTTGGGTTCCCAATTAGAGGCAGCTGTTAGTCGTTGTCTCTAATTGGGAATCCTATTTAGTGTGTTCAGTCCCCCACCTGTCTTGTGGGATATTGTATTGTTTATTGTGTATAGTTGCGCTACACAGTGCGTTACGGTCATTGGTAACGTCATTGTTTTTTTGTGAGTTTCATTGATTAAATCATGTTTCACTCAACCCTTCACGCTGTGCCTGGGTCTATTTATGTCAGCGATCGTGACACTAATAGATGACCACCCAATATCTGAATTGTCAGTCATTAAAAGTTGAGATTTCGAAATAGAGATGAAAACCCTGTATAAGACCACCGATCATATCTTGTAACAAAGAAAAAACATGTACCGAAAAGTTAGGCAAAATACTGTCAAAGTAGAATGTGTAACAATCAAATGGTTAATAAAGGCAAACATTGTCCCCCACCACCCTGACATAAAACTCTCAAAATAGCACAACAAAATAAACACAGTACAAAATAAAACTGTCCTATGCTCGCCTCTAAGGTGGACTGCAGGCTTCCCCAAAAGGTCACTTAACTTACCCTACACAGGAGGGCTCCCAATTATGAACATAAATATTTACAATACCAGTTTTAAATTGTTTAAACTCAAATATTAACAGAGTCACTTAATATTTGATTAGTTACATCCTCCATTGGCTTTAACAAATGAAAATAATCAAATAAAATGTTTCTGTTGGTCAAGACTTCCGGCCCATGGGTTGCGTTAGGGGGGGTGCTACACGCAACACCACGTTCCAGCAGCCGCACCCCGCAACGGTGTCCACAACCACAGGGAGTAAAATATGATACTCAGGCGCAGCGCGCGACCTCAAAGACTATAGCAGGGAAGGCACCCCACAAACACAAAGGCCAAAATATTACAACGTCAGTGAATCTCAGTAGAGGCGAAAGCTAAATATATCCAAACACCCACTCAATCATACAAAGGCATTACAGTCACATGAAATGTAACCTTAACTTCTTTGGGGGCAGCGCACGAGGTGACCGTTTTGGAGACCCTGGCGTGCCCAAAGTAAAATGCCTCCCATTCAGGCCCAGACAATAGGATATGCACATATTTAGTACCATTGGATAGGAAACACTGAATTTTCTAAAAGTGTTAACATTTTGTCTGTGAGTAAAACAGAACGGATATGACATGCGAAACCCCAAGGAATTTCTGTCCTGGAAAAAGTGGTTTTGACACATTGCCTCATTTAGAGCCCCTCCCTTATGAAAATGCCCATATAAGGGCATATGAATGCAGTACCTATCGCTTCCTCTGGATGTCAACAGTCTCGAGAAAGTGATTTGATTCTTCTTAGCTGCTTTTAGAGCAGAAAAGAAGAGGAATAAGGAAGTGTCCACTGAGATGTCAATACAAGTAAATGCGCGTTCACGGCTTGCGCGTTCTTTGTTTTTTTTCCTTTCTTATCGCCCAGTTTATATTCTGGTTGAAATATTATACAACATATACATTAAAGTGTTCCTAAGGATACATTATCAATTATGTTTGATTGTTCTTGGACAAGTTTATAGGTATAAGTTGAACGAGTTCTCTTCACGTTTCAATGGAGGAGTCGACGCTGTTTTTTCTGATTATAATGCGCCAACCAAACGGACATTTATGGATATAATACATTACTTTTTCTAACAAAAGAATCATGGATTATCTTCGTTGGACACTTGCGAAGCCCTCAGCAGAAGTTCTTCAAAAGGTAATTGATTTGTTTTCGCTGTGAAATGCCGTGGAGGCTTATGAAATTATGGTAATGGCAAAAATATGTTAGGTGCTACCATCAAACAATCAAATGTGGTGCTTTCGCCGTAAAGCCTTTTTGAAATCTGACAACGCTGGGATATTGCCAAGAAGCAGAGCTTTTGATGACTATGAAGCACTTGTATATTGATGCATGTTTAATAATTCAACTTTTCGATTTTGAATTTGGCGCCTTGCATTTCACCTGGTAGTGCTAGCGCCCCACCGCTCCCTAAGAAGTTTTAATCTAGGCAAGTCAGTTACGAACAAATTCTTATTTACAATGACGGCCTACCCCGGCCCAACCCTAACCCAGACGACGCTGGGCTAATTGTACCGCGCCCTATGGAACTCCTAATCATGGCTGGTTGTGATACAGAAGCAGGGTCTGTAGTGACACCTCTAGCGCTGAGATGCAGTGCCTTAGACCGCAGCCACAAATGCAAACAAGGAATTGAGCCAAGTCTAACCCTGAGATTGTAGCATTACTAAAAAGTGTTTAGAGAGGTAAATGACAAGCTAATGCCAACTTAGTTCGAACAAAAACAACAAACTCAAGCTGGATATTTAACATGTGTTACTAGTGCCAGTTAAGCTTGTCAGTGGGCCAATGTTACTGGCATGGATACAGGTCATCGTTCAGTCAATTCTAGATGTAGCTAGCTAGGTAGTTGTCCATATGTCAAGCTATATCTCAGCTAGCTAGCTGCTAGAAATGGTGAAGTGCTTAGCTAAATCCACTGCCACATTCAAATAGCCCAGTCAGTGCTTGAGCACTCCGGTTTTTGTTGTAAGTAGCTAGCCATGCTATCAAGTCAGCCAAATGTCCCTGTTGTCTGAAATCTTCCCAGCCAAGTATAGACGTAATAAAGATACCCCTTGGTGATCCTGGAGTTAAGAAATCATCTTGTGGCCATGTAAAAATAGTTAGCTAGCCAGCCATATAGTAAACAGTCAAGTGTGTCCAGCCAGCTCCCCGCTAGCCAGCCAATTAACGTTGCCACTAATCTCAGTCAAATAAAACTAAATCAAGTCATCGGGTGCTTCCGGAATGAGAAAGAAAACATTGCTTTCATGTGAAAAGTTGGAATGTTGGTTGATGCTCCCTTGCCCAGCGCATTGCATGTTCCTTGTCTTGGTAATGATAAAAGCTAGCTATGATTGCCCTAGGCCACTCCCCCGAGTTGGGTTTGGGGGGCGAGGGATCTGTGCGCTCGGTCGAGCTCTGGAGGCTTGTCAAAGACATCGTTACCCATCACTTCCACCAGCATGTCAGAGACAAATTTTACAGGGTTCCCTCCATGACGCCAACGATCCAGATGTTTTCCCTTATGGTATAATTCTCCAACGAATATCTTGGAAAGTAGAGCTGTGTTGGCCGTTTCCATATGAGAGACAGATGCCTCTAGCTCGGCAATCCGCTCAGTGTTGTCAGTGGAGAAACCTTCTTGTGTAGTGCGGCGTCGCCCAAACGTGTTGACTGTTTCTCGAAAGGCATCAATGGAAGTTTGGTGAGGTGCCAGTGAAGTGCTGATGAGAGAGGCCATATCCTCTTTTAGCTCAGCTACAAGCGTTGTCATAGACAAGGCCTCCGACTCTGCAGCAGTGTTCGAGTAGTTGGTTCGGCCTTCGACGAAGTGTTGGTCGGAGCAGTTCTCTTCGGGTTGGTCTTGCTCATGGTACCATGAAAAGTGATTAAAATAATATAAAACAACTGATACATCTACATAAAAACTAACAGAGGCATTTAAAAAACGTTAAATTAACGTTTAATTGGGGACCTCTTTCAAATACGTCTTCTTACATCGCCCAACCGGAAGTCTCTAGTCACACACAGGTTTCTTTAGCAATAAGTGTCCCTGGGTTAGAGTTTTGCACACGTCTCAGTCACAGTCACATTAAGCCATGCTCTGACCCTGCCTTCTTTCTTAACAGCTCATTATAAACCTAGTTGAGAACCATTGCACTGCTTAAGTAAATATCTCCAATCCAAAAATAAATCTAGAATCGGCTTCCTATTTCGCAACAAAGTGTCCTTCACTCATGCTGCCAAACATACCCTCGTAAAACTGACCATCCTACCGATCCTCGACTTCGGCGATGTCATTTATAAAATAGCCTCCAACACTCTACTCAACAAATTGGATGCAGTCTATCACAGTGCCATCCACTTTGTCACCAAATCCCCATATACTACCCACCACTGCAACCTGTACGCTCTCGTTGGCTGGCCATCACTTCATACTCGTCGCCAAACCCACTGGCTCCAGGTCATCTACAAGTCTTTGCTAGGTAAAGCCCCGCCTTATCTCAGCTCACTGGTCACACTAGCAGCACCCACCCGTAGCACGCGCTCCAGCCGGTATATCACACTGGTCATCCCCCAAAGCCAATTCCTCGTTTGGCCGCCTTTCGTTCCAGTTCTCTGCTGCCAATGACTGGAACGAACTACAAAAATCACTGAATCTGGAGACTCATATCTCCCTCACTAGCTTTATGCACCAGCTGTCAGTGCAGCTCACAGATCTCTGCACCTGCACATAGACCATCTGGTAACAGCCCATCCTACTGCCTCATCTCCATACTGTATTTATTTATTTATCTTGCTCTTTTGCACCCCAGTAATTTGCATATTTAGCTTCTGCACATCTACCATTCCAGTGTTTAATTACTATATTGTAATTACCTTGCCACCATAGCCTATTTATTGCCCTACCTCCCTTATCTTACCTCATTTGCACTCACTGTATATAGACTTATTTAAAAAATAAAATCTACTGTATTATTGGCTGTATGTTTGTGTATTCCATGTGTAACTCTGTGTTGTTGTATGTGTTGAACTGCTTTGCTTTATCTTGGCCAGGTCGCAGTTGTAAATGAGAACTTGTTCTCAACTAGCCTACCTGGTTAAATAAAAAGTAAAATAAATAAATAAAAAGTAATTGCAGTTAATTTATAACCCTGCCTCTGCTTCTACAAACATACACAAACCCAAACAAGCACAAATATTGAGAAGTCACAGACACAAAACCAGTACATTCAGTACTAGACCAGTTCAACAATTCATGGTTATAGAGAAGTCTGGAAGCTCCCACCAGCCAAGTGAGAGCTGGCTGGAAATTGAGAATTGCATATATCACACACACACACACACACACACACACACACACACACACACACACACACACACACACACACACACACACACACACACACACACACACACACACACACACACACACACAGAGAATACTCACATATTTAGTTACTGTCATTAATTAAACAGGTACAGTATATCAAATGTCAGAACATTACCTAGCTACAACAGGTACCACACACAGATATTAACTGGTAATGCAAGTTTGGTTAGAATAGAGTGCAATAGAATGAGTGACATTCAATCAAATCTATTTGAATATATGGATTTTACAGCCAATCAGTTCCTACAGTGAGCACCTGTGAACCAACCATTGTTGGGCCAGATGGAGACAAGGTTAAAATGCCAAGGGTGATGAATACTTTTGCAAGGCACTGTATGTAAGGCTCCTTGCAGACAGCCTAAAAGGCAGCATCCTGACTTATCAGGAGGCTGCTATTGAATGCGAAAGCTCTGAGGCTGTTTATATTATCTATAAAACATGAAGTGTCACCTTACAATTATACACTTATCAGTTATGCAAACTAACAACAATCATAGATGACAAGCTAGCTAAAAAGACTACCTAGTTAAGTAACTAGCTAGCTCGCTCAGAAGACTAGCCAAGACTAGCCAAGTTATGTGTTGTTGTTTGCATGTGATTGTCTGTGGTCTTCGGGGTGGCACACAGCCTAGGGGTAATGACTACATTACCCATATAGTCATTACCCATACGGACTACAATACCCATAATGCTCATTGACTGGACATTCCAAATTACCATGGCAATTGTGCATCACATTAGTTATATTAATTTATGCCACATGCAGCAATCCACTGTATTAAACATTAACTTACTTGTGAAACAGCAGCTCTTTGTTGTATTCGTTGTCTCTCTCTAGTCATGGTTTTAAAAGTTTTTAAATCTCACAGTATCAACTTTTATGTGCGTTCTATGCAGACACGGTGGTCTGAGCTATCTGATTGACCAGTGGTAGGCCTATAGGTGCACTTGATTTGCTCTCTGGGCCTACCGGGTAGGCAGAGTTCTACCTTCAGACACAAGAAATGGTTCAGAATGGGAAGACTTTACCAGGGCTGCTAGGGCTGCTGAATCAACCGCACCTACAGCCAGCAGCGCAAAATTAATAAAATGGTTTGGTGATAGATTAGGAATGCCTTGGAGATCGATTGATTGCAATCTAACAAAAGGCTGCTAGTTTTATAAAACAACATCAGAACAAGAAAAGAGCAACACCCTTTACAATTCCCGGTTGGTTACCAGTGGTGTAGATGAAGGTGAAGAGACATGTTAAAGAAGGATTTCAAATCAAATCTAATTTTATTTGTCACATGTGCCGAATACAACAGGTGTAGACCTTACAGTGAAATGATTACAAGCCCGAACCAACAATGCAGTTAAAAAATACAGTAAAGAATAAGAAATAAAAGTAACAAATAATTAAACAGCAGCAAAACAATAACAAAAGCGAGGTTATACACGGGGGTACAGGTGCGGGGGCACCGGGTAGTCGAGGTAATATATACATGTAGGTAGAGTTATTAATGTGACTATGCATAGATAATAACAGAGAGTAGCAGCAGTGTAAAAGAGGGGGTGCAATGCAAATAGTCTGGATAGCCATTTGATTAGATGTTCAGGAGTCTTATGGCTTGGGAGTAGAAGCTGTTTAGAAGTCTCTTAGACCTAGACTTGGCGCTCCGGTACAGATTGCTGTGTGGTAGCAGAGAGAACAGTCTATGACTAGGGTGGCTGGAGTATTTAAGAATGTTTAGGGCCTTCCTCTGACACCGCCTGGTATAGAGGTCCTGCATGACAGGAAGCTTGACCCCAGTGATGTACTTGGCTGTACGCACTACACTCTGAAGTGCCTTGTGGTTGGAGGCCGAGCAGTTGTCATACCAGGCAGGGATGCAACCAGTCAGGATGCTCTCGATGGTGCAGCTGTAAAACCTAAGGAAAAAAACTAAAATCTAAGGACCCATGCCAAATATTTTCAGTCTCCTGAGGGGGAATAGGTTTTGTCGTGCCCTCTTCACGACTGTCTTGGTGCGCTTGGACCATGTTAGTTTCGTTAGAGATGTGGACTCCAAGGAACTTAAAGCTCTCAACCTGCTGCTCAATCATCTCCTTTGTCTTGATCACGTTGAGGGAGAGGTTGTTGTCCTGGCACCACACGGTCAGGCCTCTGACCTCCTCCATATAGGTTGTCTCGTCGTTGTCGGTGATCAGGTCTACCATTGTTGTGTCATCGGCAAACTTAATGATGGTGTTGGAGTCATGCCTGGCCGTGCAGTCATGAGTGAACAGAGAGTACAGGAGGGAAATGAGCATGCACCCCTGAGGGGTCCCTGTGTTGGGGATCAGTGTGGCGGATGTGTTGTTACCTACCATTACCACCTGAGGGCGGCCCGTCAGGCAGTCCAGGATCCCGTTGCAGAGGTAGCTCTTTAGTCCCAGGGTCCTTAGCTTAGTGATGAACTTTGAGGGCACTATGGTGTTGAACGCTGAGCTGTAGTCAATGAATAGCATTCTCACATAGGTGTTCCTTTTGTCAAGGTGGGAAAGAGCAGTGCGGAGTGCAATAGAGATTGCATCATCTGTGGATCTGTTGGGGCGGTATGCAAATTGGAGTGGGTCTAGGGTGTCTTGGATAATGTTGTTGATGTGAGCCATGACCAGCCTTTCAAAGCACTTCATGGCTACAGACGTAAGTGCTACTGGTCGGTAGTCATTTAGGCAGGTAACCTTAGTGTTCTTCGGCACAGGGACTATGGTGGTCTGCTTGAGACATGTTGGTATAACAGACTCAGACAGGGAGAGGTTGAAAATGTCAGGGAAGACACTTGCCAGTTGGTCAGCGCATGCTCGGAGTACACGTCCTGGTAATCTGTCTGGGCCTGCGGCCTTGTGAATGTTGACCTGTTTAAAGGTCTTACTTACATTGGCTGCAGAAAGCGTGATCACACAGTCGTCCGGAACAGTTGATTCTCTCATGCATGTTTCCTTGTTATTTGCCTCGAAGCGAGCATAGAAGTAATTTAGCAAATCTGGTAGGCTCGTGTCACTGGGCATTTCTCAGCTGTGCTTCCCTTTGTAGTCTGTAATAGTTTGCAAGCCCTGCCACATCCGACGAGCGTCGAAGCCGGTGTAGTATGACACTTTGCCTGTTTGATGCTTCGTCGGAGGGTATAGCAGGATTTCCTATAAACTTCCGCTCCTTGAAAGCGGCAGCTATACCCTTTAGCTCAGTGCAGATGTTGCCTGTAATCCATGGCTTCTGGTTGGGGTATGTATGTACAGTCACTGTGGGGACGACTTCCTCGACGCACTTATTGATGAAGCCAGTGACTGATGTGGTGTACTCCTCAATGCCATCAGAAGAATCCCGGAACATATTCCAGTCTGTGCTAGCAAAACAGTCCTGTAGCTTAGCATCTGCTTCATCTGACCACTCTTTTATTGACCGAGTCACTGGTGCTTCCTGCTTTATTTTTTGCTTGTAAGCAGGAATCAGGAGGATACAACTATGGTCAGATTTGCCAAATGGAGGGCGAGGGAGAGCTTTGTACGTGTGTCTGTGTGTGGAGTAAAGGTGGTCTAGAGTTTCTTTCCATCTGGTTGCACATTTAACATGCTGGTGGAAATTTGGTAAAACGGATTTAAGTTTGCGTGCATCTGGATTAGTGTTTTCCTGTTTGCTTATGGCGGTATACAGCATGCGGTCTTAGTGCCAGCATCGGTCTGTGGTGTTTGTAGACAGCTATTTAACTTCTTTGGGAGCAGCGCACGAAGTGACCGTTTTGGAGACCCTGGCGTGCCCAAAGTAAAATGCCTCCCATTCAGGCCCAGAAAATAGGATATGCACATATTTAGTACCATTGGATAGGAAACACTCTGGATTTTCTAAAAGTGTTAACATTTTGTCTGTGAGTATAACAGAACGGATATGGCAGGCGAAACCCAGAGGAATTTCTGTCCTGGAAAAAGTGCCTCATTGGGAACCCCTCCCTTATGAAAATGCCCATATAAGGGCATATGAATGCTATCGCTTCCTCTGGATGTCAACAGTCTCGAGAAAGTGTTCCGATTTTTTTAGATGCTTTTAGAGCAGAGAAGAAGAGGAACAAGGAAGTGCCCCCACAGATGTCCTTTACAAGAAGACGCGGCGCTCCCGCCAGGCGCGTCCTTTGTTTTTTTCCTTTCTTATTGCCCAGTTTATATTCCGGTTGAAATATTATGCTATTTATACAGAAAAGTGTTCCTAAGGATACATTTAAAATAATGTTTGATTGTTCTTGGACAAGTTTATAGGTATAAGTTGAACAAGTTCTCTTCACGTTTCAATGGACGATTGGAGGCTGTACGTTCTCATTCTAACCCGCCAACCAAACAGAGATTTATGGATATAATACATTACTTTTTCTAACAAAAGAACCATGGATTGTCTTCTTTGGTCTCTTTGTTGCTTCCCTGATTAATGCCCTCCTTGCCTGGTCCGTGAGTTTTGGTGGGCAGCCCTCTCTTGGCAGGTTTGTTGTGGTGCCATTCTCTTTCCATTTTTTGCAGCTCCCTGAAGGAGCTGCAAAGCTCCACAGCGGAGATTTGAGTATCTGTCCATAGGACCACTTTAAGCCGTACACTCCACAGAGCTGGGCTTTACGGAAGAGTGGCCAGAAAAAAGCCATTGCTTAAAGAAAGAAATAAGAAAATAAGTTTGGTGTTCGCCAAAGGGCATGTGGGAGACTTCCCAAACATATGGAAGAAGGTACTCTGGTCAGATGAGACAAGAATTGAGCTTTTTGACCATCAAGGAAAACGCTATGCCTGGCGCAAACCCAACACCTCTAATCACCCCGAGAACACCATCCCCACACTGAAGCATGATGGTGGAAGCATCATGCTGTGGGGATGTTTTTCATCGGCAGGGACTAGGAAACTGGTCAGAATTGAAGGAATGATGGATGGCGCTAAATACAGAGAAATTATTGAGGGAAACCTGTTTGTCTTCCAGAGATTTGAGACTCTGGACTGAGTTTCACCTTCCAGCAGGACAATGACCCTAAGCATACTGCTAAAGCATCACTCGAGTGGTTTAAGAGGAAACATTAACATGTCTTGGAATGGCCTAGTCAAAGCCCAGACCTCAATCCAATTGAGAATCTGTGGTATGACTTTATGATTGCTGTAAACCAGCGGAACCCATCCAACTTGAAGGAACTGGAGAAGTTTTGCCTTGAAGAATGGGCAAAATCCCAGTGGCTAGATGTGCCAAGCATATAGAGACATACCCCAAGAGACTTGCAGCTGTAATTTCTGCAAAAGGTGGCTCTACAAAGCATTGACTTTGGGTGGGTGAATAGTTACGCACGCTCAAGTTTTCAGTTTTCTTTTCTTATTTTTTGTTTGTTTCACAAGAAAAAATATTTTGCATCTTCAAAGTGGTTGGCATGTTGTGTAAATCAAATGATACAAACCCCCAAAACATCTATTTTAATTCCAGGTTGTAAGGCAATAAAACAGGAAAAATGCCAAGAGGGCTGAATACTTTCGCAAGAGCCCACAACATTGACTCCACAGGCTATCATGTCTGCACATTGAATGGAGCTCAAATTGAGAAATCCCCACATATAAATGCTTTTGCATTTATATTTTGACTGATGAAGACTCTTGTAGTCGAAACGCGTTGCAGTTGCGCGTCCTGATGTACTATACTGTATACTATAGACTAATCTGCTCCTTGTAAATATTACCTATAAATAGTTCTCTGCATTACACTGGCCACCTACTTGTTTTTACTTTTTTAGATTTATTCCCCATCTTTTCTCTTCCTCGCTCCAGTCTACCCGTTCTTTTCCTCACTCCTCAATACCCCCTCTATTCTTGGTTCCCAGTTCCTTCTCTCTTACACTATTCATGCATGTCTTAATAGGAGTCCTTTCTCTATTACCTTCCACTGTCCAAATCTCTTTTCTTCACTAATTTCTCTCCACCACTCCAGTAGGGTTTGCCAACTCGGACCAAACTTAATCTGGGAGATTGAAGGAAAAGTTGTTCTAATGTTATTTGGTGACTCCCTTTACAGATTTGAAAACAAACTGCCACTCTGTTTATATACATCTTCTTAGGGTTAGGGCCAGGTTGGGGTTAGGGTAAGGATTAAGGTTAGGGTTAGTGGATAGTTAATATAACAACTCACCAAATAAAGTGTTACCAAATTGTCCTAAAACTTTTGCCATTTCAGCAATTCATTTCAAAGACAATCTAACTGATAGCTTTACCGCTCGCCTTCAGAAGAAGAAACCGTTAAGTCTCCAGACCAAATCGGAATGGTGGCAACACTAGGCAGATGAGCAATCCCTTACCTGGTCCAAATGATCCCATCTCTGGCGGCATGCCTACCATCCGCTCACACAGGATATAGTCGTTGGGGTTCAGGAAAGGAAGCTGCTCCATCATTGATTGTTTCGGAATCAGGTAGAGAACCTCAGCAATCTGACCGTCCTCAATGATCGACATACGCCTGACTGAATTCTTGCGCTTGGCCCTGTCCATCACGACCATATCCTCTCCTCGGCTGGAGCCACAGATCTTGCCCAGGCTGCTGAGGTTTGGCATGTCGATACTAACAAAGGTCTCAGCCCAGCAACGAGGGTTGCAAACTGACTGCAAATTAGAAACCATGCAGAAGGACTGCTGGTTGGCAAGAACCAGAGGAACAGTAGGACGGCCGTACGGCAAAGCAGAACACAGGAACGGTAGGGCGGCCGAACAGTTAAAGCAGCGAAAAGCGCAAACACCCTTTGAACCGTCTCAGGTATTAAGCTGACCTCTAAGACTATGTAACTTTGTATGTGTGTGTGTGTGTTTGTGTTGTCCGTCAAGCACTGCAAGACTAACTCCCACTCACTCCCTTAAGAAGATTAAAAGGGATGTATTTTTAGTGTTTATCTGCAGGGAAGGTAAAACAGTGGAGCAGTGACGCAGGAAGTCAAGTCAAATGACTGGTACAGTCATTCTATCTCCCTGCATTTCCACCTCATCCAATTTCATGCCCCTGAGGCATATCAAAACAAGAGCAGCATGCATCCATGGCAATCTCCTGTGATTGGGGAATCTTTAAGAAGATTATGAACTTCAGCCTTGTGTTTTTTTTACCATCATATGTATTACAGTTAAAATCAATCACTTTATAGTTAAAGCCACAGTTAAGCTAGATCACAGGTCAATGTATTTTCCTATCCATTCTCTATTCTTGAATTGAATGGGATACAATCTAGGGGCAAGCGGAGAAGTGAATAATTTCTCGTTGGAGGGAGAGGGGACTTGGTGGTGTAATTCCATGTAACTACTTAGATTACATTTGATTGGGAGCAACAATCTACAATCAAAACCCTGTTTCAAGCGTGTTGCTGCAGATTTGAGTCCAAATCGTTTTTGATTGATTAAAGTTGTCACTGGCCAGGCCATCATTGTAAATAAGAATTTTATCTTAATTGACTTGTCTGGATAAATAAAGGCTAAATAAAAACAGTTTTAAAAAGTAATGAAGCTAGTTCTTTGGCAAGGACATTATGTCCTCTAAGGCTTGGACAGGGAAGTTTCCACATTTACCCTGGAACCCAAGAGGCTGAGATTGGCCTTAAATACATATAAAACTACAAGCGTTGTGTTTGGTTCAAAACATTCTGTAAGACCTAAACCTCAACTGGAGTTGTGTAAAAAAGGGTGTGACCATTGAGGAAGTTGAGGACGCTAAACTCCTAGGTATAACATTGGATGGTCAATTTATTTTCATGGTCAATTCATAACGAAAAAGTTGTTGTGAAGATGGGGAGGGGTATGTCTGCTATAAAAAGATGTTTTGCGTTTTTTTTTAGACAAAAACCAACTGTAGTAGACTCCGGTCTTGTCCCATCTTGATTACTGTCCGGTAAAATGGGTCAAGTACAGAAAACAAAGACCTACTGTACAGTAGCAAAGCTGCAGCTGGCTAAAAACAGAGTAGCACGCCTTGCCCTTAACTGCACGAACATAATTAACATCAACAACATGCATACCAGCCTTTCCTGGTTGAGGGTTGACGAGAGATGAACTGCTTCTCTTCTAGTTTTTTATGAAAATTATTACTGTAAGGAAAATTCCAGATTGTTTGCATAATCAAATAACATTCAGCTCAGACATCTATACATACCCCACCAGACATGCCACCAGCGGTATCTTTACAGTCCCCAAGTCCAAAATGAATTCACAGCAACACACATCATTATACAGAGCCATGATTGCACGCATGGAACTCCCTTCCGTACCCAATTACTCAAGCAAACAGCAAAATTAACTTAAAAAAAATCTCATGGAACGGTGGGGACTGTGAGGGGAGTTGTATTGTTGTAATATTTATTGTTGTTGATTTATTGTTTGTATATCCTTGTATTTTACATTTGTTTGACTGTCCTTGTCTATCAGTGTATCAGTGTTTTGTTACTTGTCATGTTTTGTGTTTTTTGTACTCCCCAGGAAGAGTAGCTGCTGCCTCTTCAAAAGCTAATGGAGATCCACATAAACATGTATTATAACAAATAACACAAACACACATGCCCCCTCCCTGAGTTAATTCATATATACTGTATCTCTCTCTCTCTCACGTCAGTGAGTGGAACTTTCTATATTAATTCCTATGAGAGAAGTGCAGGGAGCAGTGATCTCACAGCCCTTACGTAAGCCATTTCCTCAGATCAAAGGTATTCTTATCCGGAGGTCAACATAGTGCCTACTGAGGTTGCAGCTGAAACATGACACATGTTTTATTACTGTGCAGTACAGTGCCTTCAGAAAGTATTCATACCATTTGACTTATTCCACATTTTGCCTGAACTAAAAATGAATGAAATCTAACTTTTATCTCAATCATCTACACACAATACCCCATAGTGAAAAAGTGATAATGTATTGAAAATGAAATACAGAAATATCTAATTTACATGTGTATCCACACCTCTAAGACAACACATGTTAGAATCACCTTTGGCAGCGATTACAGCTGTGAGTCTTTTTGGATAAGTGTCTAAGAGCTTTGCACACCTGGAGAGTACAATATTTGCCCATTATTCTTTTCAAAATTCTTCAAGCTCTGTTAAATTGGATGTTGATTATTGCTAGACAAAACTGTAACTCGGCTACTCAGGAACATTCACTGTCTTCTTTATAAGCAACTCCAGTGTAGATTTGGCCATGTGTTTTAGGTTATTCTCCTGCTGAAATCGTGAATTCATCTCCCAGTGTCTGGTGGAAAGCAGACTGAACCAGGTTTCCTTTAAGATTTTGCCTGTGCTTTGCTCCATTCTGGTTTTTTTTTATCCAGAAAAACTCCACAGTCCTTAACGATTACAAGCATACACAAAACAGTATGGTGGAGTAACTACAATGCTGTAGATCCATACACAGATTTCTACTATCACAGCCGTTAAACCCTGTAATTGTTTTAAAGTCACCATATGCCTCATGGTGGAATGTACAGTGGCAAGAAAAAGTATGTGAACCCTTTGGAATTACCTCGATTTCTGCATAAATTGGTCATACAATTTGATCTGGTCTTCATTTAAGTCACAACAATAGACAAACACAGTCTGCTTAAACTAATAACACGCAAACAATTAT
Source organism: Brachymystax lenok tsinlingensis (assembly GCA_030435695.1). Taxonomy (NCBI): domain Eukaryota; kingdom Metazoa; phylum Chordata; class Actinopteri; order Salmoniformes; family Salmonidae; genus Brachymystax; species Brachymystax lenok. Next base: position 40,595,193 of record CM059804.1, on the reverse strand, counting down.
ACATTTGAATGTCTTTATTGAATATAACATGTAAACATTCACAGTACAGGGTGGAAAAAGTATGTGATTTAATAACTAGTTGACCCTCCTTTGGCAGCAATAACCTCAACCAAACGTTTTCTGTAGTTGCAAATCAGACCTGCACAACGGTCAGAACTGTTTCAGTTCAGCAATATTCTTGGGATGTCTGGTGTGAACCGCTCTCTTGTGGTCATGCCACAGCATCTCAATTGGGTAGAGGTCAGGACTCTGTTTTCTTCTGTTGAGGCCATTCTGTTGTTGATTTACTTCTGTGTTTTGGGTCGCTCAACTTCTGTTGAGCTTCAATTGGCAGACAGATAGGCTTACATACTCCTGCAAAAAACGTGGGAATAAATTTTTCCATAGATGATAGCAAGCTGTCCAGGCCCTGAGGCTGCAAAGCAGCTGCCACCATGATGCTCACTCCACTATACTTTACAGTTGGGATGAGGTTTGGATTTTGGTGTGCTGTGCCTTTTTTTCTCCACACATATTTTAATCTGTCCACAGAATATTTTGTCAGTAGCACTGTGGAACATCCAGGTGCTCTTTTGCGAACTTCAGACGTGCAGCAATGTTCTTTTTGGCCAGCAGTGACTTCTTCCGTGGTGTCCTCTTATGAACACCATTCTTGTTTAGTGTTTTACGTATTGTATACCGTCAACAGAGATGTTAGCATGTTCCAGAGATTTTTGTAAGTCTTTAGCTAACACTCTAGGATTCTTCTTAACCTAATTGAGCATTCTGCGCTATGCTCTTGCAGTCATTCTTGCAGGACGGCCACTCCTAGGGAGAGTAGCAACAGTGCTGAACTTTCTCCATTTGTAGACAATTTGTCTTACTGTGGACTGACACACATCAAGGATTTTAGAGTTACTTTGTAACCCTTTACAGCTTTATGCAAGTCAACAATTCTTAATCTTAGGTCTTCTGAGATCTATTTTGTTCAAGGCATGGTTCACATCAGGCAATGCTTTGTGAGGAATAGCAAGAATAGTGTGGGCAGGGCAGCTCTAACCAATATCTCCAATCTCATCTCATTGATTGAACTCCAGGTAAGATGACTCCTGACTACAATTAGCTTTTGGAGAAGTCATTAGCCTAGGGGTTCACATACTTTTTCCAATCTACACTGTGAATGTTTAAATTATATTTCAATATAGACAAGAAAAATACAATAATTTGTGTGTTATCAGTTTAAGCACACTGTGTTTGTCTATCAAATTTGATGACCAATTTATGCAGAAAGCTTTTTCTTGCCACTGTAGATCATTAGGTTCACTCGCAGAAGAAAATGTCCCATGGCTTCAATACTGCCCTCTTTTGGAATATTTGTGTATATGACTCAACATCAAATGTAACTTTTTTTTTAGGCAAGTCAGTTGAGAACAAATTCTTATTTACAATGACAACCTACACCAGCCAAACCCGGACGACGCTGGGCCAATTGTGCATCGCCCTTTGGGACTCCCAATCACGGCCAGTTGTGATACAGCCTTGATTCAAACCAGGGTGTCTGTAGTGACACCTCAAGCACTGAGATGCAGTGCCTTAGACCGCTGCGCCACTAGGGAGCCCAACTAACAAAGTATTCTCAATGAGAGGATCAAAAGATTCAATGATAGAGATCATAATACTGCTGTCCTTTACAAAGGAGGGGAGCTGTTCTGCGAGTGGTCTAATAAAAGAGAACAAAAGTCAATAAAGTGGTCGTTACTGCATCAATGCCTGCTACAGTTTTTGTGACATTCTTGTGTAATTCTTGTGTAATTTCGTCGAAGTATGGAAAGTGCCAGTTTTAGGGTGTTGAATAGCCAAAAAGTAATGCTATTTTTTGGTGATTTGACCAGAACTTAAATACCCATCTAGGACAGTAAAGATAGTGTTCTGAAATTGGGAAGTGTGGTCACTTCTGAGTTTCTTGTAAAAGGTGTTGTAAGTGGTTGTCAATGACTGTCCTATCCATGAGTACAACCAACCCACCCTTATCAGCAGGGTGGGTAAGGACTGCAAAGCTTGTTTTTCATCCTTAGGTAAATTATGTTTGTTCTTAAGGAGATTACCAACATCTTTTTTTAACGAGTCTGCAATACGTCTCAACAGAGTGATTGTGATTGGCTAGAGGTACAGAATAACTCTTACTTCTTAAAGGAGTCAGAGTAGGTGCTCGTGAGCAGCCTACATGTTGAGTTGAAATATCACAAGTAGGGGAAGTAAAGTATTCCCTTAAACGGATGTTTCTAAAACACTTAAACATGTCTACCTTAACATCAAAATCACTGCACAAAATATAACCCTTTATTAAGCAAGGAGACATGGGCAGGGCTCAATATCTTGCTTGATAAATTAAAGACATTTAGTCCCATGGGTTCTGGGACCATGCGAACGTTCCCCTCTGCCTCTGGTAGTTGTTTCTTCTTACCCCGTAGGATAAGGTATCTCGTCTGTACGCGTGACCCCTGCCACCTCCGCGATTCCATCAGCCCAGTCTCTTTTTGAATAAATACTGGCACTAGGGCCTCCTGAGTGACGCAGTGGTCTAAGGCACAGCATCGCAGCCGGCCGCGACCTGGAGACCCATGAGGTGGCGCACATTTGGCCCAGCGTCGTCCGGGTTAGGGGAGGGTTTGGCCGGCAGGGATGTCCTTTTCCCATCGTGCACTAGCGACTCCTGTGGTGGGCCGGGTGCAGTGTGTACTGTGTTTCCACCAACACATTGGTGTGGATGGGTTAAGTGGGCATTGTGTGAAGAAGCAGTGCAGCTTGTTTGGGTTGTGTTTCGGATGACGCACGGCCCTCGCCTTTCGCCTCTCCTGAGTCCGTACGGGAGTTGCAGCGATGAGACAAGACTGTAACTACCAATTGGATACCACGAAACTGGGGAGAAAAAAGGTAGTACAAAAAAATATATATATAAAAACGGACACTAGATGTGGATGAGGCTCTGGTTGTAGAGTGTTGGTCAGATGGGAGTGGATAGAAGAACGCGTCCTCCCTCCTGCGTCTGTCATGGAGAGGAGGAGCAGGACCTCTTTTGTCAGTGTTTCTTCGGAAGTAGACTTTGTCCTCGGCCTTGTCTTTTTTGTCTTGGTTGTATTTTCTTTATTTCTGTAGACAATTTGTCTTGGAGCTCTTGGTTAGTTTTCATCAGTTCATTGAATATGCCATCCAACCATGTTATCCATTTCAATAAAATAATTTTTCAACTGGTCAACAATTAATGTCATTAAATCGATAGAGCATTTGTTCAGGATGGCACACCAGTGCTCACAGAAATCATCTGTGCGTAGTCCCAATTATGGTTATTTTTATCCTCGTGGAATAATACCTCTAAATTATTTCTTTATCCAGATGAAGGGTACTGCAATGGGATCTTCTATGGCTCTTAACTATGCTAATTTGTATGTGGGTTACATTAGAAGTTTAACAGTTCTTTCGAGAGGTCAGAGTTACCTCCCGGCAAAAAGGGACTCAGATACAATTATCTTATCATGTTCCCTTTGGCAGTATTCAAAGCAGTCTTTTTTGGATCTTTGACCAGTGTCAGGAAAGGAATTATCATTTGACATCATTTTAGAGCTTTTTGTCGGTAGGGTGCTGTTTACTGGGTTACAGGTTAATCTAGAGGCAAAATAAACACACACCTGTTTAGGCAGAGCGGAGTAGAACTCTTGAAAAAGAAAAGGAGAGCTGCACACTCTAGGAGCTAAGTGCTAGCAATGTGTTAATTAATAATGTTCTACTGAGATGAACAGGAGCAATGCTTGGTTTACCAGCAGGTGGCCCATGTGCAGAGGACAGAGGTGGAGACCATGTTGTTGTAGCGGAGGTGAAGGAGAATCATGCTCTCGTGATGAGGTAGCCCTGCTTGCGACTTCCAAAAATCTGTCACCCTTGGCCCAAGAGGGAATTTCCATTTGGCCTAATGATCTCTGAGCGGGAGACTGGGGTTCAGATCCCACCCGACACTGTCATGGGGATGTCATGTGTCACATGAGGATGACGCTGAAGAGACGAAGCAGGTTAAGGGAGTAAACATTTAATGAATAACGGACACAGGATCACCGTCACTAAACTAAAACTAAAAGACAAAAAACAATCAATGCAGCAGCGGGGAACAGAGCTGGGGAACAGGGAACTGACAAATATAGGGGAGAAAATAACAGGTGATAAGTGAGTCCAGATGAGTACAATAACGCTGATGCGAGGGACGAGGGAGGGCAGGTGTGAGTGATGGATGGCAGGAGCGTGTGATGCAGGGTAATCTGGCGCCCTCAAGCGCCAGGGGAAGGGAAGAGCAGGAGCAGCCGTGACAGAGGTGCGGAGAGTACGCCAACCTGCACGCATTTTGAGTACCATGCATACAATTTGAATTCAAAGTAAGCTGGTACGAAAAACATATGTAAAATACGCAAAAAATAGGCTTCTAGTTGGCACATTGTTTTTTTACTCTGAACCGTCTGAAGTTGGAGCAGGGCCAAGTTAGAGAAAATAATCGCTAGCTCTCCGCTCCGGCCTGCCCCCATAGTCATAGTACTATTCACTTCGCCCATTGATACAACTGATGTATGAGGGAAAGGGAAAGGGTCAAGTTGAAATACATTACTTTGACAAATACATTTTCTAAAATTGTATGTATTAGTCAAGCACATAACCAATATTATTTTGTAGTTAGCTCCTCAGCTAAGTCGTCATTACGACAAAGGTATTTAGCAACAGCGTTTAGTCAATTAATCGAGAACACTTTCTTTCCCGCAAATGCTTTGGTCTCCTCAACGATAATAAGTCCATTGACTAGCAAGGAAACGTGCGGTGTTGCGGTAGTTCACAAAGAGAGAGCTGTTACCCTAATAACATCCTTTACAAAAATGTATGTTAGACTGTTAAAGATTAGTGGGCCTATGTTAATTAATCCGTTCTTGATCTGTTCTCTTGATTTAGCTGTTTGTCAACAGTAGGCTGCTAATGATGTGATAATAGCCTAATCAGTTCACCAATGGTAGTCAGGCCTAACTTGATGGATTAGGTCAGAGATGGAGATCTGAAACAAGCTCACATAGGCCTAGATCAGTTGTTTCATATTCCAAATACAGTAGTCTAGACTATTACACTGCATCCAGTAATTGAATTATTCCGAATTTTGTCCCCAAACAAAATGAAGAAGCCAGTTTACATTATTACAAGAATATCCACATAAAGACACCTATTAATTAGAATAATCGTTACCACTATATTTAAGCTAGACAAAATGTTAAAGTGTCATTGAGAACACCTCAATTTAATTTAAGATCAAACACTAGACAAGTGTTTCCCAACTCCAGTCCTCGAGGACCCCCAACAACACATTTTGTTGTAGCTCTATTGTCCAGGGCCTGATTCAACTCATCAAGGGATTGATGATTGTTGACAGGTTGAATCAGGTGTGCTTGTCCAGGGATGAAATTAAAATGTGTTGGCTACATTGTTTTATATAATTTAAGACTCTAGGTTTCAGGAAATGGCAGTTACAGGTTTTTCAAAAATGCAAAATGCTTCAACTTTAGGCCACACACTGACCATTTCTAAAATTAGCCATGGACGGGGAGACAGGGATTTGGACTTGTGGTTTTATTTAATTATCCGTACTTGCCAATGATTACAACGGTGATTCTGATCCAAACATAAAATCAGAGAGAGAGCATAAATACTGGAGGCTGAGACAGGAGGGGTCGGGAAACACTGTGGCCCTGTCCAACAATACCCCTGGACAGGGCCAAACAGGCAGGATAAACCCCACCCACTTTGCCAAAGCACAGCCCCCACACCACTAGAGGGATATCTTCAACCACCAACTTACTATCCTGGGACAAGGCCGAGTATAGCCCACGAAGATCTCCCCCATGTCACGAACCCAAGGTGGGGCGCCAACCCGGACAGGAATATCACGTCTGTGACTCAACCCACTCAAGTGGCGAACCCCTCCTGGGGACGGCATGGAAGAGCACCAGTAAGCCAGTGACTCAGCCCATGTAATAGGGTTTGAAGCAGAGAATGCCAGAGGGGAACCGGCCAGGCAGAGACAGCAAAGGCGGTTTGTTGCTCCAGTGCCTTTCCGTTCACCTTCACACTCCTGGGCCAGACAACACTCAATCAGAGGACCTCCTGAAGAGATGAGTCTTCAATAAAGACTTAAAGGTTGAGACCGAGTCTACGTCTCTCACATGGATAGGCAGACCATTCCATAAAAATTGAGCTCTATAGGAGAAAGCCCTGCCTCCAGCAGTTTGCTTAGAAATTCTAGGGACAGTAAGGAGGCCTGCGTCTTGTGACCATAGCGTACGTGTAGGTATGTACGGCAGGACCAAATTCGGAAAGATAGGTAGGAGCAAGCCCATGTAATGCTTTGTAGGTTAGCAGTAAAACATTGATATCAGCCCTAGCCTTAACAGGAAGACAATGTAGAGAGGCTAGCACTGGAGTAATATGATCAAATTGTTGGGTTCTAGTCAAGATTCTAGCAGCCGTGTTTAACTCTAACTGAAGTTAATTTAGAGCTTTATCTGGCTAGCTGGAAAGTTGAGCATGTAATCGAGCAGTAATCTAACCTAGAAGTGACAAAAGCATGGATACATTTTTCTGCATAATTTTTGGACAGAAAGTTTCTGATTTTTGCAATGTTACGTAGATGTAAAAAAGCTGTCCTTGAAACAGTCTTGATATGTTCGTCAAAACAGATCAGGGTCCAGAGTAACGCAGAGGTCCTTCACAGTATTATTTGAGACGACAGTACAACCATCAAGATTAATTGTCAGATTCAACAGAAGATCTCTTTGTTTCTTGGGACCTTGAACTAGCGTCTCTATTTTGTCCGAGTTTAAAAGTAGAACATTTGCTGCCATCCACTTCCTTATGTCTGAAACACAGGCTTTCAGGGAGGGCAATGTTCATTGAAATGTACAGCTATGTGTTGTCCGCATAGCAGTGAAAGTTAAAATTATGTTTCCGAATTACATCACCAAGAGGTACAAAGTATAATGAAAACAATAGTGGTCCTAAAACGGAGCCTTGAGGAACACCAACATTTACAGTTGATTTGTCAGAGGACAAACCATCTACAGAGACAAACTGATACCTCTCCGACAGATAAGATCTAAACCAGGCCAGAACTTGTCCGTGTAGACCAATTTGGATTTCCAGTCTTTCCAAAAGAATGTGGTGATTGATGCAGAGCCTCTGTCTGATGCCATTAAAAAGTAATTTACCATCTTCACTAGTGCAGTCTCAGTGCTATGATGGGGTCTAAAACCAGTGAAGCATTCCGTATACAGTCGTAAGTTTACATACACTTAGGTTGGAGTCATTAAAACTTGTTTTTCAACCACTTCACAAATTTATAGTTTTTAGAACTTGGTTAGGGCATCTACTTTGTGCATGACACAAGTACTTTTTCCAACAATTGTTTACAGACAGATTATTTCACTTATAATTCACTGTATCACAATTCCAGTGGATCAGAAGTTTACATACACTGAGTTGACTGTGCCTTTAAACAGCTTGAAAAAATCCAGAAAATGATGTCATGGCTTTAGAAGCTTCTGATAGGTTAATTGACATAATTTGAGTCAATTGGCGGTGTACCTGTGAATGTATTTCAAGACCTACCTTCAAACTCAGTGCCTTTTTGCTTGACATCATGGGAAAATCAAAAGAAATCAGCCAAGACCTCAGACAAAAAAATTGTAGACCTCCACACGTCTAGTTCATCCTTGGGAGCAATTTCCAAACGCCTGAAGGTACCACGTTCATCTGTACAAACAATAGTACGCAAGTATAAACACCAATGGACAACGCAGCCATCATACCGCTTAGGAAGGAGACACGTTCTGTCTCCTAGAGTTGAATGTACTTTGGTGCGAAAAGTGCAAATCAATCCCAGAACAACAGCAAAGGACCTTGTGAAGATGCTGGAGGAAACAGGTTCAAAAGTATCTATGTCCACAGTAAAACAAGTCCTATATCGACATAACCTGAAAGGCCACTCAGCAAGGAAGAAGCCACTGCTCCAAAACCGGCATAAAAAGCCAGACTATGGTTTGTAACTGCACATGGGGACAAAGATCATTCTTTTTGGAGAAATGTCCTCTGGTCTGATGAAACAAAAATAGAACTGTTTGGCCATAATGACCATCGTTATGTTTGGAAGAAAAAGGGGAGGCTTGCAAGCCGAAGAACACCATCCCAACAGGGAAGCACGGGGGTGGCAGCATCATGTTGTGGGGGTGCTTTGCCGCAGAATGGATCAATTTAATGGCAATGCTACCAAATACCAATTGAGTGTATATAAACTTCTGACCCACTGGGAATGTGATGAAAGAAATAAAAGTTGAAATAAATCATTCTCTCTACTATTATTCTTACATTTCACATTCTTAAAATAAAGTGGTGATCCTAACTGACCTAAGACAAGGAATTCTTACTAGGATTACATGTCAGGAATTGTGAAAAACTTTGTGAAAAGTTTAAATGTATTTGGCTAAGGTGTATGTAAACTTCCGACTTCAACTCTACATTGTTTGTCTTCAGGAAGGCAGTGAGTTGCCTTTTTTGAGAGGAATGGGAGATTCGATATAGGCCGATAGTTTTTTATATTTTCCCGGGTCAAGGTTTGGCTTTTTTAAGAGATGCTTTAATACTGCCACTTTTAGTGACTTTGGTACACATCCGGTGGATAGAGAGACGTTTCTTATGTTCAACATAGGAGGGCCAAGCACAGGAAGCAGCTCTTTCATTAGTTTAGTTGGAATAGGGTCCAGTATGCAGCTTGAAGGTTTAGAGGCCATGATTATTTTCATCAGTGTGTCAAGAGAAATAGAAAGAGAGGAAGATGGCATTGTCGTTTTCTACAAGTAGGGTGAGTCAACATGTTTTTTCTACTTAAGCACACACACACACAGATATACAAAAAATCAATACCATGGACAGCCAAATGATATTTAGCTTACGTTGATTGGACTAAATTGTTTTTGTCATCTTTTAGATGTCACTGTATTAGACTAAGCATAGGTGATTTGATGTTAAAGTGGAAATGGTGCTGGAATAGTGGAGCCAGCTCCTGTTTTCTTTGCAATTTGCAGTAACTCTCCGTTGTTTTAAATCAACAGTTGTTTAGTTGCCTGAAAATGTTGGAAACATTAACTTGCTTGACAATGCTGTAGGTCATGTAACTGTTTGTTACATGCAATATGTTTTGTGGTGTAATAGAGCCTGTGTGTAGCTGATGTAGAGGAGTCAGGCGCAGGACAGCAGATATGAGTAATAAACGTATTTTACTCAAAACTCCAATACAACTCAAATAATCGAGGCCACAATTACGGACCTTAATACGAACAAACAATCACGCACAAAAAACATGGGGAAAACAGAGGGTTAAAAAATGAACATATAATTGGGGAATTGAAACCAGGTGTGTAAAACAAGACAAAACAAATGGAACATGAAAAGTAGATCGGCAATGGCTAGAAGACCGGTGACGTCAACCGCCGAATGCCGCCCGAACAAGGAGAGGGATCGACTTCGGCAGAAGTCATGACATGTGGACTGCACCGGACTGATGTTGCTCTCCGGTTTTGTGATGAAACAAAGGTGTGGTTGTGTCTTCTTATTGTCTCAATCTTAGGCCTATATATCACGGTGGCAAGACATATGAACTAAAAGGTTATAGAGAAAACAGCGCAATTATAACAACACATAGGTTGTAATCGTTTTTTTTTTCTGGCTTGGCTTGCCCATTGATTTTACCCACGCACCACTACTGCAAAAAAGGTGCTGCTTCATACTCCTGAAAATATTACAAGATTACAATTGATTTCTTCTGGGTTTTGATCACTTTTTTTTCTTACCCAAATACGAAGAAACCATGATTTCAGAATGTTCTCTGAGAGCATTCTCCAGAGAAATGCTTAAGTTCCTTTGAATTCCAACTCCTAAAAAGGTCTTGGAATATCATGTCAATGTGCATTATAACTGAACTCCATCTTCTTGCAACCCAACTCCCCCCTAAGGATGGTTCACATTTAACACAATCAAACATGATTCCCAGATAAGCAAAACAGCCTGAAAAAGTGTACCATACCAACTGCATCCCACACAAGAGTGAATGCAAAAATATATATATTTTTTTAATAGCACAGTGGACAGAGAAAGTATTCCCCCAAAGCTCTTACATCAAAGCCTCTAAGGTCTTAAGCCTCCCGGTTGTTTGGTAAATATAACTCACAAATTCTTGGCCAAGAAGATGCTGGGCCGCTCGCCCGTTGAGCGATTACGGCCCTGCGGGTTGTTTCAGTACTATCTAATCCTATTACACGATCCCTTGTACCGCTGCTCTTGAGTTCCAGCGACTCACTTGGTAAAGATGTGATTAATGTAATTGCACTCGCGTTGCGGGACAGACGGCTTCAGGAAGTGGTAATTACACGTAAGTCCTCCTGCTAGTGGAGCTCAGAGGTGGCCAGTTCAGAGAAAAGCACGCATTTTGGGATTATATGTTCTGCTCTCTTCCGGCACTCTTATCTGTTTTTCATTTGGGGATAGTAGATGCCTTTAAGAGCTCACAATGTCTTGTGGGACCCTAATGTTTTAATCTTGAGACAACATTTGTGAAGCTTCATTGCAAAGCCACAAGAGCATTTATATTTCTATCTCATTACAGTGTTTTTCACTACCAGGCGGAGTGGGCCTCCATATGTGCAGGCTTTTGTCTCAGCCCAGCACTAATTCCCTTTTCACACCACTGAGCCAAGCTAAGTTGAGCTGGCCTGGTTAGGCCCACCATAGATGCTGGATCCATGATTATTGCTTTTTCTGTACTTCTGTTTATTTATTTTTATTTAACTATCTACGGAGCAGTGGAGCGCCCCACTTCCGACACTACCCGGTGAAATGCAAGGCGCCAAATTCAAAATCCAAAAGTTGAATTATTAAACATTCATCAATATACAAGTGTTGCATAGTCATCAAAAGCTCTGCTTCTTGGCAATATCACAGCGTTGTCAGATTTAAAAAAGGCTTTACGGCGAATGCACAACATTTGATTGTTTGAGGGTAGCACCTCCAATATTTTACTATTAGCATAAATTCATAAACCATCGCGGTTCACACGAAACACATTTCACAGCAAAAACAAATCCCTTACCTTTTGAAGAACTTCTGCTGAGGGGTTCACAAGTGTCCAACGAAGACAATCCATGGTTCTTTTGTTAGAAAAAGTAATTTATTATATCCATAAATCTCCGTTTGGTTGGCGCTTATGTTCAGAAAATCCAACGTCGAATCGCCCATTGAAACGTGAAGAGAACACGTTCAAATATACCTATAAACTTTTCCTAAACAAATCAAATACCAGTTAAAATGCATCCTTAGCTATCCTTTTATGAATATTAGCGATAATATTTCACTCGGATGGTCACCTATACCTTATATAAGTAAAATAAAGTGGGGCGTGCCAGCCAGACTCGCGCCGAGAAAACTTGTTGACATTTGAGGTCCCAATGCAATTTCCTGTACCTATTTGCCCTGCTTACTCCAATCTCTCTGAGGCTTTATATATAGACTGTTGACATCTAGTGGAATCCATAGGTATCCAAATGGATTCAATAGGGAGTGTGTCTAAGAGAGCCAAAGGTCACCAGAAACTGATTTCCGGATGTTTTTTTCTCTGGTTTTTGCCTGCTAAATGAGTTCTGTTATACTCAGACATTGTTAACACTTTTAGAAACTTCAGAGTGTTTCCTATCCAATAGTATTAATTATGTGCATATCCTATTTTCTGGGCCTGAGTGGCAGGCCTTTAACTTTAGGCACGCCAGACTCTCCAAAACCGTCACCTCACCTGCCGCTCCCTAAGAAGTTAATGGATTAAATTAGTATTCTATCTCTACTTGATGTATAGGATTATTTCTTATGGTTTCAATGCACTGTTCTCTGTATATGAAAATAATTTGTCTTGACCTCTGCATGTGTTATCTGATGCCCTGTTTCTGAGAGTTCATATGTTCATATGGTTAATTGTGTAGTCTTTCCAAGTAATCAGAAAATGTACTTAGTATCATTAAAATATCTACAATATAACCCCCCTTTGGGACTTAACTAAGTCCCAAACAACCCAAAACAGGTAACAAAGGAACAATAGGATGACAACAGAATGAAGCCAAGACAATCTAAAAATGTCCACCGAACGGAATACCAAGCAATATAACGGGACGGGACCAAAAACCTCCACCCACATTGGAGCTGAGGAAAAAGATCCAATCCAAAGAAAAACACAAAATACAATAAGGCGGGATCAAAAACCTTCAACAAAAAGAGATGGAAGGAAAAGATCCAGCCTATAAAAGAATAAAGCAATATAAACAAACAACAAAAATGTAAAAGCAATGAGCATGTATTGTATAGCCTTGCCTGAGGTTGTCTCAGTGTTGTAGAATATAAAGAGTAACGAAGGAATATGAGAATAAAATAGTCAATCAGGAAGAAATAAACTAAGAGAAATACAAGAGAGAACTGGCCTACTCACATTCCATATCCTTGCACAAAGGACAATCCCCCTTTGACACAAAGCACAAAACAAAGGATCTTCATAATGAAAATGTTTTTTGTGCACATGTGCAATTACACAGGATATACACAGGAAACACTTCTGGACGAAAATCATGGCAAGCATAACCTCCTCCTGGAATTACCCCATATAGACAGTTCGGGTTACCATGTCTATTTGTCTACTCTTCCAGGAGCTCTCCCACTCAGGCCCAGAAAATAGGATATGCACATAATTAGTACTATTGGATAGGAAACCCTCTGAGGTTTCTAAAAGTGTTAACATAATGTCAGTGAGTATAACAGAACGGATATAGCAGGCAAAAACCCGAGGAATTTCTGTCCTGGAAAAAGTGTTTTTGACACATTGCCTCATTTTGAACCCCTCCCTACTGAAAACAGCCATTTCTGGGAGTAAGATTGCAGTACCTATTGCTTCCACTGGATGTCAACAGTCTCTAGACAGTGTTTGGTGAAGTTATAGTTGCTCTGGATGGTAATAGAAGAAGAATTTCGAACTGGTCATCGGATGTAAACAGAAGAGGATGCGCGTTCACGGGCTCGCGTGCGCTGTGGTTTTTTCCTTTCCTATTGTCCAGTTTATAATCTGGTTGAAATATTATAGTAAATATACATAAGTGTTCCTAAGGATACATTATCAATGATGTTTGATTGTTCTTGGACAAGTGTATAGGTATAGGTTGAACGCGTTCTCTTTACGGTTCAATGGGCGAGTGGACGCTGTATTTTATGATCATAACGCGCCAACCAAACGGAGTTTTATGTATATAATAAATTACTTTTTCTAACAAAAGAACCATTGGATGTCTTCGTTGGACACTTGGGAAGCCCTCAGCAGAAGTTCTTCAAAAGGTAAGGGATTTGTTTTCGCTGTGAAATGTGTTTTGTGTGAACCGTGGTGGTTTATGAACTTATGCTAATGGTAAAAATATGGGAGGTGCTACCCTTAAACAATCAAATGTGGTGCTTTCGCCGTAAAGACTTTGAAATCTGACAACGCTGTAATATTGCCAAGAAGCAGAGCTTTTAATGACTATGCAACACTTGTATATTAATGAATGTTTAATAATTCAACTTTTGGATTTTGAATTTGGCGCCTTGCATTTCACCGGGTAGTGTCGGGAGTGGCTAGCGCCCCACCACTCCGTAAGTAGTTAAAGCAGAGTCAGTATAGGTAATAAATCGTTGCTGATTATAATAAATATAATTGATCCATTCTAGATTCTTATTAGGTGTTACCCATAAAAATACAGATTCATATCCTGATTTAATCTCATATCTGGCCTTAAACTCATTAGGAACTCCTCTAGGTTGCCCAATTGCATCAAGGTATACTTTGGGATCTGATTCATGAGCCCTCCTAACTATGGATGTAATGAGGTTATCCTGCTGAGGCTTAATGATGGTAACCTCTTGAATTGCTCTGACTAAAGTACAAAGCCCAGTCCATCCTTCAGGTAAAACATTCAAGAGGTTGTTGTTCCCACACATCCAAAAACTGTTGGCTATACTCCTATCCTGTTAGTTCTTTTTTTTTTTTTTTGCATAGTGAGAGACGGTGAAACCTGAGTGATATAGCCACACAAACCTTTCTTATTCAGTATCAGGCCATTATCTCCAAATTTACGAATACCTGCAGCTTCCAACACCCAAATAATATCACACACAACAGTTGTATTCCCTACATCAATTCCTTCAGCATCTTCAGTACCTTTGCTATAAAAACACTCATATTTCCCTTTAACAACAGTTCTTTGGTCATGTTGAGGTCCATTTAATTCAGTTCTAATGTCATAGGCAGCGCATTCATGTTCCCCCAACCTAGTTCTGTTTAATATGTTTCTACCTTTGGTGCTGCCTAGGGCAATTCTACATTCTATATTACACAAAGGAATATAGTACTTTCGATGACCACAGTTATAAATTTTCCAATTAGCACATTCTTCAAATGATGCAGGTTCAGGTACAATTAATAAGTCAGATTGACGTGATTTGCTACACAAAATGCAATTGTCAGTCCCATGTTTAGCTGCTGTGTACCTAGCCCATTTATACCCGTCATTCTTTATTATTTTTTCCAATTAATTGTCCTTGAGTGGTGTTGGTTCTGAGGCATCAGACACAATATCTTCAGCCTGAGATACAGTGTTATTGTGGGTGTTGGTCAAGAAGTTCCAAATGTCAGTGAAAAGTCCACCTGACTCTGACTTTTCAGTTTTTTTGTACTTGTATCGGTCTATTTGGTGAGAGATGTTGTTGGCAACCTAGTGGTAACAACTGTTGCTGCTGTCGTTGTTGTTGTTGCCCTAGTTGTCACAGGCTTATCTTGCTCTGGTACTGGTGTAGGATCAAGGCAAATGATTGTTACACTGTTCCCTTCAGTTAGCCTTGTACTTGCTATTTCAACTATAAATTCTTCACCTTCAATGTGTTCAATCTTGTTCATAGTAAGCAGCCATATGTCGTCTTTGGTTATTCTTAGATCGCAGCCTTTTGGATCCCAGATGACCTCCCCTTTGGTTTGATGGTGTGGCCACCCACAGAACGCAGTCTCGGGTAATGGTTTGATCCTTGATTGAGATTGACTTCTTTTCTCCTGCTTCTGTTATGATTTGAGGTAGAACTGGAATGCTAACCTTGTCTTTCTTCTCTGGCAGTTCAGCAGGCTCTTCTTGCAACCTGCCATTTGATTGTACTTGTGCTTTCTGTCCCTTCATTCATGTTCACTGATGCGATTGTCATGGTAATGTCACTGTTCTTCTGGCCTCAATTGTCTATTAAGGGGACCAATTAAGGTCTGAAAAGTCAATTCTGAGGAAGTATCCCTCTCCTGTTTCCAGAACGCTTGTGAGGAAAGTTCCTTCCCCTCCTGTCCGTGAGGCTTCATCGTCTTCTTGATATCTCAGGTGGTACATCAGTCGCCTCCTGGCTTCCACCTGGTCTGCTGATTTCTTGGCTCTTTCCTGGCGCCTTGATCTCCTCCGCTGCTCCTGCTCCCTCCGGGCTCCCCCCTGGTGATGACGGGACCTTGGTGCAGTGGTTCAGGTGGTACCACGTGTTGCTCCCTTTCACCTGGACAGCCGTCCGCGTCGCCTACGCCACCTCGTAGGGTCCTTCTCTCCTTGGCTGGTTCCACTTTCTCCGGGAACACCCGGACCTGGTCATCTTAGATCACCAGATGTGGAACCTCTGGTCCTGATTCAGGTTTCTCCCTTCCTTCTGTGAGGCATTCAAACTTGGAGACTTACGGCCTCTGTTCTATGATTACACCATACATCCTCTTATGTCCATTACTCATCACACAACAAACTGACATTCCAGCTGAAGCTGGCAGCCCCCTCTCCTTCTGGTTCCTAAGAGAGTGATAACAGAAGACTTGGAAAGCAAAAACATAACAGTATTGACAATGTGATATGTTATGCATAAATATATATGCCCAAAAACCTAAATCTAAGACCATGACAATTCCCACTCTCTTTTCACCTGACTCTACACCTTAAGGATGTGCTCCTGCTGGACTTCACAAAAATATAAGCCCTAAAAAGCTTCCTCATGCTTTCACCCAGTCTTCCCCTTTCGGCCCCAGGTTCTGAGAGGTGTTCCCAAGTCATGTCATTTTCATTTACTTCCCCATCTCCTCCATTTCAACTGATAGGTATGTCATCTGCTATGCATATCCCTAATCAACATTACATATTTTTTAAGTAAATAAACACTGTATATGCTTTCATATCAATGCCTTCAGTATGTTATTTAGAGTACAATTACCCTAACATCTATCTTTTTTCATATGATGCATTAACCTATAAAGCAATTCACTCCTAAGCTTAACCCATCTGCATGTATGTCTACAGTGAAATCTAATCTCTCTCTTTAGCTCCTCTTCTTCTGTTATGGTGTTTTCAAGCTCACCCATTACATGGTGGACCTTACTTCTCGTGAGAATGATGCACCCACCAAAGAGAGACATCACAATCTTTACCACTGCAGGTGTTGTAAGGAGTACCTCCAGCCAGGTGTATCTTGATGTACCCTCAATCTCCAGAACTCAGCCTATGCCCTTGGTCATCTCTGCTTTCACCTGAAGATATGCACACTACAACACATGGGTTATTTCCTGACAACATCATTTGTGACATTTGAATAACAGCATCTCAGTTACCAACCCATGTGGTATGAGTTTTCATAAATTAATATCCCAACAATGCTACTAAAGTTACCCCTGCTACTATTCACATGGCCCATGCCTGTGATCTCCTTTAATTGCAATCCCTTCGGCAACTGCCATGAGAATGAGTACTGCCTGTAATCTATCAAGTGTTCGCTGACTGTTAGAAATTAGGAAAGAGATTAACGAGTTGGAAGAATATTCAATCTTCATATCATTCCATTTAACCAATAACATACTAGTCACTACTCCTAATTGCACCTTTACAGCTATAACCAAACTAATATATTTGCAAATCAATTAGTCAATATACATCAATCCCTCCTCTGGAACAATGATCACTCATGTTCCACAAAACCTTAAAACACATTGACTTAAGAGAAAAAATGCATATTTGTTTAATAACTTCCCCTTACTTTTAAAGTAACTAAGCTGGGGAAAAACGTCCAACTGTTACGTTTTATGCCCATATTATGCTGGTCTTTATGCCATCCCAATCATTTCCATTATTGGGTGTTATAGCAAAACACAGACTATAAACCTCATATGCAATTACTTGTATTCTATTACCCAGACATCTCTTTTCATCAATACAATGTAACAATAAACTTCTAATGACATAAAAATAAAAACAGACATAAAGGAAATACCTTTATACAATACGTTCTAACAACCTCCTGTCAAAGGATTCCTATAGATAAGGTTTCCAGAGCTTCCCTAGGCCTAATAAATGTAAACAGTTCTATATTTAAAACATACCTGGAACATTTTATAAATTTATCCAACCCAAATTCCGAATAACAGTCCTTAGGTCTTATTATAACTTAAATTCAGACATTATCCCTATTAAAATGTACATTTATAAAAATTAATCTTTCAGTACAAGTAATAGCTATTCTCATTACAGCCCCCTTTGTCCCTGTTTTTCTATCATGAGTGGCCTAGAATTAAAAGCAAGTTATCCCAATGCATCCTTAGACTATACTTATTTATAATGAATAACCCTTGTTCTCCTTTAGCCTTCCTTCTCCCTGCACATACCATTCCAGCATGTCTATTTTAGATATAGTTCACAGGTTATCTACCCAAAGGACACAGTTGTCCCTCACTCTACAGCCGGTGTGGGAGTGTTTTCGGTTCACCCACACCGGTTGTAGTGAAAATATCCCTCTCATTTATTAAAACATGATCTAAAGTAACTTTTCATGAGAATTCCCCTATTCTTAAGAAACATTTTGCAACAGAATCAACTGAATGAATACACTCTTGATCACCCGCACACACACTTTCATAGCAGTCACATACACAGCATCATCACTTTGCTCATTGTATAATTCCTTCTCGCATCTACGTGCTCTCCTGCTTTCACCTTTTCCCTTGCTTGTGGACTTCAGTGCACAACACAACATCTGTATGTGACCGGGCGCAATAACCTCTCCAAGCCAAATCTTCATACCATAACCACTAACAGCTACACAGCCTACATCAGTCACCATATTAACGTTATAGTTAACAAACTGTATTGAACAAAAATACAACGCAACATGTAACAATTTCAACAATTGTACAGTTTATATAAGGAATCAGTCACTTTAAATAATGAATTAGGCCATAATCTATGGATTTCACATGATTGGGCAAGGGCACAGCTATGGGTGGTTAAGGGAGGGCATAAGCCGACCCACTTGGGGGCCAGCACCACCCACTAAGGGGCCAGGCCCAGCCAATCAGTATGTGTTTTTCCCCACAAAAGGGCTTTATTCCAGATAGAAATACTCACTCTGTCCGCTGAAGGAGCTGGATGTGGAGGTCCTGTGCTGGCGTGGTTAGGCGTGGTATGCGGTTGTGAGGCCGGTTAGCGTTTACCGCCAAATTCTCTAAAAAGACGTTGGTGGCGTCTTATAGTAGAGAAATTAACATAATCTGGCAACAGCTTTAGTGGACTTTCCTGTAGTCTGCATGCCAATTGCACGCTCCCTTAAAACTTGAAACATCTGTGACATTGTGTTATGTAACAAGATTGCACATTTTAGAGTGGCCTTTTATTGTCCCCAGCACAAGATGTACCTGTGTAATGATCATGCTGTTTAATCAGCTTCTTGATATAACACACCTGTTAGGTCGATGGATTACCTTGGCAAATAGGAAATGCTCACTAACAGAGATGTAAACAAATGTGTGCACAAAATTGGAAAGAAATGATCTTTTTGTGCATATGAAACATTTCTGGGATCTTTTATTTCAGCTCATGAAACATGGGACCAACACTTTATATGTTGTGTTTCTATTTTTGTTCAGTATAGAATTAACATGTTAGTAAACCCACAATCCAATCAATGTGCTCAATCACACAGTACACTGTACAGCAAGCAGTTTAGTAGTTACACACCGGCAGGCCCCAGTGGCAATAAATTAATTAAACCAAAAGCTTCCCTTGGCTTGGAAGAGTTGCCTTGTTGGATAGCCTTAGCCAGCTAGCATAAATAGTATTTCCTCTCTGTTTGAGTCAGGTTGTTGAGTAGGCTAAATTAGCTGCATTAACTAAGTAAGTGAAAGGTAAAGAATAAGAAAAAAATACAAAGAAATATAGCTTGCTCTCTCTCTCTGCTACCTCTCCTTCATTTTTAAAGAAATTAATTTGTTCAAAACTGTTCAACTATTGTATTTCTCTCTCTTTAAGTCAACTACTCACCACACTTTATCCACTGCAGTGCTAGCTAGCTGTAGCTTATGCTTTAAGTACTAGATTCATTCTCTGATCCTTTGATTGGACAAGATGTCAGTTCATACTGCAAGAGCTCTGATATGTTGGAGGATGTCCTCCGGAAGTCATCATAAATACTGCGTAAGGCCTGGATTAAATCAGATCAAGCGTTAACCGGCAATAGTAGACACCCGCATAGCGGATGTTTTGGCGGTGTCGGAGAAGGAACTGCGTTGGAGCAATCAAATAGGTGAGCAGCTGCGATCATTGTAACGAAGCCACACCTTCCCTAGGCGCATTAGAAATTCAGAGCGAGAAAGTGCAGGCTATATAGAAATACTGACACTCAAAGTGAAAAACCATTAATCAAAATTTCTATCATCCTAATCGAGGTGTAGATTACATTTCACATTCCAGTGATCGACCTTGTAAACAAGGCTGCGTGGGATTTCTGTTAATGTGACTGTGCAGCCAATGACAATGCCATCTTTGGGTATAATGCCGCGAGCCACTTGTGGATTTGAAAGCACTAACACAGTTCCACATCTGACGTCGCCAAAACAACCGGTATGCGTATGTTTGCTAAAGCGGATCTGAATGAATAGAGCCCTAATTCTATGGAAGAAGGTGAGAACCATGAGCCTCCTAGGTTTTGTATTGAAGTCAATGTTCCCAGAGAAGGACGGAAAATAGCTGTCCTCCGGCTAAACCATGGTGCTACCCTAGAGGGTGTTGTTGAAGCTACTGTAGGCCTTCATTGCAAAACAATGTGTTTTGATCAGTTATTTGGTGACGTGAATATATTTAGCATAGTTTTATCTAAAAAGGACTATTTAAAATAATTTGTTTCAATATTAAAACATGGTCCTACCCTTCCTTCTTTGAGGAACTTCCACTGCTTCAAAGGCAACAGCCATAGTGCCTGTTCGAGTGTAACACTAGCTTCTGACACATCAGTATTCCTCACACACGCCGGCGCAGCTGCAGCAGGAAAGACGCCACAGAACAATAAGCATGTCTCTGAAAGTGCTGTGGGGTCAACCCCCATTAACGTGACACATTAAAGATTCATAGAAATGGAAAGATAGAGCACCCCCCTCAACAATGTCCTAAGCTCGCTTCAGATGACAGAAACATCTAACTCTCTGATATTGTCCTCATTGTGTCTGCATTCGGAAGTCTCTCTTTGGGAGTGGCTCCCGCTATGTCTCTCTCTATTTGCCAAGTCTTTTTTCTGATATTCATAGCAGCCAAATCTGTCCAAGGAAATCAATCTTTATTAATACATTCATTATGTCTGAGTAGATACTAAGATACACTCTAAACAAGTCTGGGTTAAAAACAATCCGTTCAATCCAATCAGTTCTTTGGTAAAAATTGGACAAAACACACTTTTTTATTTTGACCCAGCCAGTTGGGTTGCATAAATAACCCAACGTGTTGGATTGTTGGGATTACCCAAACATGGACTAATTTAAAGGTCCTGAACAGTCTGATTTCCATGTAAAGTAGCATTTTCAGCCATAATATTTTGTCCCGATAAAAATGTATTGAAATATTTTTTATCTTATGTCAAACTACTAGGAAGTCTGAAAATACAGACTGGGAGGGGAGCTAGAAGGCTCACTGGGCGGGGAGAGCACATTGACTGGTGGTTCTTTGGACACAGTGAGCAAGTGAGATTATCAAGCAAATTTGCTGATACACAAAGCAACTCAAAAAACATGGAAATTGCATGCAACATCTAATGTTGATCAAGCAAGTTAGCTAGTTCACCTTGGACAAGTTGAAACTTTACAGGGTGAGATCTGGGTACACTTAATTAAATATACTGTACATATTGACTGCCAGACAATGTTCATACAGTGCATTCGGAAAGTATTCAGACCCTTGACTTTTTCCACATTTTGTTAGGTTACAGCCTTTTTCTAAAATGTATTAAATCGTTTCTTTCCCTCATCAATCTACACGCATTACCCCATAATGACAAAGAAAAAACAGGTTTGTAAATTGTTTTTGCAACTTAATAAAATAAAATAAATGAAATATCACATTTACATAAGTATTCAGACCATTTACTCAATACTTGGTTAAAGCATATTTGGCAGCAATTACAGCCTTGAGTCTTCTTGGGTATGACGCTACAAGCTTGGCACACCTGTATTTGGGGAGTTTCTCCCATTCTTCTCTGTAGATCCTCTCAAGCTCTGTCAGGTTGGATAGGGAGTGTCGCTACACAGCTATTTTCAGGTCTCTCCAGAGATGTTCGACCGGGTTCAAGTCCGGGCTCTGGTTGGGCTATTCAAGGACATTCAGAGACTTGTCCTGAAGCCACTCCTTTGTTGTCTTGGCTGTGTGCTTAGGGTCTTGTTGAAAGGTAAAACTTCGCCACAGTCTGAGGTCCTGAGTGCTCCGGAGCAGGTTTTTATCAAGGATCTCTCTGTACTTGATCCTGGCTAGTCTCCCAATCCCTGCTGCTGAAAAACATACCCACAGCATGATGATGCTGCCACCACTATGGCTTCACCGTAGGGATGGTGCCAGGTTTCCTCCAGACGTGACGCTTGGCATTCAGGCCAAAGAGTTCAATCTTGGTTCATCAGACCAGAGAATCTTGTTTCTCATGGTCTGAGAGTCTTTAGGTTCCTTTTGGAAAACTCCAAGCGGACTGTCATTTGCCTTTTACTGAGGAGAGGCTTCTGTCTGGCCACTACCATAAAGGCCTGATTGGTGGAGTGCTGCAGAGATGGTTGTCCTTCCCCCATCTCTACATAGGATCTCTGGAGCTCTGTCAGAGTGACCATTGGGTTCTTGTTCACTTCCCTGACCAAAGCCCTTCTCCACCGATTGCTCAGATTAGCCGGGCGGCTAGCTCTACGAAGTGTCTTGGTGGTTCCAAACTTCTTCCATTTATGAATGATGGAGGCCACTGTGTTTTTGGGGACCTTCAGTGCTGCAGAAAGTTTTTGGTACCCTTCACCAGATCTGTGCCTCGACAAAATCCTGTCTAGGAGCTCTATGGACAATTCCATCGATCTCATTGCTTCATTTTTGCTCAGACATGCACTGTCAAATGTGGGACCTTAGAAAGACAATTGTGTGCCTTTCCTAATCATGTTGTAGAAACATCAAGAATGATAAATGAAAACAGGATGCACTTGAGTTTAATTTAGAGTCTCATAGCAAAGGGCCTGAATCATAAATAAATAAGTAAATAAGGTATTTCTGTATTTTTTAAATAATAAATTAGCAAACATTTCTAAACACCTGTTTTCACTTTGACATTATGGGGTATTGGGTGTAGATTAATAAAAAAATATATCATTAATTCATTTTAGAATAAGGCTGTAACGTAACAAAATTTGGAAAAAGTCACACCAAACGGCGGGCGTCACAGACACTAGGAATCTTCCATTTCAGCTGATTTTCCTCAACACTTAATGCCACCCCTATTATCACTCCTTTCGATGGCACCCTGCTTCAAAGAGCAAAGCAAGTCACAGTTCTTGTCCCTAGTCGCATGTTAGAGAGCGCCCACTCCCTTGGGACAGAAGAAACACAATAAATCGTCACAAGTCCCCTTCAAGTTACTTTCACCAACTCAACAGTCCCCAAACTCTTCTCCACCCAACCAGACACCACATGTGGAATACAAGGATCCATTCTTTCCACAAATCTCACTCCCACTGGGCCAGAATCATCTTTGTCCTCGTCGGGACAAAGCTCAAACTCAGCGGTCCTCACGGCAGGTACTTAAGTTTGATTTTAGTTGAATGATGATGCAATGATTAGAAAAGGTTTTAGGATATTATTTGGGGAGAGAAATATGATGACAGCACTTCAAAAGTATTTTTGTGAAAGTTGAAGAAATGTATAGAACAGGTTCGCATGTAGACCTACTGATACTGATAGCTAAATGTAGTTATATCTAATAAATAAACTCTTTAGGCTAACAGTGATCATTGAAAAGTACATTTCCTGAATAAAATGCTGTGTGATTGCTAGCATGTTTAAAAGTATTTATGGTTTTGAAATAACTTAAAGTAGTGGTGATATCTGCAGTAGTAATGGTGGTGACTGGTTATAGTGGAAAAAGTAGGTAGATTAAAATACTGATTGATTGATCGATTGGTTGGTTGATAGGATAGCCTGAACATGTAAAAGTTGGTTTGGTGTCTCTAGCTTGAACAGTTTAATGGTAATTATTGGTGGGTATTATATTCTAATTATAATTTATAGTGGAGACAAGAACTAGACCAGAGCTAGTGTGAATTGGAGCTAGCTAGCTATTCACAGGACCAGAGCTAGCGCAGACCAAAGTTGTGGTAAGTAGTTATTGTCAAAAGTTGTGTAGTTGGGGTCAGTAGTTGTAGTCAGCAGTACTGTGGTCAGTAGTTGTGGTAAGTAGTTGTGGAGATGTGTTGCCGGTCCTTTCGGCCCTACAGTATGGACATGGTCAGTAGTTGTGTTCAGTAAATGTGTGGTCAGTAGTTTTGTTTTAGTGGTCATTAGTTGTGTGGTTCAGTAGTTGTGTGGTTGTGGTCAGTAGTTGTGGTCAGTAGTTTCGGTAAGTAGTTGTATGGTTCAGTAGTTGTGAGGTTGTGGTCAGTAGTGGTCAGTAGTTGTGGTCAGTAGTTGTGTGGTTGTGGTTTAGTAGTTTTGGTAAGTAGTTGTGTGGTTGTGGTTAGTAGGTGTGGTCAGTAGCTGTGGTAAGTAGTTGTGGAGTTGTGTTGCAGGTTCTTTTGGACCTACTTATCAGTAGTTGTGGTCATTAGATATCAGTAGTTTTGGTAAGTAGTTGTGTGTCTGTGGTCAGTAGTTGTGGTCAGTAGACGTGATGAGTAGGTGTGTGGTGCAGTAGTTTTGGTCAGTAGTTTTGGTAAGAAGATGCGCTGTTGCCTTGGCTGGCACACTCTTCACCCTCGTCATAATTTTTCCCTGCGCTGCCGCATGTGCGCCTTTGTGTCTGTGAGTATCAATACCAATGGTCAGTTTGGGCTGCTTAATGATGAGACATTAGAGTTGTTAGCTGACGTTAGCCAGCTACTTTTGTTACTCTGACTAACAGCTGTAATTTTTGATTGATAGGAGATCATTCTGTTCTGAGTTCATTAATTGTGGTCAGTAGTTTTGGTAAGTAATTGGGTAGTTGTGGTCAGTAGATTTGTGGTTGGTAGCAGTGATTAGTGGTTGTGGACAGTAGTGGTCAATATTTGTGGTCATTAGTTGTGTGGTTGTGATCAGTCGTTTTGGTAAATACAGTGCCTTGCAAAAGTATTCATCCCCCAAGGTGTTTCTCCTATTTTGTTGCATTACAACCTGTGATTTAAATAGACTTGTATTTGGATTTCATGTAATGGACATACACAACATAGTCCAAATTGGTGAAGTGAAATGAAAAAAATTACTTGTTTCAAACAGTTCTAAAAAATAAAAAAAACTGAAAAGTGGTGCGGGCATATGTATTCACCCCCTTGCTATGAAGCCTCTAAATAAGATCTGGTGCAACCAATTACCTTCAGAAGTCACATCATTTGTTAAATAAAGTCCACCTGTGTGCATTCTAAGTGTCACATGAACTCAGTATATATACACCTGTTCAGAAAGGCCCCAGAGTATGCAACACCACTAAGCAAGGGGCATCACCAAGCAAGCGGCACCATGAAGACCAGGGAGCTCTCCAAACAGGTCAGGGACAAAGTTGTGGAGAAGTACAGATCATGTTTGGGTTATAAAAAAATATCTGAAACTTTGAACATCCCATGGAGCACCATTAAATCCATTATTAAAAAATGAAAAGAATATGGCAGCACAACAAACCTGCTAAGAGATGGCCGCCTCAGAGGCAACAAAGAGAGCAAAGATAACCCTGAAGGAGCTGCAAAGCTCCACAGCACCGTACACTCCACAGAGCTGGATTTTACGGAAGAGTGGCCAGAAAAAAGCCATTGCTTAAAGAAAAAATAAGCAAACATGTTTGGTGTTCGCCAAAAGGCATGTGGGAGACTCCCTAAACATATGGAAAATGTACTATGGTCAGAAAAAAATTAGCTTTTTGACCATCAAGGAAAACACTATGTCTGGCGCAAACCCAACACCTCTCGTCACCCTGAAAACATCCCCTGTGGGGATGTTTTTCATCGGTAGGGACTGGGGAACTGGTCAGAATTGAAGGAATGATGGATGGTGCTAAATACAGGGAAGGAGACGAGTAAAAGTCTGCCTTCAACATGGCCAGCGGTCACTACGAGTATCTGGTGATTCCATTTAGCCTTACCAACGCCCCAGCTGTGTTCCAGTCTCTGGTTAGTGATGTTCTCCGTGACATGTTGAACCAGTTCGTCTTCGTCTACCTCGAAGATATCCTCGTCTACTCCCACTCCGCCCAAGAACACGTGCTCCACGTCCGACAGGTTCTCCAACGCCTCTGGGAGAACCAGCTTTTTGTGAAAGCAGAGAAGTGTGAATTCCATTTCTCCACTCTCCCCTTCCTGGATTACATCATCGCTGCAGGGAGTGTATAGTTGAGAGTGGTGGTGGATTGGCCCCGGCCTACGTCCAGGGTGCAGCTGCAACGTTTCCTGGAATTCTCCAACTTTTATCGTTGTTTTATTCGGGGTTACAGCACATAGGTTTCCCCCCTGTCTGCGCTCACCTCTCCCAAGGTTCTGTTCACGTGGTCCCCAGCTGCTGACCGGGCTTTCCGGGATCTCAAACGTTTCACCACAGCTCCCATCTTGGTTCATCCTGACCTGTCCCATCATGTCCTGCCCTGGACCTCAAGATACATCCTTGCGCCTTCTTTTCCCATCACCTCAACGCCACGGAGAGGAACTACAATGTGGGGAATCGTGAGCTTCTAGCAGTGAAGATGGCATTGGAGGAGTGGAGGCACTGGCTGGAGGGGGCGGAACATCCGTTCATTGTGTGGACCGATCACAAGAACTTGGAATATCTCCGCACCGCCAAGCGTCTCAATTCCAGGCAAGCTAGGTGGGCCATGTTTTTCACCTAGTTCAACTTCTCCCTCTCATACCAATGGGATCCCAGAATGTCAAGCCAGATGCGCTGTCACGCCACTATAGCCCCACGGCTACAACGCCGGAACCCGAGACCATCCTTCCCACCACATGCCTGGCGATGGCACTCAGCTGGGTAATAGGGAAGCAGGTTCGTGAGGAACAGCGTTCCCAGCCGAACCCCGGGGGGGGGGGCAGATAACCGGATGTTTGTTCATGACGCGGTCCGCTCCTCGGTCCTGGAGTGGGCCCACTCCTCCAGGCTTGCCTGCCACCCGGGCACCCGCCGGACCCTGGCCTTTGTGCGACAATGCTTTTGGTGGCCTATCATGGTTCCTGACATCTCCGCGTTCATCGCCACATGCACGATCTGTGCGCAGAACAAGACTCCTCGGCAAGCTCCGGCTGGTCTCCTTCAACCTCTGCCTGTCCCTCACCGTCCCTGGTCTCACATATCCCTGGACTTTGTCACGGGTCTCCCCCGGTCTGATGGCAACACCAACATCCTGACAGTAGTGGACCGGTTTTCCAAAGCTGCCCACTTAATTCATATTCCCAATCTACCCTCTGCCAAAGAGATTGCCCAGATCATGGTGCAGCACGTCTTCCGGATCCATGGACTCCCAGTGGACATGGTCTCCGACCGGGGTCCTCAGTTCTCGTCCCGGTTCTGGAAGGTGTTCTGCACACTCATTGGGTCGTCGCCCAGCCTGTCTTTCGGGTTCCACCCCCAGTCCAACGGCCAGTCGGAGCGAGCCAACCAAGACCTGGAGATGACTCTTCATAAATATTTTACAAATGTTACAGACCACCTCGATTCGGTTTTATGTTGCAAAATTAGAAATTGTGTTTTTTCATGGGATAAAAGTAGAGACTCAGAGCTACAAAATGGTATATAATACACTGCAGTTGAGGAACAATGGGAAGTAAGTCATGTTTTTTTTCACATTACCGCCTCTGGTAAACACACACTATATCAAATAAAATATACGTTTATGTCATAAAGTGGGTGTAGCTCAGGCGCAGGAGAGCAGAGATGAGTGGACTAAGCACTTTACTAGGCAATGTCAAAATACAGAACGCAACCGCATCATGAAACAAATGCCCAAAAACTCAAGTAAGGCAGCACAAAGTACAAAATAACCGCACAATACAGGCTGCACAAAGCACGGGTGAAACCATACAACCCGGCGTACCAACATGACAAAGCAAACAATTCCCCACACAGACATGTGGGGAACAAAGGGTTAAATGGACAACAGTAATGAATGAAAATGAAAACCAGGTGTGTGAAAACAAGACAAAACAAATGGAAAATGAAGAGTGGATCGGCGATGGCTAGAAGACCGGTGACGTCGACCGCCAAACGCCGCCCGAACAAGGAGAGGAACAGACTTAGGCGGAGGTCGTGACAGTTAATTTGTCACATGCAAAGGATACAGAAGGTGTAATTGGTAAAGTAAAATGGATACGTGCATTTTTGCCTAGTAGCAATATCAAAATTCTAAAGTGTCCAGTTCTAGGAAGTGGATAGGTCACTATTGTCTAGACATGTACATGAAATACAACAGATGGCTGTAATCACCCCCAGACACACCTGGCTAACTTGGTGGGTCATGTAATCATCTGGCGAAGTGGAGTCTTTTGTTTAGATATGTAGCTAGCTAGCTAGCTAAACAATTAATCATAATCCCAACCCATGCGGTACATACTGATTTTCATAGCTACAGTTGAAGTCGGAAGTTTACATACACTTATGTTGGAGTCATTAAAACTAGTTTTTCAACCACTCCACCAATTTCTTGTTAACAAACTATAGTTTTGACAAGTCGGTTAGGGCATCTACTTTGTGCATGACAAGTAATTTTTCCAACAATTGTTTACAGACAGATTATTTCTCGTATAATTCACTATATCACAATTCTAGTTGGTCAGAAGTTTACATACACTAAGCTGACTGTGCCTTTAAACAGCTTGAAAAATTCCAGAAAATGATGTCATGGCTTTAGAATCTTCTGATAGGTTAATTAACATAATTTTAGTCAATTGGAGGTGTACCTGTGAATGTATTTCAAGGCCTACCTTCAAACTTCCTTATCCAAGATGGCGTAGCAGTCAGACGTCTTTTGTCCTCGTCCTGTCATGTCCAGTGTATATATATTTTTGTATATTTTCTTTGCATATCATTTTATATATTTTTTTTCTAAAACTCAACTTCAAAACATTCTCCTGCAACCCGCCTCACCCAATGTGGTACGGATCTGTTTTTTTCTTCAAGTATTATCCACCTCGAATCCGGAATTCCTGAACAGAAGCTAGCCAGCTCACTAGCTAACGTATTTAGCTTACCATTGCTAGCGGATATCAGCTAACCTTTAGCTCGGAAAAGCTCTTGCCGTTCGTATAATACGACTCAAACCAGAGCATACCGGACCTATTTTCTCTCCATATCCCCGGATTCCTACCGCAAGATCTGGATATTTTCACCTGGATCTTGCAGCTAGCTAGCTGCTACCCAAGTGACTATTGGCTAACGTCGGTCCCGGAGCAAGCACCAATTTAGCCTGAAGCTAGCCTATGCTAAGCCCATCTTCCGGCTAGCTGAAGAATCCCATCAGCCACTCCTGGGCTACAACACCTACAGTGAGGGGGAAAAAGTATTTGATCCCCTGCTGATTTTGTACGTTTGCCCACTGACAAAGAAATGATCAGTCTATAATTTTAATGGTAGGTTTATTTGAACAGTGAGAGATAGAATAACAAAAAAATCCAGAAAAACGCAAGTGAAAAATGTTATAAATGGAATTGCATTTTAAAGAGGGAAATAAGTATTTGACCCCTCTGCAAAACATGACTTTGTACTTTGTACCTTGTCGGCAATCACAGAGGTCAGACGTTTCTTGTAGTTGGCCACCAGGTTTGCACACATCTCAGGAGGGATTTTTTCCCACTCCTCTTTGCAGATCTTCTCCAAGTCATTAAGGTTTCGAGGCTGACGTTTGGCAACTCGAACCTTCAGCTCCCTCCACAGATTTTCTATGGGATTAAGGTCTGGAGACTGGCTAGGCCACTCCAGGTTTTGGAGAGTCTGGCGTGCCCAAAGTAAAATGCCTCACAGAAAATAAGATAGAGTCCCAGAAAATAGGATATGCACATAATTAGTACTATTGGATAGGAACTACTCTGAAGTTTCTAAGAGTGTTAAAATATTGTCTGTGAGTATAACAGAATGGATATAGCAGGCAAAAATCTGAGGAATTTCTGTCCTGGAAAAAGTGTATTTGACACATTGCCTCATTTTGAACCCCTCCCTATTGAAAATGACCATATAAGGGAGTAAGATTTCAGTACCTATTGCTTCCACTGGATGTCAACAGTCTCTAGACAGTGTTTGGTGATGTTATAGTTGCTCTGGATGGTAATAGAAGAAGAATTTCGAACTGGTCATCGGATGTAAACAGAAGAGGATGCGCGTTCACGTGCTCGCTGTGATTTTTTCCTTTCCTATCGTCCAGTTTATAATCCGGTTGAAATATTATAGTAAATATACATAAAAGTGTTCTTAAGGATACATTATCAATGATGTTTGATTGTTCTTGGACAAGTGTATAGGTATAGGTTACTTAGGGCCCGCCAGACTCTCCAAAACCGTCACCTCCGGAGCCGCTCCCTAAGAAGTTAAACAATTTAAAGGCAATGCTACCAAATCCTAATTGAGTGTACCTAAACTTCTGACCCACTGGGAATGTGATGAAAGAAATAAAAGCTGAAATAAATCATTCTCTCTACTATTTTTCTGACTTTTCACAATCTTAAAATAAAGTGGTGATCCTAAATGACCTAAAACAGGGAATTTTTACTAGGATTAAATGTCAGGAATTGTGAAAAACTGAGTTTAAATGTGTTTGGCTAAGGTGTATGTAAACTTCCGACTTCAACTGTAGCCACCATGCATGCAATGCTGTAGTATGTATCTGCAAGTAACTAAACCCAAGCAACTAGGTTCAATGTTAGCTAGCTAGCTAATATTAGGCTATAACTAGCAAAACAAATTGATTTCTGCGATACTAATAATATTACTACCCAGATCATACACATAACGTTAGCTAGCAAGCCACCAAGCTATGTATAATGTATCGAACTCCTTATGTCAGCCTGGAAGCCTTTGACTGACTACGACGTCCTGTGTCGTTTCCGTTTTATAAGTGGCTACAGCTTGTTTGGTGTTATCTTTCAAAAAGGCTGTGGTAGCAAAGGTTATCTACACGTACTGAGCAGCTCATGTTATAGACAGAAACATGCTACATGGCAGACTAATCCAAACTCATCTCTCGGCATGTCCAGCCCATCAATTATTTCAGCCAATCATGGTTCTCTGTGGCTAAACCAACTCATTTAACAATTGTTTTCGTGTTTAAAAAGATCACACAAGTTTGTTATTAAGGCACATGAAAGTTCACATGTTCCAGAAGGCATATTTTTTTGCCCCTACTAAGCTACACCTCCAATCTTCTGATCTGACCTGCTGGGTCATATATCAATAACCCAGCATTAATAACCCAGCAGTTGGGTCAAACAAAAGAAAACAGCATTTTTTAGAGGTCCACAAGTAGGATACACTACCTCTGCAACCCTCCCAACCCCTTCCCCACTTATTAGTAACCTATTCATTTTGCACAGTCATTTTGCTGCTTGTAGAACTGATAAAAAAACATTAGAGGAGAACAAAAAGGTGTTACTAATTTGGAGGAAAAAACTAAATCTGTCTTGCTCATCTTTGTTGTGAACAGGACAAAAGACAAAATCAGGTGCCGGCGCTTTAATATTTTCTGTGATTAATTCCTCTTGAGAAACATTCTCACCTGAAAATCGGCTAGTTAAAAAGTTTACTATTGATATCACTGCAGTTTTCTAATTAGCTGATGAAAAATAATGAGCCGGCACTTTAACAAGGCTGTTTTGGGGAAGAGATAAGTAAATGATTCAATTCGTCTGACGCTCCATATCAAATGGAGTACCTCGCTTTTCCGTGGAGGAACGCCGTTGTCATCGTCATGCTCAAAAGGGCTGCTGTTGCCATGGAGACAGGAACAGTGACTGACCATTCGTCTTTTCTATTTCCAGAACTCTGGT
Source organism: Brachymystax lenok tsinlingensis (assembly GCA_030435695.1). NCBI lineage: Eukaryota > Metazoa > Chordata > Actinopteri > Salmoniformes > Salmonidae > Brachymystax > Brachymystax lenok. The sequence goes on along the minus strand of CM059804.1, from coordinate 40,563,554 downwards.
AGGAGATGTCTGGGCTGCTCTGGGTGTAAGTTGATTAATCTTTCGGTGGAAGAAGATGTAGAACTGAGAAACCTCATTCAGCATAGTGAATAATGCCATAGTCAGTATCTGTTGACATAATGTGTCATATAGGATAAACTTATTTTGCTATACAATTTACTAGGCTATACCCTCACCGACTTGTGAGACACAGACATCAGATGTGAAGCTGAAAGATGCTTCATAAATTCAATTAATCACACACCCTTTAACATTGTAGTCGCTGTCTTTATTTAGTCACGTTGTCATGTGAAATATACAGTATATATACGTCTATAGGACATATATATGACATATACAATTTGATTTCTTTACAATAGAGAAACAACATAGCGATGACACACTATTTTGGTTTCTAAGTAGAAGCGTTGTTTAAATAGTGCCATATAGATAATGTATATATTATTTTATACACTTTTTAAATCAAGCTCCCACTCCAGTCTTTATGTCTGTCTGCATTGTTTCACATTATTCACATAGACTGTGTGCGTTTTTCAATAATTCAAGGTCTTAAATGTATCAATAAATTCCTCTCCGCAGTCCAGGCTGCTGTGGCTCTTTTACAGAAATAAGGGGCCTTCTGTGATTGGTCCAATTTGTTAGGCAGGTGGTCCCACTCCCCTCGTGTCGTCGATGCAGGTGGGCGGAATCTCTCCTTGCAGGTGTCATGTTACTGATGATTTGTCAACAGATATTGTTTGTTACGTTTTTACCATTGTGGCCAGATGGAGGACTACAGCTCGAACTAGTGGCCACGTCAGGGACAACAGTTGTTGAGAACTGTAGCATTGTAGCTATGCCTAACATGCTATGTTAATTCACCAAACCTGCTGTGTTAATTCTAACCTACCACGTTAATTCACCTAACCTGCAACCAGAGATGGGCAGTATTTCTGTTACATGTATTTGAAAATGTGTATTTCAATTACTTCTGAGTATTTTGTGTAATTTGTTTTACACTGGGCTGAACTGCACTCCAATGTATTTTTTTAACAACATACTGTTGAGAGCTGTAATTTGTATTTTCAAATGAAGTTTTTTATCGAGGTTCACAATTTTGTGGCCCCCTTTACCCTGCATTGGTATCAGAAGTCTGATGGCAATATGGTGTGTTAAGAGCATCTGATAAATTAACGAAATGTAAATGTATATGTACAAATGAACAATTGAAAGCATGCTGAGTATTACTCTAATGAGCTTTGCCCCGAAATAAGGCCAATAGTAATACCTAGTGTGCTTTGCAGTTTATTTTGGTATGTTTATTTTCACATATACATTTATATTTTGGTCATTTAGCAGATACTCTTATCCAGAGTGACTTAAACCCTGGCTACACCGCTCGCGTCGCGTGCGCAAGCGTTACAAAATAAATGTATAAATCTATATTAGTCAATTATTGCACCCACACTGCTCGCGCGCTCCAACGAGCGTCTGCGTTGCCAATGGCTAAAATAGATGCCAGTTCTATTTGTGACGCAGATCGCGCTGCAAGTCCTGCCTCTACCATCTCCTCATTTGTTTATAGAAGCAGGTACCCACGTGCCATCTCCTCATTGGTTATACCACGTGGGTGACGAACGAGGTCGGTGGCGGTAAAGCACATAATTTATGAAAGTTGCCAATCGCAATATATAGTCCAGAGAAGAAAAAGCCTGGAAGGAGGAGAGATGACTAGAAACGATTCGGTTGACCGTTTTATGTGTGGATTATTTGTCGGCGTAGAGGACCTTGTGCATTTCGGGTAAAATAACAACTCAATGTTCATATCCCAGGACAAATTAGCTAGCAACAGCAAGCTAGCTAAATAGGACAAATTAGCTAGCACGTGCAAGCTAGCTAGCTAAATTGCCATAAATGATTAATTATTTTCGACCTTTCGACCAAATTAATGTAATTGGTTCAGAGTTTGTTTTGATATATTAACCTGCGTGTCGTGATCGCGTTTGGTGTGGGGGGACAAAATACATTTATGCACAATGGCGCATGGTTTGGGTTCCGTGTTACAGTCAGTGCATTCAACAAATGTAGATAAACAAGAGATTAATCATAGCAAGTAAAATGTTTCTGCAACCGTTACTGAGAATGTTGTTCGGGTCGGCAAGTTGCAGATGTAGTTCTGTATTTTAAAATACAAAATACATTTATTTTAATTAAATACATTTCAAAATAGAAGTATTTTGTAGTTTATTTTCATACATTGTTCTTTATGGTATTTTGTCATCTTTGCACGTCCCTGCCCCAACATTAATTATCCTAACCTGCTATGTAAACAAACCATCTGTGGCGACAAATCATCAATTTCACCACACCTGTCGGCAAGATATAGTCCAATCAGCTGGCAGAAGTTTTGGCACAATCAATTCCAGCACCTCTGCTTACCACTGCTGTCAGGAAGCAGTTTGCCCCTCCATCCATCAGGGGGGGGGTCGTATTGTTCACCAAGCTCCTGGGCCTCTCTTTGGCCTCCTGCCTGAGGACCCCTGCTCCCGGGACAGCTGTATAGCAGTCTGGGTGCATACCGCATGCTCTTTCCTTTGGACTCCAGCACGGTCACAGCAATAATAGTGTTCGTGCTGTTCAACCCGGCAACACCTGATCTGGATGCTGCTGTCCCGGAGGGACAAAAGTGTTGGAACGAGCCCCCTGGCCCTACTAGAGTTTCAGAGAAGCCATAGTGCATGTGGATAGGGCTTGTCGCTAACCCCAGTGCAGTCTTAGTGCCGCAGGGACGCACATGACTGGGTCTGGCCTCAGACTCTAGTACAGTCTCAGAGGAAGAGGTGGTTGAGTGACGGGGGGTATGGCTGCTGCCACCGGCAGGTCCTTGGGCCTTGTGACCTGGCTTGGCGAGACTCCCTCCCTGCGAGACCCCTTGCCTGGTCCCATCCATGTGACCCCCCTCGCGGTCGTGTTCCTGGAGAGACGGGATGATGGGGACCGATCGTGTGCGGAGAGAGGGAGGAGCTGGTTTTAGTCCTCTGTCCAGACGGGTGTAGGGCACCTCCCTCCAATCTTTCTTCCACATGGAACAAGACAGGGTTTGCATATTCTGGAACTCGCTGCACTGGCGGTCGTCACCACCATCCCTCCCAGTGTCAAACCTGAAGAGATGCAGAGAATAGAAAAGAGAAAAAAGAGAACGGAGATGACCTTTTGCTCCCAGACCTTTATTGCATGATTTCTCATTTTCACACGACAAAGTGGGAGAGGGAATGAGAGAAAATAGGAATAGGAATTCTTCCCATACAATTCAAGCCCCCAAAATTATCTGTCTACACCGGTGAACATTTTTAATTCTCTGAGGTACTGGGAATGCATAAACTGTGTGTAATTATTTATAATCCACCCTTACAGAAATTAATATGTTGCTGCAAACTTCCCTCAAGTTTGTGGCAAATTCGCTGCAAACTAAATAATATGCCACAAAATGTTGCCAGAAGTTTGCAAACATTTGCCACTAGTGGTGAATCTGCGGCGAACCTTTGGCAACAATAATATTTATTGTCATTTGTTATCAAAAGTTTACCAGAAGCAGTTTCTGGTGAACACATGAGTTCCAAGACCAGAAGTTAAGTGACTAGTGATACATTTATTACATAAAATTATAAATTATTAAAGAGTAGTGAATATTATTATTATCTGTAGACCCTGCCACATACGTCTCGTGTCTGAGCCATTGAATTGCGACTCCACTTTGTCTCTATACTGACGTTTTGCCTGTTTGATTGCCTTGCGAAGGGAATGACTACTCTGTTTGTATTCTGCCATATTTCCAGTCACCTTGCCATGGTTAAATGCGATGGTTCGTGCAATCAGTTTTGCGCGAATGCTGCCTTCTATCCACCGTTTCTGGTTAGGGTAGGTTTTAATAGTCACAGAGGGTACAACATCACCTATACACTTCTTGATAAACTCAGTAACCGTCTTGGTACGTTTTGGCGCTGACAGAAATGGACGCCTCGCTTCCGTTCTTAGGAAACTATACAGTATTTTGTTTTTTTCCGTATTATTTCTTACACTGTTACCAAAGGAAAACTTAAGTCTTATTACATACAGCCGGGAGGAACTATTGGATATAAGAGCAACGTCAACTCACCAACATTACGACCAGGAATACGACTTTCCCGAAGCGGATACTCTGTTTGGACCACCACCCAGGACAATGGATCGGATCCCAGTAGGCGACCCAAAACAACGGTGCCGCAGAAGGGGCAGACAGAGCGGGCTTCTGGTCAGGCTCAGTAGACGGGCACATCGTTCACCGCTCCCGAGTATACAACTCGCCAATGTCCAGTCTCTTGACAAGGTAGACGAAATTCGAGCAAGGGTTGCCTTCCAGAGAGACATCAGAGATTATAACATTCTTTGTTTCATGGAAACATGGCTCACTCGGGATACGTTATCAGAGTCGGTACAGCCACCCGGTTTCTTCACGCATCGCGCCGACAGAAACAAACATATCTTTGGTAAGAAGAAGGGTGGGGGTGTATGCCTTAAGATTAACGAGTCGTGGTGTGATCATAACAACATACAGGAACTCAAATCCTTTTGTTCACCTGACGGCCCTGAAAGAACTTCATTGGACTCCACATATCCTGAGGCTGCATTTATTGTAGCTGGGGATTTTAACCGGGCTGGCAAAACCCTGGATCATTGCTACTCAAAATTTCCGCAACGCATACAAAGCCCTCCCTCGCCCTCCTTTCTGCAAATCTGACCACGACTCCATTTTGTTTCTCCCAGCCTATAGACAGAAACTAAAACAGGAAACGCCCGTTCAACGCTGGTCCGACCAATCTGATTCCACGCTTCAAGATTGCTTCGATCACGTGGACTGGTATGTGTTCTGGATAGCAACAACATTTATGTATACGCTGATTCGGTGAGCGAGTTTATTAGCAAGTGCATCGGTGATCTGGTACCCACGGTGACTATTAAAACCTTCTCCAACCAGAAACCGTGGATTGATGGCAGCATTTGCGCAAAACTGAAAGCGCAAACCACCGCTTTTAATCATGGCAAGGAGACTGGAAACATGACTGAATACAAACAGTGTAGCTATTCCCTCCGCAAGGCAATCAAACAAGCTAAGCGTCAGTATAGAGACAAAGTAGAGTCGCAATTCAACGGCTCAGACACGAGACGTATGTGGCAGGGTCTACAGTCAATCACGGACTACAAAAAGAAAACCAGCCCCGCCCGCGGACACCAATGTCTTGCTCCAAGACAAACTAAACAACTTCTTTGCTCGCTTTGAGGACAATACAGTGCCACTGACACGGCCCGCTACCAAAACCTGCTGGATCTCCTTCACCGCAGCCAACGTGAGTAAAACATTTAAACGTGTTAACCCTTGCAAGGCTGCCGGCCTAAACAGCATCCCTAGCCGCATCCTCAGAGCATTAGCAGACAAGCTGGCTCGCCCTGTAGCACTCACTTCAGTCATCATGAAGTGCTTTGAGAGACTAGTCAAGGATCATATCACCTCCACCGTACCTGACACCTAGACACACTCCAATTTACTTACCGCCCCAATAGGTCCACAGACGACGCAATCGCAATCACACTGCACACTGCCCTAACCCATCTGGACAAGAGGAATACCTATGTAAGAATGCTGTTCATCGATTACAGCTCAGCATTTAACACCATAGTACCCTCGTCATTAAGCTCGAGACCCTGGGTCTCAACCCCACCCTGTGCAACTGGGTCCTGGACTTTCTGACAGGCCACCCCCCCCAGGTGGTGAGGGTAGGAAACAACATCTCCACCCCGCTGATCCTCAACACTGGGGCCCCACAAGGGTGCGTTCTCAGCCCTCTCCTGTACTCCCTGTTCACCTATGACTGCGTGGCCATGCACGCCTCCAACTCAATCATCAAGTTTGCAGACGACACTACAGTGGTAGGCTGGATTACCAACAACGACGAGACGGCCTACAGGGAGGAGGTGAGGGCCCTCGGAGTGTGGTGTCAGGAAAATAACCTCACACTCAACGTCAACAAAACTAAGGAGATGATTGTTATAGATTTTATGTTTTGATGACTAAATGTTTGTACTTAATACTAAACATTCCATTCTGAAAGTGTATGCAATGGAGATGGGGTTGCAAGACAAATGGCAGTCCAATTAATATGTGTGTGTGTGTCTAGATATCAACTTGGTGTGCAGAAGTATGACTTCATTTAGGGGGTGTCTCAAAGAGTTCTTTGATTCTACCAGACACATGCGAGAGGCCCGTCCTTGAGAAGAACCTCCCAACACCTCCCAAGTTTGACTTATTTGCAAAGATTGTGATAAGGCTGTGGGAAGAGACTATGTTCTTGGAGAGGGTGGGGGGAGAGGTGGGACTTTTGCATCTTTGTATTTCAACATTGTACCATATAAAAGACTGTGTAAACCTTTTAGAGCTCAGAGCTCTCCCATGAATAAATAATCCACATTTGATCATTATAGATTGTGCCTCTGTCTCATTTCAACCAGTATCTCACAAATACTGGGTAACAGACAGAGTTTGCTTAATTGAGGTTCAGTTTATGATCATTGAGAACGAAATTTCTATAACAATGATCATGGACTTCAGGAAACAGCAGAGGAAGCTTCCCCCTATCCACATCGACGGGACTGTAGTGAAGGTGGAAAGTTTCTCGGCGTACACATCACTGACAAACTGAAATGGTCCACCCACACAGACAGTGTGGTGAAGAAGGCGCAACAGCGCCTCTTCAACCTCAAGAGGCTAAATAAATGAGGCTTGTCACCTAAAACCCTCACAAACTTTTACAGATGCACAATCGAGAGCATCCTGTCGGGCTGTATCACTGCCTGATACGGCAACTGCACCGCCCTCAACCACAAGGCTATCCAGAGGGTGGTATGGTCTGCACAACGCATCACAGAGGGCAAACAACCTGCCCTCCAGGACACCTACAGCACCCGATGTTACAGGAAGGCCAAAAAGATCATCAAGGACAACAACCACCCAAGCCACTGCCTGTTCTCCCCGCTATCATTCAGAAGGCGAGGTCAGTACAGGTGCATCAAAGTTGGGACTGAGAGACTGAAAAACAGCTTCTATCTCAAGGCCATCAGACTGTTAAACATTAATCAATATACAAGTGTTGCATAGTCATCAAAAGCTCGGCTTCTTGGCAATATCACAGCGTTGTCAGACTTCAGAAAGCACTACATTTGATTGTTTGAGGGTAGCACCTCCAATATTTTTTCCATTAGCATACATTCATAAACCATCGCGGTTCACACAAAACACATTTCACAGCAAAACCAAATCAATTACCTTTTGAAGAACTTCTGCTGAGGGCTTCCCAAGTGTCCAATGAAGACAATCCATGGTTCCTTTGTTAGAAAAAGTAATTTATTATATCCATAAATCTCAGTTTGGTTGGTGCGTTATGATGAGAAAATACAGCGTCCACTCGCCCATTGAACCATGAAGAGAACTCGTTTAACCTATACCTATAAACTTGTCAAAGAACAATCAAACATCATTGATAATGTATCCTTAGGAACACTTTTATGTATATTTAGTATAATATTTCAACCGGAATATAAAACCACAGCGCATAAGCCTGTGAACGCGCATCCTCTTCTGTTTACTTCTTGTGACCACTTCCTAATTCTTCTTCTATTACCATCCAGAACAACTAAACAAAATCAAAACACTGTCTAGAGACTGTTGACATCCAGTGGAAGCAATAGGTACTGCAATCTTACTCCCAGAATAGTCTGTTTTCAATAGGGAAGGGTTCAAAATGAGGCAATGTGTCAAAACACTTTTTCCAGGATAGAAATTCCTCTGGTTTTTGCCTGCTATATCCGTTCTGTTATACTCACAGACATTATATTAACACTTTTAGAACCGTCAGAGTGTTTTCTATCCAATAGTACTAATTATGTGCATATCCTATTTTCTGGGCCTGAGTGGGAGGCATTTTACTTTGGGCAAGCCAGACTCTCCAAAACCGTCACCTCGGGAGCTGCTCCCTAAGAAGTTTTGGAGAGTCTGACGTGCCCAAAGTAAAATGCCTCCCACTCAGGCCCAGAAAATAGGATATGCACATTGGATAGGAAACTTCTGCTGAGGGCTTCCCAAGTGTCCAACGAAGACATCCAATGGTTCTTTTGTTAGAAGAAGTAATTTATTATATCCATAAATCTCCGTTTGGTTGGCGCGTTATGTTCATAAAATACAGCGGCCACTCATCCATTGAACCGTGAAGAGAACGCGTTCAACCTCTACCTATACACTTGTCCAAGAACAATCAAACATCATTGATAATGTATCCTTAGGAACACTTATGTATATTTACTATAATATTTCAACCTGATTATAAACTGGACGATAAGAAAGGAAAAAACCACAGCGCGCGAGCCCGTGAACGCGCATCCTCTTCTGTTTACATCTGATGACTAGTTCGAAATTCTTCTTCTATTACCATCCAGAGCAACCTAACATCCCCAAACACTGTCTAGAGACTGTTGACATCCAGTGGAAGCAATAGGTACTGCAATCTTACTCCCAGATATGGCTGTTTTCAATAGGGAGGGGTTCAAAATGAGGCAATGTGTCAAAACACTTTTTCCAGGATAGAAATTCCTCTGGTTTTCGCCTGCTATATCCATTCTGTTATACTCACAGACATCATATTAACTGTTTTAGAAACTTCAGCGTGCTTCCTATCCAATAGTACTAATTATGTGCATATCCTAGTTTCTGGGCCTGAGTGGCAGGCCTTTTACTTTGGGCAAGCCAGACTTTCCAAAACCGACACCTCAGCTGCCGCTCCCTAAGAAGTTAAACAAATCAAAATATATATATTCAAAGTAGCCACCCTTTGCCTTGATGACAGCCTTGCACATTCTTGGCATTCTCTCATCCAGCTTCATGAGGTAGTTACCTGGAATGCATTTCAATGAACATGTGTCTTGTTAAACGTTCATTTGTGTAATTTCTTTCCTTAATGCGTTTGAGCCAATTGGTTTTGTTGTGACAAGGTAGGGGTGGTATACAGAAGATAGTCCTATTTGGTAAAAGACCAAGACCATGTTATGGCTTCTTGCCATATAAGCAAAGAGAAACGACAGTCTATCATTACTTTCAGACATGAAGGTCAGTGAATAAGGAACATTTCAAGAACTTTGAAAGTTTCTTCAAGTGCAGTCACAAAAACCATCAAGCGCTATGATGAAACTGGGTCTCATGAGGACCACCACAGGAGAGGAAGACCCAGAGTTACCTCTGCTGCAGAGTTCATTGGAGTTACCATTCTCAGAAATTGCAACCCAAATGTTCAAGTAACAGACACATCTCAACATCAACTGTTCAAAGGAGACTTCGTGAATCAGGCCTTCATGGTCGTATTGCTGCAAAGAAACCACTACTAAAGGATACTTGGGCAAAGAAACACGAGCAATGGACATTAGACCGGTGGACATCTGTCTTGTGGTCTGATGAGTCCAAATTTATGATTTTGGGTTCCAACCGCCGTGTCTTGTGAGAGTAGGTGAACGGATGATCTCCGCATGTGTGGTTCCCACCGTGAAGCATGGAAGAGGAGGTGCAGCATGGCAACATGTACAGAATTCCAGGAAATTAGCTGTCAAACTGCAAATGTTTCTCTCCGCTGCATGGCAAAATAAGTAGAATTGCATGAAATTCTTTGGACCCCCAACACAATCTTGTTTCGGAACCCAATAGGCTAGGGCCGGCTCTGACTGAAGGTCAGGATGTGGGTATGGATGTGGGTACGCAGACCCCTCATGATGAGTTCCGATTTGTGGCCCCCACCCCCTTCAAAGTCAAAGTTGCCCATCCCTGGTGTAAAAATAGCTAAGCAGCTGGCTGTAGCCCATGTACCCAAAAGCATAATTTCAGAGTCCAGCTAAATTAGACCTTACTTGCTACAAAGTTACAGAAAACTAAACCAACAACCAAAACAGTAAGAGTGTCCATGATTGAGTCTTTGAATGAAGAGATTGAGATAAGCTGTCCAGTTTCAGTGTTTGTTGCAGCTTGTTGTAGTCACTAGCTTCAGCGAATTGAAAAGTGGAGCGACCCAGGGATGTGTGTGCTTTGGGGACCTTTAACAGAATGTGACTGGCAGAACAGTGTTGTATGTGGAGGATGAGGGCTGCGGTAGATATCTCAGATAGGGGGGAGTGAGTCCTTAGAGGGTTTTATAAATAAGCATCAACCAGTGGGTCTTGCGACAGGTATACAGAGACGACCAGTTTACAGAAGAGTATAGAGTGCAGTGATGTGTCCTATAATGGAATGGTAAAGGAAATATGGTACAGTATTTTAAAATGTGTCTTCTTAATTCTCAAATGCTGAGAGAGACCATAAATGTCCATAAATGAGTGCAAATAATTGAACTACTTTCCCCATTCTTCTGTATTACAGGGGGATGTGTGCACTGGAGGTAAATCCAGCACTTCTTAACATATCTAAAAATAACTGACATGACACATTTGGCTTCAATCCATTCTTCAATGTGACAGGTAAATATGTGTTTCTGACAGAGATAATGGAAGTGACAAATACTCATTGGGGATTTGCTGTCAAAATTGAAAACACGGCCGGGTTCTCATGCCAATATTCCCGCTTTTGTTCTCTCTCGCTATCTCTTTATGGTCCCTCTCCCTTCCTCACGCTCTCTGTCTCCGTTCACTCCTTCGCCCTCTCTGCTTTACATTTTAGCCATTTAGCAGATGATGTTAGTGATGCTTTCTCTATCCATCTGTTACTGCTTATTCCTCATTCCCAGAGACCTGAGGGTGTCTCCATGGCAACAAGGGAGGGAGAGTTTTGTATAGCTGTTAAATCTAGAAATAGGTCAGTCCAACTTCCCTGGGCCAGCACAGACTTTCTTTGCTGATGGATCTGTAAAGGGGTCATCAATAGTTAATATGTTCCAACTAGTCAACTAACTAACCCAATCTTTGCACGTCGGTGAGAAGAGAAAAACACTCATACCAGTAGTTCCCTGAGTATTTGCAAGCCATTAATTGGCTATGGCTACAGATTCCTCCTCTGCTGCTTTAAAAAAATATCCTAGTTATCTCTCTCTCTCTCTCTCTCTGCATGTGTTTGTGTGTGAATGCATACTATGTGTGTGTGTTTGTGCACGTGTGCATACTCTACGTATGTGCCTGCATACTATGTGTTTGTGTATGCATGCAAAACCTGCACACTGTACGTGTTGTGTGAGCATGCATATTGTATGTGTGTGCATAGTATCTGTGTGCATACATACTAGTCTGTATGCTGTATGTGTTGGCGTGTGTTTGTGCAGTGCTCCAGGAGATCTCCTCACAGCCGTTGAAAGAATATGCTGAGCTGCCTGCATGCTACCCTGTTTAATACGAATATTAATTATGGAAAATGTGATTAAAAAGAGTTTGACAACGGTTTGTATTTTACAAGTCACTGTGATGCTCGAACAGGATGTCATGCTAATAAGAACATTGCCAGGGACTTTCAAGTGCAAGAAATGCTCTCAGAGAACTATGGTTGTGTCTCAAATGGCACCCTATTCCCTTTGTAGTGCACTACTCATTGGTTGCACGTTTTGTCACAATATTGTTTTAAACTTTCTTTTGAAGACTGACTTTCGACTGAACATTCTACGCAATACATTTTCATATGGTGTTGATGACGATTTCATCAAAAGTGCATTATAGTGGCTTGGAACATTTCTAAAAAAGATTGACTTTAGATGTGGTATAACATTAGCTAACTAGCTAAGATTTAGACGAGAGTACCGGATTTTATCTAGCGAACGTATTGTGTGTAGATTGATAAGGAAAATGTTATATTTAATACATTTTAGAATAAGGCTGTAATGTAAATAAATGTCGAAAAAGTCGAGGGTTCTGAATACTTTCCGAATGCACAGTATAAGATAACTGTAGAGCCTGTCATTGGTTTTACCTGGAACCAGAGGGCTCTTCATGAGAGGGTTCCCCTACAGGGACAAATCAAATGGTTCTATGTGGCACCCAAAAGGGTTCCTAAATATGGGCAAATAACAGAATAACTATTGTAGGGGTGTGCCGAGTTCTCTGACAAAAATAGTATCGTAACGGATTTGAGAATTTTCCAAATACAATTATGACATGAGTATTTTCTGTAATTATCCGTCATCTGGAAAAAGTAATTTTCAGCTGCCAGCACACATCTCTATTTCACTCAGTGTGAAGCGCTGTGTGCTTCAAACAAGTGTAGGCTAGTCCTTTTTGTCTGTAAAGAAACTGGCGGAGTATCGGTTAAACCTGCTGCAGCAATTGGATTAGAACAATCAGCTCTCCGTCTGCTCTCATTTCCCCAGACAGACACACGCCAGAATCCATAGCTAATTGTTGTTCAATCTACTTATTTTCTGTAGACTTTGCTGAGGGCATATAGTTGTTTCTGTCTGTCTACTTGCAGTTGTTTAGTAGGCCTACTTTGTCTGTCCGTATAATTATTCCTTTGCTGACGACGTCTGTTATGTCGTGATCCAAGCTCATGCTTCTTGCTATTATTATTATTATAATTATTTTTCTCGCCCAAGCATGTTTAGCAAGCGACAGATCATTAGATTTTTTTTTTTACAAATGAAGATTTGGTTTATTTTGATTGTACAAATGTTGTGGCATAAGTGTCAGGAGATAAAAGTTGGCTTTAGAAGCTTCTGATTGGCAAATTTACATAATTTGAGTCAATTGGAGGTGTACCTGTGGATGTATTTCAAGGCCTACCTTCAAACTCTGTGCCTCTTTGCTTGACATCATGGGAAAATCCAAAGAAATCAGCCAAGACCTCAGAAAAAAATTGTAGACCTCCACAAGTCTGGTTCATCCTTGGGAGCAATTTCCAAATGCCTGAAGGTACCACGTTCATCTGTACAAACAATAGTACGCAAGTATAAACACCATGGGACCACGCAGCCATCATACCGCTCAGGAAGGAGATGCGTTCTGTCTCTTAGAGATGAACGTACTTTGGTGCGAAAAGGGCAATCAATCCCAGAACAACAGCATAGGACCTTTTGAAGATGCTGGAGGAAACAGGTACAAAAGTATCTATATCCACAGTAAAACGAGTCCTATATCGACATAACCTGAAAGGCCGCTTAGCAAGGAAGAAGCCACTGCTCCAAAACTGCCATGAAAAAGACAGACTACAGTTTGCAACTGCACATGGGGACAAAGATCGTACTTTTTAGAGAAATGTCCTCTGGTCTGATGAAACAAAAATAGAACTGTTTGGCCATAATGACCATCGTTATGTTTGGAGGAAAAAGGGGGAGGCTTGCAAGCCGAAGAACACCATTCCAACCGTGAAGCACAGGGGTGGCAGCGTCATGTTGTGGAGGTGCTTTGCTGCAGGAGGGACTGGTGCACTTCACAAAATAGATGGCATCATGAGGCAGGTAAATGATGTAGATATATTGAAGCAACATCTCAAGACATCAGTCAGGAAGTTAAAGCTTGGTCGCAAATGAGTCTTCCAAATGGACAATGACCCCAAACATACATCCAAAGTTGTGGCAAAATGACTTAAGGACAACAAAGTCAAGGTATTGGAGTGGCCATCACAAAGACCTGACCTCAATCCTATAGAAATTTTGTGGGCATAACTGAAAAAGTGTACGCGAGCAAGGAGGCATACGAACCTGACTCAGTTACCCCAGCTCTGTCAGGAGGAATGGGCCAAAATTCACCCAACGAATTGTGGGAAGCTTGTGGAAGGCTACCCAAAACGTTTGACCCAATTTAAATTGTTTAAGGCAATGCTACCAAATCCTAATTGAGTGTATGTAAACTTCTGACCCACTGGGAATGTGATGAAAGAATTAAAAGCTGAAATAAATCATACAATTATTCTGACATTTCACAATCTTAAAATAAAGTGACCTAATACAGTGACTTTTGACAAGGATTACATGTCAGGAATTGTGAAAAACCGAGTTTAAATGTATTTGGCTAAGGTGTATGTAAACTTCCGACTTCAACTGTATATGGATATGTTATGATTGACCAAAGGAGTCTCACTTCAAACTATGTTTTACAGGACACTACATAGTCAATAAATAGCCTATAAATGTTTAGCCGATTGATGAAGGTTCCCATAGTCCACAAGTTACTGTAGGGTGTGAGACGTTTTTAGATGGGTTGCTGTACCTGCAAGGCTTACATTTGTGTTTATCAGAGCCAAGATGATTTGTTGTTGGCCTACTTGATTCTACCTAGCCACCAGGTATTCCTCTTCTGTTTTCATACTGGACACCAGGGCTTGATTACAACTAGTTACAAAGGGTGTCAACATTTTTTGGCTGATCTTTCAGCGAGGAAGAGGGCGAATGTGTCAAAGAACTGACTGGGTCCAGTACCGCACTGTATGGCTCGCTAGATTGTTGTGTGCGTGTCTGTGTACTGAGGAACACGTAACTTGGTTCCAGAATAAAGCCACTTTCAATATGTTGGGCGCTTTCACCAAGGTGTTGCCTGGTGTGACTAACATGACTTCTATTTAGAGCTTCTATTTCATCCTTTATAAAGCACATGTTTGTCATATGCGACATAGGAGTATGACACATTTAACATGGGTGATTGTCAAATGATGTCATAAAGTTATAGATGACTTGTGACACATTTATGTACTGCTTATGAAGGCTATATGAAGCGGGAACAGAATTGGTCGTTATGCTTTGATTCAATAATTATTTGTTTGGTAATCGACCAAAATAGTTAGCTACATAAAACTATGTTTGCCTGTTCAGCACACTGCCTACAGTATATAGTATGGCATTAATTCCAACTGTGAACTGACCATCTTGAAGGCCTGAATGAATATCCAATGTGGTCAGTCAAGTAAACAATGGCTCATCTGCATTACATATTGGTAGACTACGGGCAAGGGATGGGAAACTCCAGTCCTCGGAGGCCAGAGTGGTGTCACACTATTTCCCTAGCAAACACAGCTGATGAAAGTAATTGCATTCTAAACTGCAGATCGTGATTAGTTGATTATTGGAGTCAAGTGTTAGCTGGCTCAAAAGTGTGACACCAGTCAGGCCCCCGAGGACTGGAGTTGCCCATCCCTGTTATAATATAATGGTTACATTAGCATGACACATGTTATACTGGTTACAGCAGAACACCACATCCTATGTAAAGGACACTGTTGTGACACGGACTTATTTGGTAATGTCTTCCCCCTCAGAGCATTGATGGTGATTCACAACCCTGGAGAGCATTGAAGAAGAGGAAGCAGTTGAATTCATAATCAATGTTTATTTGACATATGCAGAGGATACAGTAGGGTGTACAGTTTATGGGAAATGTACTATTGACAAACATTTTTTTCATGTTTTCCCACTGTGCCATCAACCCCCACAGACTCGGGCTCGTCCCTCATGTCCCAATACTAGCTAAAGGTTGTTATATCCAAAACTTTGAACATCCCAAAGAGCACAATTAAATATATTATTTAAATATTTTAAGAATATGGCACCACAA
This sequence comes from Brachymystax lenok tsinlingensis, assembly GCA_030435695.1. Taxonomy (NCBI): domain Eukaryota; kingdom Metazoa; phylum Chordata; class Actinopteri; order Salmoniformes; family Salmonidae; genus Brachymystax; species Brachymystax lenok. The sequence goes on along the minus strand of CM059804.1, from coordinate 40,547,990 downwards.
CAAACCTGCCAAGAGGGCCACCCACCCAAACTCACGGACCAGGCAAGGAGAGCATTAATCAGAGAGGCAACAAAGAGGACCCTGAAGGAGCTGCAAAGCTCCACAGCGGAGATTAGAGTATCTGTCCATAGGACCACTTTAAGTCGTACACTCCACAGAGTTGGGCTTTATGGAAGTGTGGCCAGTGCTTAAAGAAAAATATAAGCAAACATGTTTGGTGTTCGCCAAAAGGCATGTGGGAACTCCCCAAACATATGGAAGAAGATACTCTGGTCAGATGAGACTAAAATTGAGCTTTTTGGCCATCAAGAAAAACGCTATGTCTGGCACAAACCGAACACATCCTCACCCCGAGAACACAGCATCATGCTGTGGGGATGTTTTTCCCATCGGCAGGGACTGGGAAACTGGTCAGAATTGAAGGAATGATGGATGGCGCTAAATACAGGGACATTCTTGAGAGAAACCTGTTTCAGTCTTCCAGAGATTTGAGACTGGGAGGGAGGTTTGCCTCCCAGAAGGACAATGATCCTAAGCATACTGCTAAAGCAACACTCTAGTAGTTTTAGGGGAAACATTAACATGTCTTGGAATGGCCTAGTCAAAGCCCAGACCTCAATCCAATTGAGAATCTGTGGTATGACTTAAAGATTGCTGTACACCAGTGGAACCCATCCAACTTGAAGGAGCTGGAGCAGTTTTGCCTTGAAGAATGGGCAAAAATCCCACTGGCTAGATGTGCCAAGCTTATAGAGACATACCCCAAGAGACTTGCAGCTGTAATTGCTGCAAAAGGTGGCTCTACATAGTATTGAATTTGGGGGGGGGGTGTGAATAGTTACGCATGCTCAAGTTCAGTTTTTTTGTCATATTTTTTGTTTGTTTCACATGAAAAATATTTAGCATCTTCAAAGTGGTAGGCATATTGTGTCAATCAAATGATACAAACCCCCCCAAAAATATATATTTTAATTCCAGGTTGTAAGGCAATAAAATAAGAAAAAATCCCAAATGAATACTTTCGCAAGCCACTGTAATCCTGATATTCAGTTTAGGATGCAATTAGTTTTATCAGCTGTTTCATCGCCACCGAGGACTGGAGTTTCCCATCCCTGGCCCATATTCTACCAATATGTCATGCAGATGAGCCATTGTTTACTTGACTGACCATGTTGGACAGTCATTCAGTCCTTCAAGTTGGACAGTTCACAGTAGGAATCAATGCCATGCTATGTAGACACTGTGCTGAACAGGCAAACATAGTTTCATGTAGCTAACTACTTTGATCGATTACCAACCAAATAATCATTGAATCACAAAGCGTAACAAAAAAATCCATAGCATTTCTTAACTGTTCCACAACATTAGTAGGCTGGACAGATTACATTTTAACACTTTTTTCAGATATAAACTACTTCATTGCATTCGCCATGGAGCCCGGTTTCATAATATTACCATCTGTCCAAACTGCTTGCTGTAGTTTTGAAGTAATCGCAAAAAAACAGGCCTTACTTTAGGGCATTTTTCACCCTGCCAGCTCATATTAGTTCTATGGAGCACCATGGCACCAACTCGCCTTCCAACTGTTCTATTCCCAGCCCACTGTTGAACGTCACAATTCCTGCTTCGCTATTGTTGGCAATAAGACCTGCCCACAGCGAACTCATACTCTTACCTCAGGGAATTTATTAATAACAAGGTTACAGCTACTTGGTACACAATCTCACTGTTAGCCTGGGTACACATTGTTGTGACCCACAGTGCTGGTTCATAGCCATCAAACATTAAATATTTTCTGGTCATGGTTAACCATATTGTTTTCAGAAAAATGTGTAAACATAAACAAAACGCATGTCCCTGTCCTCTTTTTCAAAATGTGGCCGATTTAAACAGCCAGAAGACATTTTTTAACTAAGAATTTTTGTTGTTGTTGACGATTTGTTGTTTCTAAATGGCTGCTACGTAATTTGATATGCGTCTAAATCTGTTTGTTTGTATGCATCAAATTGAGCGAATGCTGTGCAGGTTTACTGAGTTACGTAGTACCTACAGAAGGCCACAGGGAGGAGCAAGAGAGCTATAAACCCATACTGTTTTTTGCCTTAAAAATCCTAAACCTACATATTACCTTTTTTTTTGCCCCAACCCCTAACAACAGGTATAATCTATTTTAGCCTTAACCCTAAACCCTAATTCTTGGGTAGGGTAGCTTAGAACACTTTTAAAAACTATTTTTTATAATAATATTATGTTAGTAAATACCATTATAGTTCTAAGTAGCATTTTGATAGGTTTTGATTAAAAAAATAACAATGTAAGCATTTTTCAGTTTTGTTGTTAATAGTTATTTTATGATATTTATTATTGCAAGGTAGGAAACTTAATAAACAAGCCACATTTTATTTTTCAATTTTTCAAATATGGTTTGAACTGGGTGTGACCTAGTAACCTATATGTGAAAGTCCAGCAATTGGCTGGGATATGTGGGGCAGGTTTGAGACCAGGAATTAATAAGAAAAATACGCTATTTCTCTGCTGCCTCACAAATGTCTTTATGTAAATTACTTTTAATTGCTAAATATTTACAATAGATGGCAGCATAAGACCACGAATCATCAGTTATAGGCTATAGCAGAATATGATTTAAATAAAATGGCATGCAACCAAAGACTATATGTACCATGATTTTCTAAAATGGTCACTCATTACAGGTAGCTATAAATATCTTGTATTAGGCATGTGTTGCTTTTGGGAGAGCAAAAAAAATTGTGACTATATCAGATATTGAACCTCTGCCAAATAATCACTAGTCAGATGCGCTAACCTCAACCCTAGTAGACATGCATTATAAAAAAACCCTCTTAACATATATTATGAGTAAACAGCCTTGAATAGAAAAGACAAGTGCTTCTTCCAGCCGCCAATAAATGACATCACGCAACCCTCGTGGTAGCAAATTTACCTCAACATACTCTTGCTGCCGCTGAAGGCACAACATTTTTGGCGGGCTTGTTGAGTTGGCTACTTTTGCGAGAAGGCAGAGTGGGTCGATGCTGGTTGAAGAATTTGACAGTAAATGTCCTGGGAAAATATGTTTTTGTCGACCAGAAGTGACTGAATTAATGTTCAAGCTTATTGAAAATCGTTATAGTAATGAAATATATTTTCAAAACCTGAGCATAAAAACAGGTAATAATAAATATGAATCATCATTATATTACTTCATAGTAATCTGCTTTTTCAGTCCTTCCTCTTGCGTGTAGAAAGGGACAGACAACTTTTCCTGTGAGGCGAGTGGTGTATCCAGGGAGAAAACTAATCTTCTGAAATTTAATTTGTGGTCTTATGCTGCTATTTATTGGAATTATTTAGCAACTGCAGTAGTACTGAATAAAGTGTATATCCTTAGTAAAGTAGTAATTACTCAGAATCACAAAATAACAAAGAATGAAACTCAACAACATTATACATTTAGTTAAATAATTTTTTTTGCTATTTATTTAGATGGGTGACATCTGCCAAAGTCACACCCTCTTAACATATATTTGTTTTATATCTGGTAGCTCTCAAAAGAACCTTTGCTTTGCTGAGCAGTTCGTTAGCAGGGGTGTGCTGCCTGCCATCAGAGGAGTAGATCTGTGAATAATGAAAAGTTAAGTTATTGCCATGCTTTCACATAAACTACGTCTCTATGTTTACATTTTAGCAGACGCTCTTATCCAGAGCGACTAGGATAAGTACCATGCTCAAGGGTACATAAAAATATATTTTTTTCACTTAGGCGGTTCGGGGATTCAAACCAACCACCGTTCGGTTACTGCCCAACGCTCTCAACCGCTAGATTACAAAACACAAAATATTAAACCCAAAAAGGCAAATGGTAGTAGATAAATGGTAAGCTGGTTAAATAAAAAACTGCTCTTAGAACTTTCAGACTGACAGATCGGCCTTCTGGTCAGACTTCGGAGGCGCACACACCACCCACCGCTTCTGAGAATTTTACTCGCTAATGTCCAGTCTCTAGATAACAAGGTAGATTACATTAGGTCAATGGTTGCTTTCCAGAGAGATATCAGGGATTGTAACACACTCTGTTTCACGGAAACATGGTTCTCTAGGGACATGCAGTCGGAGTCGGCATAGCCACCGGGATTCTTTGTGCGTTAAGCCGACAGGAATAAACATCTCTGTGGGAAGAAGGGCAGGGATGCATGTTTAATGATTAACCTCACCGGCTCCAGCAGCAGAGGTGACTGTTTTGGAGAGCCTGGCGTGCCCAAAGTAAAATGCCTCCCATTTAGGCCCAGAAAATGGGATATGCATATATTTAGTACCATTGGATAGGAAACACTCTTTTCCAAAACTGTTAACCATTTGTCTGTGGGTCAATCAGAACGCATTTGGCAGGCAAAACCCTGAGGAATCTCTGTCCTGGAAAAAGTCATTCTGACACATTGCTCATTTTGGCACCCCTCCCTATTGAAAATGACCATATATAGGCATATGTTTGGAATTCAGGAAGCTTCCTTGTGATGTCACCAGCCTCTGGACAGTGTTTTCCTCCATTTTGGGTGAGTAATCGCAGAGAAAACGAGAATACCATGCGATGTCCTCTTTGTGAAAACTAGTCACGGGCGCTGCGTACGAGAAGTCACGGAGCTTCTGTTTTATCGTTGTTATTGATCAGTTTATATTCCGCTGATTTATAATAGTAAATATACGTAAAGGTGTTGCTAAGGAAACATTTAAAACTAAGTTTGATTGTTTTTGGACAAGTTTATAGGTAACATTTGAACGAGTTGGCGCGCGCTTTCAAAAAGAGTAATGGAGGCTGTCGCTTTTGCATGAACCAAATGGAGGATTTATGGATAAAAGACGTTACTTTTTCTAACAAAAGAACCATGGATTGTCTTCGTTGGACACTTAGGAAGACCTCAGCAGAAGTTCTTCAACAGGTAATTACTTTGTTTTCGCTGTGAAATGTGTTATGTGTGTGCCATGATTGCTAATCGATACATGGCTATTGGAAAATATGTGAGGTGCTACCCTCAAACAAATGAATGTGCTGCTTTCGCCGTAAAGCCTTTTTGAAATCTGACAACGCTGTGATATTGCCTAGAAACAGAGCTTTTGATGAGTATGGAACACTTGTATATAGCTGGATGTTTAATAATTCAATTTTCGGATTTTAAATCTGGCGCTACAGGTTTTCGCTGGTAGTGTCGGGATGATCCCGCTAGCGACCCACTGGTATTTGAGTCGTTAACAACTCATGGTTTAATTGTAATAACATACAGGAACTCAAGTCCTTTTGTTCACCCGACCTAGAATACCTCAATCTCCCAAGAGATTTCTCGTTGGTTATTGTCACAGCTGTGTATATCCCCCCTCAAGCCGATACCACGACAGACCTCAAGGAACTTCACTGGACTCTATGCAAACTGGAAACCATATATCCAAAGGCAGCATTTATTGTATCTGGGGATTTTAACAAAGCAAATTTGAGAACAATAATACCTAAATTCTATCAGCATATTGATTGTCGTACCCGGGCTGGCAAAACACTGGATCACTGCTACTCTAACTTCCGCGATGCATACAAGGCCCGCAACCCGTTCATCAAATCTGACCGCAACTCCATTTTGCTCCTCCTTTCCTATAGGCAGACACTCAAACAGGATGTACCTGTGACAAGAACTATTCAACGCTGGTCTGACCAATCGGAATCCACGCTTTGTTTTGATCACTCGGACTGGGACATGTTCCGGGTAGCCTCCAGAATAATATAGATTTATACGCTGATTCGGTGAGTGTACCCACTGTGACTATTACAACCTACCCTAACCAGAAACCATGGATAGATGGCGGCATTCGCGCATTTAACCATAGAAAGATGATCTGGAATATGGCCGATAACAAACATTCCCTCCGCAAGACAATCAAACAAGCGAAATGTAAGTATAGGGACAAAGTGGGGTCGCAATTCTCGTTCAGACACGAGACGTATGTGGCAGGTTCTACAGACAATCACGGACTACAAAAATAAAAATCTGCCATGTCACGGACACTGATGTCTTGCTTCCAGACAAACTAAACACCTTCGTTGCCTGCTTTGAGGAAAATACAGTGCCACCGGCGTGGCCTGCTACCAAGGACTGTGGGCTCTCTTTCGGGGCCAAAGTGAGTAAGACATTTAAACGTGTTAACCCTCGCAAGGCTGCCGGCCCAGACAGCATCTCTAGCCACGTCCTCAGAGCATGCGCAGACCAGCTGGCTGGTGTGTTTATGGACATATTCAATCTCTCCCTATCCCAGTCTGCTATCCCAACATGCTTCAAGACGCCCACCGTGGTTCCTGTACCCAAGAAGGGGAAAGGGAACTGAACTGAATGACTATCGCACCGTAGCACTCACTTCTGTCATCATGAAGTGCTTTGAGAGGCTACTTAAGGATCATATCGCCTCCACCTTATCTGTCACCCTAGACCCGCTGGAATTTGCATACTGCCCCAATAGGTCCACAGTTGATGCAATCGCCATCACACTGCACAATCTCATCAGGACAAGAGGAATACCTATGTAAGAATGCTGTTTATTGACTACAGCTCAGGATTCAACAGAGGGTGGTGCGGTCTGCACAATGCATCACCGGGGGAAAAATACCTGCCCTCCAGGACATCTACAACACCCGATGTCACAGAAAGGCCAAAAAGAACATCAAGGACAACATCCACCCGAGCCACTGCCTGTTCACAATGCTACCATCCATAAGGAGAGGTCAGTACAGGTGCATCAAAGCTGGAACCGAGAGACTGAAAAATAACTTTTATCTCAAGGCCATCAGACTGCAAAACAGCCTTCACTGACACAAAGAGGCTGCTGCCACATAGACTTGAAATCATTGGCCACTCTAACAAATGTTTTACTAGTCACTTTATTAATGCCACTTTAATAATGATGTTTACATATCTTGCATTACTCATCCCATATGTACAGTTGAAGTCGTAAGTTTAAATACACCTTAGCCAAATACATTTAAACTCAGTATTTCACAATTCCTGACATTTAACCCCAGTGAAAAGTCTTAGGTTAGTTAGGATCACCACTTTATTTTAAGAATGTTAAATGTCAGAATAATAGTAGAGAGAATTATTTTTTTCAGCTTTTATTTCTTCCATCACATTCCCAGTGGGTCAGAAGTTTACATACACTCAATTAGTATTTGGTAGCATTGCCTTTAAATTGTTTAACTTGGGTAAAACGTTCCACAAGCTTCCCACAATAAGTTGGGTGAATTTTGGCCCATTCCTCCTGACAGAGCTTGTGTAACCGAGTCAGGTTCGTAGGCCTCCTGTCTCACACAATCTTTTTCAGTTCTGCCAACAAATTTTCTATAGGATTGAGGTCAGAACTTTGTGATGGCCACTCCAATACCTTGACTTTGTTGTCCTTAAGCCATTTTGCCATTGTCCATTTGGAAGACCCCATTTGCGACCAAGCTTTAACTTCCTGACTGATACCTTGAGATGTTGCTTCAATGTATCCACATAATTTTCCATCCTCATGATGCTATCTATTTTGTGAAGTGCACCAGTCCCTCCTGCAGCAAAGCACCCCCACAACATGATGCTGCCACCCCTGTGCTTCACGGTTGGGATAGTGTTCTTCGACTTGCAAGCCTCCCCCTTTTTCATCCAAATGTAACGATGGTCCTCATGGCCAAACAGTTCTATTTTTGTTTCATCAGACCAGAGGACATTTCTTCAACAAGTACAATCTTTGTCCCCATGTGCAGTTGCAAACCGTAGTCTGTCTTTTTTATGGCGGTATTGGAGCAGTGTCTTTTTCCTTGCTGAGCGGCCTTTCAGGTTATGTCGATATAGGATTCGTTTTACTGTGGATGTAAATACTTTGGTACCTGTTCCCTCCAGCATCTTCAAAAGGTCCTTTGCTGTTGTTCTGGGATATGCACTTTTTGCACCAAAGTAAGTTAATCTCTAGTAGACAGAACGTGTCTCCTTCCTGAGCGGTATGATGGCTGCATGGTCCCATGTTGTTTATACTTGCGTACTATTGTTTGTACAGATGAACGTGGTACCTTCAGGCATTTGGAAATTGCTCCCAAGGATGAACCAGACTTGTGGAGGTCTACAATTTTTTAAGGTCTTGGCTGATTTATTTTTATTTTCCCATGATGTCAAGCAAAGAGGCACTAAATTTTAAGGTAGGCCTTGAAATACATCCACAGTTACACCTCCAATTGACTCAAATTATGTCAATAAGCCTATCAGAAGCTTCTAAAGCAAAGACATAATTTTCTGGAATTTTCCAAGCTGTTTAAAGTCACAGTCAACTCAGTGTATGTAATCTTCTGACCCACTGGAATTGTGATACAGTGAATTATAAATGAAATAATGTCTGTAAACAATTGTTGGAAAAATTACTTGTGTCATGCACAAAGTAGATGTCCTAACCGACTTGCCAAAACTATAGTTTATTAAGAAGAAAATTGTGGAGTGGTTGAAAAACGAGTTTTACTTACTCCAACCTAAGTGTACATAAACTTCCGACTTCAACTGTATATCCTGTATTTTATAAAAAAAAAAATCCCTGCCTACGCCGCTCGGTCATTGTTCGTTCATGTATTGATATGTACATATCCTTCTCCCATCCCTTTACTTAGATTTGTGCGTATTGGGTAGTTGTTGTGGAATTGTTAGATTACTGGTTTATATTGCTGCACTGTCGGAACTAGAAGCACAAGCATATAACATCTGCTAACCATGTGTATGTGACCAATCAAATTTGATTTGACTGGCATTGTTTTGGGGAAATAGGGACATGTCTATTTTGCCAAATTTCTCAAAATGTATATATTTTAATGCCTTGAAGTTCTACACCATTTTAATCACGATAACCTATTATTGCTAATGATGTAAGTTTGGGCAGTGTACAATGCTGTTACCAATTGATGGTGGTTAAAATGTCAACAACAACAAAAAATTACTCATGCACTATTGTTTCCTATAGGGGAAATCTAGGTATGTTATTTCAAAAAATATTTCGCAATGTGTATATTTAGATTTTATTTAAGTCGGACACCATTTTAAAATTAGGAGAATCTCCTCTTTGTAATTATGTATGTCTGGGCAGCAACCGCGGTTGTCACTAGACCAGAAATAGTCCGAAGTTTTCATTTTTTCCCTACTTCATCATTATGCAGACATAAGCACAGTTAACACCATCGAGGTGCCAATGTTTACTTTCTACACAAGTCGTTTTTTTCCAGTTGTCATAAGAACAGATTGTAGTTATAAAATAAAAAATTAATACATTGCTTGTGCCATTGAGGAGAAATTGAATTCTAAGCATCACTCGAGTCAGAAGAGGCTCTGCCAAGGTTCATTTCAATTCATTTGCTATGGCCTCGCACTAGCGTTCGTGCTCAGCCAACGTTCTTTTGCCTTTTGCCGTTTTTCAGCCTTGGGTGAATTTTGACTCGTTCTATTGTCCAGCCTAACTTTAGTTTCCCTTGAAATCCAACTTTCTACACCAGTATCTCCCTGAGAAATACATGTTTGTGTGATGTTACTGGACTGAATTTTATGGCTAGATTGATGCATTTTAAGGGGTGGTTTGGGGACAAAAATCAACAACCACACACACTACCATCTCAACAATCTGCATCTAGCTTTAGCCAGCTAACGTTATCCTGTTTAAATAAATGCAATGGGCATCTTGTGGGGTTTGTGCAGTGTAGCTACATGATGTAGTTATCATTAGATTCCTTTGAGTACAAAACAAAAGCAAATACAGATGTTAGCTAGCTAAGTAGCTAGCTTGAACATTGAACACACTAAGTTTAAAAACACAACACTTACCTACCAGTCCATGAGAATGGTGGCATTTCACTCAATTTTCCACCTTTCAAAATTAATTCCAATGTTTATCCGGTTTATGGTTATGAGCAGTCTTTTTCTCACATTTTTTTCTCTTTTGGGGTCGAGTTGATTCAGATCCAAGAACCAAGAATGATTTTTTTTTCTGTCAACATTTTCTGAAAACATTGTCCCTGGTACCAGGACAGTTTATCTGAAAACAAATTAGCTAGCTTGTTTCTGGCGGCTGTAGCTTGCAAGTGACTTTCACTTCGTCTCAAGTGCCGGGGCCATGTTCCAGCAGGGTTTTTAGAGTAGGCGGGAAGACCATGCTCAGAAGGACCGCCCAAGGCGGCTCAGGGCTCAACCCACTTGTTTTTGTTCAAAATGATAATGCAACACAAGATGTGGAGCAGCATAGAGTGTTACGTCATTTAAATTACCTTAGTTCAAGGTGGCTCAAGGTAAACAAGATTTATACTAATTAATATTATTTCAAAGCACATGATTCAAACTGACTTATCAAGACCAAACAACCTTGCTATCAACACTGTCCTCATTCAGTTTCAAAGGAAAGCAGAACATCCAGGTGCTTACCCTCCAAAAGACTCTGCCTCCATCTCTGTAGACTCTACCTCTTGCAGGTGCCTATAGGCGGGGCCGGCAACCCTTGGTCCTCGAGAGATGTACGGGGTCCTGAAGTGATGAGTGTCCTGGTGTCTTTGGGCTGGACTGAGGGACAGGGAGCTACTCCTGGAATGAGCCATGTAAAATAATACGCAAGACAGAAACAGAAAACATTGGTCAAAACATTGAAATGGGTCACAAATGGGTCAATGGTTATACACGCTTAAATGAGCACATTGTAGTTTCTACTTCTCCGCAACAGTGTGTCCCTGATGACTTTTGGGGGGGAGGACAAGGGGGAAGGTCTTTACTAGTAAAAAAACAACAAAGAAACAGGAGACTATAAAGAAACACATGTCACATGAATACAAAATGCCTGCCACTCAGGCCCAGAAACTAGAATATGCACATAATTAGTACTATTGGATAGGAAACACTCTGAAGTTTCTAAGAGTGTTAAAATAATGTATGTGAGTATAACAGAACTGATATAGAAGGCAAAAACCCGAGGAATTTCTGTCCTGGAAAAAGTGTTTTTGACACATTGCCTCATTTTGAACCCCTCCCTATTAAAACAGCCATATCTGGGAGTAAGATTGCAGTACCTATTGCTTCCACTGGATGTCAACAGTCTCTAGACAGTGTTTGGTGATGTTAGGTTGCTCTGGATGGTAATAGAAGAAGAATTTCGAACTAGTCACCGTATGTAAAACAGAAGAGGATGCGCGTTCACGTGCTCGCTGTGATTTTTTCCTTTCCTATCGTCCAGTTTATAATCCGGTTGAAATATTATAGTAAATATACATAAAAGTGTTCCTACAGATACATTAACAATGATGTTTGATTGTTCTTGGACAAGTGTATAGGTTGAACGCGTTCTCTTCACGGTTCAATGGGCGAGTGGACGCTGTATTTTATGAACATAACGCGCCAACCAAACAGAGATTTATGGACATAAACAATGACTTTTTCTAACAAAAGCAGCATGAATTGTCTTGCTTGGACACTTCGGACTATCCTCAGCAGAAGATCATCAAAGGTAAGCGATTTTATATTAGCGATTTTATGCGTTTTGTGAGACCCGTGTTGGTTATGGATTCATGCTAATGCATAAAATATGAGAGGGGCTATCCTCAAACAATCAAATGTTGTACTTTCACCGTAAAGATTTGAAATCTGACAACACTGTGATATTGCCAAGAATCAGAGCTTTTGATGACTATGCAACACTTGTAGATTGATGAATGTTTAATAATTCAACTTTTGGATTTTGAATTTGGCGCCTTACATTTCACCGGGTAGTGTCGGGAGTGGGGCGCTAGCGCACTGCTCCCTAAGTAGTTAAACTGTAAATCAAACGGGAATGTCCCGATTCCGACTGCTTTTAGAGATGCAGATAAGGGCTTTTGTGTCTGGTACCGGAGCCTAGACGCATATTAACACATTTACTACCAACTGCAATCATCATAAAAAAAATTACATTCCATGAAAGCGCAGTTTATATTGTGCCATATTGTACATTTTACATGGATGCATCCACTTCTGTAGACGAGGGACAGGAAGAACAAGAGAATATGTTCTACTGTATGAGTACCTGAAGATTTTCCCTTTGGCGAGTTCTCTGTTGAGAATCGGTGGCGCAGCTGTGGGTGCGCCAGCTGACAGACTGCTGCACCCTTGAGGAGAGGAGGACCCATGAGATTTGTAGCACTGCAGTGAAAGACAAAAATACCTAATAAGGACATGAGTTGAGGAAAGTAGGAAGTATATATTAGGACCACATAGAGTTCAGTGTACATAATATAAACACACTGAATACACTTACAGTATGCACACAAGCCCACATTCACACATACACATGGCCCATTGTGGAGCCGTAGATAACACTCAATTATGCTCAAAGGGATATTCAATGTCTGCTTTTTTTACCCATCTATCAATAGGTGCCCTTCTTTGCGAGCCTTGGAAAACATCCCTGGTCTTTGTGTTTGAAATTCACTGCACGACTGAGGGACCTTATAATCTCAATTTATTCAATAAAAATGTCAGTCTAACACAACAAAATGTGGAAAAAGTCATACTTACTATTCACACCCCTTGACTTTTTTCACATTTTGTTGTGTTACAGACTGAATCTAAAATAGATTAAATTGAGATTACACCTAATCACAATACCCCATAATGTCAGTGGAATTGTTTATTTTATTTTTTTTACAAATGTATAACAAATGAAAAGCTGAAATGTCTTGAGTCAATAAGTATTCAACCCCTTCGTTATGGCAAGCCTAAATAAGTTCAGGAGTAGAGATTTGCTTAACAAGTTAAATAATAAGTTGCATGGACTCACTCTGTTTGCAATAATATTGTTCAAAATGATTTTTGAATGACTACCTCGTCTCTGTACCCCACACATACAATTTTCTATAAGGTCCCTCAGTCGAGCAGTAAATTTCAAACACAAAGACCAGAGAGGGTTTCCAATGATTGCAAAGAAGGGCACCTATTGGTAGATGTGTAAAAAAAAAAGCAGACATTGAATATCCCTTTGAATGTGGTGAAGTTATCAATTACACTTTGGATGGTGTATCAACACAGCCAGTCACTACAAAGACACAGGCGTCCTTCCTAACTCAGTTGCCGGAAGAGGAAGAAAACCGCTCAAGGATTTCACCATGAGGCGAATGGTGACTTTAAAACAGTTACAGGGTTTATTGGCTGTGAGAGGAGAAATCTGGATCAATCAACAACATTGTATTTAATCCAAAAATCCAACCTAATTGAAAGAGTGAAAAGAAAGAAGCCTGAACAGAACGCAAATATTCCAAAACATGCACCCTGTTTGAAACAAGGCACTGAAGTAATACAGCAAAAAATGTGGCAAAGCAATAAACTTAAACTTTTTGTCCTGGATACAAAGTGTTAATAAGTCAAGGGTATGTTCATGGCAAATCCAATTCAACACATTACAGAGTATTGCTCTCCATAATTTCCAGCATAGTGGTGGCTGCATCATGTTATTCGTTTGCTTGTAATCATTATGGACTGGTAAGTTTTAGGATAAAAAATACATGGAATGGAGTTAAGCACAGGCAAAATCCTACAGGAAATCTTGGTTCAGTCTGATTTCCACCAGACACTGGGAGATGAATTCACCTTGCAGCAGGTAACCTAAAACACAAGGCCAAATCTACACTGGAGTTACTTACCAAGAAGACATTGAATGTTCCTGAGTGGCCGAGCTACAGTTTTGATTTAAATCTACTTGAACATCTAGGGTAAGACCTGAACATGGCTGTTAAGAAATTATCAACAACCAATTTGACAGAGCTAGAAGAATTTAGAAAATAATAATGGGCAAATGCTGCTCAATCCAGGTGTGGAAAGCTCTTAGAGACTTACCCAGAAAGACACACAGCTATAATCGCTCCCAAAGGTGCTTCAACAAAGTATTGACAGATGGGTGTAAATACTTCTCATTTACATTTGTCTCTATTTAATTTAATAAATAAAACATGTTTTCACTTTGTCATTATGGGGCATTGTGTGTAGATGGGTGAGAAAAAATACAATTTCATTTCAGCAACAAAATGTGGAAGTCACTCAGCAGAAGTCACTTTCTGAAGTCACTCAGCAGAAAAAGCAGCAATAGTCCTGAGTCACTCTAAGAGATGTTCCCCCATGATAAATGACCCCCTCAGCCCAGGCAGAGTCCCTTTGATTAGACTTTACATTAAATAGTAAATTAAGAGTCGCCACTTTCTGACTACACTCCCTGGCAACGAACTCTCTTCCAATTTATATAGCGCAAGTGAACAGCAAACCTGGTTTCAAAAAACATATAAAGCAACATGTTTTCCCCATGTGGCCTACTTGTTGTGTGCATTTACCAACATGCATATTTAACTTCTTAGGGAGAGGCTGCATAGGTGACGGTTTTGGAGAGTCTGGCTTGCCCAAAGTAAAATGCCTGCCACTCAGGCCCAGAAAATAGGATATGCAGATAATTAGTACTATTGGATAGGAAACACTCTGAAGTTTCTAAGAGTGTTAAAATATTGTCTGTGAGTATAACAGAACTGATATAGCAGGCAAAAACCCAAGGAATTTCTGTCCTGGAAAAAATGTTTTTGACACATTGCCTCATTTTGAACCCCTCCCTATTGAAAACAGCCATATATGGGAGTAAGATTGCAGTACCTATTGCTTCCACTGGATGTCAACAGTCTCTAGACAGTGTTTGGTGATGTTAGGTTGCTCTGGATGGTAATAGAAGAAGAATTTCGAACTAGTCACAAGATGTAAACAGAAGAGGAAGCGCGTTCACGGGCTCGCGCGCCGCGCTGTGGTTTTTTCCTTTCCTATCGTCCAGATTATAATCCGGTTGAAATATTATAGTAAATATACATAAGTGTTCCTAAGGATACATTATCAATGATGTTTGATTGTTCTTAGACAAGTGTATAGGTATAGGTTGAACGCGTTCTCTTCACGGTTCAATGGGCGAGTGGACGCTGTATTTTATTAACATAACGCGCCAACCAAACAGAGATTTATGGATATAATAAATGACTTCTAACAAAAGAACCATTGGATGTCTTCGTTGGACACTTGGGAAGCCCTCAGCAGAAGTTCTTCAAAAGGTAAGGGATTTGTTTTCGCTGTGAAATGTGTTTTGTGTGAACCGCGATGGTTTATGAATTTATGCTAATAGAAAAATATTGGAAGTAGTTAAGGAGCGCTGGGGCGCTAGCGCCCCATTCCCGGCGCTACCAGGAAAAAAGGCGCCAAATTCAAAATCAAAAAGTATAATTATAAAACATTCATCAATATACAAGTGTTGCATAGTCTTCAAAAGCTTAGACTCTTGGCAATATCACAGCATTGTCAGATTTAAAAAAGGCTTCACGGCGAAAACACAACATTTGATTGTTTGAGGATAGCACCTCACATATTTTCAGCATTAGCATAAAATCATAACCTGGCGGGTCTCACAAAACACATAAAAAGAGCTAATATAAATCGCTTACCTTTTATGTTCTTCTGCTGAGGGCAATCCGAAGTGTCCAAGCAAGACAATACATGTTTCTTTTGTTAGAAAAAGTAATTGTTTAGATCCATAAATCTCAGTTTGGTTGGAAAATCCCCCGTCCACTCGTCCCCATTATACAAGACATATAGAGCGTTCAAATTATACCTATAAACTTTTTCCAAACATAGTTTATAATCAATCCTTAGCTACACTTATGTATATTAACGATTATATTTCACACGGATAATATCTTGAACGATAGTAAAGTAAAAAAACGAGGTGCGCACTCTCGTGTCTCTCGCGCCCCAAACAGAAATCACTTCGTCACTCCTCTGATATAAACATCCTGTATGAGGCTATTACTCAAGACAAACTCTTCAAACATTGTCTAAAGACATTTGACATCTAGTGGAAGCCATTGGTACTGCAACCTGGGTCCTAGAATCCACCATGCTCTATACCAGCCTATGGTAATAGAAGGCATGTAAAAAATAAAGACATTTCCGGATGGATTTTGCTCGGGTTTTCGCCTGCCATATCAGTTCTGTTATACTCACAGACATTATTTTAACAGGTTTAGAAACTTCAGAGTGTTTCCCATCCAATAGTACTAATTATATGATTATATGTATACAGTACTGTGCAGACGTCTTCATCGACCTGGCCAAGACTTTCGACTCTGTCAATCACCGCATTCTGATCGGCAGACTCAACAGCCTTGGTTTCTCAAATGACTGCCTCGCCTGGTTCACCAACTACTTCTCAGATAGAGTTCCGTGTTTTAAATCAGAGGGCCTGTTGTCCGGACTTCTGGCAGTCTCTATGGGGGAACCACAGGGTTCAATGGGGGTACCACGCCTTCTCAGCTCACTGGTCACCATAACAACACCCACCCGTAGCACGCGGTCCAGCAGGTATATCTCACTGGTCATCCCCAAAGCCAACACCTACTTTGGCAGCCTTTCCTTCCAGTTCTCTGCTGCCAATGACTGGAACGAATTGCAAAAATCGCTGAAGTTGGAGACATATCTCCCTCACTAACTTTAAGCATCAGCTACCTGAGCAGCTTACCGAACGCTGCATCTGTACATAGCCCATCTGTAAATAGCCCATCCAACTACCTAGCTCATCCCCATACAGATTTATTTACTTTTTGATCTTTTGCACACCAGTATTTCTACTTGCACATCATCATCTGCAGATCTATCACTCCAGTGTTAATTTGCTGAATTGTAATTACTTCGCTACTATAGCCCATTTATTGCCTTACCTCCTTACTCCATTTGCACACACTGTATATAGATTTTATAGTGTCTATAGTGTTATTGACTGTACTTTTGTGTATCCCATGTATAACTCTGTGGTGTTGTTTTTTGTCGCACTGCTTTGCTTTATCTTGGCCAGGTCGCAGTTGTAAATGAGAACTTGTTCTCAACTGGCCAGCCTGGTTAAATAAAGGTGAAATATATATTTTTTTAAATATCTCCCTCTCTAACTAAGCAGCAGCTGTCTGAGCAGTTTACCAATCACTGTACCTGTACACAGCCAATCTGTAAATAGCGCACAGACTACCTCATCCCCATATTATTTGCCCTCTTGCTCTTTTGCACCCAAGTATTTCTACTTGCACATCATCTGCACATCTATCACTACAGTATTAATGCTAAATTGTAATTATTTTTTGCTTCTAGGGCCTATTTATTCTCTACCTCCCTACTCTTCTACATTTGCACACACTGTACATAAATTGAAAAATCTTTCTTTTCTTTTGTGTTATTGACTGTACGTTTGTTAACTTCTTAGGCAGCAGCGCACGAGGTGACCGTTTTGGAGACCCTGGCGTGCCCAAAGTAAAATGCCTCCCATTCAGGCCCAGAAAATAGGATATGCACATATTTAGTACCATTGGATAGGAAACACTGAATTTTCTAAAAGTGTTAACCATTTGTCTGTGAGTAAAACAGAACGGATAGCGCCCCACCACTGCCTGAGAAGTTAATGTGTAACTCTGTTGTTTTTGTCGCACTGCTTTGCTTTATCTTGGCCAGGTCGCAGTTGTAAATGAGAACTTGTTCTCAACTAGCCTACCTGGTTAACTTCTTAGGGCTATGGGGCAGTATTTTGAAGTTTGGATGAAAAACGTGCCCAAAGTAAACTGCCGGTTACTCAAGCCCAGAAGCTAGGATATGCATATAATTAGTAGCTCTGGATAGAAAACACTCTGAAGTTTCTAAAACTGTTAGAATAATGTCTGTGAGTATAACAGAACTGATATGCCATCAAAAACCTGAGCAAAATCCATCCGAGATGTCACACTGTTTTCAATAGGCCAGCTATTCAAAGCCTCATAGTTTAACCCCCAGATTGCCGTTCCTATGGCTTCCACTAGATGTCAACAGTATTTAGAAAAAGGTTTCAAGCTTCAATCATGAAAATCAAGGGAGTAAGACCACTTGTTCCTGAGTTCACGTCAAGTGTCCTGTTTTGGATTTTGCGCGTAACAGGGAATGCGCACTCAGTTGTTTTTCTCTTCTATTCAGCAGGTTATATTCCGTCTGAAATATCTGAGTATTGATTACAAATGCTGTTTGACTTTTTTCGACAAACTTTACAGGTACTTTTGCGATATCGTTTGTCTGCATGCATGAACGCCTTTGGGAAGGTGGATTACTGAACAAAACGCGCCAACCAAATGGAGCTATATGGATATAAAGAGGAACTTTATCGAACAAAAGGACCTTTTATTGTGTAACCTGGACACTTGGGTATGCCATCAGATGAAGATCTTCAAAGGTTATGCTATTTTTGAGTTTTGTGACAGCTCTGCTGGTTACGTTATTATGCTAATTGAATTTGAGCGAGGTGCTGTCCTCAGACAATCAAATGTTCGGCTTTCGCCGTAAAGCCTTTTTGAAATCTGACAATGATGTTAGATTAACAAGAGTCTAAACTTTTGAAGGGTGTGCAGCACTTGTACTTTCATGAATGTTTGAAATTAGTATTTGTAATTTAAGTTTGGCGCTCTGCATTTCACCGGAGGTTGTCAAAATCGAACCCGTTAAATAAAGGTGAAATAAAAAAAGTTAAAAGTTAAATTCCCAGTTTCTCTCCCTTTGATTTCTACTTCTCAGGTGAGGGTGCAGGTTAGGTAAGGGTGTGATGTCTGTACAAAAACAAAACAGGATATTTTAAATCACCCATATTGAAAAAAATAGTACAATTAGACATCCTATAACCCACACCTACACACTCATGTATCAATCTGATTGATGGATTGTGCTGTGCAGTAAGCAGGCTCAGGTGTATAACTGTGGCTCCTTCCACCTTCAGAGAATAGGCAAGAGGACCAACCATAGAGAATATTAAGACACTTCATTATTTCTATAACTATTCTGTATTGTTTGTCCTCGTGTGTCCGTTCATGTTTTTCAGCATAAAGTACTCTGCAGCCACTTAGTGTGGACACCTGGTGAGGCCACACAGATTCCTGATGAACACGGTCTCTTAACTAACTTATTTTCTCAATAATAGTCTCTCCTTCACTTCATCCCTCTCTCCTCTTCTCCCTAAATCCTCTAGGTTATATCAGCTGTGTTGTTGAACCCCTCCCGCATCTGAACTGGCTACATAGAGGGTACAGCATGATCAGAGGTGAGAGGTCACTTGGTTAGGGCAACAGAAAGCATTATTAAAGAGATGTTTTACATTGAAATACAGACAGAAACGCAGTAGTCCCAGAGTTAATGATCCAAGGTCAGTTTTGCCTTTCACCTCCTGATTATTATGGTGACTAACAATGTAAGAATAACAAATAAAGTCTCTCTCTCTCTCTCTCAGATATGTTTTGATGTGAGAGAGGATGCCAACCCCCAGTCCCATCATCGCCACCTCACCCACTTTTAAGATAACCTTCGGGCTGACTAGAGACACTATTATGTAATTGAGATGAACTGACAGAATATTTGGGTAGCAACGTGATTCATTAATCATATGCTGCCTTCCCTGCTCCTGTTCTTACCTCTTTACTTTTCTGTATTTTCTCACCGCCACCTCTTTCTTCCTCTGTTTTTATTATGCACAACACCTTGAAGTACCGATTGAACTTGTATTTATAATATTACTATATGTACAGTATTTATAACTCTTGGATAATGAACTTTCAATAATGTGTTTCACATTCTCTACTGTTTGAAATTAAGTCTCATTTGATGAAACAATACACCTATCCTATGTTTATCAGATCACTACAGATGAAGGGTATTAGATACTGAGATTAACTGGTTTTAAAGTATTTACATGATGCATAGGAAGTGTTGTGTACTGTTTTTTTAAATTACATTTCTGTATATACGAATTACAAATCAGCCTTTAACTAGTTAAATCCTGTTTCTAGTCTATTAGTTACAATGTGTAACCATTGATGTCCCAGGACCAAGATTGGTAAACACTGTTGAAGTGTATAATTGTAATACATACATGCAGACACAGCATCATTCAAAGATTGGAATTTGATACTCCTGGTATTGGATATTACTGAAAAATGATCTCAGACATTCATACCTGAACTGCAACTTTATTTGCCAAGGTAGAGTACAAGATCAGTGAATATATTAAATGTACAGGCTACAATGTGGGGATCTCATACATGGTAATAACTACATATACGACTTGCATCCTTGACACAAAGTTATATTATATGCAATCCATAGGCTTCATTAATGTCATTCAGACTGTTTTGAAGTTGATACAACTATGATAGCTGAGGTTCATAGCTAGGTTCTGAACTAATATGTATACCAAACGTTTGGGTCCATACACAGATCGGAAAGATAGCTAGCTACACATCCATAGGCATACAGCTATTTTTATAATCCACTGCACATTAAGCAAGAACATAGCTAGCTACGTTATTTCATCTATCTGCATTGCATGGCAAATATCAGCAAGGCAAACCTACAAAATTGTACATTCAATTTGCAGTAAACGCTTTTGCTAGCTAGATTCTTTACATCCACTGTTTCACAAAACGACAGCCTGGTTTGCTGGAGTCTCTAAAACATTAAATAACCAGAATTACAGTTTCATACTCATGTCACAACATCCATAAAGCTATCCAGCTAGATGGCTAATGTTAGCTAGTCAGCTAGCTTGTTAAATCACAATTTTTGTAAATTAACTTCATGACAAAAAAATATGCATAATTGTTTCTCTCTACATTAACTAACATATTCCTGTCAAGTGTACATTTTTTGCATGATTCGTTATGACGTTATAATCACTTACTGCTTCCCATCCATTGAAATGAATGGGAAGCAGTGTTTTACCGCACGGCATCCTGGGCTAGTGTATCATGAGGGTAAGAGTCCTGTTTACTGTAGCTGTTTCAGCGTAACTTACCTATTGGCAAAGCATACAAGTCACCCATGTCTGTAAATACAGTCAAGCATTTAAGTTATAAAACACAATAACAAAAGGGAGCCTTGTTTAATTAAACAATGAATAAACCTCAACATGTCAACTAAAGCGATTTAATTCAGGAATGCATTTGACTGTTTTTAATATTGGCTGTACTAGAGACTTCAATATTTTTTTGTTAGAATAGACTATATGGGATTGAATTGTTTTGAAACGTAGCTTAAATTAGAGACATTTTATGGTGTTTATATTCCAAGATAAACAAAACAAATTAAAATAACATCAAATTGATCAGAAATACAGTGTAGACATTGTTAATTTTGTAAATGACTATTGTAGCTGGAAACGGCAGATTTTTTATGGAATATCGACACAGGCGTACAGAGGCCCATTATCAACAACCATCACTCCTGTGTTCAAATGGCACATTGTGTTCAAGTTTATCATTTTAAAAGGCTAATTGATCATTAGAAACCCCTTTTGCCCCTTATGTTAGTACAGCTTGAAACTGTTGTTCTGATTAAAGAAGCAATACAACTGGCCTTCTTTAGACTAGTTGAGTATCTGGGCATCAGCATTTGTGGGTTCAATTACAGGCTCAAAAATGTCCAGAAACAAAGCACTTTCTTCTGAAACTCGTCAGTCTATTATTTTTCTGAGAAATTAAAGCTATTCCATGCGAGAAATTAGCCAAGAAACTGAAGATATCGTACAACGCTGTGTACTGCTCCCTTCACAGAACAGCGCAAACTGGCTCTAACCAGAATAGAAAGAGGAGTGGGAGGCCCCGGTGCACAACTGAGCAAGAGGACACGTACATTAGAGTGTCTAGTTTGAGAAACAGATACCTCACATGTCCTCAACTGGCAGCTTCATTAAATACTACCCGCAAAACACCAATCTCAACGTCAACCGTGAAGAGGCGACTGGGATGCTGGCCTTCTAGGCAGAGTTGCAAAGAAAAAGCCATATCTCAGACTGGGCAGTAAAAATAAAAGATTAAGATGGGAAAAAGAACACAGACACTGGACAGAGTAACTCTGCCTAGAAGTCCAGCATCCCGGAGTCAATTTTATTACACAATATGCCCACATATTGATAGGCTGTGTATTTGAATCCAAAATACCTTTAGTTTTGTTGATCCTTTCAGCTCCGGCTCATTTTCAAGTCCTCTGATGGTTACAGTTCTAACCCTGGAATGGGTAGCACCATAGAAAGAAGCTAGCTTGCTAAAAACTGGACTCGGCATCTCCTTCGCTTCTCTCCCTCTTTCGGCGAGTGTTTGGGATCAGAGCCTGAACCCATGGAGGTCACACGTCTTCCTGTGGCAGAACGACGCAGACGGATACACATGGGGCTCTGTCTGAACTGTGTCCAGGGAGGGCACAAGTGCCAGCAGTGTCCGTTACTTCTGAATCCGGGATCCACTAGAGCAGAGGGACGGTCAAGTGATGTTACATCCCCCGGCCCAGAAGTGAGTATTCCATCTACTGCTCTTCCTGTTAGACTCTTTTTAGTACACATCACTCTGGGTGACTGCCCCTCATGCCCTGTGTCTATAGCTTTAGTGGATTCCGGCACCGCGTAGAACTTTATGGATCAGTCCCTTGCCTCCTCTCTCAATATTACTACCTACCCGCTATCCTCTCTTTTTCCGGTTCAAGGTCTCGACTGTCGGCCTCTAGGATCCGGAACCATCACACACATCACCCAACCACTCACCCTCACCGTGGAGCCCAATCACCAGGAAAACATCCCCTTCATCACCAGTGCACCAGTTCACAAGGTCATCCTCGGCCTACCTTGGCTTCAGCGCCATAACCCTACCATCTCATGGTCGAGGATGAGAATCACCGACTGGTCATTCTCGTTGGTTGAGAGTCCTATGGTTTCCCTCCAGCCCAACATCCCAGAGGAATATCAGGATCTAAGGGGGGCCCGGTTCTTCACCAAACTGGACCTGTGGAGTGCTTACAATCGTATTCGCATCTGGGAGGGGGATGAGTGGAAGACGGCGTTTAGCATGATGTCTGGTCACTACGAGTACTTGGTTATGCTCCGTCAGTGTTCCAAGCATTCGTCAACAAGGTGTTCAGGGACATCTTCTCGACCAACATGGAAGATCACATCACTCACGTTCGAGTGAACGCCTCTTGGCTAACCAGGCTGTCTCCTTCTTGGGCTACCAAATCAGCCCGCAGGGAGTGAGGATGGAGGACAAGGTAGGTAGGTCATGGTCATGGCCAGTCCCAACCACCATCAAGGGGTTACAACGTTTTTTGGGGTTTACCAACTTTTACCATCGCTTCATCAGGAACTTCAGCTCCGTCGCCACCCCTCTCACCTCCCTCCTCAAGGGTGGGCCTCATACGCATCTACGATTCGGGAGAGGCTCCTGTCCAGATGGCACCCATAATCCCATCCTCCCGAGTCGTGGGTCCAGTGGTTTGGGACATAGATGTGGACATCCACCAGGCTCTAGAGGGAGCCCGCACCCCGGAATTGTCCTCCCGTGCGCATCTATGTTCCCACAGGGATATGGGATTGGCTGCTGACCTGGGCACACACAGCTGTCGTCGCTGGACATTGAGGTATTTCTCGCACCATCCATTCCATGTAATACTGGTGGCCCACCTTGCTGCAGGATGTTACGCGGTATGCCAACTCCTGTTCCGTGTGTGCTCAAACCAAATCTCCCCGGACTGCTCCAGCAGGGAAGTTCCTGCTGCTTCCCATGCCTCAGCAACCTTGGTCCCATCTATCAATTGACTATGTTACTGATAGTCTCCCTTCTGATGGTTTCACCACAATTCTGGTGGTAGTGGATAGATTCTCCAAGTCATGTCTCTTAATCCCACTGCTCTCCAGGTTGCTGAGGCACTCTTCCAGCAGGTCTTCCTGCATTATGGCCTTCCGGAGGACACCGTCTCGGACCGTGGACCCCAATTCACATCCCGAGTTTGGAGGGCCTTCTTGGAGAAGCTTGGGGTCACGGTTAGCCTCACATCCGGATATCAGCCTCAATCTAATGGGCAGAGGATGATTCGGGAGGTGGGCACGTTTCCTTCCTTGGGCAGAGTACGCACATAACTCTCTACCTCACTCCTCCACTGGATGGACCCCCTTCCAATGTGTTTTGGGTTTCCAGCCATCCTTGGCCTCAGGCCAGACCGCGGCTCCTGCGGTAGATGAGTGATTCCGACGCGCGGAAGAGTTGTGGAACAATGCGCATGTGAGACTCCAGCGTGCTGTCCATCGTCAGAAGGAGCAGGCAAACCGTCACCGCAGTGAGACCCCTGTGTTCCATCCTGGGGATCGCGTCTGGATCTCTACCAGGAACCTTCCACACTGCCTGCCCTGCAAGAAACTGAGCCGCCGGTTTGTGGGGCAGTTCAAGGTTCTCCGGAGGGTCAATGAGGTGACATACAGGTTACAATTACCCAGTCACTACTGTATCTCACCCTCTTTTCATGTCTCCCTTCTCAGGCCGGTGGTTACCTGTCCTCTAGCTGATACTGTCCCCCACGACACACCTCCACCCCCCTGGACATCAAGGGGAGCCTGGCGTATGCTGTCAGATCCCTACTGGACTCCTGACGTTGTGGGGGTCGGCTCCAGTATCTGGTGGACTGGGAGGGGTATGGCCCAGAGGAGTGGTGTTGGGTTCCGGTGGAGGACATTCTGGATCCCCCTGGACCGACCCACTCCTCGTCCTTGGGGTTGTCCCCCTGGTTGGCGTCATCCTGTGGCTGGAGCCGCACGTCAAGGGGGGTACTGTCACGTCTGCTCCTGCTCCTGCTCCTCCCCCCCAGGGTACAACGTCGCCAGAGTACTAACCACGGGACTGGGATTCATCATTACACACACCTGTGAATCATTATGATTCACACCTGGACTCCATAACCTTCATAATTTCCTCCCCTTTATATGTCACTCTCCCATGTTCACTCACCAGTTGGTATTGTTCTTGTGTATCGACGTACTGCCTTCTGTTAGTGTCGTGTTTTTGGTTTTGTTGTTTTATTAATACGTTTCACCTGCACCCGCTTCTGACTCAACGCCCCATCATTACAGGCTACTTCTCAGAGAGTTTTGAAGGGTGTCCACTGACACATCTATTCGTAATGGCCATCGAAATGCTAGATATTAAAATCAGGTGTCCATGTATGCCGATGACTCAAGTTTTATATTAAGTCCACAAGCTAGATTCCTGCAATGTCTCATTAAAGATCTAAATAACTTTTCTGGACTAAAACCTAATTATGAACAGTGTACCATATTACGTATTGGCTCTGTAAAAAACACAGCTTTTACATTACCCTGCAGTTTACCTACAAAATGGGCTGACATTGAAGTAGAAAGACTTGGTATGCATATCTCAAAATATATAAATGAGCTTCCCACAATGAATTTCATTAGAAAACTTGGAAAAATAGACAAGCAACCATGGACAGGTCTATTTATGGAAAAATTACCATGATTATCTCCTTAGTCATCTCAGTTTACTCACTTATGGCGTTGCCAACTTTTTCAAATCATATGAGCAATTAGTTTTTGTTATTTGTTGCTTTATCTGGGATGCTAAACCAGACAAGATAAAACATGCCTATCTATATAATGAATATGAACTGGGTGGGCTGATATTATTAAATATAAAAGCACTCAACCTCTAAAAGCTTCACTTATACAAAAGTTTGACTTTAACCCAAAATGGTTCTCAAGTAGATGACTAAGAAAAGCTCATCCCTTGTTTAAAAATGTCCTTTTTGCCTTTGTGCAGATTACCATGTCTCATTTTTGATTAATTGAAAATCAAAGTATCTATTTTTCAAACAAGCATGCAGAGCTGGTTAATTTCAATTTCATCCCCCAGAAAATAAGTAAACAAATATTACAATGAATATTATGGTTGAACTCAAATCTGACCCGTTTGAGGGAGAGCCGTTTGAAAAGTATTAAAAAAAATTCAGCAAAATGTCATTACATAAGACTCTTTGCAAGTATCTATTTCAATAGAATGTCACTGCGACAACTCTTGATAGACGTTGATTAGCTACCTGCAGATTCATGCAGGGTAGTAACGTCATGAGTTGTGATTATGGTTCATTGTCAGAGTGTGCCAGAGCGCAGAATAATTTATGAATTTACAAACGCTCAACACCAGTTGAATAGGGCCGGTGTCAGTAAACTTTGGCCAAAAAGCATAATTAAATTGTTGCCAGCAGCCAAGTTATAGTCACCAACGCTCTGGATAACATTAAAACAGCCTAACCAGCTCTGCTAGGGCGAGCTATATGGTCAGAGTGAATTGTTCTCTCATTTCATCTGGAAGTAGCTACAGTGGCTTGCGAAACTATTCACCCAGTTGGCATTTTTCCTATTTTATTGTCTTACAACCTGGAATTTAACTTCTTAGGGATACAATCCTGTGAACGGGATCGATTTTGACAACATCCGGTGAGATGCAGAGCGCAAAATTCAAATTACAAAAATACTAATTTTAAACATTCATGAAAATACAAGTGTTGCACACCATTCAGGAGTTTAGAATCTTGTTAATCTAACAGCGTCAGATTTCAAAAAGGCTTCACGGTGAAAGCAGAACATTTGATTGTCTGATTGTCAAGCTCCGTTTGGTTGGCGCGTTTTGTTCAGTAATCCACCTGCCCAAAGGCATTCATCCATGCAGACAAACAATATCCCAAAAATACCGGTAAAGTTTGTCGAAAAAAGTCAAACAGCGTTTCTAATCAATACTCAGATACCCTAAAATGAATATAAACGATAATATTTTTGACTAAATATAGCCTGTTGAATAGAAGAGAAAAAGAGCTAAGAGCGCGCTCAATCCATAACAGGACACTTGACGCTATATCTGGCGCAAACCCAACACCTCTCATCACCCCGAGAACAACATCCCCACAGTGAAGCATGGTGGTGGCAGCATCATGCTGTGGGGATGTTTTTCATCAGAAGGGACTGGGAAACGTATCAGAATTGAAGGAATGATGGATGGCGCTAAATACAGGGAAATTCTTGAGGGAAACCTGTTTCAGTCTTCCAGAGATATGAGACTGGGATGGAGGTTCACCTACCAGCAGGACAATGACATGACTTAAAGATTGCTGTACACCAGTGGAACCGATCCAACTTGAAGGAGCTGGAGATGTTTTGCCTTGAAGATCTCACTGGAAAAATCTCACTGGCTAGATGTGTAAAGCTTATAGAGACATACTCCAAGAGACTTGCAGCTGTAATTGCTGCAAAAAAATCCATGTAACTTCTTAAGGAGCAGCAAGGTCCGCTGGGGCGCTAGCGCTCCACTCCCGACACTACCAGGTGAAATGCAAGGCGCCAAATTCAAAATCCAAAAGTTGAGTTATTAAACATGCATCAATATACAAGTGTTTCATAGTCATCAAAAGCTCTGCTTCTTGGCAATATCACAGCGTTGTCAGATTTCAAAAAGGCTTTACGGCGAAAGCACCACATTTGATTTTTTGCGGATAGCACCTCACATTTTTCCATTACCATAAATTCATAAACCATGCGGTTCACACAAAACACATTTCACAGCGAAAACAAATCAATTACCTTTTGAAGAACTTCTGCTGAGGGCTTCCCAAGTGTCCAACAAAGACAATCCATGGTTCTTTTGTTAGAAAAAGTAATGTATTATATCCATAAATCTCAGTTTGGTTGGCGCGTTATAATGAGAAAATACAGCGTCGACTCCTCCATTGAAACGTGAAGAGAACTCGTTCAACTTATACCTATAAACTTGTCCAAGAACAATCAAACATAGATTTAAATGTATCGTTAGGAACACTTATGTATAAATAGTATAATATTTCAACCGGAATATAAACTGGGTGATAAGAAAGGAAAAAAACAAAGAACACGCCAGCCGGGATCGCGCATTTACTTCTATTGACATCTGTGGGGACACTTCCTTATTAGTCTTCTTCTCTGCTCTAAAAGCATCTAAAAAGAATCAGAACACTTTCTCGAGACTGTTGACATCCAGAGGAAGCAATAGGTACTGCATTCATATGCCCTTATATGGGAATTTTCATAAGGGAGGGGTTCCAAATGAGGCAATGTGTCAAAACCACTTTTTCCAGGACAGAAATTCCTTGGGTTTTTGCCTGCCATATCCGTTCTGTTATACTCACAGACAAAATGTTAACACTTTTAGTGTTTCCTATGTTTCCTGTTTCCTAATGGTACTAAATATGTGCATATCCTATTTTCTTGGCCTGAATGGGAGGCATTTTACTTTGGGCATGCCAGGCTCTTCAAAACCGTCACCTCGTGCACTGCTCTCTAAGAAGTTAATGCCCTCCTTGCCTGGTCTGTGAGTTTTGGTGGGCGGCCATCTCTTGGCAGGTTTGTTGTGGTGCCATATTCTTTCAATATTTTTATAATGGATTTAAATTGTGCTCTGTGGGATGTTCAAAGTTTCAGATATTTTTTTATAACCCAACCCTAATCTGTACTTCTCCACAACTTTGTCCCTGACCTGGTTGGAGAGCTCCTTGGTCTTCAAGGTGCCGCTTGCTTGGTGGTGCCCCTTGCTTAGTGATGTTGCAGACTCTGGGGACTTTCAGAACAGGTGCATATATACTGAGATCATGTGACAGATCATGTGACACTTAGATTGTACACAGGTGGACTTAGTTTAACTAATTATGTGACTTCTGCTGGTAATTGGTTGCACTAGATCTTATTTAGGGGCTTCATAGCAAAGGGGGTGAATATATATGCACGCACCACTTTTCAGTATTTCTTCACACAACTACTGACTCCAACCACAAAACTACTGACCACTCAATATCTGATTACAACTGCTGACCACAACCAAATAAGTTCACCCCTGCAACCAAAAAACTACCGACAACAACCACACAACTTCCGACCACCACCATACAACTACAGACTGCAAATACAAAACTACTGACCACAAAACTACTGACCACTCAACAGCTGACCACAACTGCTATCCACAACCACCACAACCATACAAATACCGACCACAACATCACAACTGTTTACCACATCTAGTAACCACAACCACACAACTACTGACAACAAGCATACAACTTCTGACAACACAACAATAGACATCTCATCTACAGGCTACAACAACGGGCCACAACCTCAAACCTGCTGTCCAAATCTAGTGACCACAACTACAAAAATACTGACCATAAGCAAAACAAAATCTACAGACCACTCATCCACTGACGACAACTTATGATCACATCTCGTAACAACAACCACACAACTACTGACCACAACCACACAACTTCTATCCACAACCACACAACTACTGAAAACAACCTACGAATTTATGACCACACAACTAATGACCACACAACAGCTGACTACAAACCTGACAACAACCACACTTTTTACCAGAACCACAAAACTAATGACCACAACCACACAACTACTGACGACTCAACTGCTGACCACAACCACACAACTTCTGACCACAACCACACAACTTCTGACCACTCAACTGCTGACCACAACCACACAACTTCTGACTACAACCACACAACTGCATACCGCAATTTGTGCCCACAACTACTGACTACAAGCAGAAACTTCTGACCACAACCACACACATTCTGACAAGACAACTGCTGACCACTCATCTACTGAACATATCAACTTGCCAAAACCACACAACTTCTGACCATCACCAAACACATTCTGACTACAGCTCCACAACTGCTGACCACACAACTACTAACCACTCAGCTACTGGCCACAACAACTGACCACACCCACACAACTTCTGACCACAAACACACAACCGCTGACCACATCTAGTGACCACAACCACATAACTACTGACTACAACCACACAACTGCTGATCACAACTATAGACCACAACCACACAACGTCTGACCACAACCACAAATCTGCTTACCACAATTAGTGACCAAACTACACAACATCTGACCACAACCACACAATTGCTTATCACAGTTAGTGCCCAAAACCACACAACTACTGACCACAACCACACAACTTCTAACCACAACTACTGATGAAAATTACACAACTTCTAACCACACAACTACTGATCACTCATCTACTGAGCACAATAACTGACCACAACCACACAACCTCTGACCACATCTACAAAACGGCTGACCACATCTAGTGACAACAACCACACAACTACTGACCACAACCACACAACTTCTGAACACAACTTCTGACCAAACAACTACTGACCACTCGTCTACGGAACACAACAACTTAACACAACAACCACACAACTACTGACCACTCACTTGCTGACCACAACTACAATTTCAACTTCAATGGGGTAACGTCATAGTTGGAACATCCCAATGATCCAGGCTAGCTAGTACCCTGATCGCAGGAGTGAAAGGAAGGGAATTGTTTTTATTGTTTAAAAAAGTACCTGACGTGTCCTGTAAACTCTGGAAATTAAGAATGAAGCCTAAATCACTGCCAAAGGTTCCCCCCCATCTCCACAGAGGAACTTTGGAGTTCTTTCAGAGTGACCTTCTCTTCCGATTGCTCAGTTTGGCCAGGCGGCCAGCTCGAGGAAGAGGTGGTTGGCGGTTCCAAACTTCTTCCATTTAAGAATGATGGAGGCCACTGTGTTCTTGGGGAACTTCAATGCTGCAGAAATGTGTTGTTACCCTTCCCCAGATCTGTGCCTCAACACAATCCTGTCTTCAACCTCATGGCTTGGTTTTTGCTTTGATATGCACTGTCAATTGTGGGACCTTATATAGACAGGTGTCTGCCTTTCCAAATCATGTCCAATCATTTGAATTTACCACAGGTGGACTCCAATCAAATTATAGAAACATCTCATGGATGATCAATGGAAACAGGATGCACCTAAGCTCAATTTAAAGTCTCATTGCAAAGGTTCTGAATAAGGTATTTCTGTTTTTTATTTATTAATGCATTTGCAAAAAAAAAAAAAACAGTTTTTACTTCGTTATTATGGGGTATAGTGTGTAGATTGTAGAAAATAATTTCATCAATTTTAAAATAAGGCTGTAATGTAACAAAAAGTGGAAAATGTCAAGAGGCCTGAATACTTTCCGAATGGACTGTATTCACCTTATGTAGCTCTGCCCACTTGACATAGTTCCATTCCAATGCAATTGTGTTTGTTTCCGTTTTACAACTTCTGTCAACGCTAGTGAATTACCTCGAGGCGGTGGCTAGCTAATAAAAAATAAACAAAGAAACAAAAAGAAACATGGTTTACATTTGGCAACAAACACAAATGGCTTCACCAGGAGGAGGGAAAAGGATTGGTATTTTTTAAGGCCGATGTTCAGCCCAGCCAATCAAGCAGCTCTTACCACTCTGCTTGGGTACTTGTATCCAACAACGGATCAGTAGGGACGACTGGATGCGCTTGCATCGCTGACCTTGGAAAGTCATGCAGCCTAAATTTTGTGGAAGGTAGGCTAATAAGCAAAGTCACTTGCATTTCTGTCTAACATTACTTAACATAAGCGATTGCAGCATACAAGCAGCTTACATGTGTTGTGGTGACAGTTGTTATTAGATGATATGATCAATCTCTGTTTACTGGGTCTTGTAATTTAATGTTTATAGCCTATTTTCTTCATTCCTTTCATAGATTAAAGTGCGCAATACTGCCTTATCTAGACACAGAATGATAAAATAGTCAGGCTTAACTTTGACATTTTTTTATTTTACCTTTATTTAACTAGACAAGTCAGTTCTTATTTACAATGACTGCCTACCCCAGCCGACAGAGTGCTTCGTTCCTCAGCAGGGTTTTGTAGAGAGGTGCTGCTGGGCACTGTGTCCCTGTCTCACAGGTAGTGGGCTTTAAATGATCACCTGAGCTGTAGTTGTGATCACTTACAGATGGATCTTCCCATTGGGTTTGGGCATCCTTCTCTGAAGGCATATACATTCCTTCTGTCTGTGTTGGCCTATGCCCATTTTCAATTTGGTGAACACTTGAGCCTGTTGTGTCACCTGTTACGAAATCAGTATGGCTTGTTAAACAAGCCAATGGACAGAACCGTATATATAGAATGGGAATTTTTTATTGAGTTGTAGAGGAACAAATTGTGCTATTATGAGACTGTGCTTAGATACAAGATCAAGAGGAAGACACACAATGAGAGCAGGCAAACTGCTCAAGCGTTTGGCTTACTTGTCACTGATGACTGCCTGACCAACGCCCAACGCTTCTTCATGAGTGGAGCATCGTAGCCAAGCCATTTTTCTGGGTAAGGATGCTTCACTGTAGAATTCTTGTCAAATAAGTGGTAGGAGCACACAAAGCGACGTTTTGGTGGTTTCTTTAGGTTCAACGCTTTGAACCAGAGCCGCAAAGACTATCTCTTTGGGAGGTGGATGCAGGTCGTATTGGGCTCTACAAGTACATTCAGATTGACGTCGTAGAGGTTGGTGTTCAAAAAATGTTGTTGTAAAAACTGCGTCCTCTTCATCCAATTATTGTCACAGCCTCGTACTAAACATAATACTTGAAGATTTTAGGATTTTGTGCGGTTCTGTCAGTGTGAAACTATCAAGCTGTCAAGTAAAAATACCACATTTGCCGCTTTCGCCTACATCATGCGCTAGCGTTGCGCGAATGTTGCCGGAAATAGAAACTAACTTGCCACGATCACTGTGACGTTCCAGAATAAGGCGAATTCTATAATATCTCTATAAAAAGCACCCTGCAATGGTTTAACAAGAAGCGCTGGACTGTTCTACAGTGGCCAGAATCCAGATCACATCCATAACCAGTGGAAGCTGCTGAGGGGAGCACGGCTCATAATAATGGCTGGAACAGAATGTTTGGTGTATTGGATGCCATTCCACTCCATCCATCCCCAATTAAGGTGCCACCAACCTCCTGTGTCCATAACCTATGGTGAGAGCTGAAAACAGCAGTTGGTGAAGGGCATGTTTTGAAAGCAGAATACTTAATTAAGGTGTACATGCTCATGGTAAAAAACAAATCAACAATTGAATTTCAAATAATGAATCTCAGATATATGTAGGACCCTGTAAAATCCGCGCTGCGGAGAACGCAGAAGGAATCACATAATTCAGATAAAACGTAATTCAACATAATTCATAAATTGATTGAATTTATTAGGAAATGAACTAAATGTATTGAACTTATTAGAAAATGCATTCATGTGCCCAAGTTAATAATAAGACATGGACAAAATGCATCATCAGTGATTTGAATTTCCTGCAACTTTCTCTTTTAAGAAAGTTGCAGGAAATTCAAATCACTGATGATGCATTTTGTGAATGCCACACATGAATGCCCCTCTGTGTGTGCGTGTGTGTGCGGTGCACATTGTGTAGCCATTAGCAAAACCTTTTAAATTAAATTTTAATTACAAAGTGATATCATGATTATTTGCATCAATCAGGTGGCCATTTGTTTTGTAAACTCTGCAGTCTTATGAGTGCTACAGTGACTAACTTGCATTAAAGGGTAACTACACCAAAAACTCTAAATATCATAAATTTTTCCCGGATATCAAAAGTGGTCTCCTGATTTGGTTTAAGCATTGTGGGTCCCACTCATAGACATTAAAACCAGTATAGCGACAGCGCTGACGTCATCCACATATTCCTATGGAATCTCCTGATGGCGCATGAATTTGAAGCGAGCCATATTTCTGAATAGGTCTGAATGGCTAGCAACTAGCAAAGGATAATTGTCGATGTAGATGTTTTCATCCTGCCTGAGAGGGTCAAAAGGGAGCCTCCTCAGATTGATCTGTGTCAGCACGTGGTCCTGTGTGACGACAAATGTCGGAATGGATCACTACTTAATTTAATATCTATTTGTAGCGAACTTTTCAAGAATTAACCGTGGGGATTGAAATTGATCATAATAAAGAATATTTTTGGGGGGCACTTCTGGCAATCGTAATTTATAGGCTTTCTAGGGCAGACAAGGGCTTTTGGCACCCCTAGGTTGCTACGCAGTAGTTGACCAGCAGAACTTGTGACTTCACGCTCCAGACTGGACACTGGGGGCCTGGTCCCTCTTCACACTGATCTCTCTCCAGTCCAAATACGTGGGGCCATATTAGTTTGTAGCCCAGACCGTTCGGACGCTACAAACGTTTTCGTGAGAAGACAATTTTCGGGATGTGTTCTAGTCTGACAAACAGCGCTTTAGCTCTGCCACTTTCCAGATGCGGAAGGCCGACATAGGCAGATGTGGTGGATTGAGACGTAGCCCACACAAAAAAACTGATATCTCTACTTCCATGACTTTTTTAAACCAGTACCAGTTTATCTTCAGACGAGTCCCGTGATACTTGTGGAGGTCATAGAACAAAACAGAGAACATCATCCGAGAGATTCTCTCCTTTCCATAGTGGGGTCATATTCGTTTGTAGCTCAAATGGACAGAAATTCAGAACAGTGCCGTGGGGATTGAGGGAGTCATGGAGCAAAATAGAGAACACCATTGTGAGTCTCCATTTTCCATAGTGGGGTCATATGTGGTCCACCACCTGGATTCAGTCCTTTGTAACAACATTTGAAATAGTTTTTTTTACATTAGAAAAATGTAGAGACACTGAGCTCGACAATTGTATATCATACACTGCAGTTTAGGAACAATGAGAAAGTAATTCTGCTTTGAAAGTTGATAATCTTGCAACGTGAATAAATGTTTTGTTACACTTACTGGAGGGCTCTTCTTTGTCTACACCCATTCTGTCACGCCTGCTCCCGCTCTCCCTCGCTGGCGCTCGAAGGCTCCAGGCTGCCTGCCATTACGCACACCTGTCTCCATCATTACGCGCAGCTGCGCAATATTGGATTCACCTGGACTCCATTACTTTGTTGATTACTCCTTTATATCTATCTGCTCCTCACTTTGTTCTTGGTGTCAGCATTGATGTTGTTATTTTTTCCCTGTCCAGACACTGTTCCTGTTGTTTCATGTCCGTGTTTCACCTGTACCTGCTTCTCGTCTCCAGCGTCGATCCTCAAAGAACGCTGACATCACTAAAGGAAGCATCAGGGAGTTGTTGTTTTTTGTTTTGGATGGTGACGTCGGGTCTGGATGCCGTCGCCAATGGAACCGGTGGTGCCTCAGCTAGCTCGTCGGGCTTCCACGCCTTAGCTGGCTTGAAAGGTCTTCTTGCCCCAGTTGGCTCGGCAGACGCCCACCCCACATCATGTTCAGCTGGCCCGTCAGGCTCCCACGCCTCAGCGGGTTCGTCGGGCTCCCACGCCTCAGCGAGCTCGCCGGGCTCCCACGCCTCAGAGGGCGCCAGGTTGCCTTATATTACGCACATCTGTCTCCATCATTACGCACAGCTGCGCAATATTGGACTCCATTACCTTGTTGATTACCACCTCTATATCTGTCTGCTCCTCACTTTGTTCCAGGTGTCAGCATTGATGTCGTTATTTTTCCCCTGTCCAGACGCTGTTCCTGTTCTGTTTCATGTCTGTGTTTCATTAAATGTTCACTCCCTGTACCTGCTTCTCGCCTCCAGCGTCGATTCTTACACATTCAGCATCGGTCACATCCCCTTAAGCCTTAGCCCCACCCATCTCTTTAAGGATTCACAGTAGTTAACAACCAAAGATTTCAAGACTAAAAGTGGTGGAAGAATTAACAAAGTAAGTAGTAGTAAAAATAGACTATCTAGTCCTTGGCCTTTATCCTAATTCTTCACATTATCTCCGGTAAACACACATTATATCAAATAAAATGTATGTTTATTTGTCACATGCACAGGATACAGAAGGTGTAAACGGTACAGTGAAATGGTTGCTTGCATTATGGAGTCTTTTGTTTAGATATGTAATTAGCTTGTCACGACTTCAGCCGAAGTTGGTCCCTCAGCTTGCTCTGGTGGCTTTCGGCGGCCGAAGTCACCGGTCTTCTAGCTACCGCCGGTCTACTTTTCATTTTCTATGTTTTTTTGTCTTCATTATACACACCTGGTTTCTATCCCATAATTACATGTTCCTTATTTAACCCTCTGTTCCCCTCATGTTTTTATTTGTGTTTCATTTGGTTCCGTGTTTTCGAGAGGTTGGTTTTTCCCCCACTCGTGTATATTGGAAATATTGAGTAAAGCATTTGAAAACTCATATTTGTTGTCCTGCGCCTGACTCTGCCTTACCGGCATCACGAAGAATTTTGACATAGCTAGCTAAACAATGAACCTTAATCCCAACTCTAATGCAGCTTTCAAAATAACTGGGAATATTTTTTTTAAACTCATACTGGGAAGAAACGGTTTGAACGGTCATCCAACTCGGAATTCGACTCGGGAACTCGGGCCTCTTTCTAGAGATCCTACAAAGATTATATACATAATGTTAGCTAGCGAGCTAGTTAGCTAACAGTACACTTTAACTTGCAATGAAAATGACTAAATTAGAACATATAATATCTGAAAATGTAGCTAGACTCTTATCCGTGCATAGATAAAAGATTCTCCCTCTGTCATGGATGCCATGGTTGCCCTTAGTTTAAATATGTAATCCTGAGACAGGTACTTTATACAACTTCCTTGTAGAAAGAGGAGGAAAGGAAGCGCTACTAAGGTATACAATATTAAATGTTGGTAGACAGAATGTGCTCTTTGGTAAACTGGATGAATTGGTCATCAAAAAAAAAGAAAGAAGGACCAAGGAACTTCATATAATTAATTAAAATGCCTTTATTAGTATGGCATGATCAATAGAAACAACGTTTTTTTTTTTAAACTACGCTTTTCGGCTGCATGGTCGTACTCCCTGACGAAGGCCGAAACGCGTAGTTTTTTTTTATGTTGTTTCTATTGAACGTGCCATACTAATAAAGGCATTTTAATGAATTATATGAAGAGTGCCATGGTCCTTATTTCTTTTTTTGATGATCCTTCTTTCCTTGTTCTCTTTTTGGACTCTCCGCATTTGACAATCATCTCTCTGCTTCCACCGGGCATCCCACTGATTTCAATACTCTGTAAACTTCTTCTGTGACAACGACAGCATTTCTTCCCCACCATTGTCATCAGAAGACTCTACAATGTCTGGTTCAATGAAAATGTCAGAGAGAGTCAGCATGGCACGATCATCCTCCAGAAAGTAGTCCATCACAACTTTTTCCCACTGAGCTAAACTTTTTCAGTTCTTCATGATATCTTAAAAAAAAAACAGCGGTAGGCTGGATTATCCACACATACTTAGCAGTTAATGTTATAGGCAGAAGCATGCTACATGGCAGACCAATCCGAACTCATCTCTCACCATGGAACTCATCTCTCGGCATATCCACCCCATCCATTATCTCAGCCAATCATGGCTAGTGGGAAGGTCCCTGTATTTTTCCTTGGCTAAACCTACTATGCTCGTTATTGATCAATTGTATTCATATTTACAGATGGCATACAAGTTTGTAATTAAGGCACATTAAAGTTCACATATTCCAGAAGACATTTCTGCAAAAAACGTATTTTAATAAAAAATGCTAATAAAACAAAGTGCCTCTCCTGTGAAGTAGTGACGTGCAACACACACCTAGTTTCTTAAAACGGGTCACATATTAGTTTGTAGCCCAAACTGTTTGGACACTACAGATGTTTTTGTGAGAAGACCGATTTTCGAGATGTGTCCTGGTCGCTGTAGCTCTGCCACTTTCCACCGCAGATGCGAAAGCGACATATGTATGTGGTGGATTGAGATACAGCCCATACAAAAAAACTGCTATCTCTAGCTATAACACAGATTTTGATTGGGGCTCTATAAATAAAAATATCATGTAAAGCAAATCCCACAATTTTACTTCAAGTAAAATTACTATCTAGTTGTTGTTTGTGTTTTTATTGACATATATAAGGTTGTAGTAGGTGAGATGGGAAGATGTAAGAGAGAAATATAGCACAGAAAGTTGTTTGACAGGGGATCGAATCCCTGCCTCAGGGATTGCAGGGTGCAATTTGATATACTGGGGCACCAGCACTACCACCAGACCAGTCCATGGCACAGCATCCATTTGACATTTTAACAATCTTACATATACTGTATATGTCAAAGTAGCATACCATATAAGAAACTAGATGGTAATTCTCCATTTAGAAAAATTGTGGGACTTGCTTTAGCTCTTTCATACTATTTTTGTGGTAGTGGAAGGAGTGTTCTGATTTGAGATTTGAAAAGCAGTGAAGTAGACTAAGATTTCATAGTTTTTGTCAAACTTGTTGGGAAAGTGGTAAAAATGTCAGTTGTTTGTTGATGTGGCTACTAAAACAACTGTTTCGTTTGATTGGTTGAAGATATTTATTTTCTGATTTTAGATTTGAAAAGCAGAGAAGTAATTCAAGATGTCATAACCTCTGTCAGGGATCATCAACTAGATTCATTTCAAACCTTGCTTACATGTCTCTCTATTATGCGTGGGAATACTTGGGAACAGATTTAATACATTAAAATCACTTGGAGCTGATTTCCTGTATGTCCAACAATGAAAAGGCACACCAAAAGAAAACATTTCTCCAAAAACTTGGTAAAATAAAACCACTCATGGGCCCAAAGTTTTTGTCAAAATAGCTGATTTGTGTCAAAAGTAATGTCAGACATTATTTACAGTGAATAGAATGTTGGAAGTCATGATGTCACAATGGGACCTTCAGAATTATTTCATTTGTCCACTTTTAATCCCATTAGTGGATGAGGACAAAAAGTTGAATAGTTTAAAAGGTATAAATGCTATCAAAACGTTTTCTACAAGTACCCTGGTCCTGACCGGTCTGCATGTTATGAATGACATTTCTAGCTTTAACGGAGTAAGAGGAGTAGTGTTCCAAATAATAATACAACATTTTTACAAGATTTAAAGTGTGAACTTTTGCTTTCTCAAATCCTATTAATAATTGAATAAAATACTGGTTCCTTATCTCACCTTTTGAAGCTGCCAGCCGCACTGAGGCCTGGGGCTGGATTTAGACATTAACCCAGAGGCATTGATACTGCACACCCTCAGGTTCCGGCTCTCCAAGAAGTGTGCCCAGAGCTTTTTCCTGTGTCTCCTGCAGAGGGCAAGAGAAGTCATACTGAGTTTAATACAAAGCCCCACCTTCAGATTTCATGATCCTCAGATCATACTGTAAAGTACGTTGCTCTGGGTCAGAGCTTTGTGTGCCTGGATCTTGTACACTGATCCACTGTATTTGTACTGCTCGTGGAGTAGACATCACCCTCATCCACTTATGATGGAGTTTGTCAGCTCTATATGCTCAGAAGAAAATGTTATAACATTGGGTATATAACAAAAGGTTTAATGCGTTCAACTTGTTATGACTTATAATGTTTTGTCTTCCAATATGGCAATATTTCAATTAACTTAAATTGGCTGATAATAACTTGCTCTGTGGTGAGGTTTCCCCTAGGTACAGATCTAGGATCAGCTTCCCCTCCCCATTCCTAACCATTAGTGGGGAAAATGCAAAACTTCCCAAAGATCAGCGTCTAGGCGAGGGGTGTCAAACTCATTCCGTAGAGGACCTAAGGTCTATTTTCACCTTTAAATTAAGCCCGAGACCACCAGGTGTGGAAAGTTCCATACTAATTAGTGA
This sequence comes from Brachymystax lenok tsinlingensis, assembly GCA_030435695.1. Classification (NCBI taxonomy): domain Eukaryota; kingdom Metazoa; phylum Chordata; class Actinopteri; order Salmoniformes; family Salmonidae; genus Brachymystax; species Brachymystax lenok. Next base: position 40,508,423 of record CM059804.1, on the reverse strand, counting down.
CCTTAATTCATTAATCAAGGACAAGGGAGGAGTGAAAACCCACAGACACTTGGCCCTCTGTGGAAGCTATTTGACATCTGTGGTCTAAGGGGAACTTCACTCTACACCAATAGGATGATACTATACATTATAAGATACCTCACATGGGGCCGATCTTAGCACAAGTCTTTCAGTGCATTAACACTAGAACCGCTGGACCTCGATGGACCCCCCATCAACTGAATGAGCAGTCATTCTGACTGAAACACTCTAACAGTGTAATTAATATATTTCATGTGTGCTATCGCAAAAATAATAATTTTGTTGTGTTTATAAAGGCCTTGGGTAACATTGGAATACAATTTTTATTTTACTTCAAATAACAAATTAGCATCTTCATTAGTTTGTTACTGTAAGCTAAATGTAATAATACTAACCAAAAATAAACTTGCCTAAATTCAAGTTCAATCAATTTTATTCATGGAGTGCCTTTGGAAAACTATGGAAATGAAAGGATATGCATTGGAACATGGTAACAGCTTATTTTTATAATGAGAAAATAGAATAAAAAATTCCCCAATCTTTATTTTTGTTGAACCAGGCAAGTCAGTTAAGAACAAATTATTATTTACAATGACGGCCTACCCCGGCCAAACCCTAACCCGGACGACGCTGGGCCAATCACTGAGACGCACGGCCAAAAGACACTCGATCAAATGAGGAAAATATAGGTAGCCTAAATATCATTATAAGCGCCAAGTGGCCTTCATAAATAGTGCAACTCAGCACAAAAACAATAATGCCATTATAATGAATATAAGTGTTGACACAATTTCGTAACTTTCATTTGCTTGACACACTATATGGTCAAAAATATGTAGACACCTGCTCGTCGAACATCTCATTCCTAAATCATGGTCATTAATATGGAGTTGGTCCCCCCTTTGCTGCTATACCAGCCTCCACGCTTCAGGGAAGTCTTTCCACTAGGTGTTGGAACATTGCTGTGGGGACATACTTCCTTTCAGCCACAAGAGTGTTAGTAAGGTCCGGCACTGATGTTGGGAGATTAGGCCTGGCTCACAGTCGGCGTTCCAATTCATCCCAAAGGTGTTCGATGGGGTTGAGGTCAGGGCTCTTTGCAGGCCAGTCAAATTCTTCCACACTGATCTCGACAAACCATTTCTGTATGGACCTTGCTTTGTGCACGGGGATATTATCATGCTGAAACAGGAAAGGGCCTTCCCCAAACCGTTGCCTCAAATTTGGAAGCACATAATCGTCTAGAATGTCATTGCATGCTGTAGCATTAATATTTCTCTTAACTGGAACTAAAGGGCCTAGCCCGAACCATGAATAACACCCCAAGACCATTATTCCTCCTCCACCAAACTTTACAGTTGGCACTATCCATTGGGGCAGGTAGCGTTCTCCTGGCATCCGCCAAACCCAGATTTGTCCATCGGACTTGCCAGATGGTGAAGCGTGATTCATTACTCCAGAGAACGTGTTTCCACTCCAGAGTCCAATGGTGGCAAGCTTTACACCACTCTAGCTGACACTTGGCGTTGCTCGTGGTGATCTTAGGCCTGTTTGCGGCTGCTCGGCCATGGAACCCCATTTCATGAAGCTCCCGACGAACAGTTCTTGTACTGATGTTGCTTCCAGAGGCAGTTTGGAACTCGGTATTGAGAGTTGCAAATGAGGACAGACGATTTTTCAGCCCTCGGTGGTCCAATTCTGTGAGCTTGTGTGGCTTACTACTTTGCGGCTGAGCCATTCTTGCTCCTAGATGTTTCCACTTCACAATAACAGCACTTACAGATGAGCGGTGAAGCTCTAGCAGGGGAGATATTTTATGAACTGACTTCTTGGAAAGGTAGCATCCTATTACGGTGCCATGTTGAATTCACTGAGCTCCTTATTATGGGCCATTCTACTGACAATGTTTGTCTATGGAGATTGTATGGCCGTGTGCTCGATTTCAGGCACCTGTCAGCAACGGATGTGGCTGATATAGCTGAATTCACTCATTTGAAAGGGTGTCCACATGCTTTTGTATATGCAGTTGAAGTCAGAAGTTTACATACATACACCTAAGCCAAATACATTTAAACTCAGTTTTTCATAATTCCTGACAAATAATCCTAGTAAAAATTCCTTGTCTTAGGTCAGTTAGGATCAACACTTTATTTTAAGAATGTGAAATGTCAGAATAATAGTAGAGAGAATTGCAGCTTTTATTTCTTTCATCACATTCCCAGTGGGTCAAAAGTTTACATACACTCAATTAGTATTTGGTAGCATTGCTTTTAAATTATTTAACTTGGGTCAAAAGTTTTGGGTAGCCTTCCTCAAGCTTCCCACAATAAGTTGGGTGAATTTTGGCCCATTCCTCCTGACATTCCTCCGGACAGAGCTGGTGTAACTGAGTCAGCTTTGTAGGTCTCCTTGTTCGCACACACTTTTTCAGTTCTGCCCACACATTTTCTATGGGAATCAGGTCAGGGCTTTGTGATGGCCACTCCAATACCTTGACTTTTTTGTCCTTAACAACTTTGGAAGTATGCTTGGGGTCATTGTCAATTTGGAAGACCCATTTGTGGCCAAGCTTTAACTTCCTGACTGATGTCTTGAGATGTTGTTTCAATATATCCACATAATGTTCCTTCCTCATGATGCCATCTATTTTGTGAAGTGCACCAGTCCCTCCTGCAGCAAAGCACCCCCCACAACATGATGCTGCCACCCCCGTGCTACACGGTTGGAATGGTGTCTTTCGGCTTGCAAGCCTCCCCCTTTTTCCTCCAAACATAACGATGGTCATTATGGCCAAACAGTTCTATTTTTGTTTCATCAGACCAGAGGACATTTCTCCAAAAAGTATGATCTTTGTCCCCATGTGCAGTTGTAAACCGTAGTCTGGCTTTTTTAATGGCGGTTTTGGAGCAGTGGCTTCTTCAATGCTAAGCGGCCTTTGCGGTTATGTCAATATAGGACTCGTTTTACTGTTTTTATAGATACTTTTGTACCTGTTTCCTCCAGCATCTTCACAAGGTCCTTTGCTGTTGTTCGGGCGATTGATTTGCACTTTTCTCACCAAAGTACGTTCATCTCTAGGAGACAGTAAGCGTCTCCTTCCTGAGCGGTATGACGGCTGCGTGGTCCCATGGTGTTTATATTTGCGTACTATTATTTGTACAGATGAACGTGGTACCTTCAGGCGTTTGGAAATTGCTCCGAAGGATGAACCAGACTTGTGGAGGTCTACAAATGTTTTTCTGAGGTCTTGGCTGATTTCTTTAGATTTTCCCATGATGTCAAGCAAACAGGCACTGAGCTTGAAGGTAGGCCTTGAAATACATCCACAGGTACACCTCTAATTGACTCAAATTATGTAAATTTGCCTAACAGAAGCTTCTAATGCCATGACATCATTTTCTGGAATTTTCCAAGCTGTTTAACCTCTCTGCATCCGGTGAAATTGCAGAGCGCCAAATTCAAATGATAAAAATACTTATTTCAAACATTCATGAAAGTACAAGTGTTGCACACCATTCAAAAGCTTAGAATCTTGTTAATCTAACAGCGTTGTCAGATTTCAAAAAGGCTTCACGGCGAAAGCAGAACATTTTATTGTCTGAGGACAGCGCCCCGCTCAAATATTCAATTAGCATAATAACATAACCAGCAGAGGTGTCACAAAACTCAAAAATTGCATAAAATAAACCGCTTACCTTTGAAGATCTTCATCTGATGGCATACCCAAGAGTCCCGGTTACACAATAAAAGGTCCTTTTGTTCGATAAAGTCCCTCTTTATATCCATAAAGCTCCGTTTGTTTGGCGTGTTTTGTTCAGTAATCCACCTGCCCAAAGGCGTTCATCCATGCAGACAAACAATATCCCAAAAGTACCGGTAAAGTTTGTCGGAACAAGTCAAACAGCATTTGTAATCTATACTCAGATACCCGAAAATGAATATAAACTATAATATTTCAGACGGAATATAGCCTCATGAATAGAAGAGAAAAAGTGCTAAAAGCGCGCGCTGACTGTTACGTACGAAATCCATAATAGAACACTTGACCTGACCTCAGGAAGAACTTCCCTAACTCCATGGTTTTTCAAGATGAATTTTTGAAACCTTTTTCTAAAGACTATTGACATCTAGTGGATCTGGGAGCTATTCCCCTATATAACCAATAGGCCTTCAATTGAAAACTGGTCACCTCAAAAAAATCCAACTTCCTGGATGGATTTTGCTCGGGTTTTCGCCTGCCATATCCGTTCTGTTATTCTCTCAGACATTATTTTACAGTTTTAGAAACTTCAGAGTGTTTTCTATCCAAAGCTATTATATGCATATCCTAGCTTCTGGGCCTGAGTAACAGGCAGATTTCTTTGGGCACGTTTTTCATCAGAACCTCAAAATACTGCCCCCTAGCTCAAACAGGTTAAAGGCACAGTCAACTTAGTGTATGTAAACTTCGGACCCACTGGAATTGTGATACATTGAATTATAAGTGAAATAATCTGTCTGTAAACAATTGTTGGAAAAATTACTTGTGTCATGCACAAAGTAGATGTCCTAACCGACTTGCCAAAACTATAGTTTGTTAACAAGAAATTTGTGGAGTGGTTGAAAAACGAGTTTTAATGACTCCAACCTAAGTGTATGTAAACTTCCGACTTCAACTGTATAGTGTACCTTTGTTTGGATGTAGTGCATAATTATATATTTATTGTGTTCTGTTGTCTTGTCATTCTTATGCACCTTTGTAGAATGAAACAGTAGACTGACAAGACATCTTTGATTCGATGGACTGCTACTGTATAGGGTAAGATTTAAGATTAAAATTAGAATGGATCAATAACAATAGAATGTCTCTCCCTGTTCTTAATTCACAATTGGTGATTACATAATTATGCATCGTTCGCTTCCCCTCAATAATCAACTCACCTATTTTCCCCATCATACTTTACTTAATTTATTTCATCTGTTGTGTGTGGGGCATGCTGGGGCATGCTGAGGAGTATTTATGTCTGTAATAATGCCCTTTTTTGGGGGAGAAATTATTCTGATTGGTTGGGCCTGGCTCCCCAGTGGGTGGGCCTAAGCCCTCCCAGGCCCACCCATGGCTGCGCCCCTGCTAGTCATGTAAAATACATAAATTATGGCCTAATGAATTTATTTCAATTGACTGATTTCCTTCTATAAACTGTAACTCAGTAAAATATTTTGCATGTTGCATTTTTGTTCAGTATAGTATAGTAAATGGCAGATTCAGATTGTAACTTTGAGCAATAAAACGACCCGAAATCAGTAATTCTTTTATGGATGGAGGCAAGAGACATTTGATTGTTGGCAACTACAGATGATGTACATAAACACTAAATTACTAACAGGGTGCACTATTTCTAAAGCACTGTGCCACCTTCTTTATACTCCTACACCATTGTTTGAAAGGTTATGGAAGATATAGAAATGCATTTATTTATGGCTACATTTGTGTTTGCTATGTATACAGTGGGTTGCAAAACCCTTGGCATTTTTCCTATTTTGTTGCCTTACAACCTGGAATTGCTGACAACATTTATTGACCACAACCACATAACTACTGATCACACCCCAATTGACCACTCATCTATTGAACGTAATAACTGTCAACAACCGCAACATTTCTGACCACCACAGAAATACTGACCACAACCATACAACTTCTAACCACTTACCACAATTAGTGAACACAACCACACAACTTCTGACCAAAATCACACAACTACTGACCACAACTACAAAACTGCTGACAACATTTATTGACCACAACCACATAACTAATGAACACAAAGACATCTTCTGTCATCTCAACTAGTGACTACGCAACTGCTGATCACAACAACTGCCCGCAACCACCCAAATTCTGACCACATCTAGATGAACAAATCCATACTACTGACAACAACGACAACTACAATTAGTGACCACAACCACCAAACTTCAGACCAAAACCAATTAACGACTAACCACAACCACACAACTACAGAAAACAACAACAGAACTTCTAACCACAACCACACAGCTACAGTAGCTTGCAAAAGTATTCACCCCCTTGGCATTTTTCTTATTTTGATGCCTTACAACCTGGAATTAAAATAGATATTTGGGGGGTTTGTATCATTTTATTTACACAACATGCCTACCACTTTGAAGATGCAAAATATTTTTTTATTGTGAAACAAGAAATTTTACAAAAAAACTGAAAACTTGAGCGTGCATAACGATTCAGCCCCCCAAAGTCAATACTTTGTTGAGCCACCTTTTGCAGCAATTACAGCTGCAAGTCTCTTTGGGAATGTCTCTCTAAGCTTTTTCAAGGCAAAACTGCTCCAGCTCCTTCAAGTTGGATGGGTTCAGCTGGTGTAGAGCAATCTTTAAGTCATACCACAGATTCTCAATTGGATTGAGGTCTGGGCTTTGACTAGGCCATTCCAAGACATTTAAATGTTTCCCCTTAAACCACTCGAGTGTTGCTTTAGCAGTATGCTTAGGATCATTGTCCTGCTGGAAGGTGAACCTCCGTCCCAGTCTCAAATCTCTGGAAGACTGAAACAGGTTTCCCTCAAGAATTTCCCTGTATTTCCCATCATTCCTTCAATTCTGACCAGTTGCCCAGTCCCCGGGGTGATGAGACGTATTGGGTTTGTGACAGAGTTTTCCTTGATGGCCAAAAAGCAGTCTGACCAGTGTACCTCTTCCATATGTTTGGGGAGTCTCCCACATGCCCTTTGGCAAACACCAAACATGTTTGCTTATTTTTTTCTTTAAGCAATGGCTTTTTTCTGGCCACTCTTCCGTAAAGCCCAGCTCTATAGCGTGTATGGCTTAAAGTGGTCCTATGGACAGTCTCCGCTGTGGAGCTTTGCACAGGGTTATCTTCGGTCTTTTTGTTGCTTCTCTGATTAATGCCCTCCTTGCCTGGTCCATGAGTTTTGGTGGGCGGCACTCTATTGGCAGGTTTGTTGTGGTGCCATATTCTTTCAATTTTTTGATAATGGATTTAACTTCTTAGGGAGCGGCTGCATAGGTGATGGTTTTGGAGAGTCTGGCATGCGCAAAGTAAAATGCTTGCCACTCAGGCCAGGAAAATAGGATATGCACATAATTAGTACTATTGGATAGGAAACACTCTGAAGTTTCTAAGAGTTTCAAATAATGTATGTGAGTATAACAGAACTGAAATAGCAGGCGAAAACCTGAGGAAAATCCATCCGGATTTGCAGTTTTTTTTTTTTGTAAATGACCATCTTCTCCATTTTGCCTATTGCATACAACGTTATGTAGGACTGAGACTGCAGTACTTATGGCTTCCACTAGATGTCAACAGTCAACAGTCAAAGACTGGGAATTCTAAGAGTATCCAGAACGGATAGGAACAGGAAGAAGTCAGAGGACCGCTTTTGTAAACAAGGTTTGACGCGTGCGAGATTGTGAACGCGCACCACTTTATTTTTCTTTCCTATCGTTCACGTTATCGTCCGGTTGAAATATTACACCAAATATACACAAAAGGATACCTCAGGATACATTAAAAATGTTTGATTTGTTTGTAGAAAGTGTATAGGTATAATTTGAACGTGTTCTCTTCACGGTTCAATGGGCGACTCAACAGTGTATTTTCTGATCATAACGCGCCAACCAAACTGAGATTTATGGATATAATAAATAACTTTTTCTAACAAAATAACCATTGGATGTCTTCGTTGGACACTTGGGAAGCCCTCAGCAGAAGTTCTTCGAAAGGTAAGGGATTTTATATTAGCGATTTTATGCATTTTTTGAGACCCGTGTTGGTTATGGATTTATGCTAATGCATAAAATATGAGAGGGGCTATCCTCAAACAATCAAATGTTGTGCTTTCGCCGTAAAGCCTTTTTGAAATCTGACAACGCTGTGATATTGCCAAGAATCAGAGCTTTTGATGACTATGCAACACTTGTATATTGATGAATGTTTAATAATTCAACTTTTGGATTTTGAATTTGGCGCCTCACATTTCACCGGGTAGTGTCGGGAGTGCTCCCTATGTAGTTAATGGTGCTCTGTGGGATGTTCAAAGTTTTGCATATTTTTGGTCTTTGTGGTGGTGCTTGGTGGTGCCTTATGCTTAGTCGTGTTGCAGACTCTGGGGCCTTTCAGAACAGGTGTATACAGTGAGGGAAGAAAAAATAATTTGATCCCCTGCTGATTTTGTACGTTTACCCACTGACAAAGAAATGATCAGTCTATAATTTTAATGGGTTTATTTAAACAGTGAGAGACAGAATAACAACAAAAAAATCCACATGCGTTTTTCTGGATTTTTTTTGGCTGTTATTCTGTCTCTCACTGTTCAAATAAACCTACCATTAAACTTATAGACTGATAATTTCTTTGTCAGTGGGTAAACGTAAAAAATCAGCAGGGGATCAAATTCTTTTTTCCCTCACTGTATATACTGAGATCATGTGACAGATCATGTGACACTTAAATAAAGTCCACCTGTGTGCAATCTAACTAATTATGTGACTTCTGAAGGTAATTGGTTGCACCAGATCTTATTTAGGGGCTTCATAGCAAAGGGAGTGAATACACATATGGAATATAGAATCTTTTTAAACAAGTAATTTCTTTTCATTTCACTTCACCAATTTGGACTCTTTTGTCCATTTACATGAAATCCAAATAAAAATCCATTGAAATTACAGGTTGTAAAGCAAAAAAATAGGAAAATGCCAAGGGGGATGAATACTTTTGCAAGGCACTGTATTCTATTACAGACACCTTCATGCACACATTTATATTATATGTGTAAAAAGTCTCATTAAACATTTTGTATGTTACTGTCCCTACTACAACAAAGAAATACGTAAATACATTTAATTTTAACTTTGAAAAATTACATTGAAAAAGTGATTCGTTTTTTAACCCGGCAGGCTCTCGGGCGTGAGCCAGCACGAGATGCAAAAGTGATTGAGTTTGATTAAAACTCTTAACCTGCCTTTCCAATTTGACAAATTTGAAAATTCTAACATATATTTTACGGAAAAGGGATTTATATTTCTTGACTATGCACCATGCTGCCTTGTTGACAACATGACTGAGTGGTGCAGATTACTGTTCCATTTGAGAAGGGCGTTTCTGCCCGTTCACGTCACTGGCTCTAAAGCGGTGTAACCTCATGCAAATTCCAGCAATGCGGCTTATGATTACCCAGAGAGGAAATCTCTTTCTAGGCAGCTTAACAGTAACACCAAAGACAGTATAGTATGAAGATAGGCAGAAACTGCATTGCCAATAGAAATCCACGATCACACTTGTAGGCCATGCCATCGCGACGTTGGCTAGCTAAGCTCATGCTCAGAAATGCCATCTTGTGCCGTCAAATCAAAAGCACTCCTTTGATATAAAGTTGTTTTTGACAAAAATGAAAATGTGTCAGTTGTTTAAGACATTGGCTCGAGTCTAGGTTGTGCCTTTAGATTTAGAGAAAATTAACAACTAAGGAAGAATGTTTCACTTCTCTCATTGACTTCTGAAACCCCGGCCTGGTCTGCTTCGCAAGCGCCTGTCAAAGCAGCTTTACAGTAACATTGTGCTGAATAGCCTACCACCAACATGCTGCTTTGCATATTGTTTGGAAGAACCCACGAGGGGAGATTTTGGCATCAAATAATGGCAAATAGTGAGCAATGGGAATTGAATGTGAAAGACAGGCACTTGTTGGAAACCTTTTTAGGTTTCCAACTGCACTTGTGTTAACAGTTGTTAACAAACCACGATTCCATGTTTAAAATATCAACAAACTGCAGAAAAAGTATATTATAGTGCATCAGCCTTTACCTATGGTTACTGTTGAGGATGAGTACATTATTTTGATTAAACATACACTTTGAAACCAGAATGCTGTCTTTTGTCATATTTATAAGTACAGCATCAATGAGCCGTGTCTGGAGACTAACACTCTTCGCCATTATATAACCATAAGCTCAGTATATTATTTTACACCAGGACTGCACCTGTAGTTTACTATGCTAATATCCCATGATGATACAATTTTCCATCTGTTGTTTGGAGGCATACTTAGCTACTCAGTGTGACCCTCACTCACTTGTTGCGGCGATAGAGAGCCATGCATGCCACTCCGAGAAAACAGATCCCTGAGGCAATGCTGAAGATGGACAGCACCTTTCTCTGGTAAGTCTTACGGCTTTCTGTGGAGACACAGGCAAATAAATATGATGTTAAAGCCACGCTCTGTATATACATGTAGAGTACCTTCTCTGCAGAGACACAGGCAAAATAGTACTGTTAAAGCCACACTCGATATGCATATAGAGTACCATCAAAGAGTGAGCCACCAACAAAAAAAGTTTAATGTAAAGAATCAGACACCACACACAAATCCTCACTAGTAACACACACAATAGTAATAGTCAGTTTTGTGAAAACAAGAAAAAAACATATTAACTTCTTAGAGAGCGGCAGCAGAGGTGACGGTTTTGGAGAGTCTGGCTGCCCAAAGTAAAATGCCTGCCAATCAGGCCCAGAAAATAGGATATGCACATAATTAGCATGATTGGATAGAAAACACTCTGAAGTTTCTAAAAGTGTTAAAATGATGTATGTGAGTATAACAGAACTGATATAGCAGGCGAAAGCCCAAGAAATGTCTGTCCGGATATTATTTTTTGTGACCTTTGCTCTGTTTTTTTTTGTGACCTTTGCTCTGCTCTGTCCCTATTGATTTCTATTTTAACTAGGACTGAGACTGCAGTACCTATGGCTTCCACTAAATGTCAACAGTCTTTATACAGAGATTGGAAGCTGTAGCCCTGAGCAGAACGCATAGGAACAGGAAATAGTCGAGGTAGCTCAGATGTCAACAAGATTTTACGGGCGCGAGACCGTGTGCGAGCCCCACTGTATTTTCCTTTTATAACGTTTAGGTTACCATGCAAGTAAAATATTATCGCTAATATTCATAAAAGGATAGCTGAGGATGCATTATAAATGATCTATGATTTGTTTAGGAAAAGTTGATAGGTATATTTGAACGCGTTCTCTTCACAGTTCAATGGGCGATTCAACGTTGGATTAACTGAACATAACGCGCCAACCAAACGGAGATGTATGGATATAATAAATAAATTTTTCTAACAAACCATTGGAACAGAACCATTGGATTCTTCGTTGGACACTTGGGAAGCCCTCAGCAGAAGTTCTTTGAAAGGTAACAGATTTTATATTAGCGATGTTATGCGTTTTTTGAGACCTGCGTTTGTAATGGATTCATGCTAATGCATAAAATATGATAGATGGCTATCCTCAAACAATCAAATGTTGTGCTTTCGCCGTAAAGCCTTTTTGAAATCTGACAACGCTGTGATATTGCCAAGAATCAGAGCTTTTGATGACTATGCAACACTTGTATGTTGATGAATGTTTAATAATTCAACTTTTGGATTTTGAATTTGGCGCCTTACATTTCACCGGGTAGTGTCGGGAGTGGCCCGCTAGCGCGCCGCTACTCCCTAAGTAGTTAAATCCACACTACTGTAAGATGTGCATATCAAATCAAACGCAAAGGTCACAAACACAAATCAAAAGTCACATGCGCCAAATACAACAGGTGTAGACTTCACCGTGAAATGCGTACCTACAAGCCCTTAACAGCAATGCAGTTTTAAGAAAAATAAGAGTTAAGAAAAAAGATTTACTAAATAAAACAAAGTAAAAAATAAAAGAGCAACAATAAAATAACAAAAACGAGGCTATATACAAGCGGTACCGGTACTTAGTCAATGTGCGGTGCTACAGGTTAGTTGAGGTAATTGAGGTAAGTGGCAGTGGCGTAAAAACAATGCGAATAGTCCGATTGGGCATTTGATTAGCTGTTCAGCAGTCTTATGGCTTGGCGGTAGAAGCTGTTAAGAAGCCTTTTGGACCTAGATGTGGTGCTCCGGTACTGATTGCTATGCGGTAGCAGGGAGAACAGACTATGACTAGGGTGGATGTAGTCTTTGGTAATTCTTAGGGCCACCCTCTGACACCGCCTGGTATAGAGGTCCTGGATGGCTGGAAGCTTGGCCGCAGTGATGTACTGGGCATAACTCACTACCCTCTGTAGCGTTGGAGGCCGAGTAGTTGCCATACCAGGCAGTGATGCAACCAGTCAGGATGCTCTCGATGGTGCAGCTGGAGAAGTTTGAGGATCTGAGGACCCATGCCAAATCTTTTCAGTCTCCTGAGGGGGAATAGGCTTTGTCGTGCCCTCTTCACGACTGTCTTGGTGTGTTTGGACCATTATGGTTTTTGGGGATGTGGACACTATATTGCAAACTCTTATAATTAGTGGTGACACGAAGAATCATGGAGATTCTAAAGGAACCCTAGAGTTCCTAAAGTAACCATTCTAGTTAATTTGTTCATATACATTCTATTTCAGAGCTGTTGGAGATTGTATCCAAGATGGCGTAGCAGTCGGACGTGTATTTTGTCTTGTCCCGTCCTGTCCCGTGTAAATATCGTTTTTATAATATTTATATATATTTTCTTCACATATCTTTTATATATGCTCTCTAAAATTCAAATTCAAAACACTCTCCTGCAACCTGCCTCACCCAATGTGGGTCGGATCTGTGTTTTTTGTTGTTGTTTTTTTTCGAATCCGGAATCTCCCAACAAATGCTAGCCAATTTCACTAGCTAACGTTAGTATTTAGCTTACTATTGCTAGCGGGCATCAGCTAATCTTTAGCCCGGAAAAGCTTCTGCCGTTCGTATAACACGACTCAAACCTAAGCTTACCGGACCTATTTAAAAAAAAATTCTCTCCATATCCCCGGATTCCTACCGCAAGTTGGACATTTTTCACCTGGATCCTGTATCTAGCTAGCTGCTACCTGAGTGCCTATCGGCTAATGTCGGTCCCGGAGCAATGCACCAATTAGTCTTACGTTAGCCCATGCTTGACACATCTCCCGGCTGGCTGAAGAATCTCATCAGCCACTCCTGGGCTACAACACCTATCCGGACCCGTTTTTACTGCCGGTGTGGAGCCCCACCGGGCCTTCACGAGTGGACTACCGATGTTATCTGCCCGAGGGGCTTATTCAACCGGCCCTCTGTTGCCATCAGCTAACTGCGGCCTGCAAACGTTTGCTGTCTAGAGCATATCGGCTGCTAGCCAAACAGGTCCATCGGACAATTTCTTGGTACACTATTACATATTTTTGCCAACTGGCCTGGTCCCCTTCACCACACTGAACCCCATTAATCCATCACGACTGGTCTACCGACGGAAACGTACGAGGAACCTATAAACAGACTTCCTCCGTCTTTGTTAGCTGGCCTGCTAGCCTTTGCTAGCTTGCTGTCCCCGGCTAGCTGTCTGAATCGCCGTGTCCCCAACCAGCCTCACTACTAACTGAACCCTTATGTTCACTAGGCTAAGCATGCCTCTCCTCAATGTCAATATGCCTTGTCCATTGCTGTTCTGGTTAGTGTTTATTGCCTTATTTCACAGTAGAGCCTCAAGCCCTGCTCAATATGCCTTATCCAACCTTTCAGTTCCACCTCCCACACATGCAATGACATCACCTGATTTAAATGTTTCTAGAGACAATATCTCTTTCATCACCACCCAATGCCTAGGTTTACCTCCACTGTATTTACATCCTACCATACCATTGTCTGTACATTATGCCTTTAATCTATTTTATCGCCCCCTGAAACCTATTCTTTTTACTCTCTGTTCAGAACGTCCTAGATGACCAGTCATTATAGCCTTTAGCCGTACCCTTATCCTACTTTTCCTCTGGTGATATAGAGGTTAATCCAGGCCCTGCAGTGCCTAGCTCCACTCCTATTCCCCAGGCGCTCTCATTTGTTGACTTCTGCAACTGTAAAAGCCTTGGTTTCATGCATGTCAACATCAAAGTCAAAGTCACCATTATTAGTCAGTTGTACAACCAAATGCCTTCAACTGAAATGTCTTCCGCATTTAACCCAACCCCTCTGAATCAGAGAGGTGCGGGGGGCTGCCTTAATTGACAACTGAAATTGTTCAGGAGCAGAACGACAGATTTTTACCTTGTCAGCTCGGGGATTCGAACTTGCAACCCTCCGGTTACAAGTCCAACGCTAGGCTACCTGCCGCCTCCCTAAGATTGTTTTATTCACTGCCCTAGCACACTCTGCCAACCCGGATGTCCTAGCAGTGTCTGAATCCTGGCTTAGGAAGACCACCAATAACGCTGAAATTTCCATCCCTAACTATAACATCTTCAGACAAGATAGAACGGCCAAAGGGGGTGGTGTTGCTATCTACTGCAGATATAGCCTGCAGAGTTCTGTCTTACTTTCCAGGTCTGTACCCAAACAATTTGAACTTTTACTTTTAAAAATCTGCCTTTCTAGAAACAAGTCTCTCACTGTTGCCACTTGCTAAAGACCCCCCTCTGCCCCCAGCTGTGCTCTGGACACCATATGTGAACTGATTGCCTACCATATATCTTCAGAGTTCGTGCTGCTAGGTGACCTAAACTGGGACATGCTTAACACCCCGGCCATCCTACAATCTAAGCTTGATGCCCTAAACCTCACACAAATCATAATTGAACCTACTAGGTACAATCCCAAAGCCGTAAACATGGGCACCCTCATAGATGTCATCCTAACTAACTTGCCCTCCAAATACACCCCTGCTGTTTTAAACCAAGATCTCAGCGATCACTGCCTCATTGCCTGCATCCGTAATGGGTTTGCGGTCAAACGATCTCCCCTCATTACTGTTAAAAGTTCCCTAAAACACTTCAGCGAGCAGGCCTTTCTAATCGACCTGGCCAGGGTATCCTGGAAGGATATTGACCTCATCCCGTCAGTAGAAGATGCCTGATTGTTCTTTAAAAGTGCCTTCCTCACCATCTTAAATAAGCATGCCCCATTCAAGAAATTTAGAACGAGGAATAAATATAGCCCTTGGTTCTCTCCAGACCTGACTGCCCTTGACCAGCACAAAAACATCCTGTGGCGTTCTGCATTAGCAACAAAAAGCCCCCGTGATAATAAACTTTTCAGGTAAGTAAGGAATCAATATACACTGGCAGTTAGGAAAGCCAAGGCTAGCCTTTTCAAGCAGAAATTGTACTCCTGTAACACAAACTCCAAAAAGTTCTGGGACACTGTAAAGTCCATGGAGAATAAGAGCACCTTTTCCCAGCTGCCCACTGCATTGAGGATAGGAAACGCTGTCACCACCGATAAACCCACAATAATTGAGAATTTCAATAAGCATTTTTCTACAGCTGGCCATGCTTTCCACCTGGCTACCCCTACCCCGGTCAACAGCCCTGCACCCCCCTCAGTAACTCGCCAAAGCCTCCCCCATTTCTCCTTCTCCCAAATCCAGTTAGCTGAAAGAGCTGCGAAATCTGGACCCCTACAAATCAGCCGGGCTAGACAATCTGGACCCTTTCTTTTTAAAATTATCTGCAGAAATTGTTGGAACCCCTATTACTAGCCTGTTCAACCTCTCTTTCGTGACGTCTGAGATTCCCAAAGACTGGAAAGCAGCTGCGGTCATCCCCCTCTTCAAAGGGGGAGACACTCTTGACCCAAACTGCAACAGACCTATATCTATCCTACCCTGCCTTTCTAAGGTCTTTGAAAGCCAAGTTAACCTGTTACAGCTAGGGTCCCCATTTTCCGAATTTTCGCCTGTCTGACGTGCCCAAAGATAAATGCCCGCCACCCAGGGACAGAAACTAGGATATTCACATAATTAGTACTATTGGATAGGAAACACTGAAGTGTCTAAAACCATTAAGATATAGTCTGTGGGTATACCAGAACAGATATAGCAGGCAAAAATACGAGACATTTCTGTCCGGAATTCCTTTTTCTGTTGCCCTCCTCTCATTTTGAAGGCCTGGTAATATAAATCAATGGGGAATAGGACACAGGTTGCAGTACCTATGGCTTCCACTGGATGTCAACAGTCTCTGGAAAGTGTCTGAAGGAAATAGCCCTGAGCAGATCCTTATAGAAGAAGAAAGACTACAGGAAGGGAAAAATGTAAACAACCGTGCACGTTCACGAGAACGTGAACGCGCCCAGCTTTCTTTTCCTTTTATAACGTTTCAGTTACCATCCGTGTAAAATATGATCGCTATTATTCATAAAAGAATACATAAGGATGCATTATTAATGATACTTGATTTGTTTGTGAAAAGATGAGAGGTATAACTTGAACGCGATCCCTTCACTGTAAAACGGGCGAGTAGACTGACAATGCTTGGTGGAGTAGCTGAACATAACGTGCCAACAAAACTGAGATTTATGGATATAATGAATTACTTTTTCTAACAAAAGAACCATGGATTCTCTTGTTTGGACACTTGGGAAGCCATCAGCAGAAGTTATTTGAAAGGTAAGCGATTTATATTAGCTGTGATATGGACATTTTGAGAACCGAGCTGGATATGAATTTATGCTAATGAGGAAAATATGTGAGGTACTAGCCTCAAACAATCAAATGTGATGCTTTCGCCGTAAAGCCTTTTTAAAATCTGACAACGCAGTGATATTGCCAAGAAGCAGAGCTTTTGATGGCCATGCAACACTTGTATATCGATGATGTTAAATATTACACATTTTTATTTTGAATTTGCCGCGTTATGTTTGCTCTGAAAACGATCCCGCTAGCGGGATCCGTGCGCAGAGAAGTTAACAAACAAATTACCAACCATTTCGAATCCCACCGTACCTTCTCTGCTATGCAATCTGGTTTCAGGGCTGGTCATGGGTGCACCTCAGCCACGCTCAAGGTCCTAGATGACATCATAACCGCCATCGATAAGAGACATTATTGTGCAGCCGTTTTCATTGATATGGCCAAGGCTTTCGACTCTGTCAGTCATCACATCCTTATCGGCAGACTCGACAGCCTTGGTTTCTCAAATGACTGCCTCGGATGGTTCACCAATTACTTCTCTGATAGAGTTCAGTGTGTCAAATTAGAGGGCCTGTTGTCCGGGCCTTTGGCAGTCTATATGGGGGTGCCACAGGGTTCAATTCTTGGGCCGACTCTCTTCTCTGTATACATCGATGATGTCGCTCTTGCTGCAGGGGAGTCTCTGATTCACCTGTACGCAGACGACACCATTCTGTATACTTCTGGCCCCTCTTTGGACACTGTGTTAACTACCCTCCAGACGAGCTTCAATGCCATACAACTCTCCTTCCGTGGCCTACAATTGCTCTTAAACGCAAGTAAAACTAAATGCATGCTCTTCAACCGATCGCTGCCTGCACCTGTCCCCCCGTCCAGCATCACTACTCTGGACGGTACTGTCTTAGATTATGTGGACAACTACAAATACCGAGGTGTCTGGTTAGACTGTAAACTCTCCTTCCAGACTCACATCAAACATCTCCAATCTAAAATGAAATCTAGAATTGGCTTCCTATTTCTCAACAAAGCTTCCTTCACTCATGCTGCCAAACATACCCTCGTAAAACTGACCATCCTACCGATCCTCGACTTCGGTGATGTCATTTACAAAATATCCTCCAATACTCTACTCAACAAATTGGATGCAGTCTATCACAGTGCCACCCGTTTTGTTACCAAAGCCCCATATACCACCCACCACTGCGACCTGTACGCTCTCGTAAGCTGGCCTTCACTTTACACTCGTCGCCATATCCACTGGCTCCAGGTCATCTACAAGTCCCTGCTAGGTAAAGTCCCGCCGTATCTCAGCTCGCTGGTCACCTTAGCAGCACCAACCCGTAGCACGCGATCCAGCAGGTATATCTCACTGGTCACCCCCAAAGCCAATTCCTCCTTTGGCCGACTCTCCTTCCAGTTCTCTGCTGCCAATGACTGGAATGAACTACAAAAATCCCTGAAATTGGAGACACTTATCTCCCTCACCAGATTTAAGCACCAGCTGTCAGAGCAGCTCACAGACCCCTGCACCTGTATATAGCCCATCTGTAAATAGCCCAAACAACTACCTCATCCCCTACCGTATGTATTTATTTATTTATCTTGTTCCTTTGCACCCCAGTTTTTTCTACATTGCACATTCATCTACTGCACATTTACCATTCCAGAGTTAAATTGTTATATTGTAATTACTTTGCCACCATGGCCTATTTATTGTCTTACCTCCTTATCCTACCTCATTTGCACTCTTTGTGAATAGATTACATTTTTTTCTACTGTATTATTGACTGTATGTTTGTTTTACTCCATGTGTAACTCTGTGTTGTTGTATGTGTCAAACTGCTTTGCTTTATCTTGGCCAGGTCGCAGTTGTAAATGAGAACTTGTTCTCAACTTGCCTACCTGGTTAAATAAAGGTGAAATAAATAAAAAATATAAATATTTGCACCTTTGCTTATTTGAGGGGTTCTTGGAGGAACCTTTAATGTTTCAATGTAGCACGTGCGGAGCATATTTGTTGCTATATTTAGAGAGTTGTCAGACCTCTCCAGCAACTTCAGCGGCGAACCACTGCGTGAACCACTGCTTTTAACCAGGGTAAGGCGACCGGAAACATGACTGAATACAAACAATGTAGCTATTCCCTCCACAAGGCAATCAAACGAGCTAAGCGTCAGTATAGAGACAAAGTAGTCACAATTCAACGGCTCAGACACGAAAGGAATGTGGCAGGGTCTACAGTCAATCACGAACTATAAAAAAGAAACCAAGCCCTGTCGTGGACCACGATGTCCTGCTCCCAGACAAACTAAACAACGTCTTTGCTTGCTTTGAGGACAATACAGTGCCACCGACACGGCCCATAACCAAAGCCTGCGGGCTCACCTTCACTGCAGCCAACGTGAGTAAAACATTTAAGCGTGTTAACCTTCGCAAGGCTGCCGGCCCAGATGGCATCCCTGACCGTGTCCTCAGAGCATGTTTACGGACATATTTAATCAATCCTTATCCCAGTCTGCTGTTTTCACATGCTTCAAGAGGGCCACCATTGTTCCTGTTCTCAAGAAAGCTAAGGTAACTGAGCTAAATGACTATCGCCCCCGTAGCACTCACTTCCGTCATCATGAAGTGCTTTGAGAGACTAGTCAAGGATCATATCACCTACCTCCATCCTACCAGACACCCTAGACCCACTCCAATTTGCTTACCATCCCAATAGGTCCACAGACGACGCAATCGCAATCACACTGCATACTGCCCTAACCCATCTGGACATGAGGAATACCTATGTAAGAATGCTGTTCATCAACTACAGCTCAGCATTTAACACCATAGTACCCTCCAAACTCGTCATTAAGCTCAAGACCCTGGGTCTCGACCCAGCCCTGTGCAACTGGGTCATGGAAGAGGCAACAGCACCTCTTCAACCTCAGGAGGCTGAAGAATTGTTCTTGTCACCAAAAACCCTCACAAACTTCTACAGATGCACAATCGAGAGCATCCTGTCGGGCCGTATCACTGCCTGGTACGCCAACTGATCCGCCCACAACCGTAAGGCTCTCCAGAAGGTAGTGAGGAGTGCACAACGCATCACCGGGGGTAAACTACCTGCCCTCCAGGACACCTACACCACCCGACACAGGAAGGCCAAAAAGATCATCAAGGACAACAACCGCACGAGCCACTGCCTGTTCACCCCGCTATAATCCAAATCAAATCAAATCAATGTTTATTTGTCACGTGCGCCGAATACAACAGGTGTAGGCCTTACAGTGAAAAATCTTGCTTACTCCAGAAGGCGAGGTCAGTACAGGTGCATCAAAGCTGGGACCGAGAGACTGAAAAACAGCTTCTATCTCAAGGCCATCAGACTGTTAAAAAGCCACCACTAACATTGAGTGGCTGCTGCCAACATACTGACTTTAATCTCTAGCCACTTTAAATAATAGAAAATTGGATGTAACAGATGTATCACTAGCCACTTTAAACAATTGTGTATATAATGTTTACATATCCGACATTACTCATATCAAATGTATACACCGTACTCTATACCATCTACTGAATCTTGCCTATGTCGTTCGGCCATCGACTCAAATCTCTAGCCACTTTAATAATTAAAAAGTGGATGTAATAAATGTAACACTAGCCACTTTAAATGATGCCATTTATATAATGTTTACATATCCTACATTACTCATCTCACATGTATATACTGTTCTATATACCATCTACTGCATCTTGCCTATGCCGGTCAGCCATCGCTCATCCATATATTTATATGTACATACTCGTATTAAATCCTTTACACTTGTGTGTATAAGGTAGTTGTTGTGAATTGTTAGATTACTTGTTAGACACTACTGCATGGTCGGAACTAGAAGCACAAGCATTTCGCTACACTCGCATTAACATCTGCTAACCATGTGTATTTGACAAATAACATTTTATTTTATTTGACTTGGTAAAATAGTATTTTCAGTAATGCCTTTGGGGAGGTTTCACAACGTGGGTGTCAATGGTTTTGATAGCATTTATCTACTTTTCCCACTCAATTCTGCCACAAACAAGAGTGGGAGAAGCTGTCTGTGTAGCAGAAATCAGAGCAATGGCACACACACAGGAGAAGAAAAAGGGGAGGTGGTGTACATCGGGAGAGGTGGCAAAAACGGTATGTCTGGGACCGCAGCTGTGCCACAGCAAGCAAATTGCTGCTATTTGTATTTATATTTATTATGGATCCCCATTAGCTGCTGCCAAGGCAGAATCCATGTGTATGTGTGTGTATAGTGCGTATGTATCATGTACGTGTATGCATGTGTCTGTGCCTATGTTTGTGTTACTTCATAGTCCCCGCTGTTCCATAAGGTTTACTTTTACCTGCTTTTTAAATCTGATTCCACTGCTTGCATCAGTTACTTGATGTGGAATAGAGTTGAGTTCCATGTAGTCATGGCTCTATGTAGTACTGTGTACTTCCCATAGTCTGTTTTGAACTTGGGGAATGTGAAGAGACCTCTGGTGGCATGTCTTGTGGGGTATGCATGGGTGTCCGAGCTGTGTGCTAGTATTATAAACAGACAGTTTAACCTGCACCTTCAGTTTAACCGGTACTTGTCAACACCTCTTACAAAAACAAGTAATTAAGTCAATCTCTCTTCCACTTTGAGCCATGAGAGATTGACATGCATGTCATTAATGTTAGCTCTCCGTGTACATTTAAGGGCCAGCCGTGCTGCCCTGTTCTGAGCCAACTGAAATTTTCCCAGATCCCTCTTTGTGGCACCTGACCAGACGACTGAACAGTAGTCCAGGTGCGAAAAAAGAAGGTCTGTAGAACCTGCCTTGTGGATAGTGAAGGCAGAGCAACGCTTTATTATGGACAGACTTCTCCCCATCATATCTACTGTTGTGTCAATATGTTTTGATCATGACAGTTTACAATCTAGGGTTACTCTATGCACTTTAGTCCCCTCAACTTACTCAATTTCCACATTATTCATTACAAGATGTAGTTGAGGTTTAGGGTTTAGTGAAGGATTTGTCCCAAATACCATGCTTTTAGTTAAGAAAATATTCAGGACTAACTTATTCCTTGCTACCCATTCTGAAACTAACTGCAGCTCCTTAAGTGTTGCAGTCATTTCAGTCGCTGTAGTAGCTGACATGTATAGTGTTGAGTCATCCGCATACATAGACACACTGGCCTTACTCAAAGCCAGTGGTATGTCGTTACTAAAGATTGCTTTTTTCAATGGGCCTGAACAGCTACCCAGGGGAATTTCTGCTTCTACCTGGATTATGTTTGAGAGGCTTCCAACAAGTAACTATTTATCCACATTATACCATTTTTTTATTTCCTCATCAATCCAAGGGGATTTAACAGTTTTTACAGTAATTTCTTAATGGGTGCGTGCTATTGGTAACTGGAATAAATCTGTCAAGTGCAGCGTCTGGTTGTTCCTCATTACACACCACAGACCAGCAAATATTCTTTACATCATCAACATATGAATCACTACAAAACTTATTGTACAGTGCCTTGCAAAAGTATTCATCCCCTTGGCGTTTTTCCTATTTTATTGCGTTACAACCTGTAATTTAAATAGATTTTTATTTTGGATTTCATGTAATGGACATACAGAAAATAGTCCAAATTGGTGAAGTGAAATGAAAAACTTGTTTAAAAAGAATTCTAATATATATATATATAAATATATTAAAAGTGGTATGTATTCACCCCCTTTGCTGTGAAGCCCCTAAATAAGATCTGTTGCAACCAATTACCTTCAGAAGTCACATAATTAGTCAAATAAAGTCCACCTGTGTGCAATCTAAATGTCACATGATCTGTCACATGATCTCAGTATATACAGTGGTTCCTCCTTTCAAAGTTGCTTCATACTGCGGCACACCTTGCGTGCTGCTGCAGCATTCTGCGGCACGTCATTTAATTCTCAGCCATTTCTTCTGTTACTGCACGTTAGTGCTAGTTTGACCACCAGAGGCCATCTTTGAGAAGCGTTCGATAGTATTCCGTATTGGCATTACCAGAGAATTTAAAGCCTTTTTTGTAATAACATAGCATATGGGATTGATTTTAAGAAATGTGGCTTAAATAATTTGATTAGTATTATGGTGTTTCCATTCAGAGAAAAACTCTGTTTTTAAATTTGGACCGTTTCGCTCTCGGAGCGCACACTGGACGTTCGGGCCGAGGAGTAGGGTTGATTTGAGAGTTCTGGCCTTAAAACGGCAGTCAAGCACTCAAGCTAACATTGGCTAGCTACTTCCAGACATAAATGAGACCACTCTGACCATTTTACTCGCCCTAGCAGAGCTGGTAAGGCAGTTTTCGTGTTAACCAGAGCGTTGGTGACTGTATATGTGTTGCTGGAAACAATTTAATTACGCTTTTTTCCCAACGTTTACTGACACCGGCCATATTCAACGGGTGTTGAGCGCTCGTAAAGTAATTATTCTGCGCTCTGGTACACTCAGACGAGAGTGTTCTGAAATCCATGTAGGCTGGACACATTACAATTTTTAACAATGTTATTTTCTGATAAAAACTAGTTCATTGCATCTGCCGTGGAGCCCAGTTTCGTATGACCATATTTCCCAGCTGTTTGCCGTCGTTTTGATGTAATCATGAAAAAACAGGCCTCATTTTAGTGAATTTTTAACCCTGCCAGCTCCTATTAGTTCTATTGAGCACCGTGGCACCAACTTGCCTTCCGAACGTTCTATTCCCAGCTTATTGTTCAACATCACAATGCCTGCTTCGCTATTGTTGGCAATGAGACCTACTCATGTTGTTTTAAAATTTAAAATGTAAACAACGAAAATAATATTGGAACTCTGTGGTCTTCCCATTGTTTCCTATGGGGGAAATATAGGCATGTCTGTCTATTTCGTCAAATATCTGGCAATGTGTATATTTAGATTTTCTCGCTCTGAGACCATGAAGAAGTTGTTCCCCTTGCTCTGCAAGGGCCGTGGCTTTTGTGGAGCGATGGGTAACGATGCTTCGAGGGTGGCTGTTGTCTTTGTGTGCAGAGGGTCCCTGGTTTGAGCCCAGGTAGGGGCGAGGAGAGGGACGGAAGCAACAATGTTACATGGGCACCATTTTAATCAGGATAATCTCCTCTTTGTAATCATGTAAGTCTTGGCAGCGAGCTCGTTTGTCATGAATCGCTAGACCAGCAATAGTCAGAAGTTTGAATTTTTTCCCTACTTTTTCCTTACGCAGACATAAGCACAGTTGACACCATCGAGGTGCGGATGTTTACTTTCTGCACAAGTTGTTTTTTTCCAGTTTTGTCAGACGAACAGATTGTAGTGGTAAAATAAAAAGAGATACATTTTTTTATGGAATTCTAAACATCACTCCAGTCAAAACAGGCTCTGTGAACAATCGATTCCATTAATTTGCTATAGGCTCATGCTAGTGTTCCAGTTTAGCCAATGTTCTTAAGCCGTTTTTCAGCCTTGGGTGAATTTTGACTCGTTCAAATGTCCAGCCTATAGATAGCCAGAGCGAATTTACGAAAGCACCCGAATGTCCATTGAGAAAGCACAACGACTATACCATTTAGCTAAGCTAAGAATGACGAGAATAATCAAGTCAATAAACGTTGGGTAGTTAGATAGCCTATAGTTAATATACTGTCAAGTTTGATGTATAACTACTAACGTTAGGTACAGTTGAAGTCGTAAGATACACCTTACCCAAATACATTTAAACTCAGTTTTTCACAATTCCTGACATTTAATCAGAGTAAAAATTCCCTGTTATAGGTCAGTTAGGATCACCACTTTATTTTAAGAATGTGAAATGTCAGAATAACAGTAGAGAGAATGATTTAGTTCAGCTTTAATTTCTTTCATCACATTCCCAGTGGGTCAGAAGATTACATACACTCAATTAGTATTTGGTAGCATTGCCTTTACATTGTTTAACTTGGGTCAAACATTTCAGGTAGCCTTCCACAAGCTTCCCACAATAGGTTTGGTGAATTTTGGCCCATTCCTCCTAACAGAGCTGATGTAACTGAGTCAGGTTTGTAGGCCTCCTTGCTCGCACACCCATTTTCAGTTCTGCCCACAGATTTTCTATGGGATTGATGTCAGGGCTTTGTGATGGCCACTCCAATACCTTGACTTTGTTGTCCTTAACTTGTTAGGGAGTGGCAGCTGAGGGGTCGGTTTTGGAGAGCCTGGCGTGCCCAAAGTAAAATGCCTCCCATTCAGGCCCAGAAAATAGGATATGCACATATTTGGTACCATTGGATAGAAAACACTCATTTCCCAAAACTGTTAACCATTTGTCTGTGAGTAAAACAGAACGCATATAGCAGGCGAAACCCCGAGGAATTTCTGTCCTGGAAAAAGTGATTTTGACACATTGCTCATTTGGGAACCCCTCCTCATGAAAATGACCATATAAGGGCATATGAATGCAGTACCCATCGCTTCCTTTAGATGTCAACAGTCTGGAGACAGTGTAAGTTTTCATTTTGGATGAATAAGACCAGAGAATAAGAGCAAACCAGGAAGTCACTCATTTATGTCAACAGTACCCATTGCGCGTTCCCGAGAAGGCGCGCTGTGTCTTTTTTACCGTCGTTATCGATCAGTTTATATTCCGGTTGATTTATAATAGTAAATATATGTAAAAGTGTTCCTAAGGATACATTTAAAACTATGTTTGATTGTTCTTGGACAAGTTTATAGGTACAGTGGGGGAAAAAAGTATTTAGTCAGCCACCAATTGTGCAAGTTCTCCAACTTAAAAAGATGAAAGAGGCCTGTAATTTTCATCATAGGTACACTTCAACTATGACAGACGAAATGAGAAAAAGAAATCCAGAAAATCACATTGTAGGATTTTTAATTCATTTATTTGCAGATCATGGTGGAAAATAAGTATTTGGTCAATAACAAAAGTTTATCTCAATACTTTGTTATATACCCTTTGTTGGCAATGACAGAGGTCAAACGTTTTCTGTAAGTCTTCACAAGGTTTTCACACACTGTTGCTGGTATTTTGGCCCATTCCTCCATGCAGATCTCCTCTAGAGCAGTGATGTTTTGGGGCTGTCGCTGGGCAACACGGACTTTCAACTCCCTCCAAAGATTTTCTATGGGGTTGAGATCTGGAGACTGGCTAGGCCACTCCAGGACCTTGAAATGCTTCTTCTGAAGCCACTCCTTCGTTGCCCGGGCGGTGTGTTTGGGATCATTGTCATGCTGAAAGACCCAGCCACGTTTCATCTTCAATGCCCTTGCTGATGGAAGGAGGTTTTCACTCAAAATCTCACGAAACATGGCCCCATTCATTCTTTCCTTTACATGGATCAGTCGTCCTGGTCCCTTTGCAGAAAAACAGCCCCAAAGCATGATGTTTCCACCCCCATGCTTCACAGTAGGTATGGTGTTCTTTGGATGCAACTCAGCATTCTTTGTCCTCCAAACACGACGAGTTGAGTTTTTACCAAAAAGTTCTATTTCTGTTTCATCTGACCATATGACATTCTCCCAGTCCTCATCTGGATCATCCAAATGCTCTCTAGCAAACTTCAGACGGGCCTGAACATGTACTGGCTTAAGCAGGGGGACACGTCTGGCACTGCAGGATTTGAGTCCTGGCGGCGTAGTGTGTTACTGATGGTAGGCTTTGTTACTTTGGTCCCAGCTCTCTGCAGGTCATTCACTAGGTCCCCGTGTGGTTATGGGATTTTTGCTCACCGTTCTTGTGATCATTTTGACCCCACGGGGTGAGATCTTGCGTGGAGCCCCAGATCGAGGAAGATTATCAGTGGTCTTGCATGTCTTCCATTTCCTAATAATTGCTCCCACAGTTGATTTCTTCAAACCAAGCTGCTTACCTATTGCAGATTCATTCTTCCCAACCTGGTGCAGGTCTACAATTTTGTTTCTGGTGTCCTTTGACAGCTCTTTGGTCTTGGCCATAGTGGAGTTTGGAGTGTGACTGTTTGAGGTTGTGGACAGGTGTCTTTTATACTGATAACAAGTTCATACAGGTGCCATTAATACAGGTAACGAGTGGAGGACAGAGGAGCCTCTTAAAGAAGAAGTTACAGGTCTGTGAGAGCCAGAAATCTTGCTTGTTTGTATGTGACCAAATACTTATTTTCCACCATAATTTGCAAATAAATTCATAAAAAATCCTACAATGTGATTTTCTGGATTTTTTTTTTCCTCATTTTGTCTGTCATAGTTGAAGTGTACCTATGATGAAAATTACAGGCCTCTCTCATCTTTTTAAGTGAGAGAACTTGCACAATTGGTGGCTGACTAAATACTTTTTTGCCCCACTGTATAAGATGAACAAGTTTGCGTCACGTTTCAATGGACTAGTGGAGGCTGTCGTTTCTGATTATAACGCGCGAACCAAATGGAGGATTTATGGATAAAAGACGTTACTCTTTCTAACAAAAGAACCATGGATTGTCTTCGTTGGACACTTAGGATGACCTCAGCAGAAGTTCTTCAACAGGTAATTGATTTGTTTTCGCTGTGAAATGTGTTATGTGTGTGCCATGATGGCTAATCAATTCATGGCTATGGGAAAAAATGTGAGGTGCTACCCTCAAACAATCAAATGTGCTGCTTTCGCCGTAAAGCCTTTTTGAAATATGACAACGCTGTGATATTGCCAAGAAACAGAGCTTTTGATGAGTATGGAACACTTGTATATTGGTGGATGTTTAATAATTCAACTTTGGGATTTTGAATTTGGCGCCTTACATTTCACCTGGTAGTGTCGGGAGCAGCCCGCTAGCGCCCCAGTGATCCCTGAGAAGTTAACTTCTTAGGGAGCGGCTCCCGAGGTGACGGTTTTGGAGAGTCTGGCGTGCCCAAAGTAAAATGCCTCCCACTCAGGCACAGAAAATAGGATATGCACATAATTAGTACTATTGGATAGAAAACACTCTGAAGTTTCTAAAAGTGTTAACATAATGTCTGTGAGTGTAACAGAACAGAAATACCAGGCAAAAACCAGAGAAAAATCATTCCGGAATTACTGTTTTTTTGTCACATTGGCTCTGTGTGACAGTCTCCCCATTGAGTTCTATGGCAAGCAGCTCCGAGAGTTCGGTACCTATGGCTTCCACTAGATGTCAACAGTCTATATATAAAGCCTCAGAGAGATTGGAGGAAGCAGGAAGAATAGGTACAGGAAATGGCCAAGGTAGCTCAGATGTCAACAAGTTTTCTTGTGCGCTAGCCTGGCTGCGTGCCCCACTTTATTTTACTTATATAACGTTAAGGTGACCATCCGAGTGAAATATTATCGCTCATATTCATAAAAGGATAGCTAAGGATGCATTTTAACTGGTATTTGATTTGTTTAGGAAAAGTTTATAGGTATATTTGAACGCGTTCTCTTCATGGTTCTATGGGCGATTCGACGTTGAATTTTCTGAACATTATGCACCAACCAAACTGAGATTTATGGATATAATAAATGAATTTTTCTAACAAAAGAACCATGGATTGTCTTTGTTGGACACTTGGGAAGCCCTCAGCAGAAGTTCTTCAAAAGGGAAGGGAATACCCCCATGAAATGGACAAAAATGAATGGCAACATATTGCCATTGGAACAAACATACACACGATGGAAAAGAGTGCCCAAATGGACGCCATTTCGTGTATTTCTTATGGCAAACGGCATTTGGCAAATGCCAAGTGTAATAACTCAAAATTACTATAGGTGGCGAGTGCGTTCCAACGGGGCAAAACATATTGCAAATGTACATGAAGACAAGACCCAAGGGTCAAATTTTGACATTTCAAAAATAAATATCAAAATACCTACACCCCCTAAAAAAGTGCTTTCTGGGCCTTTTTACGCGATTCTAACGATTTTTTGTTATAATCTCACGTATAGAAGATGTGTATAAACATATCCTTGTCTAATTTTAATAAAGTTAATTTTTATTAACTTTTTTATTGTCCATAAGGCCTATGTTTTGTCCATTTGCAATATGTTACCATAGGAAGTCAAAAGTCAATGTCCATTTGCAATATGTTTTGTCCATTTGCAATATGTTACCATAGGAAGTCAAAAGTCATGATGTTATGTCCATTTACATATATCGTCATAGGAAGTCGGCTTCCAAGCCCAAAAGTCAGTCAGCAATGTCCAAATGGCATTTAAACTGACAAAATGATATATATCACTATGTTAAGCCCTCAATCATCCTATAGGGTCTGTTTTTTGAAAAACGTCCAAAATGACCAGGGGTGCCTACATTGGGATGGCCACAGGTGGAGGTGCTCCCTAACCAGCCAGGGATACCTTGCACCCTCCTAAAGACATTACTATTTAAAATATGCTCATGGTTACCCGTTTCAATTACCAGGTACACGGTTGTCAAATTGCAGTCTTACAATGGGCATTTACCCTCACAAATTTGACAGGCTCCGAAATACTGCAGAAATGCCCAATTGACTGGCCCATTGAACTCGGGATGGCCGGGAAGTGATCATGGTTCCTCTCCATCGCTCGTTGGTGTTGATTTCAACATGTCAAATTCGTGACGTTAAAAGCCCATTGAAACATATTGCAAATGTTCAGTGAAACATATTGCAAATGTACAGTACATTTACCAGGTCCATATTTTCAAAAGAGTTTTAAATGACTTTAGGGGGCTGCTCCTGGTCCAGGATCTTTATGGGAGTATCCCACTATGGCCCTAAGTCAGTGGGAGAAGCCCCTGCTCATTTATGGAGGTTTTCAAAAAATGAGTGTCCACGCTCTCTTCCATTGCTTTGTACAGTACATTTGCAATATGTTTCACTGTACATTTGCAATATGTTTCAATGGGCTTTTAACATCACGAATATGACAAGCTCTAAAATACTTCAGGAATGCCCAATTGACTGCCCATTGATCTCAGGATGGCCAGGATTGATAGCGGTACCTGTTCATAGCTCATTGGTGTTGATTTCAACATGTACAAAAAAAGCCCATTGAAACATATTGCAAATGTACAGTGAAACATATTGCAAATGTACAGTACATTTGCAATATGTTTCAATGGGCTTTTAACATCACGAATATGACAAGCTCTAAAATACTTCAGGAATGGCCAATTGTCTGCCCGTTGATCTCAGGATGGCCAGGATTGATAGCGGTACCTGTCCATAGCTCGTTGGTGTTGATTTCAACATGTCAAAAAAAAGCCCATTGAAACATATTGCAAATGTACAGTGAAACATATTGCAAATGTACAGTACATTTGCAATATGTTTCAATGGGCTGTTAACATCACGAATATGACAAGCTCTAAAATACTTCAGGAATGCCCAATTGACTGCCCGTTGATCTCAGGATGGCCAGGATTGATAGTGCTACCTGTCCATAGCTCGTTGGTGTTGATTTCAACATGTCAAAAAGCCCATTGAAACATATTGCAAATGTACAGTGAAACATATTGCAAATGTACAGTACATTTGCAATATGTTTCAATGGGCTGTTAACATCACGAATATGACAAGCTCTAAAATACTTCAGGAATGCCCAATTGACTGCCCGTTGATCTCAGGATGGCCAGGATTGATAGTGCTACCTGTCCATAGCTCGTTGGTGTTGATTTCAACATGTCAAAAAAAGCCCATTGAAACATATTGCAAATGTACAGTGAAACATATTGCAAATGTACAGTACATTTGCAATATGTTTCAATGGGCTGTTAACATCACGAATATGACAAGCTCTAAAATACTTCAGGAATGGTCAATTAACTGCCCGTTGATCTCAGGATGGCCAGGATTGATAGTGCTACCTGTCCATAGCTCGTTGGTGTTGATTTCAACATGTCAAAAAAAAAGCCCATTGAAACATATTGCAAATGTACAGTACACTTGCAATATGTTTTCAATGAGCTGTTAACTATCACGAATATGACAAGCTCTAAAATACTTCAGGAATGGTCAATTGACTGCCCGTTGATCTCGGGATGGCCAGGATTGATAGTGGTACCTGTCCATAGCTCGTTGGTGTTGATTTCAACATGTCAAAAAAAAGCCCATTGAAACATATTGCAAATGTACAGTGAAACATATTGCAAATGTACAGTACATTTGCAATATGTTTCAATGGGCTGTTAACATCACGAATATGACAAGCTCTAAAATACTGCAGGAAAGCCCAATTGACTGCCCGTTGATCTCAGGATGGCCGGGCTTTACGGTTTTAACTTATTGCAAATGGACAAAAGTCTGCCATAAAGTCACTATAATGAAAGCGTAAAACACCTGAGTTACGTTCTAGTTGCGGGTCCAGTTCGGCGTTATGTGTCGGCCTATCTGAGGCGACCCCAAATCCCGAGTTTCGGCTCGATCGGTCATTCGGAGCCCGAGCAGCGACCTTAATTGGTGCAGAAAATCCACGTTTTCCGGGCGTTGCTATGGGGTCCTTGAATGAGCTATCGGACAGAAACGTTAGGGTCCGTCTCTCTGGGCCGAGGCGGTTCTAATGCACCTAGCCTTGTGTCTCTGGGACTTTTAGAAATTTTGTCATTTTCGTGATGTAAAAATGAATTGAAAATATTGCAAATGTACGAGGCTGTTTCTCGGCCTGTGAACCTTCTAGAGCCCCATAACTCACCGTGCACTATCGACATAAGCTCTAGAAAAGGGTTCTAAAGTTTCAGAGCTCTAGGTCTGACGGTTCTTTAATAGTTCAAATGAAAGTAACTATTGCAGGCAGTGTGTGTCTGTAAGCCCCACACTATGTCACTCCCCATGGATTGTGTGCATGTGTGAGTTTTTCAAGGGATTCTGATGGGAGAAATGACTGATTTACAGTTCATTGGGGTTGCCTAATCACACATGTGAAGTTTTGGAAAGATGTGACCTTTTTAACCCTTCGAAACAGCACCTATGACCCCTATTTAAAGCACTTCCGGTTGTCACAGGAAGCTGTAGGTACACACATATACTCATTGGGGTAGGCTTTTACAGAATCCTGAGTTTTAAGTCTGTAAGTTAAGAACTGACTGATTTACACAGGTTTGAAAGTCTGTTTTTCACTAACAGCAGGTTGGGTACTGTAAAACACCTTTAGGGTGAATTTAACCACTTCCGGTTGCTCCAGGAAGCTTAGAATCAACACAGGTAGACCTCATAGTGGCCTGATGGATTGCCATCAAAGACAGGTTCATAAGACATTCATAACCCACATAGGCACCAGGTTGAATTTAGGCAAGCAGGCAATGTATTCCTATGGGGAGAGATGTCATAGCAAACGGTTTGATGTAAATACCCTGTTTTCACTGTTAAGGGTTAATGCCACAGGGTCAAGGTTAGGCTTGCACAGATCGGGAGGTCCTAAGGAACATTCCAGAAGTCGAATTGTGCTTCTAACCCAAACGGTTCTGCCACTGTCACTCAAAAGCAGCTGAACTTTAGGGCCAGGCTTCATTTTCGGCCTACTTTTTGGAACGGTTGCTGCGGTCAGACCGAGTGAGCTACGGTCAAGCGGGGCATCTCGTTGAACTCAGGAAGGCCTAGAGACTATGGTGATGCCATTGCAGGCTCTGTGTGTCTTTAAGCCCCACACTGTGTCACTCCATCCCATATCTGTGTTTGTGTGTGTGTTTGAGGGTTTTCTTGTAACTCTGATGGGAGAAATGACTCATTTACAGTTCATGAGGGTTGCCTAATCACACATATGAAGTTTTGGAAAGATGTGACCTTTTTAACCCTTCGAAACAGCACCTATGACCCCTATTTAAAGCACTTCCGGTTGTCACAAGAAGCTGTAGGTAGACACATATCCTCATTGGGGTATGCTTTAACAGAATCCTGAGTTTTAAGTCTTTAGGTTAAGAACTGACTGATTTACACAGGGTTGAAAGTCTGTTTTTCACAAACTGCAGGTTGGGTCTATCAAAACACCTTTAGGGTGATTTTTACCACTTCCGGTTGCTCCAGGAAGCTTAGAATCAACACAGGTAGACCTCATAGTGGTCTGATGGATTGCTATCGAAGACAGGTTCATAAGACATTCATAACCCACATAGGCACCAGGTTGAATTTAGGGAGCAGGCAATGTATTCCTATGGGGAGAGATTTCATAGCAAGCGGTTTGATGTAAATACCCTGTTTTCACTGTTAAAGGTTAATGCCACACAGTCACGGTTAGGCTTGCTCAGATCGGGAGGACCTTAGGAACATTCCTGAAGTTGAATTGTGCTTCTAACCCAAACGGGTCTGCCGCTGTCACCCAAAATCAGCTGACATTTAGGGCCAGGCTTCATTTTGCGCCTACTTTTTTACGGTCTATGAGGTCAGAGCGAGCTACAGTCAAGTGGGGCGTCTCGTTGAACTCGGCACGGCCTAGAGACTATGGTGATGCCCTTTTTAGTGTTGATTTCAGTCTGTCATTTTGGTGATGTTTCAGCCCTATTGAAACATATTGCAAATGTACAAAAGTCAACGAGCAAGTCAGCGTCAATCAATCAATTAGATATCATTCTGACACCAAACTGATAAAAACTGACACCAAACCCACTTTTCCCATCTCATTTAGAAGCCAACAATCACATATATCAGGGCAGGCTCAAAATTCTGTTTAAATCATAGTAAAAATGTAAAACACCTAGTTCACGTTCTAGCTGCGGGTCCAGTTCCGACATTATGTGTCGGCCTAGCTGAGGCGACCCGAATCTCAAGTTTCGGCTTGATAGGTCATTTGGAGTCGAGCAGCGACCTTAATTGGTGCTGAAAATCCACGTTTTCCGGGCGTTGCTACGGGGTCCTTGAATGAGCTATCCGGACAGAAAGCGTTAGGGTCCGTCTCTATGGGCCGAGGCGGTTCTAATGCACCTAGCCTTGTGTCTCTGGGACTTTTAGAAATTTTGTCATTTTCATGATGTAAAAATGAATTGAAAATATTGCAAATGTCTGAGGCTGTTTCTCGGCCTGAAAACCTTCTAGAGCCCGTAGCTCACCGTGCACGATCGACTAAAGGTCTAGAATGGGTTTCTAAAGTTTCAGAGCTCTAGGTCTGACGGTTCTTTAATAGTTCGAACAAAAGTAACTATTGCAGGCAGTGTGTGTCTGTAAGCCCCTCACTGTGTCATTCCCCATTGACTGTGCATGTGTGTGATTTCAGAAAATCACAGAAAATCACAGAAATCACGTAGAGCTCGAAACCCACTTTAACGGATCCGTCTGAACACGCAGCAACTGGATCCATAACTTTTTTGGGGAAAAAAAATATTTTTCTCAACATTACGAATTGGACATTTGACAATTAATCGAAAATTAAAAGAGATAAAGGTCTGGTTCTTTTTTTCCTTACACCGTAGGTTCATGTACTTTGACGTAAAGCTGTCAAATTAGTGCTCTATTTCCATTTTTCCCTTTAATCCCAGAAAATGGGCCTTATCTCAAAAACCGTGAGTCCCTGATGCCATCCTGTTTGAGGCCAACTGCCCTTTATGCCAAACCCATGCCCACCAAGTTTCGTCTTGAACTCTTTTCGGTTTAGGAAAAAGCCAGGTCAATTAGGTGTATGTTTTGTACATTTGCAATATGAAGGCATTCGCCATCTGGTGGGATTAACATGAAGGGCGGAAAAATGAAAAAAATGAATTTATTTTATTAAACGGACATCGAAAGTCCGAGAAAGTTTGTTTGATGACTTCCTGGAAGATTTGGCCCTAGGAGCACGGCCCGGCAGCGTCGGCTTATTTTAGAAACAATTTCGGACGTCTAGTAAGGGAGCGTACATTTGCAATATGCAGTTTCTCATCAAACATACAGCAAATGCCATCCGCGTCTTCAAAAGGTAAGGGATTTGTTTTCGCTGAAATGTGTTTTGTGTGAACCGCGATGGTTTATGTATTTATGCTAATGGGAAAATATTGGAGGTGCTACCCTCAAACAATCAAATGTGGTGCTTTCGCCGTAAAGCCTTTTTGAAATCTGACAATTCTGTAATATTGCCAAGTAGCAGAGCTTTTGATGACTATGCAACATTTGTATATTGATGAATGTTTAATAATTCAACTTTTAGATTTTGAATTTTGCGCCTTGCATTTCACCGGGTAGTGTCGGGAGTGGGGCGCTAGTGCACCGCTCCCTAAGTAGTTAAACTGTTCTGTGTTCTTTTTCTCCATCTCTGTCTGTCTTGTTGTACATGGAACCTCTCACATGCATTAATTAAAAAACCCTTAAGATGTCAGCTGCTAATTTTCAGATTTACACCACATAAACACAGCCATTTTCACTGAACTATCTGTTGCTGCCAAGTCATGATTTCCCTGAGGAATGTGTCTCACCAAGTGGTGAGACACAGCCCTTTATATTTAAATGTTTCAGGTACACTCCGATAGGTGCCTGCGTCACATACAGTATCTTCTATTGACATTATCTATTGTTTGTCCTCATGTGTCTGTTTTTCAGCATAAAGTACTCTGTAGCCACTTAGTGTGGACACCAGGTGAGACCACACACACACAATAACAGTATCTTCTTCACTTCATCCCTCTCCCACTAAATCCTCAAGGCTATATCATCTGTTTGGTGAACCCCTCCCGCATTTGAAATGGCTGACACAGAGGGCACAGCATGATCAGAAGTGAGATGTCAACAGGAAGTATTATTATTAAAGAGATCCTTTACATTGAAATACAGACAGAGGTGTAGCAGTCCCAGAGTTAATGATCTTGTTAAGCGGAGCAACAGGGGAACCCAAGAGCATACTCAGATGAGGAAACAGGGATGAATCAACCAAAATATTTATTGTTACACAGGGCGATATGAAGTGCAGATCTGGGGAAGCTCGGATGGGTTGTAGAAAACCAGATGTGGAGACTGAGGTTGGAGTTAGTTGAGTAGAATAGGGCAAACAGGTCCGGAGGGGAATCCAAGGTAGTGGTGGTGAGTAAATCCAGAGCAGGGTGGTGAGATGTGGAACGGGAGACAGGAGCCAGAGACAGAGCTGTAAACTGAAATGAGAGGATAAACAGCGTCAGGCAGGGAAACAGGCACAGCAGAGTAACAGGATCTTGAATAATCATAAAATGGCTAGAAGCATGAACTGACAGAGCAGAGATTACGAACTGGCAGAGTGGAAGTGGGAGCACTGAGTATTTGTAGAGGTCTTGATATGGAACGAGTTGCACCTGGTAGGGATCTGCTCTGACTCCAGCACACCTGTCTCCAATCACACAGAGAGAGCGAGAGAGAGAGTGAGAGAGCGAGCGAGATTGTACTGGGAGTAGCTGCAGGCCAAGAAGACACCGGATGAACACCAGAGTGAGTTGCAGGAGCAGATGTGACAGTACCCCCCCTCTACGGACACAACCTGGCACACGACCCAGCTTGTCTGGGTGTGAGGTATGAAAATCCTGTACAAGGGAGGGATCCAGAATGTGACGACGGGGCACCTAGCAGCGCTTCTCAGGCCCGTATCACTCCCAGTCCACCAGATTCTGCCAACCGCGGCCAGGACGGCGCACATCCAAAAGCCGCCCGACAGTATAGGCAGGATGGTCGTCGATATGCCAAGGGGGTGGAGGAGCAGCTGCAGGAGGAGGACTGGAGCAGACTGGTTTAATGATGTCCTGTTTTTGTCTATGTGGATGACATTCTTATTTTTTCGAAGGACCTTGAGGCTCACAAGCAACATGTCCACCTAGCGCCCCACCACTCATGGAAGGTGGAGTGGATTTTGAGAGAGTTTGTGAGTTCCAGATGCACAGCAGAGGGGTTTATGACATGATCAATCTCAAAGGGGCCAATGAATCGGGGAGCTAGTTTTTTGGAAACCACTTTCAAAGGCAAGTTCTTAGATGAAATCCATACCTTTTGGCCTGGAGTGGGGACTGGGGCTGAAGCACGACGACAGTTAGCTTGGTATTGGGTCCTGGTGGAGGCACGAAGAAGAGCAGCCCGGGCCTTCCTCCAGGTGCAAAGACAACGGCGCTTGTGGTCCTGGACTGAGGGCATCGCTACTTCGACCTCTTGGGCAAGGAACAAGGGAGGTTGGTAACCCAGAGCACACTATGTCAATAGGGATGCCATGCAGCCGCAAAACATGGGATACCAGCAGATCCGCAGTTTCCCGGGAGGAAGGAAGCTTGGAGAGGGGATTGAAGTGAGCCGCTTTGGAAAATTGGTCAATAATAGTGAGGATGACTGAGTTACCATTAGATGGGGGAAGGCCAGTGACGAAGTCCAGAGCTATGTGTGACCAGGGGCGACTGGGTATGGGAAGAGGGCGAAGCAGACCAGATGTAGGTTTGGAGGTTTTGTTCCGGGCACAAACAGAGCAGGCGGAGATAAATACCTGAGCATCTTTCTCCATGGTGGGCCACCAAAATCGCTGACGCAAAAAGTCGACAGTCCGGTTCATGCCAGGGTTACAGGTGAGGTGAGTAGAATGGGCCAATTGAAGATCAGAACGAACTGAATCTGGCACAAACAGAGCCTTACAAGGACCGTTTCTAGGATCAGGATGGTTCAGCTGAGCCTGACGAACACGGAACTCAATCTCCCAGGAGACAGCAGCAACGATGCAGGAGGATGGCATAATGGTTTCTGGCTCATAAACCTGTGTTGTCTGCGGTGAACTGACGGGAGAAGGCTTGGTATTCTTAGATCTGGGGAAATAAGTGAGTGTGAAGTTGAATCTTCCGAAAAACAATGCCCACCTGGCCTCCCGAGAGTTCAGACGTTTGGCGGTCTGGATGTAGACTAGATTTTTGTGAATCGTCCACACAATGAAGGGAAGGACCGAACCCTCTAACCAGTGACGCCACTCCTCAAGAGCCATCTTAACAGCCGGGAGTTCCTGGTTACCTATGTCAAAATATCTCTCTGCAGGTGAGAGCTTGCGGGACAAGAAGGCACAAGGATCAAGCTTCTGATCCGAGGGAGAACGTTGAGACAGGACTGCACCTACCCCGGTGTCGGAAGCGTCCACCTCAAGGACGAACTGGAGTTCTGGGTATGGCTGGGTAAGGATTGGAGCTGAAGTGAAGCGGTGCTTGAGTGCCTCTGCCTCAGGGGACCAGTGGAAAGGAGTGGAGGTGGAGATAAGAGTGGTGAGAGGAGCTGCCAAATGACTCTAGTCACGGTTGAATCGTCTATACAAATTGGCAAACTCCATCGCGGTTCACACAAAACACATTTCACAGCGAAAACAAATCCCTTACCTTTTGAAGAACTTCTGCTGAGGGCTTCCCAAGTGTCCAACGAAGACAATCTATGGTTCTTTTGTTAGAAAAAGTCATTTATTATATCCATAAATCTCTGTTTGGTTGGTGCGTTATGATCAGAAAATACAGCGTCCACTCGCCCATTGAACCGTGAAGAGAACTCGTTCAACCTATATCTATACACTTGTCCAAGAACAATCAAACATCATTGATAATGTATCCTTAGGAAAACTTTTATGTATATTTAGTATAATATTTCAACCGGATTATAAACTGGGCGATAGGAAAGGAAAAAACCACAGCGCGCACAAGCCTGTGAACACGCATCCTCTTCTGTTTACTTCTGGTGACCACTTCCCAATTCTTCTTCTATTACCATCCAGAGCAACTAAACATAATCAAAACACTGTCTAGAGACTGTTGACATGCAGTGGAAGCAATAGGTACTGAAAGACCATATACTCCCTTATATGGTCTTTTTCAATAGGGAGGGGTTCAAAATGAGGCAATGTGTCAAATACACTTTTTCCAAGACAGAAATTCCTCGGGTTTTCGCCTGCTATATCCGTTCTGTTATACTCACAGACAATATTTGAATACTCTTAGAAACTTGAGTGTTTCCTATCCAATAGTACTAATTATGTGCATATCCTATTTTCTGGGCCTGAGTGGGAGGCATTTTACTTTGGGCACGCCAGCCTCTCCAAAACCGTCACCTCGGGAGCTGCTCCCTAAGAAGTTTTTACCAGGCTCTGAAATTGAAATGACAAAATGTACTCCAAGTAGTTACCCTCCCCGTGGACCAGTCAATCTGTGGGTTGTGTAGCTTTAGCCATGGATGACCCAGAACCAGGGGAGAGTAAGGACAGTCGAATATGTGGAAACTGATCTTTTCCTGCCAGAGAGACGGAAAATAACAGGAACAGTTCTCTCCAAAACATGGAAGAGTAGCTTTCCATTGAAAGCGTTGGCCTCCAGAGGTGAATCGAGTGAAACAGTGTCCAGACCCAACTGATTAACGACCCCTCGGTCCAGAAAGCTCTCATCGGCGCCTGAATCGATGAGAGCAGACAGAGGAAAAGCCTGGCTCTGCCATACAAGGTTGGCCTCAAGCAGGGGTCTTGGAGATGAAGGGCAGGCGATTTGGCTCAACAGTATATCCCCCACTACTGCTGAGCCCCCTCTTTTGCTGGACACAGGGAACAAGTGGAGACCAGGTGACCAACCTGACCACAATATAGACAGCTCCTAGTACTGATATGCCGCTGCCTCTCCTCTGGAGATAGACAGGTCCGGCAGAACTGCATGGGTTCTGGATTAGAACATGCATGGAGATGCGATGCAGTCGGAGAAGGAGAGCAAGGCATTGCAGCAGATGTTATAGGACATGCAACCCTACCTACCCTCTCCCTCCGATGCTCACTGAGACGGTTGTCAATGCGGCTAGTGAGAGAAATTTGTTTGTCAAGTCCATCAGGCTCCTCTCTGGACAACAACTCGTCTTTGAGGGTCTCAGTGAGTGTGTTCCGGAATGCTCCCTGAAGGGCCTCCTCATTCCAGCCGCTCTCTGCGGCGAGGGTGCAGAACTCACATGCTATTTCAGCCACACTCTGGGAGCCTTGACGAAGGGACAGTAGTCGTTTAGCGGCATCCTTTCCACAGACCGGGTGGTCGAAGACCTTCCTCATCTCCTCTGTGAATCTACCGTTAGAGAAGCAGATAAGGGACTGTCTCTCCCACACCACAGTGGCCCAGGAAAGCGCTGCTCCACGAAGACAGCCAATCAAAAAAATTATCTTGGCTCATTCACTAGCATAAGAGTAGGGCTGTTGCTCAAATACTAGTGAACATTGCACAAGAAAGGCTCTGCAAGCACCAAGATTACCTTCATAACGCTCGGGAGTCGGAACAAAAGGCTCCCGTGGTGGAAAATGTATTTTATTTCACCTTTATTTAACCAGGTAGGCAAGTTGAACAAGTTCTCATTTACATCTGCGACCTAGCCAAGAGGGACTTGAGACTGGTTGTGAACTCCGGGCAGAGGTTCGGACCTGCAGGTCAGACAGGCTCCGTGAAAACTCCTTGATGTTCTCCAGCAGGACTTGATCATGTTGCTCGAGTAGAGCGCCTTGACCAACGAGAGTTTGGTGGAGAGTAGTGGAATCTGCTGGGTTCATCTTTTGGCCAGATCGTATTGTTAACCTCTCTGCGCACGGATCCCGCTAGCGGGATCGTTTTCAGAGCAAACATAACGCGGCAAATTCAAAATAAAAATTTGTAATATTTAACATCCTTCGATATACAAGTGTTGCATAGCCATCAAAAGCTCTGCTTCTTGGCAATATCACTGCATTGTCAGATTTTAAAAAGGCTTTACGGCGAAAGCATCACATTTGATTGTTTGAGGCTAGTACCTCACATATTTTCCTCATTAGCATAAATTCATATCCAGCTTGGTTCTCAAAATGTCCATATCACAGCTAATATAAATCGCTTACCTTTCAAATAACTTCTGCTGATGGCTTCCCAAGTGTCCAAACAAGAGAATCCATGGTTCTTTTGTTAGAAAAAGTAATTCATTATATCCATAAATCTCAGTTTTGTTGGCACGTTATGTTCAGCTAGTCCACCAAGCATTGTCAGTCTACTCGCCCGTTTTACAGTGAAGGGATCGCGTTCAAGTTATACCTCTCATCTTTTCACAAACAAATCAAATATCATTAATAATGCATCCTTATGTATTCTTTTATGAATAATAGCGATCATATTTTACACGGATGGTAACTGAAACGTTATAAAAGGAAAAGAAAGCTGGGCGCGTTCACGTTCTCGTGAGCGTGCCGCGATTGTTTACATTTTCCCTTCCTGTAGTCTTTCTTCTTCTATAAGGATCTGCTCAGGGCTATTTCCTCCAGACACTTTCCAGAGACTGTTGACATCCAGTGGAAGCCATAGGTACTGCGACCTGTGTCCTATTCCCCATTGATTTATATTACCAGGCCTTCAAAGTGAGAGGAGGGCAACAGAAAAAGGAATTCCGGACAGAAATGTCTCGTGTTTTTGCCTGCTATATCTGTTCTGGTATACCCACAGACTATATCTTAATGGTTTTAGACACTTCAGATGTTTCCTATCCAATAGTACTAATTATGTGAATATCCTAGTTTCTGGCCCTGAGTGGCGGGCATTTAACTTTGGGCACGTCAGACAGGCGAAAATTCTGAAAATGGGGACCCCTAGCTGTAACAGGTTAAGCAAAGCGACACAGGGGAACCCAAGAGCAGACTCAGACGAGGAAACAGGGATGAATGAACCAAAATATTTATTGTTACATAGGGCGATATGAAGTGCAGATCCGGGGAAGCTCGGATGTTGTAGAAAACCAGATGTGGAGACTGAGGTTGGAGTTAGCTGAGTAGAACAGGGAAAACAGGTCCGGAGGGAAACAGGCACAGCAGAGTAACAGGATCTTGAATAATCATAAAATGGCTAGAAGCAAGATCTGACAGAACAGAGATTACGATCTGGCAGAGTGGAAGTGGGGGCACTGAGTATTTGTAGAGGTCTCGATATGGAACGAGTTGCAGCTGGTAGGGATCTGCTCTGACTCCAGCACACCCAGAGAGGGAGAGGGAGAGAGAGAGAGTGTACAGGGGGAGTAACAGCAGGTCAAGAAGACACCGGATGAACACCAGAGGGCGTAGCAGGAGCAGATGTGACAGATCCAAGGTCAGTTTCGCATTTCAACTCCTGATTTAAGATGACTGACCGAGTTAGAATAAAAAAAGGAGCAGGAGTGGTAAACACTGTGTAAATTTGTAATACATACATGCAGACACAGCATCATTAAAATAATGGAGTTTGATATGACTGAAAAATAATGTCTCAGAGATTCATACCTGAACTGCACCTTTATTTGCCAAGGAAGTGTACATGGTCAGTGAATATATTCAATGTGCAGGCTACAATGTGGGAATCTTATGCTTGGTAATAGCTACAGTACATGTGTATATAGGATTTGCATCCTTGGCACAATAAAGTTATTATTTTCTACTCCATCCATAAGGCTTCATTAATGCCATTCAGACTTGAAGTTGATACAACAATTATGATAGCTGAGGTTCATAGATTGGTATGAATATTAGTTCAGAACTTAATGTTTTAGGGTCCATACACAGATCGGCTACATTCTGTAGCTAGCTACACATCCATAGGCATACAGTTATTTGTATCCTCCACTACACAATAAGCAAGTAAATAGTTAGCTAGCTTTGTTAATTCAGCTGCATTGCAAGGCAAGCTAACACAATTGTACAATTAATTTGCAGTAAATGCTTTAGCTAGCTAGATTCTTTACATCCACTGTTTCACAAGACGACAGCCTGGTTTGCTGGTTTTCACAGGAGTCCCTAAAACATTAAACAAAACGAATTACATATTCATTCTCCTAATACTAGCTAGCTGGCTAATGTTAGCTAGTCAGATAACTTGCTAAACAGCAATTTTCGTAAACTAACTTCATGACAAAAAAATATGCACAAACGTTGGTCTCTACATTAACTAACATATTCCTCTCCCCTTAAAAAAAGGGGAGAGGACTCGTTATGATGTTATAAAAACTTACATCTGGTTCCACCGTAATGTTTTGTCAGCCATCTTTGTTGAAGAACGCCACAAGGCAAGGGTGGATCGCGTCAAAATTCGTCATTGGAACCACTCAATATAATTGGTCATATAAAAAAACTTGGGACCCAAATGCATAATGAGTGCTCTAACTCCTTATTGTGGTCTGGAGCAATGGAGCCGTGATGCTGGGTACCTCTAAGTCCCTTAGTCTCTAAATCTGTTGTTTCCAGCTACAATAGTAATTTACAACATTAACAATGTCAACACTGTATTTCTCATCAATTAATTAAGTCATGTAGAAATTTGCCGAATTTCCACAAGAAGCCTGCATTTAACATGTAGCTTTTATGTTGTGTGTGCTTGGTTTACTTTTAACAATGGACAAATATTTATTTGTATGATGTTTCTTTCTGATTGTATATTTTTCTATAATATTAAATAGCACAGCCACAAACAAAGCAATGCATATACAATCACAAAACAAGAACCAATTAAACCTTTGACACGTACGAACACATGGGTGTGGTCATTCTATAGTAGTCCCTGCAGCTTACCCTCAAACCGGTGTGATTAGAACACTTCATTAGAATGTCTAGTTAGGATTGATGCAACAGTCAGCATTTGAACTAGCCACACAGTTTTTTTCACAGAAACATTTTGCACAAACACAGTCTTTACAACGTTATGTCTTCAATTTGAGCAGTTTATTTTTCGATGCAATGTTCAGACATTCACAGAAGTAGCCACAGCATAACACAATTATCATCCAAATCCGAAAATGTAGGCTACATTTGTCCTAGTGCTAAGTGAGCAAAGAGTGAGCTAACACAAGTGGTCATATTTTGGCTGATAGAAACCATAATATAAATGAGCTAATTGCAATAACTATTTACAATTCATCACGTCACTCGTGAGCTCAAAAGTCTAAAATAATCTGACAGTGCACACCCCCACATTTGTTTTTCTGCATTAACCAAAGATAAGAAGAGATGACAAGATGAGTTGGGTCTGTTTGCAGTATGCATGTTGTTTTGCTATAACATCTTTGGTCCGACAGACATTTACGTGACACCCAGAATGCATTGAATGATGTTAACAAACATGCCTCCACACATATCTGGCAAATAGCTTAACAATAGGTCATCATAATCAGTACAACCTTCCAAAAATTATTTAACACACAACATTACAATTTTATGCAAGAATCGGGAATGCACAATTTGTCACCAGTACTTGAAAACATGAATAAAACAGTAAATAAAGAAATTATTACCACACAAACCATTTTTTGATAGGGATTTATTGATACAAATGGCCCTTGCCGGTATTATTATACTGCAATTCAATTGATTGGACATGATTTGGAAAGACACACACCTGTCTAAATAAGTTGACAGTGCATGTCAGAGCAAAAACCAAGCCATGAAGTTGAAGGAATTGTCCGTAGAGCGCAGAGACAGGATTGTGCCGAGGCACAGATCTGGGGAAAGATACCAAAAAATGTCTGCAGCATTGAAGATCCCCAAGAACACAGTGGCCTCCATCATTCTTAAATGGAAAAAGTTTGGAAGCACCAAGAAACTTCCTAGAGCTGGTCGCCCAGCCAAACTGAGCAATCGGGGGAGAAGGTCCTTGGTCAGGGAGGTGACCAAGAACCCGATGGTCACTCTGACAGAGCTCTATAGTTCCTCTGTGGCGATGGAGAAACTTCCAGAAGGACAACAATCTCTGCAGCACTCCACCAATCAGGCCTTTATGGTAGTGTGTCCAGACAGAAGCCACTCCTCAGTAAAAGGCACATGACAGCCCGCTTGGAGTTTGCCAAAGTCACCTAAAGACTCTCAAAACATGAGAAACCAAGATTGAACACTTCGGCCTGAATGCCAAACATCACGTCTGGAGGAAACCTGGCACCATCCCTACGGTGAAGCATGGTGATGGCAGCATCATGCTGTGGGGATGTTTTTCAGTGGCAGGAGACTAGTCTGAGCAAAGTACAGAGAGATCCTGCTCCAGAGTGCTTAGGACCTTATTTAGTCTAAGGTTTCAATGAAATAATCAAAAGTAATATTTGATTCTTTATCAGCCTAGTGGTCATTAGTATTTTAAGCATGTAATGTGAATTAGTCCTTATGTAAAATTATTGTCAAAAGATAGGTTTAAATTATTTATTGGGTTGATCATATAGAAATATCAAAATATTACTTTAACAACTCCAAAGCAATTGCCTGTCTATGGTGCAGGAACTACTGACTAACTAACGTCACTATAACGTCACTATAATGCACATAGCAACATTTTATGTGATGAGTGACTCATTAATTTGTGTCTTTCGTTCAAAATAAGTTATACTATCATGCAGGGGTAAAGACATTCTTTCTGATCTTCTTTAGCATATGCAGTCTCTATCTCGCTACAACTCATTTAATTTGAATTATTATATGGATTATAATATATTGACATATTTGTAGGGGTTGATGCATTTTTTGTTAGGGTAAATCACGTCTGTGATATTGAGTTAGAAATGTAAAACCTTAGAGGACTTAAGCCTAGAATACATTGCAAGTTTGCCCTTCTTGGCCATTAGGCTACACTTTACAATAGGACTCAACTCTGACTGACTG
Organism: Brachymystax lenok tsinlingensis; assembly: GCA_030435695.1. Lineage (NCBI taxonomy): Eukaryota > Metazoa > Chordata > Actinopteri > Salmoniformes > Salmonidae > Brachymystax > Brachymystax lenok. The sequence goes on along the minus strand of CM059804.1, from coordinate 40,463,493 downwards.
CAGCATCTGTCGTCTAAACTGTGGCACAATATGGGGGATTTTTCACATCTAGCCAAGCTATTAGACTATCATTTTGTAAATTAATGGAGGTGTGAATCTTGCTGTCTGAGAGTCTCTCTCTTCTCGCACTAGAGTCCTGCATCGGGCCAAAAAAATCAGCTGGCGGGTGATCCCGGAGTTGAGAGAGAACTTGGGTAAATTACACTTGACATGTAGTAAAAAAAAATTTTTATAAGATACAGTCCATTACATAAACAAAGAGTGGGTGCTCGTGGAGAGGGTGCTATCCACCACAGAGTGGGACAGTTCCCTGCTCAAAACTGCAGATAACATAAGGCCAGTTATTGTGAAAGAATACTTGTGGATCTTGTTGACTTCCTCTATTGCTTCAAAGAGGCCACACTCGCCTTGGAAGCAAGCAAACAGCCTACACTTCACCTGGTAATTGTGTGGTTCCAAAGAATAAAGCTTCACCTACCGATGTATTTGTGTTGTTGGAGAGAAGCCAGATGCGAGCCTGCGACCAGGCACAGTGGATGACAATTTGAAGAAATCCGAGTGATGAAGTTACTGTTTTAGTAGCTTTATTTGTTGGCTAATGTTAGAACGCTCTATCAAAGCGATTTGCGTTGTCAATGTGACACAAGGCATGGTTTTATTTTAGCCAAATGTTGGTACTGCAACCTGGGTCCTATTTCCATGAAAATTCAATAAACAGCCATTCAAACTAAGAAAAGGTAAAAAATAAAAAAATACAATTCGACAGAAATTCCTCGGGTCAGTTCTGTTATACTAACAGACATTATTTTAACAGTTTTAGAAACTTCAGAGTGCTTCCTATCCAATAGTACTAATTATGTGCATATCCTAGTTTCTGGGCCTGAGTGGCAGGCATTTTACTTTGGGCACGTCAGACAGGCGAAAATTCAGGTCAGAAATGTCCCTAAGGAGATAAGAGAAGACAAGATGAGTTTGGTCTGTTTATAGTACGCACGTTGAAGGGATGTGTCGTCTACCATCGTTCACATCCCACCATTAATTTCCCGGAAGTCCTCAAAAAATGAGTGAACCCTTACTCACCTCATTTTGTTATAACATCTTTGGTCAAACAGATGATTACGTGAAACCCAGAATGCATTGTATGTCAACAAACATGGCTACACAGCTGGAATATTTTACACACAGAATATGTGCCCATTACAATCTATGCAAGAATCGGAATGCATGATTTGTCACCTGTAATTGAAAACACGTGTGCAAATCCTGTTATGACACGAGATGAGCAAATGTCTGCAGACTTGAACTGCACAAACAATTAGGAAGTGCTTGGGGAATTTTGTCCGGGTCAGAAATGTCCCAAAAATGTAATTGTCCGCAAAAGTAAAAATGACTGTTTTTATGTTAATGAATGAGGAGGCAGAACACACCTCAATTCAAACTGTTCTTAGAAAATAAAAACTTGTTAGAAAATCATTTGAAGTTGAAACAGCCTATAAATAAAAACAGGCTAAATTCCTTGGTTTGAGGGCAACGCGGATTAATTGTACAGTTGAATAACAATCACATTCTGGAATGTAGAGAACGTTCTAACATCATCACGTGCATAAAAAACTCACGCTGGGGCGACCGTTAGAGATATTTGGAACTCACGCATGAAAGGGTTAATTCATGCAGGAAAAGATCAATGAAAGCCTAGTCATCAAAACAATTAGACTAAATAAATTGATGTAACGGGAAATGCGATTACCAGGTTCATTTTTTGTTAGGTTATAATAATCCATGCCTTTTGGGAATGTTATAAGTCCAAAAGTTATGGGCGGAGTTGGCTGTCAGAAGTACTACAATGGAAATGTACTTATAATCCATTTGTTTGCATATTTCAAGACATGGCATATGAGGGTGCAATGAGATACCCGATGGGTTGGAGGATACTTTTCTCTTCAATCATCTTGAAAAAACGTATACTTAACTGAGAATCAACCAGTCCTCCGTCGTTAACCGAAAAGGAAAGGTCAAATACTTTATTATCAAAAATGTTGAAAGTTTGTGCGTGATGGAGAGAAACAAAATGGTGAAAACATTTGTTATTACCAGAAAGAATGTCAGTACTTATTTTGATCCAAAGCCACAAATGTTAAGTCACTGAACTTTCTGCTGACAAATATGGCATTATGCTGCAAAATAGCCTACTAAATAGGCAAAGCCTAAACAAATAAATGAAATAGTGCTACTTTATTTAGGCATTTCATAAATAAAACAAATAAATGAAATAGCTCAGGTTTTGAAAATATGGCAACCTTTTTCCTGTACGTACCCTCGCTGAACTCTCATTTATTCAGTTTTTTGTTCACATCAGCAAAGAGGGACTCAATGTTCAGAACCTTACTTTATATAGAGAGGCTATCACTCTTTCCACACTGTGATAAATAAAGCCGGTATGTTATTTTGTAATTCTTTCTTTCTGTTTTTCGAGGGAGAGAAACGAAATAGCAATACCAAAAGCAGAATCAGTGTTGGAACTCCCCCTTGCGATAGTGTGGCGCATTGACAGAATGATGCAGTTTACCACAATCTACCACGATCTACCACAAACGTGTCGCAGCATAAGCGCAAAACCTTTAATTGAGAAACCACTGTATGTAAACAAACCATCAGTGGAGACAATTCATCAGTATCACCACACCAGCAGCCAGTATCACCACACGCAACAGCGCCTCTTCAATTTCAGGAGGCTGAAGAAATTCAGCTTGTCACCAAAAACACTCACAAACTTCTACAGATGCACAATCGAGAGCATCCTGTCGGTCTGTATCACCGCCTGGTACGGCAACTGCTCCGCCCACAACCGTAAGGCTCTCCAGAGGGTAGTGAGGACTGCACAACGCATCACCGGGGGTAAACTACCTGCCCTCCAGGACACCTACACCACCCGATGTAACAGGAAGGCCAAAAAGATCATCAAGGACAACAACCACCCGAGCCACTGCCTGTTCACCCCGCAATCATCCAGAAGGCGTGGTCAGTACAGGTGCATCAAAGCTGGGACTGAGAGACTGAAAAACAGCTTCTATCTCAAAGCCATCAGACTGTTAAACAGCCATTACTAACATTGAGTGGCTGCTGCCAACTTATTGACTTAAATCTCTAGCCACTTGAACTACTTACGGAGTGGTGGGGTGCTAGCATTAGCATAAATCCATAACCCAACACGGGTCTCACAAAACTAAAATCGCTAATATAAAATCGCTTGACTTTGATGAACTTCTGCTGAGGGCTTCCCAAGTGTCTAACGAAGACAATCCATGCTTCTAGCGCCCCACCACTAGTTAAACTGTTCCTGACAGAGACAGTGGAGGAGACCAATCGCTTTGCCTTGGACCTACAGGAGAATAGAGAGCCACAGGGAAGGTGGACCACCTGATGGGAGAGAGAAAGATCTAACCAGACTGTGTGCTTTTCTATAATCGCAAAATGGTGGCAGTGGATAAGGCGGACATGATTAATTTAGGGAGCAGTGGGGCGCTTGCGCCACTCCCGACACTACCCGGTGAAATGTGAGGCGCCAAATTCAAAATCCAAAAGTTGAATTATTAAACATTCATCAATATAAAAGTGTTGTATAGTCATCAAAAGCTCTGATTCTTGGCAATATCACAACATTTGATTGTTTGAGGATAGCCCCTCTCATATTTTAAATCCATAACCAACGCGGGTCTCAGAAAACGCATAAAATCGATAATATAAAATCCTTTACCTTTCGACGAACATCTGCTGAGGGCTTCCCAAGTGTCCAATGAAGACATCCAATGGTTCTTTTGTTAGAAAAAGTAATTTATTATATCCATAAATCTCCGTTTGGTTGGCGCATTATGATCATAAAATCCACCGTTGAGTCGCCCATTGCACCGTGAAGAGAACACGTTCAAATTATACCTATACAATATTTAAACCGGACGATAACGTGAACGATATGAAAGAAAAATAAAGTGGTGCGCGTTCACAATCTCGCGCGCGTCAAACCTTACAAAAGTGGTCCTCTGACTTCTTCCTGTTCCTATCCGTTCTGGTTACTCCTAGAATTCCCAGTCTTTGACTGTTGACTGTTGACATCTAGTGGAAGCCATAGGTACTGCAGTCTCAGTCCTACATAACATTGTATGCAAAAGGCACAATGGAGAAGATGGTCATTTACAAAATAAACTGCAAATCCGGATGGATTTTCCTCGGGTTTTCGCCTGCTATATCAGTTCTGTTATACTCACATACATTATTTTAACACTCTTAGAAACTTCAGAGTGTTTCCTAACCAATAGTACTAATTATGTGCATATCCTATTTTCTGGGCCTGAGTGGCAGGCATTTTACTTTGGGCACGCCAGACTCTCCAAAACCTTCACCTCTGCAGCCGCTCCCTAAGAAGTTAACAGCTTTGTGGCATGCGCCCGGAAAACCATCCAAGTGGTAAAATAAAATATTTTTCCATCCGATCGACACTGCTGTCCTCAACGGCCACATAGTTCAATGCCAGCTAACAAGTGAGAGGATTACTGAGCAAGGTTTTTTGAAATAGGACATACAGTTCACATACAAATCAAATACAGTTCCATTATGCAATTATATTGACAATATCTCACCCACCTCCCCACTCCCTCATCCTCCTCTCCACTGCCTCATCCTCCCTACTCCCTCTCCAAACAGTATGTTGCTAGCATAAAAAAGCTGCCATCAATCTTCGGCAAGAAAGATGTCCAGTTCCAGTTATGATGTAGGCAAGTTATGTTCAATACTCTGTGTGTGTGTGGGTGTGTGGTACAGAATAATACTAACTATTAGTAATTAGAATACAATATCAGGATTTAGCAAAAAAGTATAAAAAAAGAACAAGTTGTATTGACAAAATCACAATTACAAATGATTTAACAGTAAGAAACAGTAACTGAAGAGCTCCACAAGGGGTCAAGGCAGAGCTATGCTGAACAGGCCAAATGAAAACACAGGCCATGGTCATGATAAGGCCAAGGCAGCTTCAAAGGATACAACATAAGCTAACATTTTCTGACGCATTGTTTTACAGAGCTAATAGAAGAATGTAGCTACGTAAGCACCAATTACTATAACACGATAAAGGTTATGAAATTAGTACCTTGCGTGTCCTTGGTTATAAAGGAATACACACAGATGGCAAGATGGCACTGACAGACATGGCACCTCTGCTTCTAGCTCCTAAGCAACTTTGTAGTATTTTTTTTGTGTGTGTTATTTATTACATTACTAGCCCAGAAAGATTTTTGTGTTATTACATACAGCCGGAAATAACTTTTGGATATCAGAGCGATGGTAAATCACCAGCATTATGACCAGGAACACGACTTTCCCGAATTTGATCCTTTGTTCGTACCCCCCAGGGCAATTTATCCCAGTGGCTGCTCCAAGATGCCGTCGGTGGAGAAGAGGTATTCGGAGTGGACTTCTAGTCCTACTCAGGAGGCGGACACACCATTCACCATTTCCGAGTATATTACTCACTAATGTTCTGTCTCTGGACAATAAAGACAATAAAGTAGACGAGTTCGGGGCGTGGATCTCCTTCTAGAGAGACATCGTGATTTTTCATGAAATCATGGCTCTCTTGGAATATACACCTTAGCCAAATGCATTTAAACTCAGTTTTTCTTTTACAATTTCTGACATTTAATCCTAGTAAAAATTCCCTGTCTTAGGTCAGTTAGGATCACCATTTTATTTATAAAATAAGTAGATCGCCCACAATTATTCATCATCATTGCTCTATTGTTTTAAATTCAATCATGCTCTTCACCCTCATCATTCAGATCAATCAAATTCAATCAACCTCATCACCCTCCTCATCATTCAGTTAATTGAAGTCACATGCATCATTATCAGTTTCTACCTGGTTTCTATTGCCCATTCATCCAAGTTTATTATATTACAAATTTTTGCTTAGTTGCCAGAGCAATGCTACCACGCGAATGGTCAAGTAATGAATGCATGGACAGCACGGATATTCTTGGAAAAAGTGAAATTTGGAAATAAAGCTCCACCTCTTCAACTTTGAGAGTTATTTGACAAAGTGCCATACAAACTGCAGAATATGCTCTTTCCGATACTAAACTCAGTAAAAAAAGAAACGTCCCTTTTTCAGGACCCTGTCTTTCACAGATAATTTGTAAAAATCCAAATAACTTCACAGATCTTCACTGTAAAGGGTTTAAACACGGTTTCCCATGCTTGTTCAATGAACCATAAACATTTAATGAACATGCACCTGTGGAACGGTCGGTAAGACACTAACAGCTTAGACGGTAGGCAATTAAGGTCACAGTTATGAAAACTTAGGACACTTAAGAAGCCTTTCTACTGACTCTGAAAAACAACAAAAGAAAGATGCCCAGGGTCCCTGCTCATCTGTGTGAATGTGCCTTAGGCATTCTGCAAGGAGGCATGAGGACTGCACATGTGGCCAGGGAAATAAATTGCAATGTCCGTAATGTGAGACGGCTAAGACAGCGCAGGGAGACAGGACGGACAGCTGATCGTCCTCGCAGTGGCAGACCACGTGTAACAACACCTGCACAGGATCGGTACATCCGAACATCACACCTGCGGGACAGGTACAGGATGGCAACAACAACTGCCCGAGTTACACCAGGAATGCACAATCCCTCCATCAGTGCTCAGAATGTCCACAATAGGCTGAGAGAGGCTGGACTGAGGGCTTGTAGGCCTGTTGTAAGGCAGGTCCTCACCAGACATCACCGGCAACAACGTTGCCTATGGGCACAAACCCACCGTCGCCGGACCAGACAGGACTGGCAAAAAGTGCTCTTCACTGACAAGTCGCGGTTTTGTCTCACCATGGGTGATGGTCGGATTCGCGTTAATCGTCAAAGGAATGAGCGTTACACCGAGGCCTGTACTCTGGAGCGGGATCGATTTGGAGGTGGAGGGTCCGTCATGGTCTGGAGCGGTGTGTCACAGCATCATCGGACTGAGCTTGTTGTCATTGCAGGCAATCTCAACGCTGTGCATTACAGGCAAGACATGATCCTCCCTCTTGTGGTACCCTTCCCTCCAGCATGACAATGCCACCAGCCATACTGCTCGTTCTGTGCGTGATTTCCTGCAAGACAGGAATGTCAGTGTTCTGCCATGGCCAGCGAAGAGCCCGGATCTCAATCCCATTGAGCACGTCTGGGACCTGTTGGAGGGTGAGGGCTAGGGCCATTACCCCCAGAAATGTCCAGGAACTTGCAGGTGCCTTGGTGGAAGAGTGGGGTAACATCTCAGAGCAAGAACTGGAAAATCTGGTGCAGTCCATGAGGAGGAGATGCACTGCAGTACTTAACAACTCATGGTGTAATTGTAACAACATGCAGGAACTCAAGTCCGTCTGTCCACCTGACCTATAATTCCTCACAAACAAATGCTGACCATATTATCTCTCAAGGGAATTCTCCTCGGTTAATGTCACAGCCGTGTATAACCCCCCCTCAAGACGATTCCAACGTCCCTCGAGGAACTTCACTTGACTGGAAACAATATATATTGAGGCTGCATTTATTGTAGCTGGGGATTTAAATACAGCAAACTTGAGAACAAGGCTACCTAAATTCTATCAGCATGTTGACTGTCGCACTCGCGCTGGAATAATACTGGTTCACTGTTACTCTACCTTACTCTAACTCCCCCGCCTTCCTTTCGGCAAATATGACCGCAACTCAATTTCGTTCCTCCCTTCCTATATGCAGAAACTCAAATAAGCGGCGCTTCTAGCGCCCCACTCCCGACACTACCCCGGTGAAATCCAAGGCGCCAAATTCAAAATCCAAAAGTTGAATAATTCAACATTCATCAATATACAAGTGTTTCATAGTCATCAAAAGCTCTGCTTCTTGGCAATATCACAGCGTTGTCAGATTTCAAAAAGGCTTTACGGCGAAAGCACCACATTTAATTGTTTGAGGACAGCACCTCACATATTTTTACTATTACCATAAATTCACAAGCCTTCACGGTTCACAGAAAACAAATTTCACAGCGAAAACAAATCAATTACCTTTTGAAGAACTTCTGCTGAGGGCTTCCCAAGTGTCCAACGAAGACAATCCATGGTTGTTTTGTTAGAAAAAGTAATGTATTATATCCATAAATCTCTGTTTGGTTGGCGTGTTAAAATGAGAAAATACAGCATCGACTCGTCCATTGAAACGTGAAGAGAACTCGTTCAACTTATACCTACAAACTTGTCCAAGAACAATCAAACATAATTGTTAATGTATCCTTAGGAACACTTTTATGTATATATAGAATAATATTTCAACCGGAATATAAACTGGGCGATAAGAATGGAAAAAAACACAGAGGCGCCAGCCGGGAACGCGCATTTTCTTCTATTGACATCTGTGTGGCCACTTCCTTATTCGTCTTCTTCTACAATCTAAAAGCAGCTAAAAATAATCAAAACACTTTCGAGACTGTTGACATCCAGAGGAAGCGATAGGTACTGCATTCATATGCCCTTATATGGACATTTTCATAAGGGAGGGGTTCCAAATGAGGCAATGTGTCAAAACCACTTTTTCCAGGACAGAAATTCCTCGGGTTTTCGACCGCCATATCCGTTCTGTTAGACTCACAGACAAAATGTTAACACTTTTAGAAGCTTCAGTGTTTCCTATCCAATGGTACTAAATATGTGCATATCCTATTGTCTGGGCCTGAATGGGAGGCATTTTACTTTGGGCACGCCAGGGTCTCCAAAACGGTCACCTCGTGCGCTGCTCCCAAAGAAGTTAACACCCCGGCCATCCTACAACCTACCAGGTACAACCCTAAATCCATAAACATGGGCACCCTCATATATATCATCCTGACCAACTTGCCCTCAAAATACACCTCTGCTGTCTTCAACAAGGATCTCAGCGATCACTGCCTCATTGCCTGCGTGCGTAATGGATCCGCGGTCAAACGACCACCCCTCATCACTGTCAAGGCTTTTCTAATCGACCTGGCCCGGGTATCCTGGAAGCCTATTGACCTCATCCCGTCAGTAGAGGATTCCTGGTTGTTCTTTAAAAGTGCTTTCCTCACCATCTTAAATAATCATGCAAAATTAAAAAAATGTATAACTAAGAACAGATATAGCCCTTGGTTCACTCCAGACTTGACTGCCCTTGACCAGCACAAAAACATCCTGTGGCGTACTGCATTAGCATAGAATAGCCCACGCGATATGCAACTTTTCAGGGAAGTCAGTAACCAATATACAGTCAGTTAGGAAAGCAAAGGGTATCTTTTTCAAACAGAAATTTGCATCCTGTAGCACAAATTCCCAAAAGTTTTGGGGCACTGTAAAGTCCATGCAGAATAAGAGCACCTCCTCCCAGCTGCCCACTGAACTGAGGCTGGGAAACACTGCCACCACCGATAAATCTATGATAATCAAGAATTTCAATAAGCATTTTTCTACTGCTGGCCATGCTTTCCATCTGGCTAGCCCTACCCCGGCCAACAGCTCTGCACCCTCCGCAGCAACTTGCCCAAGCCCCCCCCGCCTCTCCTTCACCCAAATCCAGATAGCTGATGTTCTGAAAGAGCTGCAAAATCTGGACCCTACAAATCAGCTGGGCTAGATAAACTGGACCCTCTCTTTCTAAAATGATCACTCAAAATTGTTGCAACCCCTCTTACTAGCCTGTTCAATCTCTCTTTCGTATCGTCTGAGATCCCCAAAGATTGGAAAGCTGCCGATGTCATCCCCCTCTTCAAAGGGGGAGACACTCTAGACCCAAGCTGTTACAGACCTATATCAATCCTTCCCTGCCTTTCTAAAGTCTTTAAAAGCCAAGTTAACAAACAGATTACCAACCATTTCGAATACCACGGTACCTTCTCCACTATGCAATCTGGGTTCCGAGCTGGTCATGGGTGCACCTCCGCCACGCTCAAGATCCTAAACGATATCATAACCGCCATCGATTAAAGACAGTACTATGGAGCCTTCTTCATCGACCTGGCCAAGGCTTTCGACTCTGTCAATCACTGCATTCTTATCGGCAGACTCAATAGCCTTAGTTTCTCAAATGATTGCCTCGTCAGACTCTCATTGGCTGGCCCTTGCTTCATATTTGTTGCCAAACCCACTGGCTCCAGGTCATCTGTAAGTCTTTGCTAGGTAAAGCCCTGCCTTATCTCAGCTCACTGGTCACTATAGCAATACCCACCAGTAGCAAGCGCTCCAGCAGGTATATTTCATTGGTCATCCCCAAAGCCAACACCCCCTTTAGCCGCCTTTCCTTCCAGTTCTCTGCTGCCAATGACTGGAACTAATTGCAAAAATCACTGTAGCTATAGTCTTATATCTCCCTCGCTAACTTTAAGCATCAGCCGTCAGAGTAGCTTACCGATCACTGCACCTGTACACAGCCCATCTGTAAATAGCCCACCCAACTACCTCATCCCCATGTTATTTTTTTGCTCTTTTGCACCCCAGTATCGCTACTTGCACATCCTCATCTGCACATCTATAACTCCAGTGTCATTGCTAAATTGTAATTATTCTGCCACTATGTCCTATTTACTGCCTTACCGAGTGGGCCCGGCTCTGGGTGGAATATGCCCAGAACTCACTTTGTCACTCCTCCACCAGGCTGTCTCCCTTCCAGTGCGTCCTGGGTTACCAGCTGATCCTGGCCCCATGGACCCTGAGCCAGACCAAAGCCCCTGCAGTGGACGAGTGGTTCCGGCGCACAGAGGAGGTTTGGAACGCTGTACTGTCACGTCTACTCCTGCTCCACCGCTCCGGTGCTCAACATCGCCAGTTTACTAATCACCGGTCCTGGCAACCCATCATTACACACACCTGGCACACATGCACCTCATCATTAGGCAGACGTGAACTTCATCACTTCCCTGATTACTTCCCCTTTATTTAGCCCTCTGTATTCATCAATCCTTAGGGGTTATTGATTGTCTCACGTTCAGTACGCTTAACGTTTGTGCTTTTGTAACTCACCTTCTGCACCTGCTTTCTGATTCCCAGCGTATACGTAACAGTTAAGGATTTGTAAGTAAGCATTTCACCGTAAGGTCTACACATGTTGTATTCGACACGTGACAAATATTTTCTTTTGACAAAGTCTTAGCCAATTACGGCAACAAAAAGCTCGCAATTCGATAGTGCATTTGTTACATAAGCAATATCGTGACAAGATGGCAAAATGGAGCTACCCCTATATTGCTTACACATCTACTCAAGTGCCTATAGGCAATAGGGGCTAGGTGTTGGTTTGGAATTTAGGATGTAGCTTGATGGTATTAAACATGGCGTACATGCTCATGTGACATTTCCAACCGTTTAAATGAGTATACAGTGTGCAGTGAGGAATACACTTCAGGGATGCAGCGGTAAATACCATCTTAAATAAATCTTAAATGCAAATATATTCACACACAGGAGAACACGTGCAAACACGCACACATACATGCCACATAGAAAATGCATTTGGAAACATGTACACAGTCAAGCACACTGCAGAGATCATTATTTTGGTTGCCATATAGGACCTTACATCACACTCGCACACAATACTCCATGCTGATAGAATACATCTAATTCGCTACCTCTGCGTTTCCATGGTGACCAGAGCACATTTATATTTTTCAAGGTGAGCAAAGAAAGTTTTGCTGGATTGTATGTTTTGTGCAAGGTATTTTCTGAATTGGCCGAGAGAAAAGATAAGAGCGATATTCTGTGCAAATGAAACATTTCCTTACCCATGAACTTGATGCCCAGTTCATCTGCTGCTCCATCCGAGGACACAGAGCATAAGAGAGGGAGAAAGAAAGAGATGGACACAGAGGGGGAAGAGATGGATAAAAGGTGAGGGAGAGCGATATACACAGAGAGATGGAGATGGGCAGAGGGAGAAGGAAAGGGGGAGAGAGAGAGAGTGGGAAGACAATACAGCGTTATTGAACAACATTATATGAAACACAGTCATTACCCTCACTCAGGATTTACCCACTGGAGCACTGCAGCTATAGTACTAGATCCTCCCTAAAATCCCTTTTCTTTTAATATATTTTTTTCAAACATATAAATATTGTTATTGAGACAGATATTAGACTTTACAGACCTAAAATGCCTTTCATGTTTCAAATCCACACAATAGGGACGTTTTGGGTGCACAGAGGTTTATTATGACAGAGGTTTATTATGACGTAGGTACTAGTATAAAAATAATTGCTGAGTAGCATAACCTGTCAAGGGAGGGGAGAAGTGGGAGGTGTAGACTTCAATGAAAGATGACAATGTCATGGTTTGTTATGTGATTGAAATTGCTCTGTGCAGGCCTTGATATTGGTTTTTCATCTCAGCCAGCAATAATTGTACGTTCCCCACCTCTCTGACCCCAACCTTATGTTTGTTTCAATATTAATGTTAGTTATCCCCAGCTCTTATGTTCACAAGACTGTCAGTAGACAGACACACACACACCGTATGTCCCTCTCTCCCTGCATTCAAGTATTTTCCAATAATCTCGGAGCTGGGGCGATAGATAAAGAGGAGCACTCGTGTTCCCTTCATCCTGACGTGACCCTCCTCCCCCTTTTCACGCCACTGTAATATAATCAAATTTAAATTCAAATGAAACCCTCACACTTAATTGCTTTTCTGACAGAGGTGGTCTGGGTTTATAAGTAGAATGCAGTTAGCAGGGCCTGGTGACAGACTATTTGGTTGCCACAGTCAAAAAAGAAGGGAGAGAAGAGAGAAGAACAACTCCCTGACAGCATGAAAACAGTCTGTTAGATGGATTTTGACTGTATCACAGGAAAATGTGTCAATGTCATACTAGTCATAGTTCCTTAATATATGTTGTTTCCCAGAAAATAAATGTATTTTACAATTTACATTAAAGTTATCTTTATACAGGGTACCTTAATGTAAAGTGTGTCTGAAATGTAAAATAGCCAAACAATTAAAACACATTGGATATACACACTGTAAACATTTTTTTTATAGTATTATACAATAAAACTAAGAGTATTGTACTGTATGAATTATTTACAGTAAATTGCGTACAGAGCCAAAATCACACGGAGAGAAGCCCGTCAATGGCGTGAAATTTGCGTGCGAGAGTAGAGTGTCAATTCACATGCACTACAGAGCATATGCCAAAGTAAATGTCATAAAAATACACAATATACAGTTATATATGTTCGCTATGTAGCACCTGGGAGTTGTTGTGAGTTCCTTTTGATTCATCTTGGATGTCCTACAGGAGCTACCATACCTGTGCTAAACGGTTCTTTCTTTGCTAGCTCACGAGGATGTTGTAGCTAATAAACCCAAGTAGTTTATAAACAACCAAGTCTTGTTCTTCTACATAAACAGTATTCTCTCTTGAAATTGGAGTCCTCAAGTTTTCCAGCCGTAGCCTGACTAAATGCCGATCAATATCATACAATGGTTTTCAAATATGTAGCCTATTTGACTGATAAACCTTAGCTTATAGCCCAATACATTTTAATAATACTACATCTTTAGTGTACTTAGCATAGGGAAGATCATACCAATTCCTTTTCTACTAAAAACCAACGCAATTTTTCTAATTATTTTACCAGTAGATGTGAGAAAAGTAGACTTGCTTTATAATTTGATGCGCTATGACGCAGTAGACGCAGTTGGCTCATGTGGCCCATCCGATTTCTCTCATTCACTCATATGCATTCTATTTCCAGCGTGAGCATCATTGTACGCGCCCTTAAAAAAAAAAAAAAACATTTGAATTGAGCTTAACTGGTAAATTATTCTGTAAATTCCAACTTTGGTTTAACAGTACATTCATGTAAAGAAGTGGCTGTATTTTGAATGGTACTGTAACCCCACAGAATACGGTACCCTACTGTATTTCTGGAGCGCCTAAAACTTTTTGAGCACTAGTGGGGGCATGGTATTGTTGTTTCTGGCTCATTAACCTATTTTGAGGCTTTCCTTGTAAGATGCTACATTTGTTGCACACTTTAGTGAGAGTTTGATGCAGTACCAGTCAAAAGTTTGGACACACTTACTCATTCAAGGGGTTTTCTTTATTTTTACTATTTTCTAAATTGTACAATAATAGTGAAGAAATCAAAAGTATGAAATAAAACATATGGAATCATGTAGTAAACAAAAAAGCCAACATTCTTCAAAGTAGCCACCCTTTGTCTTGATGACAGCTTTGCACACTCTTGGCATTCTCTCAACCAGCTTCATGAGGTAGTTACCTGGAATGCATTTCAACAGCTCTGCCTTTTTAAAAGTACATTTGTGGAATATCTTTCTTAATGCGTTTTAGCCAATCGGTTGTGTTGCGACAAGGTAGAGGTGGTATACAGAAGATAGCCCTATTTGGTAAAATACCAAGTCCATATTATGGCAAGAACAGCTCAATTAAGCAAAGAAAAATGACAGAATGTCAATTGTCATGACTCTCCTGTGAATGTGTGGGTCCGCTCTACAGCGCCCTCTCCCTCTGCAGAGGGGGAGAGGGTTGAAGTTGGTTGTTTCATGAAGGTTGTAAATACCTTGTAGAAACTCTGCCTTTGGGCTTTGCAAGAGGAGGGGAAAGAAACCTTTTTGTTACAAGGAGATTCCTCCTGCCAAAACGGTGACATCAAAAGGACGAATAATGAAACAATATTTCTGTAATCCAAACAGTTGGAATGGTCCATGGGTACTGAGAGAACAATTATGCCAGATCAGTTGTTGTTGTCACGGATCCTCCTGGTACTGCTGCTCATTCCGTACACCAGCTCCAGAGGTCTACGTCACCGGGCTTCTAGATGTCACTGAATTGGATTCAATACCACCAACCCCAGACTGTCTTGTCTCATCAAGCACACCTGGTTCCTATTTCCCCTGATTAGTATGTGTATATATGTGCCCTCTGTTCCCCATTGTCCTTGTTGATTATTGTGCCCATATCCGTTGGTGTTGTGAGTACCTGTGCTCTGTTGTATCGGCTTTTGTGCTATGTGTTATTGTGCATTTGTTATTACGGGTCTCGTCCCGTGTATTAAAACCTATTAGGGAGCGGCAGCAGTGTTTGGAGTTTTGGAGAGTCTGGCGTGCCCAAAGTAAAATCCCTGGTACTCAGGCCCAGAAAGGATATGCACATAATTAGTAGGATTGGATAGAAAACACTCTGACGTTTCTAAAACTGTTAAAATAATGTCTGTGAGTATAACAGAACTGATTTGGCAGGCGAAAACCCATGGAAAATCCATCCGGGAAAATGTGATTCTGTGAGGTGCCTCTTTTGCCATTGACTTGCTATAGGAAATGCTGGATTCCAGCTCCCAGGTTGCAGTACCTATGGCTTACACTAGATGTCAACAGTCTTTAGACAAGGTTTCATGCGTTTATCTAGAAAAATAGAGTAGGAGAAGTGAGGAAGTCACTTTTCTCTTTGACGCACTGGACCGTGAGTGCGCGCCTCGTTTTTTTTCCTTTTCTATCGCCCAGGATATTATCCATGTGAAATATTATCGTTAATATACATATTAGTGTACCTAAGAATCGATTAGAAACGTTGTTTGATTTGTTTGGACAAAGTTGATAGGTATATTTTTTGTCTTGTATAATGGACCAATGGACAGTGGATTTTCTGAAAAAAACGCGCCAGCCAAACGGAGCTTTATGGATATAAAGAGGGACTTTTTCGAACAAAAGGAACATTTATTGTCTTGTTTGGAACTTTTGGATTGCCATGAGAAGAAGATCTTCAAAGGTAAACAATTTATTTTATCTCTTTTTATGAGTTTTGTGACACCCGTGCTGGTTATATTATTATGCTAATGGAGGAAGTACGCGGGGCGCTGTCCTCAGACAATCAAATGTTATATTTCGCCGTAAAGCCATTTTGAAATCTGACAACACTGTGAGATTGCCAAGATTCTAAGCTTTTGAACAGTGTGCAATACTGTTTAATTTTCATTAAAGTTTTATATTACTACATTTGTAATTTGAATTTGGCGCTCTGCATTTTTCCAGATGGTGTCAAGGCGCTAGCGCCCCACTGCTCCTGAGTGAGTTCATTAGCAAGTGCATCGGTGATGTTGTATCCATAGCAACTATTAAAACCTTCCCCAAACAGAAACCGTGGATTGATGGCAGCATTCGCGCAAAACTGAAAGGCGACCGGAAACATGACTGAATACAAACAGTGTAGCTATTCCCTCCAAGGCAATCAAACAAGCTAAGCATCAATATAGAGACAAAGTAGAGTCACAATTCAACAGCTCAGACACAAGAGGTATGTGGAAAGAAAACCAGCCCCGTCGCGGACCACGATGTCCTGCTCCCAGACAAACTAAACAATTTCTTTGCTCGCTTTGAGGACAATACAGTGCCACCGACACGGCCCGCTACGAAAACCTGCGGGCTCACATTCACCGCAGCCAAAGTGAGTAAACATTAAAATGTGATAACCCTCGCAAGGCTGCCGGCCCAGATGGCATCCCTGGCCGTGTCCTCAGAGCATGCGCAGACCAGCTGGCTGGTGTGTTTACGGACATATTCAATCAATCCTTATCCCAGTCTGCTGTTCCCACATGCTTCAAGAGGGCCACCATTGTTCCTGTTCCCAAGAAGGCTAAGGTAACTGAGCTGAATGACTATCGCCTCGTAGCACTCACTTCCGTCATCATGAAGTGCTTTGAGAGACTAGTCAAGGATCATATCACCTCTATCCTGCCAGACACCCTGGACCCAATCCAATTTGCTTACCGTCCCAATAGGTCTACAGACGACGCAATCGCAATCACACTGCATACTGCCCTAACCCATCTTGACAAGAGGAATACCTTTTTAAGAATGCTGTTCATCGATTACAGCTCAGCATTTAACTACATACGGAGTTGTGGGGCGCCCGACAGTACCCCGGTGAAATGTGAGGCGCCAAATTCAAAATCCAAAAGTTGAATTATTAAACACTCATCAATATACAAGTGTTGCATAGTCATCAAAAGCTCTGATTCTTGGCAATATCACAGCGTTGTCAGATTTCAAAAAGGCTTTACGGCGAAAACACAACATTTGATTGTTTGAGGATAGCCCCTCTCATATTTTATGTATTAGCATAAATCCATAACCTACGCGGGGTCTCACAAAACGCATAAAATCGCTAATATAAAATCGCTTACCTTTGTTGAACTTCTGCTGAGGGCTTCCCAAGTGTCCAACGAAGACAATCCATGCTCCTTTTGTTAGAAAAAGTCATTTATTATATCCATAAATCTCAGTTTGGTTGGCGTGTTATGATCATAAAATCCACCGTTGAGTCGCCCATTGAACCGTGAAGAGAACGGGTTGAAATTATAACTATCATATTTCTCCAAACAAATCAAACATCATTTTTAATGTTTCCTTAGGTATCATTTTATGCATATTTACTATAATATTTCAACCGGATTGTAGCCTGACTGATAAGAAAGGAAAATAAAAGTGAGGCGTGCTCTCATTCTCGTGACCGAAAAAAGTATTTCTCATTTCCACTTCCTTCAGTAAATCTTCTATGCGATTCCCTTTAGCCCTATTGTTTTGAAACCTTGTCTAAAGACTGTTGACATCCTGTGGAAGCCATAGGTATTGCAGTCTCAGTCCTACATAACAGAAAAATGAATAACCACAATGGAGAAAAAGGTCATTTACAAAACAAACTGCAAATCCGTTTGGATTTTCCTCTGGTTTTTGCCTGCTATATCACTTCTGTTATACTCACATACATTATTGTAACCCTTTTAGAAACATCAGAGTGTTTCCTATCTAATAGTACTAATTATGTGCATATCCTATTTTCTGGGCCTGAATGGCAGGCATTTTACTTTGGGCACGCCAGATTCTCCAAAACCGTCTCCTCGGCAGCCGCTCCATAAGAAGTTAACGAAAGCATAAAGATGACATTATTAGTTACATTGTTTTAGTTTGAATGTGCAGACTGGCACTAAGAACAGAACAGCGGGAACATGTCCCTAGTCAGCGCCATTATTAGTGCAATGCCCCTTAAAATGTTGCCAGTGTGGAGGGGTGCGGGTCCACCTTCTTCCTCCTCCCTTCCCCATGGGCTAGGTCAGTCTTTTGTGCACGGCTTTGCGGCCCATCCCGTGCCTTGAACCTCGAGCGCTTTCAGTGGATACAGCTGGAGAACTGCAAGGCAATCCCATTGTGTGCCACTGGAGCCATGACCAATTTGACCAATATATATTGTCCTGCTAATAACAGGGTTAATAACATATCTGTGAGAATATCCAACAGGCTTTTATATAATTCTAAATTATTAATAATAATCGCTTTGTTTAAAAATAACAATATTTTGGAGATTATTTCGTTTTCAAATAACTTAAAATGAGCAAGAAAAAGGTCATTCTTGAACATGGGGTGAGATATTGTTACTAATTTGTAAATAAAGCCAGTTTGTTATTTAGAATAATTTATTTCTGTATTTAGAGGGAGAGAAGCCAAAAACCTACAATCATCTCATGGGTCTCCCAGTCAAGGGCAGCACGGGTATTGAACCAGCATCTGTAGCAACACAGCTTGCACTGCTATGCAGTGTCTTAGACTGTCACACCACTCAGGTGCCATATAATGTGACGGGTCGGGACTGGCCTACAGTACTAAAGTAAGACCAAAATAATCCTAACAAAATAAAATAATAAAAACCTTGTGCACAATTATCAGTTTCTATTTAGGTTTATGTCGTCTATTCATTGTCAGTTAGAGACACAGTAGGACCCAATAGCATAATCAGTGCTCTAACTCCCCCTTGCGCTGGTCTGGAGCAATGACGTTGTGACGCAGGGTACCGTACTAAACCAAAAATGACCTCTAAGTCCCGCTACATAATCGCAAAACTTTTAGTGGAGCAACCACTGTACCTTGTCACAACAGAACTGATTGGCTCAGATGCATTAAGAAGGAAAGAAATTCCACAAATTTACTTTTAACAATGCCCACCTGTTAATTGAAATGCATTCCAGGTGACTACCTCATGAAGTTGGTTGAGAGAATGCCAAGCGTGTGCAAAGCTATCATCAAGGCAAAGGTGGCTACTTTGAGGAATCTACTAAGGGCTTCATGAAATCATTTTGATTGATTGATAGTGCTGTATAGCATCATGATGATACTGTTTACTGTGTGTGTGTGTGTGTGTGTGTGTGTGTGGGGGGGTCATGTAACTGTAACACACAATTTATTATGGAAACCCCTAAGAGGTGATTATTAGGAAGAGAGTATGTGTATGATTGAGAAAAAGATAGGAAGGAAGGGAGACAGTGGCAGTGAGAGAGAGAGGATGTTCCTGACCACAATGTGTATCCTATTTGTTGCTCTGCTCCCTTCTCTGTCTCTCCCTCTCCCGCTGTTAGTCTGTTCCTCTAGGTCAGTGAACGCAAGAGGAGTGATGTGGAGACTCAGCAGTAGAAGGCAGGAAGGAAGAGAAGTTAGAGATGATTGGAGGGATAGAGACGTGGAGCGAGGAGGAAGAAGAGGGAGAAGAGAGAGAGAGGAAGGAGAGGGAGAGGAGAGTGGAGGGAGAGTAACATGAAGAGGGAGAGGAGGAGGAAGAGGGAGGGGAGGAAGCAGAGGGAGAGCACACCTGATAGGGGAGCCTACATTTCCATGGAGTGTGTCTGCCCCAAGTCCCACCATTCACCCTTCTACCACACATCCCAAGTGACAGTGGCAGGGATTTTGGAGTTGTTTTTAAAAGTGGTAGGAGTAGGTTTTCTTTTGGATCTGGTGTTTAAGACCATCCTGTCCACATCCAATTCACTGAATTGTTGTCAAAGTAGGCTACTATTTATGGGTAAGTTCATCGTTAGATCCTTATTAGGAGCATCGTTAAATCTTCTAACTGTTTCCCAAAACCATCGTTACTAAAGTTGCACAGAAGACAGATAATTTGCACAGAAGACAGATCATTCTCTAATACTATTTTGTTTTCACTTTAATTCTCGAACAATAGGAAGACAAGGTATGTACTTGGGTCAGATAAGATGGAGTCCGTCTTGGGTACAAACTGGTCACAGCGTAGTCCGTGGTAACCCTCTTTACACCTGCAACAGAAAAATAACAGAAGTTGACATCCGAGGTATATGGAGGAAAAACACACGCTCATAGCATACATGTGGGTAGAGTATGTGGACGTGAGTAATTTTACTCATTGAGCAGACACTTATCCAAAGCGAATTAAAATCATTGCATTTAACTAAAGTAGGCAAAAAAACGACATATCACGATCATTGCAAGTAAAACCTTAGGCGAATACTGGCCCACCCAATCAGGCTGGCTTTACATATATAAAAATACTATAACAATGAAATAAATGAACATGATTTGTTGGTTGTGTTGTCTCCTTAATAATCAGAAATGTTGTAAATGCAGTAGGAAGTTCCTGGAATCTAATTGGTTATATCGCAATCATATGGTTAAAATGTAATCACATGCGCATAGCCTATAGTCGGGAATGGCAAATATCAAATAGCTGATTGTCGAGTTGCAGCTGCCAGTGAAAAGCACCTATAATAGGCCTTTCGCAATATTTAATCACTGGTAAAACAAAAAATGCACATATATTCCTGATGATCCTTTCAAATTATTTCGTAGTGTAGTTTATTCCCATTAGTATACCCGGACTAATCTCTTGGGACTAGAGACCGATGGCCATATCACTGATGAGTGCACATATTCAGTGACACTGGATGGATGTCCCTTTTAGGCCTAGATTAGATAGTTGCATTCCACACAAGGTTGTTTTTATTGATCTTAGTTTGTCAGTGTCCACAGAGTATGCCTTCCCTATCATTTTGAGGTATTCATTATTCTGATAATGTCTCCATTCATTTAAAGTGTCGTAAAATTGTATAAAATGTGTTTATAAAAGCCAAAATGAATTTACTGAATGTGTGCAAAGAAAGGAGAAGAAACACCGAACAGTCTTTTTTGAGAGCAGTGAGTGAGTTACATTATTAGCCTAATTTATGACTATCCAATCTTCTCATCACATAGGCTATCTTAATTTAGTCTGCAAATGCAATGATAGATGCATGCAATGATTTATCATAAAGGTGAATTTTTGGGTGAAAAAATACCTCCCCAAACTTAAAACTCACGCCCCGCCAAGTGTTGTGCATTTCATTATTGTTTACTGTCAGACTCGGACAGTCGGCCTGTTTTGTCAACTTTGTTGTTGTAAGAGGTTGTATTGGTGCGCTGCCTACATGGCAATAATACAACAGACATGTTTGAAAAGGGACATTTGTGGTGTTTCTTGGTCACATGTATCCTGTGCTGTCTGTTGAATGATGCAATGTAATTGCACAATTTTCCACTTAAATCTGTTGGAGTATTTTTACTGTATTTTTGCTGTAAAATGTTGGCCCAGCCACACTGCAATTTAGGCCTAAGCCACTGACTTTAACCTTCTTAAAAACAAGCTACTATCTGCCAAATCAGTGCCATAAAGTGTGCAAGAGAATACAAGTGCAAGTACGTATGTATCGCACATCTTCAGCACAAAGGAAACAAAGGAGAGAAGGAGAGAAATAAGACATTTGAGAGGATTCAAATGAGGGGGAGGCCAATAATGCTAAGGAGGAGGGGAATAAAAGAGAGACAAATGAGAAGAAGAGGGCAACCCCACTGATAGCACAGTCCTGACAGTATTGCCATGTCCCAGTGGAGGTATTGGAAGGACTCGCTCTCTTCTAGACCTGGGTTCAAACAGTATTCCTTTTCTTACACTTTAGTAGACAATGGACTTCACATGTTTCAGTTTTGTGAGATTTTAGGTTTTCTTACAGCAAAGTGCCCACACAGACATTGCGGTTATATGCCTCCCCCGAGCATGTGTCAAATAAATCTACTGAAACTCAATCACATGAATTCTGCCTATTTTTTTAGGCATTCATATTTTTTTACAACCCTTTGCCCTAAGCACACATATGATGGCCTAAAGGCTTTCCAAATGAAGAGTTTAGCAGTACTGATGTTGGCTGCCCTTTTTCCCCCATACATTTATATTTCGGAACTAGCCTTTAGTTTAGCATAAGCACCCATGGTCTGTAGACTTAGTTGAGTGTGCTCTGTCTCTGTTCTATTTTCATCCTCAAGAGCAGCATACACACTTTGTGTTAACTACTTAATGAGCAGTGGGGCGCCCCACTTCCGACACTACCCAGTGAAATGCAAGGCGCCAAATTCAAAATCCAAAAGTTGAATTATTAATATACAAGTGTTGCATAGTCATCAAAAGCTCTGCTTCTTGGCAATATCACAGCGTTGTCAGATTTCAAAAAGGCTTTACGGCGAAAGCACAACATTTGATTGTTTGAGAGTAGCACCTCCAATATTTCTGCATTAGCATAAATTCATAAACCATCGCGGTTCACACAAAATACATTTCACAGCAAAAACAAATCCCTTACCTTTTGAAGAACTTCTGTTGAGGGCTTCCCAAGTGTCCAACAAAGACATCCAATGGTTCTTTTGTTAGAAAAAGTCATTTATTATATCCATAAATCTCAGTTTGGTTGGCGCATTATGTTCAGAAAATCCAACGTCGAATGACCCATTGAAACTTGAAGAGAACGCGTTAAAATATACCTATAAACTTTTCCTAAACAAATCAAATACCAGTTAAAATGCATCCTTAGCTATCCTTTTATGAATATTAGCGATAATATTTCACTCGGATGGTCACCTATACCTTATATAAGTAAAGTAGCCACCTTTGCCTTGATGATAGCTTTGCACACGCTTGGCATTCTCTCAAAAAAAGTGGTGCGCGCCAGCCAGACTCGCGCCCGAGAAAACTTGTTGACATTTCAGATCCCCATGCCATTTCCTGTACCTATTCGTTCTGCTTACTCCAATCTCCCTGAGTCTTTGTATATAGACTGCTGACATCTAGTGGAAGCCATAGGTACTGCAGTCTCAGTCCTGGTAACAAATGGATTCAGTAGGGAGTGTGTCTAACAGAGCCAAAGGTCACCAGAAACTGATTTCTGGATGTTTTTTTCTCTGGTTTTTGCCTGCTAAATGAGTTCTGTTATACTCACAGACATTATGTTAACACTTTTAGAAACTAGTGTTTCCTATCCATTAGTACTAATTATGTTCATATCCTATTTTCTGAGCCTGAGTGGCAGGCATTTTGCTTTGGGCACGCCAGACTCTCCAAAACCGTCACCTCACCTGCCGCTCCCTAAGAAGTTAAGTTTACCATTGAAGCTGCTTCACTCAACATTGCCTCAAGCCCCACCACTGCAGAGTTTAGTTAGCTAGCTTCTTAGCTAGCTGTAAAAAGTGTTTGTGTTATTAGCTTTAGCCTATTTAGCTAGTTCGAACCAGTTAATCTGCCACTGCCACAATGGATATCAGAAATTGGCTTTGCCAAAGTACCCAAACAAAACCAAAGGAGAAGGAGAACGATGAGCAGTAGCATCAAACCACCAAGGCCGCCGCCAAGCCCTGCAGCGATGATCCTGCCGTGCTCCAGCTAGCTCTGCGTGCAGAGCCTACCCACCCTTCCACAAGCACCGCCAGGATAAATCTTCTTAGGGATCGGTGGCACGCTAGCGGTCCACCTACGACAACATCTGATGCAATCCAGAACGCCAAATTTAAATTGCAAAAATAGTAATATTAAACATTCATGAAAATACAAGTGTTGTACACCAAGGAAGGTTTTAATAGTTGCTATGTGTACAACATCACCGATGCACTTGCTAATAAACTCGCTCAGGAGCAGTGGGGCGCTAGCGCCTTGACAACATCTGGAAAAATGCAGAGCGCCAAATTCAAATTACAAATGTAGTAATATAAAACTTTAATGAAAATACAAGTATTGCACACTGTTCAAAAGCTTAGAATCTTGGTAATCGAACCGCGTTGTCGGATTTACAATAGGCTTTAAGGCGAAAGCAGAACATTCGATTGTCTGAGGACAGCGGCCCACAACAACATATTATTGAAACCAGCACAGGGCGTAACAAAATTTGAAATAGCGATAAAATAAATCACTTACCTTTGAAGATCTTCCTCTGTTTGCAATCCCACGGGTCCCAGGAACACAAAGAAGGGTTG
This sequence comes from Brachymystax lenok tsinlingensis, assembly GCA_030435695.1. NCBI lineage: Eukaryota > Metazoa > Chordata > Actinopteri > Salmoniformes > Salmonidae > Brachymystax > Brachymystax lenok. The sequence goes on along the minus strand of CM059804.1, from coordinate 40,439,336 downwards.
TTTTGTTTGATAAAGTCCTTCTTTATATCCCAAGAAGTCAGTTTAGTTGGCGCCATGGAGTTCTGTAATCCAGTCATTCAACATGCAGACAAATAAATCCCAAAAGTACCGGTGAAGTTCGTCCAAACAAGTCAAACAATGTTTCTAATTAATCCTCAGGTTGTCAAATATCTAAATAAACAATATTATTTCAGACGGAGAATAGTATGTTCAATAGGAAAGAAAAATATCGAGGAACGCGCACCCATTCACGCTCGCAAAACAGTAGTGTCCATATTGTGAGCCACTTGGAAGAACTTAAATTTCTTGTTAGTTTTTCAAAAAACAAGCCGGAAACCATGTCTAAAGACTGTTGACATCTAGTGGAAGCCATAATAACTGCAATCTGGGAGCTAATTCTCTCTAAAGTCAATAGCAAGTCTGTGACCTAAAAAAATACACTGCACTGTATAGCAGGCGAAAATCCAACCAATTTCTTGCAAACCTATTGAAAAATCGAATTTCCTCCTCTCAGATTGCAGTACCTATGGCTTCCACTAGATGTCAACAGTCTTTGTACAAGGTTTCATGCTTGTTTTTTGAAAACAAACAAGTAGTTGTAGTTTTTCTGAAGAGAGCTCCATGACAAAAGTAGTGTTTTGCAGCGCGCTAATGAGGGTGCGCTCTTCATTCTTTTCCTTTCCTATTGAACATACTAGTCTCCGTATTAAATATGATAGTTTATTTAGATATTAGAGTCCCTGAGGATTAATTAGAAACGTAGTTTAACTTGTTTGGACGAACTTTACCGGTAACTTTTTGGATTCCATTGTCTGCATATTGAACGAGTAGATTACTGAAATCAAGGGTGCCAACTAAACAGACATTTTGGGATATAAATACGGACTCTATCAAACAAAACAACCATTCATTTTGTAGCTGGGACCCTTGGGAATGCAAACAGAGGAAGATCTTCTAAAGTAAGTGATTTATTTTATGACGCCTGTCTGGTTAGAAAAATATGTTGATGTGGGGCGCTGTCCTTAGACAATCGAATGCTATTCTTTCGCCGTAAAACCTATTGTAAATCGGACAACGCAGTTCGATTACCAAGATTCTAAGCTTTTGAATGATGTAAGACACTTGCATTTTCATGAATGATTAATATAACGATTTTTTATTTTGAATTTGGCGCTCTGCAATTTCACCAGATGTTGTCGACAGGTGTGCCGCTAGCGGGATGCGAGCCTTAATGAACTTTTATGTTTATTGTGTTATAGAGTAATATAAGGAGAATTCAATATAGTTCCAATGCAAAAACCCAACTGATGCGCCAGATGTGCATGGCTACATCTTACTGTAGGTTATTTGTATCTCTGTTTGCTTTTGTTTACTGTTACTATAACTAGTCTAACTATAGATTGTGTCATGCTGATATTTTGTTTACTAGGCCTACTTGGTACTGCTGTTTTGTTCTGTTCGCATTCGCAGTTGTGTCGATATTCTAATCCAAACTGCTAAACAGTATTTTTGTTTGCATGCTTGTATAACTAGGCTACTACTTTCATGCATTTCGTTTGCATTATTTTGGTAAGACAGCTGTGTGTACGGCTCCATTGACATAGGCTGTTTGTAATAGGGGAATTACGCTATGTACTGTATTTTGTACCCTGTAGTCATTACCAAAATGGCCTTGCTTTCGTGTGTAGGCGCTGTCCATTGTGCTGATACAATGCAGGCTACAGATTTTGAGCCCATCTCCACTCACTGTCACTTCAAAAGCACTCAATCAATGGTCTCTGAGTCTTTTCTGGTATAGAGTGATATAAGCAGAATTCTATATAATTCCAATGCAAAAATTTCCCAAAATTGTGCCCCCTAACCGATTTTAACTACCCCCTTAATCACTTTATCCTGGCGTCGGGTCTGCATTGGTCATAAACAATCTCAGGAGCCATGTAGTAATATCTGTCCCATTATGACGTCTGTGAGCGCACAGTCAGTGTCATCAAGACAGATACAATGTTGCAATCTCCATACATCTCTATGTGACAATGGAAATGAAGAAGTGGATAGAATCTCGTTAGTAATTTGTTAATCAGTAAAATTAACAAATGTATAAAATATACACTGAGTGTAGAAAAAATTAAGGACACCTGCGTTGTCCATGACATAGACTGACCAGGTGAATCCAGGTGAAAGCTATGATCCATTATTGATGTCACTTGTTAAATGCACTTCAATCAGTGTGGGTGAAGGGGAGGAGACAGGTTAAAGAAGGATTTTTAAGCCAATTGAGTCAATTGAGTCATGGATGTTGTATGTATGCCATTCAGAAGGTGAATGGCCAAGACAAAATATTTAAGTGCCTCAATGTTTTGTAAACTCAGTGTAGATTTCTATGTACAGCTTTGTAAGACTATAAATGACCAACCACCCAGCTTTGGAGTAGTTAGAAGGTCTATTTCCCTGCTTTTGAGAGTAGCTTGGGTTGGAAGACTACCTGTCAAAACAAGACTAGAAATAAGTAGACATCAGGCCCCATTACATTTTATTTAAATCTTACAGCGCTCATTTAAGCTCATCTCTAACTTTGCTCGCTCTCATTCTGGCTGGGTCTGTATTGTGTAGCGACTGTGTATATGGCTGAGCTTGACCCAGGCCAATAAGAGCACAATTGGCCATCTATCAAGTGTACTTTTCCTCCCCACTGTCAACTTGATCATGTTTTTGGGTCAGAATCAAATTGTTGAATCCAATTGATTTGTTTGGTACTTCTGTGGGTATGGCACTTTGTTATACATTAGTCCTAAATAAATGTTTGAAGGAGAGAGAGAATAAATGTGTTCTAAAGTATCCTAGGTGAATCGAACTGAGATGCAGCCAATGATTTTGACTGATCCGTCTTGTTAAATTAAAATGTTTGTCCACGTGAATGCAAATGTGAAAGGGCATTTCAGTTAGTATGAAAAATACCTGGTACAGTATACTAAGAAATAATGTGGATATAATGGACTCTTTCTGGTAGTTAATTCAAATAATTAAATGCAATGGTAATAGCCTGGTCCCAGGCTATCTGTGTGTGCTGTATAGGCTATACAGCACAAACATATGCTATTTGTGCTATATATAGCACTACTAAACTTAGTGAATTTCAGTCAAAAGACAGCAAAAAGGGATGATTTAAGTAAACATCAAGTTAGCGGACTGTATAAGGTGTTACCCAGATTGCTTTGATTGCAAGTATAAAGCATGCCATCATGGCATCAGTACGCATGAGAGAGTATTTGCGCCTCACATTTTCCTGTTTCTAGTCACAATTTCCTACCCTCCCTGTGCTGAAATGCCTCATTAACATTCTGAGTCACAACCCACACGAAAAATGTCTGTCTGGCTACCTATTTACTGTATCTCCACCCTCTTTTTGTTTGTCTATATCTCTATTTCTCCCCCTCAGTCTCTCTTTCACTGTGAAACAGGCTTAGAAATCCTTCAATTTGATGGAAACAATGCATTGTAGACAAATGTGTTCGTGCAAATGAGCGAGTAGAATGTGTGCTTGAATACAATAAACGATGTGTATGATGATGACTGTGTGTGTGTGTGTGTGTGTGTGTGTGTGTGAGTGAGAGAGAGAGAGAGCCTTGAATGCAGTGAGAGAGTGAGCTCTGGGGTGGGTGTGCGTGCATTCGCATCCTTGGGTGTGTTTTAAAGACAATATATATCACACAGTACATTTCCCATGTATTGGAGCTGTAGTTCTACCTTTCTAAAGCGCTTACCACCACATGCTAGAGTCGGGAAGGAATATACTTCTGTGTCTGGGCATGGGAAGCAGGGGTGGGGAATACTGCCACCCAACTTGTTAATTAACAACTGAGTAAAAATAATGAAAGTGCTGAAGAGCACAGTGACTTTCAACATGGACTGAGGATGCCACCTTTCCAGCAAGTCAGTTTGTCAAATTTCTGCCCTGCTAGAGCTGCCCCAGTCAACTGTAAGTGCTGTTATGGTGAAGTGGAAACGTCTAGGAGCAACTATGGCTCAGCCGCGGCGAAGTGTTAGGCCACACAAACTCACAGAACGGGACCGCCAAGTGCTAAAGCACGTAAAAATGTTTGTCCTCAGTTGCAACACGCACGAGTTCCAAATTTCCATGGCCGAGCAGCCGCACACAAGCCTAAGATCACCATGCGCAATGCCAAGATTCTGCTGGAGTGGTGTAAAGCGCTTGGACCACCATTGGACTCAGGAGGAGTGGAAACGCGTATCTGGCAGTCCGACGGACGTATCTGGGTTTGGCGGATGCCAGGAGAACGCTACCTGCCTGAACGCATAGTGCCAGTAAACAGTAAAGTTTGGTGGATGAGGAAAAATGATCAGGGGCTGTTTTTCATGGTTCGGGCTAGGCCCCTTAGTTCTAGTGAAGGGACATTTTTACGCTACAGCATACAATGACGTAGACAATTCTGTGCTTCCAACTTTGTGGCAGCAGTTTGGGGGAAGGCCCTTTACTGTTTCAGCATGTCAATGCCCACGTGCACAAAGCGAGTTCTATACAGAAATTGCTTGTCAAGATTGGTGTGCAAGAACTTGACTGGCCTGCACAGAGCTCTGACCTCAATCTCATTGAACACCATTTGGATGAATTGGAATAACGACTGCAAGCCAGGCCCAATTGCCCAACATCAGTGCTTGACCTCACTATTGCTCTTGTGGCTAAATGGAAACAAGACCCAGCAGCAATGTTCCAACATCTAGTGGAAAGTCTTCAAAGAATAGTGGAGGCTGTTATAGCAGGAATGAGATGTTAGATGAGCAGCATTCATTTTCACTGTTCTAATTACCTTTGTAAACAGTTTATAATAGCAATAAGGGACCTCAAGGGTTTGTGGTATATGGCCAATATACCACGGCTAAGGGCTGTATCCAGGCATCGTGTCAAAGAACAACCCTTAGCCGTGGTATATTAACCATATACCACACCCCCTCGGGCCTTATTGCTTAAATATGAGATAGGAGGAGGAATATACCCCCTAGGCGCTGATATATTACCAGTTTAACCAATAACCACTAGAGGGAAATAAACTCAAAACTGGCCCTAGTTCTGTGTATAGGGGGGTATTTCATCCTAAACACTGGCTTCACTGGTGTAGCGGACATCCCTGCAGCCCCCACAAGGCGGTGGGGCCCACAAGCTCTGGGTGCCCATATGCCTGTCATCAGGCACAGTAACCCTCCAAAAAGTCATTCATGAACCTTTTTAATTTCCATATGTGCTAGGAAACTAAGTGTTTGTTTCTTGGGCATCAGGAATGTGACCGAAAAAGGGCCTTAGGCCTTGAAAAATAAAACATTTAACTGACTGAAAGTAAGGGGATATCGGTAAACAGGGCAGAAAAAGTGGTGCTTCAAATATAGCAGTTCTGTTATTGGGCCTCTCATTCAAATTAATTGCCGGCCTCAACACGTTACGGAAAGAGTTTAACGGAAAAGGAAGCTCTGGGGATGCTGGACCGCCAATAAATTGGCAGATGAAAACATATCATCTTTAGCAGAAAACAGTTCTTGAGGGCTTGAACAAAAAAAGCGGTTTTCGATTTCATTTATACTGGTGAACTGGAAATTGAGTTGTGTGGTTGCAATATCAACAGTCCCTTATTTCTGGTATATCTTGGCATGCATCTTTCAAGACTAAGTTTAAATTGTATGCAGCGCAATGGACAAATAATGCACAATGTTTCAGGAAAGTCTGTGTTGGCAATACGCAAACTGAACCTACAGACCGTGGTGAAAACATTTGCACACAAAAATGCAAGGAAGATCCAGTTGGATACTGTAGGCCTCTATGCAGAAAGAGAGAGAGAGAGACAAGAACAGACACAGAGACACTTTTTTTCTAAGTGATAGAGGACTTCAGGAGACTTTTAATTTGATGTAATTTACCTTGAATATTGCAGCCCATTTGTGTAGGATATTATTAGCCAGACACAACCTGCTGAGTTCAACAATAAAGTGGCTGAATTCATCCTCAAACCAACTTATTTTTTCCTCATTGTTAGGTTATTTGATGTGTAATTTTTATTAAAAGTTTATGAATAGCCGCTAAATAGCAGATTAATACGGTATACAGTAGAAGTCGGAAGTTTACATGCACCTTAGCCAAATACATTTAAACTCAGTTTTTCACAAATTCCTGACATTTAATCCTAATAAGAATTCCATGTCTTAGGTCAGTTAGGATCACCACTTTATTTTAAGAATGTGAAATGTCAGAATAATAGTAGAGAGAATGATTTATTTCAGTTTTTATTTCTTTCATCACATTCACAGTGGGTCATAAGTTTACATACACTCAATTAGTATTTGGTAGCATTGCTTTTAAATTGTTTAACTTGGGTCAAACATTTCGGGTAGCCTTCCACAAGCTTCCCACAATAAGTTGGGTGAATTTTGGCCCATTCCTCCTGACAGAGCGGATGTAACTGAGTCAGGTTTGTAGGCCTCCTTGCTCGCACACACTTTTTCAGTTCTTCCCACAAAGAACTGTGGCTTTGTGATGGCCACTCCAATACCTTGACTTTGTTGTCCTTAACGTCTTAGGGATTGGTGGGGTGCAAGAGGGCAGTTTTCGGAAGTTCTGAGATTCTGGCGTGCCCAAAGTAAACTGCTTGTTACTCAGGCCCAGAAGCTAGTATATGCATTTGGATAGAAAACACTCTGAAGTTTCTAAAACTGTTAAAATAACGTTTGTGAGTGTAACAGAACTGATATAGCAGGCGAAAACCAGAGGAAAATCCATCCAGGAAATTGCTTTTTTCAGCTCCCTGACTTTTCCCATGCTTTGCTATATACCATTGAAAGGAATAGCTCCAAGATTGCAGTACCTATGGCTTCCACTAGATGTCGACAGGCTTTAGACAAGGTTTTTATTTTGAAAAATGACCAAGAAGTAGTTGTTTTTCATGGGGTACTTCCTGGGGTCTGTATTCCTGTGGCGCGCGTGACTGAGAGCGCGCTCTTTGTTATTTATCTCCGGTATTGAACATAATACATTCCGTCAGAAATTTTATCGTTTATTTACATATTATAAACGTTGTTTGACTTGTTTTTATGAACTTTACCTGTACTTTTAAATTTGGATTTATTTGTCTGCATGTTTGAACGCCTTTGAACATGTGGATTACTGAACAAATTGTGCCAACCAAACGGAGTTGCTTACCTTCTTAGGGAGCGGCAGCAGAGGTGATGGTTTTGGAGAGTCTGGCGTGCCCAAAGTAAAATGCCTGCCACTCAGGCTCAGAAAATAGGATATGCACATAATTAGTACTATTGGATAGGAAACACTCTGAAGTTTCTAAAAGTGTTAACATAATGTATGTGAGTATAACAGAACTGATATAGCAGGCAAAACCCAGAGGAAAATCCATCCGGAAATGCAGTTTTTGGTGACCTTTGCTCTGTTTGACACTCTCCCCATGGGCGATTTGACGTTGGATTGTCTGAACATAACGCGCTAGCGCCCCACTGCTCCCTAAGTAGTTAACTGTTATGAAGGATTAATTGAGGCTTTGGCGAAAATGCAGGTAAAAAAATGAGGAGATGAAGAATCACTGGAAGAGGACATAATAACTGAAATGTAATTAAAAAGCAAGAGTGGACAGAGAAATTAGAAGGCTAGAAAAATGCTTAATTTAAAAGAGGGAGAGAGCAAAAGAAAAAGACCAGGCGTGTAGGGAACGCCAGTTTTAGAGAAATGGTCAATGCAAAAAAGGGAAAAAAAGAGGGCTGCGGAGTAGGAGGACGATGAAATAACCTGAAAGATATGGTGCACAATGTCCAATTTTGATAAAAGGGACGCAAGGGCACTATGTCGCATGGTGAACACAGGACCTGTAAGGATTGGTTGCCCGCCTACCGGACCTCCATGAGAGAGCTGGAAAATGGATTAGAGCCTTTGAAGAGCAAACCATGGGGAAACTACTGGCTGTGGGGGATCTGAAGGCACTGTTGGCGAGAGTGGTGGGGGCGGCCAAAATGGAGGATGTACTGTGTGCCAGTGACCTGAGAGAGGCAGTATGGAATGGACTTTGATACATATCGTCCTGGATTCTGGAGGGCCCTAAGAGAAGAGTACCCCGCAAGGATTGATCCACTGTCGCTAAAGGGATAGGCACTGGGGGAAACAGAGAATCCGGCTGCGTACCTACATGAACAACTGAAATGATGGATGCAGGAAACAGAACGAGAACTTAGTGATAGAAGCCATGCCACAGCCAGTGAGAAGCATGCTGGAGGACTTGGGCCTGATTTTAAAATCCCACAAAGAATTCTGTGACCATGTGATCCATGAAGTGGAAACATACAGAAAGGATCAACAGAGACATACACAGAACAAGACATTCAGAGAAAACTGACCCAGCTTCAGCTGGAAGAACTGACCAACAAAATAAATAAAAAAAGTCCAGGCGCCAGTGACAGCACCTGTGCCTGAAGTAGAGACAATGGCTGCAGTCTCCCCAGGAGGGCCGCAACTGCCTCCCGTCCAGCAAGCCCAAGTACAACACACCACGATTAGGGAATGTGTATGCACAACAACCCCAACAATGGAATAAAGGCAATAGGCAGAAAAGACCTCCGCAAAACAATCATTGAAAAGGAACCAGAGGTCCGCAGGGGCCACCTGGGATCTGTTGGGGATGCCAACAGCCAGGACACACCAGACGAAACTGCCCTACAAATCATTGGCAGCCACAAGGTAATGGGAACCAACATAATTGGAACCAAGCTGGTGGATGGCAAAACAATCAGAGGCAGCCACAAGGCACTGTGAACTCATGGGGGGGGCTAATCAGGGATACTAGGGGTGTACAGAGAATTCTACAGGGGGAGGGTAGTTCCCAATGATAAGCTGATCAAGAACCTATGCTGCAGGTTCAACTAGAGAACAGAGGCACACCCATGATGACAGATACTGGAGCCACTTACACATGTGTAAGTGCAAATTCTGTCTGGTAAATACGCCAAAACTATAGGATTCTCAGGGCAAATGCAGCTAATTCCAATGACAGCTCCAGTTTGTCTGACAGCTGATGGCAAATCAGCAACACTTCCCATACTATTGTCAGAACAAACCCTGATTTAATTTACTGGGAAGGGATGCTCTATGCAAAATGGGCATACAAATTAACTTCTAATGGAGCGGCAGCATAAAATGCCTGCCACTCAGGCCCAGAAAATAGGATATGCACATAATTTGTACTATTGGATAGGAAACACTGAGGTTTCTAAGAGTGTTAAAATATTGTCTGTGAGTATAACAGAACTGATATAGCAGGCGAAAACCCGAGGAAAATCCATCCGGATTTGCAGTTTTTTTTGTAAATGAACTTCTTTTCCAGGCTGCCTATTCATTTGTATTTTACCTAGGACTGAGACTGCAGTACCTATGGCTTCCACTAGATTTCAACAGTCTTTATACAAAGCCTGGAAGGTCTAGCAGTAAGCAGAACGGATAGGAAGAGGAAGTGGTCAGGGGACCACTTTTGTTTACAACGTTTGTCGGGCGTGAGATTGTGAACGCGCACCACTTTATTTTCCTTTTCTATTGTTCACGTTATTGTCCGGTTGAAATATTACAGTAAATATACATAAAAAGATACCTAAGGAAACATTACAAATGATGTTTGATTTGTTTGTAGAAAGTGTATAGGTATAATTTGAACGTGTTCTCTTCACGGTTCAATGGGCGACTCAACGGTGGATTTTATGATCATATGATCATCGCGCCAACCAAACTGAGATTTATGGATATAATAAATGACTTTTTCGAACAAAAGAACCATTGGATGTCTTCGTTGGACATTTGGGAAGCCCTCAGCAGAAGTTATTCGAAAGGTAAGCAATATTCTTTAGCTCTTATATGGGTTTTGTGTGACCCGCGCTGGATATGAATTTATGCTAATGTGGAAAATATGTGGGGTGCTATCCTCAAACAATCAAATGTTGTGCTTTCGCCGTAAAGCTTTTTTGAAATCTGACAACGCTGTGATATTGCCAAGAATCAGAGCTTTTGATGACTATGCAACACGTGTATATTGATGAATGTTTAATAATTCATCTTTTGGATTTTGAATTTGGCGCCTTACATTTACAGGTATGTTGTAGTTTGTTGTGATACATTGATCTTTATGGTATTTTGTAATTGTATTTAGACATTTTTGACCATCCCTGCTGCCAATCAAGGTGAGCTCCCCGCTCACTCAGCCTACTAGCTCCCTGCCTACTCAGTCTGTCTTTTCAGACTTCCTGGTAGTTTGACATGAGAGAAAAGGTAATTAAAATAAATACAAATATGGGTAATGTTTTAGTCACTCAAAAGGCTATTTTATATGGGAATCAGAATGACTGTTCGGGACCTTTAAATATATGTGGGGAGGAATGCATAAGGTCACACTTCCTGTGAAAGGGCTATTACTGGAATGCTGGGTAGCCTAAATCACACTCGTGAAGAAGCGTTGTGTGTTGGTCAGGCAGTCATCAGTGACAGGTAAGCCAAACGCTTGAGCAGTTTGCCTGCTCTCATTTGTCTCCCTCTTGCTCTTGTATCTAAGCACAGTCTCATAATAGCACAATTTATATCCTCTACAACTCAATAAAAAAATGTGTTATGAATTGTCCATTGACTTGTTTAACAAGCCATACTGATTTCTTAATAGATGACACAACAGGCTCAAGTGTTCACCAAATAGAAAATGGGGATTGGCCAACACAGATAGAAGGAATGTATATGCCTTCAGAGAAGGATGCCCAAACCCAATGGGAAGACCCATCTATAAGTGATCACAACTACAGCTCAGGTGATAATGTAAAGCCCACTACCTGTGAGGCAGGGACACAGTGCCCAGCAGCACCTCTCTACAAAACCCTGCTGAGGAACGAAGTAAAACTGCTTTACAGAAGTGCAAGAATCTGGATTCAAGGGGGGAGCCATTGAGCCATTACTACGCCCAGAACACTGTCAAGTACCTGGTGGCAATTGCACCTTGTGGTCTAGTGATGTTCATCTCCTCAGCATATGGAGGTAGATGTAGCGACAAATATATAACATCGGATTCTGGGTTCCTGGAGTACCTCTGTCCAGGTGATGAGGTCATGGCTGACCGGGGATTCACAATCTGTGATCTGCTACACAAGAGGAAGGTCAAATTAACAATTCCAGCCTTCACAAAAAAGAGGCGCACAGCTGTCAGAGGAGAACACCACATGTACAAGATGGATAGCTAACGTGAGGGTTCATGTGGAACGCATAATTCAAAGGCTCAAATGGTTTAGAATCATCTCACAGATAGTGCCAATCAACTTCTCACCTAAAATGGACAAAATACTTTGAATCTGTGCTGCCCTGTTTAACCAGCGTGGTGATATCATTCATCACGCAATACTTTGAATCTGTGCTCAATGAACTGACGAGTCAAATGCCATTCAGAGGGTCGATTTCCCAATATGAATTAAAGTTGTGTCAAAAGTTACGTTAAATAAATGTAAATTAATTCTATAACAACTCTACTTAATTATTTGTTTTACATACTCATTAACTTCTTAGGAAGCGGCAGCTGAGGTGTCAGTTTTGGAGAGTCTGGCGTGCCCAAATTAAAAGGCCTGCCACTCAGGCCCAGAAAATAGGATATGCACATACAGTAATTAGTACTACTGGATAGGAAACACTCTGAAGTTTCTAAGAGTGTTAAAATATTGTCTTTGAGTATAACAGAACTGATAAAGCAGGCAAAAACCAGAGGAATTTCTGTCCTGGAAAAAGGGTTTTTGACACATTGCCTCATTTTGAACCGCTCCCTATTGAAAACAGCCATATCTGGGAGTAAGATTGCAGTACCTATTGCTTCCACTGGATGTCAACAGTCTCTAGACAGTGTTTGGTGATGTTAGGTTGCTCTGGATGGTAATAGAAGAAGAATTTCGAACTAGTCACCAGATGTAAAACAGAAGAGGAAGCGTGTTCACGGGCTCGCGCGCGCTGTGGTTTTTTCCTTTCCTATCGTCCAGTTTATAATCCGGTTGAAATATTATAGTAAATATACATAAAAGTGTTCCTAAGGATACATTATCAATGACGTTTGATTGCTCTTGGACAAGTGTATAGATATAGGTTGAACGTGTTCTCTTCACGGTTCAATGCGCGAGTGGACGCTGTATTTTATGAACATAACGCGCCAACCAAACAGAGATTTATGGACATAAACAATGACTTTTTCTAACAAAAGAAGCATGAATTGTCTTGCTTGGACACTTCGGACTATCCTCAGCAGAAGATCATCAAAGGTAAGCGATTTTATATTAGCGATTTTATGCGTTTTGTGAGACCCGCGTTGGTTATGGATTCATGCTAATGCATAAAATATGAGAGGGGCTATCCTCAAACAATCAAATGTTGTACTTTCACCATAAAGCCTTTTTGAAATCTGACAACGCTGTGATATTGCCAAGAATCAGAGCTTTTGATGACTATGCAACACTTGTATATTGATGAATGTTTAATAATTCAACTTTTGGATTTTGAATTTGGCGCCTTACATTTACGCTAGCGCCCCACTGCTCCTTAAGTAGTTAATATTAATAAAAAACGAAGCCATAAAACAATTTCCACAATACTGTGACTGTTGATGAATTAAGTCAGGCTTTTTAATTGAAAAACAATGTGTTAATAGTAACTGCAAACAGGAGAGACATCTGACTACATACTTCTACAGAGCTGCATATATATTTGTCACTCAGTGACAATCTGCCTGCCTGATGCTCCTCAATGATAAATGGCAGCATTTGTGTTGAGTAGAATGCCTTCAACCTCAGGACAGCCTCTGCACAGAACTGTGCATCATAGGGAACAGGGATGACAACTTGCTGGAACGGAGTCCAGATGAGCACCTTACTTTCTCTCAGTCCTGCGCAAAATATGCCAATTTGCACCTGAATGTAGTTGCCACGTGGCCCATGTGGTTGCAGTTGGGGTGTGCCCTCCACCACCTTCGCATCACAGCCCTTCCCAATGACAGGACACTTGATCTCCAACAGCTCCTTGGAGTTCAGCACACCGCCAAGGCTTGCGATAGCCATGGCTCTTCAACACTGACTGCAGTGCCTCTGTGGTCCACAGAGTATCCACAGTCTTCCAGCCACTGTGAGGCCATCAGTTCATTATCTTTCCCGTAGCGCGTGGCTGCATTACCTCGGAACCTGGTATACAGATGCTCCTGGAGAAACTTACCAGGGTTGGTGGATTCCCTGACAGGGACCTTCTTGGTTGAGTGTGTAGTAACTCAAAGCTTTCTTGAGTCATGCCACAAGTGTGAGACACTCTGCTCTTTTGTGATCTGTTCCAAAGCAGTCAACTGGGTTGGGTCAAGTTTCACTGGGTTGTGTCAAGTTTCACATTGTAGAAGGACAGGGACTTCTGGCAGTTGTAATTGACATGCGCTCCATGTGGCTGGGAAAGAGTAGAGAATCTATATTAAGTTATTATATGGAGTTAGAAAGCATTGAACAGAAGATACACACACCAGTTCAAATACATTAAAATGGATACATCCACAAATAAATATTCCTTTCAGTCCAATTTTACCTGGGATGCTACTGTCGGTTCAGCATTAGCAGACTCCCCACAGGCAGTTTCAGGTGTCTCAGGCTCCTAATCAATTCCCCCTGTGAGTGGAATGCAGGAGTGGGAGGCAGGGGTGGACATTCTGGATGCTTTTCTGCATATTGGTCACTGGCCTTATGGTGTGTGAAGTCAATGCTGTCCGCTTTGGCTCAAGGTTCCTCCGAGTCCCTGCATTCCATTGTCGCTGCTCATCTGTGCAGGCTATGCCAGTTAGCCCACTGGACACTGCATTTAGCACCTGTGATAGAATGTTAGTTACAAAAAATCCCATTATTAACAAGTGTGTGACTGAGGACTATGTGTGGACTACGCGATCAACTTTCCAAAACACATGCAAGTTTTATTATAAACTTACCTTGCTATTGTTCCCAATGAGATGAGATCACTTATACTTACCATACTTTAGGCATTACCCCATACTTTAGGCAGTACTGCACACTTATCTATAAAAGGAATGATTAAAATAGGCTATAAATATCAATTACAAGACCAAGTAATACGGAGATTGATCATAGATATCATCTGAGAACTCTACCATAAATTAGCCTATGGATTATAGTAACTGTCACCACAACACATGTAGGCTGCTTGTATGCTGTAATCGCTTATGTTAAGTAATGTTAGACATAGAAATGCAAGTGACTTTGCTTATTAGCCTACCTTCCACAAAATTGAGGCTGCATGACTTTCCAAGGCCAGCGATGCATCCAGCCGTCTCTACTGGTCCGTTGTTGGATACAAGTACCCAAACAGAGAGGTAAGAGCTGCTTGATTGGCAGGGCTGAACATCGGCCTTAAAAAATACCAATCCTTTTCGCTCCTCCTGATGAAGCCAATTGTGTGTGTTCCCAAATGTGAGCCATGTTTTGTTTATCTGTTAATGATGCACGTTCGACGTAATTCGCTACCGTTGACGTAAGTTGTGAAACAGAAGCACAAACACAATCGCGTTTGAATGGAACTGGGTCAAGTGGGCGGAGATACACAAGTGGAATATGGTGCTTACTTTTTACCAGAGATAGGCCCATAGGTCAGGGTCAAAAGTAATGCGCTATATAGGGAATAGGATGCCATTTTGGACTCAGACGGGTTGAGCGGTGATTGATAAGGGGGTCCACCCTATGTTCCCTCTGCCCTATGTTCCCTCCGCCCTATTTTCCCTCAACATATGTTCCGTCAGCCCTACAGTGGTTCCTCAATTAAAGTTTTGAGATTATGCTGTGGGACATTGAGGTATTTTGTGGTTCAGTAAATTACCCTGTGTCACTGCTTCATTGCTCCAGACCACCGCAAAGGGGGCGTTAGAGCACTGATTATGCTTTTGGGTACAGTATAAAGCGTTGGTCCCAAAGCGCTAATGTGTCTTTACCTGAACGAATGCTGTCAACGAATGGCCGATATAAACCAAATAGAAACTGATAATTGTGCACAACTTCACAATTGAATTTGAATTAACTGAATGATGAGGATGAAGAAGAAGAGGGTGATTGAATTTAGAACAATAGTGTAAGAATTGTTATTCCTCTGTCCCGCACGCAATCCCGAAAAAAAGACACTTCCTTTTTTGTTTCTACTTCGTCAGAAGAAGCTGTAACTGGACTGTAGCATATTACTTACTAAAACTGTTGTTACACCAGGGGCCCTACTTTCACTGGGGACGGGGAGACATGTCCCCCCCACATTCTGTAATTGCATTTTTGTCCCCCCCCCTAGTTTTATCATTGGAATGTGATACAAACAAGGCAACGTTGTGCTTTAGGACCATGCGAAAGCCTCAGAGCGGTTGGGTAAGCTGTTTGGAGTGTTTATCCGACTGGTGAAACCGACTTCACTCCAGTGAAACTAAAATTTTATATTCCATGATATTCTTAAAATATACGTGTTGACTGAATATAAGCATGTGTGCTAAATAAACAAGTTGATGGCTCAGTCATATGGCCTCAGCTACTAGGCACAGATCAAATACAACTCAAAAAAAGGTTTCAAATATTTTCAAGACCTGAGCTATTTAATTAATTGATTTGTTTTATTTATCGCATTTACTTGTGGAATGTGACCGAATATATATATATATATATATATATATATATATATATATATATATAACAACAATAGAAAGAAGCTGGTGGAGCTGGTGGAGCATCTGGTGGAGCATGGAGTGAAAGTGTGCTGTACTGTAAGTACGCTACAACGTTGTGGGCCAGGTGGAAATGGTTTAGCAGCCTTCCAATAAATTGGAATACAAAAGAAGCCATCCACCCTTGATGTCAATGTCAGATTTTGCTTTTCACTGAATCTCCGTTAGGAAATTGGTTAGGCTACAATTAGGCTGTGGAATAATGTAGCCTAAATAAATAAAGAGTAAGCCTATTATTTTTCTCAATCCTGTACAGTATAGGCAATGCCAAATGCCCGCAGAGGTTGTGAAATACATTATGAACACGAGACTCACATGTTGCAGTTCATTTATTGTATAATTATTCAAGGCTCCCTTTGTTATTTTGTTTTAATTTGATATAAATAAAATGCTTGAACGAATGAATGATATGTATTGAAGTAGAAATTGAAAGAGAACACTTTGGAGATTATGGGGAAATTATCAGATCAAATGTGAGGACACAACAGTTAATCTGATACAAGACTAAAGTTAGAAATGGGTTAATATCATAGACCTGATTTGCCAGAACAAAAATGCAACAAATTATTATAATCCACATAATAATCAAATCAACCTTATAATAGGTCATGATTTATATATTTCCAACAGAAAGACGCATATACAGTATTTGTTCTTCAACATCTTTATGTTTTTGTTAATAAAATAATTGTTTGTAGGCTTGGCAGAGTTACGGATTAATGTTTTCAGTTGATGCCAAACAAGTTTGATCGGGTTTAAATTAGGAGACATACATGTAGAGATTAAAAAAATATTTCTAGATATACTGTAGGCCTACTGTAAGGCGAGGTGAGTGTCACTAGTGTTGAATAATGCGCTGTGAAAAAGTGTTGTAGGTCTACTTACTCTGCTGGAGTCTTGACCCAGTTTATGCCCTCATTTGCAATGCAAACCTGGGTGGCAGTGTGTTTTTGGTCATTGTCTGCATTGGAGAGAGATCGCTCATCATCATAGCTACAGTATGTGCTACAGCATAATCAAAGTGAGGACAGTGGAAGGTCTGCTGTATACTTATGGCCTATTGTAACCTGGAGTCCCACCTTTCCAGTATTCTTTACCCCACCCTAAACTCCACCCTTAACACAGTTACCATAAAAAAATATTGCATTTTTTCATTGAGACCAAAGAGAACAGACGGAATGGACATAGCAAGCCAGCTTCTTTCTATGGTGCTACCCATTCCAGAGATACGAATTACGCGTTGAAGAGGGTGAGGGACAAGATGATGGAGTCACAATCCGTGCCAGGCACACCTATGAGCTCTGGAACTCCCCTTCCGACAGGCAGAGGCAACAATCGTGGCAGGTTTGTCAGGTCGTCGGTTCACCCTGACATTTCCATTCCTCTTCTGACACCAGAACTTGATGAACTGCTCACCACGAGTGATACCATGAGTGGACACAGAATACCAACTGGGATGGATCCCGAGACAAAATTGGCTTACCAGTGAACATCCTAGTGTTCATCCTGAATGCTATGTCTCAGAAGTTTCTGTCCATGAGCGATGCAACCCGAAAAAGCATTAAAGACATGAGGTCACCGAGAAAGTCTGGACATGGCCTGCTATCCCTTATCTAAGGAATTAGGCGTACAGTATATGCAGTCTACAATAAATATCTCATTGTCCTGTTGGTTTTTATCACACTGCACAGTAGTCTAATAAACACATGCATTTTGAAACGGTAAAAAAAAAAACGAATTCAATAATATATTTCTACCACTGTAGATGCTGTGTTTTTATTTTTAGAATACAGTTCTCAGTTTACGGTAGTGATGGACATTGGTCACAGTTCGCACATTGATGAGACATTTAAATTGGACAATAGCCAGCCAAAACCCTCATAACAGCTAATTGGTCATCAAAGCTAATTTGTATCTGGCCAACCAGATACAATGACAAATGTGTAGCAGGGTGTGAACTCTGCAAACAATGATGCCACTCCGAAAATGAGAATGGTAAATGACTGTAATTAATACATTCATTCAATATTTTGGAATACAAAAGAAGCCATCCACCCATGATAGGCTATTAGCAGGACAATAGACTCCCTTGTTCATGCATGGATGGACCAGCCATCAGCACTATCTGCAGTGCCTCTGTTCAAATGACTCTCTCCTAACACAAACGCCATACGTTGCTGCTACTATTTTTTTGTTATCCTGCTGCTCAGCCACTTTACCCCTGATTGTACGCATATAACTACTTCATCTTTCACTGATATTGTTATTGATATTGTTCTTGTACATAGTGTCACTATAAAGAAAATAATATACAGTATCTATTTGTGATATTGCTACTATGCAAGTAACCATTTGGCTGTACTGTTTACTCCTTCTGTAGAGACCCTTCCACTTAGCAAGATTTGGCTGGGGGTTATAGCGTTTCTTTCACATGATGCATCAATTTAGACAAGTGTGTCTGGGTAAGTGTCATCTAATATTTATAAAATATTTTTATCTGGACACTTTCTGTTTACCTGGAATTTTTCCTTATTGTAGGCTATTACTTTTACCACTTTTAGTCTTAATCTTTACTACACTACTCACTGTTTAGCACATAACCTCACATTTTAGTCCCTTTAGTCCCTGGGTGGGGCTGGCTTACGAGTGTGTGAACAATGCTGAATGGGTGTAGACAAAGGAGAGCTCTCCAGTATTAGTACCAAAACATTCAAAGGCCTTTATCTACAAATTGAGGTTACAAGTTTATCAACTTTCAAAGCAGAATTATTTTCCCATTGTTCCTCAAAATGTAGTGTATGATATATCATTTTGTAGCTCTGTGTCTCTGCTTTTATCCAATGTACATAAGACCGAATCAAGGGGTCGGTCACATTTGTTAGTGACAGAGACATGGTTGTTGCATTCATACATTTTTGGTTGTATGGACTTCACAAGATCCTAATCGAATATGTTATAATTGAAAAAATAAATCATGATTTAACACAATACTATACATAGTTCATGAGGCCTTATTTTGAGGGCATAGTTTGACCCTAATAAAGGGTCCTGAAACTCAAACACATCACTTTGAACCAAAACCACTTCCATCATTATCATATGCTCTATTGCATGTAGATTTTTAGAATTGTTTGTGTCCTCAAATCAAATCAAATTATATTGGTCACCTACACATGGTTAGCAGATGTGCAAGTGTAGCGAAATGCTTGTGCTTCTAGTTTCGACAGTGCAGTAAAATCTAACAAGTAATCTAACACATTCACAACGACTACCTTATAAACAGAAATGTAAGAGAATGGAATAAGAATATGTACATTTTTTTTAATTTCACATTTATTTAACCAAGTATGCCAGTTGAGAACAAGTTCTCATTTACAACTGCAACCTGGCCAAGATAAAACAAAGCATTGCGACAAAAACAACAATACAGAGTTACACATAAACAAACGTACAGTTAATAACGCAATAGAAAATATAAAAACTATATACAGTGTGTGCAAATGTAGAAGAGTAGGAAGGTAGGCAATATATAGGCCATAGAGGCAAAATAATTACAATTTAGCATTAATACTGGAGTGATAGATGTGCAGATGATGATGTGCAAGTAGAGATACTGGGGTGCAAAATAGCAAGAGGGTAAGTAATAATATGGGGATGAGGTAGTTGGGTGTGCTATTTACATATTGGCTGTGTACAGGTACAGTGATTGGTAAAATGCTCTGACAGCTGATGCTTAAAGTTAGAGAGGGAGATAAGACTCCAGGTTCAGACATGACATCACCGAAGTCAAGGATCGGTAGGATAGTCAGTTATACGAGGGTATGTTTGGCAGCATGAGTGAAGGAGGTTTTGTTGCGAAGTAGGAAGCCGATTCTATATTTAATTTTGGAGATGCTTAATGTGAGTCTGGAAGGAGAGTTTACAGTCTAACCAGACACCTAGGTATTTGTAGTTGTCCACATATTCTAGGTCTGAACGGTCCAGAGTAGTGATGCTAGTCGGGCGGGAGGGTGCGGGCAGCAATCGAGTTGAAGAGCATGCGCTTAGTTTTAATAGCATTTAAAAGCAGTTGGAGGCCATGGAAGGAGTGTTGTATGGCATTGAATCTCGTTTGGAAGTTTGTTAACACAGTGTCCAAAGAAGGGCCAGATGTATACAGAATGGTGTCGTCTGCGTAGAGGTGGATCAGAGAATCACCAGAGAAAATAGTCGGCCCGAGAATTGAACCCTGTGGCACCCCCATAGAGACTGCCAGAGGTCCGGACAACAGGCCTTCCGATTTGACACACTATCTGAGAAGTAGTTGGTGAACCAGGCGAGGCAGTCATTTGAGAAGCCAAGGTTATTGAGTCTGCCGATAAGAATGCGGTGATTGACGGAGTCGAAAGCCTTGGCCAGGTCGATGAAGACGGCTGCACAGTACTGTCTTTTATCGATGGCGGTTATGACATTGTTTAGGACCTTGAGCGTGGCTGAGGTGCACCCATGACCAGCTCGGAAACCAGATTGCATAGTGGAGAAGGTACGGTGGGATTCGAAATGGTCGGTGATCTGTTTGTTAACTTGGCTTTCGAAGATTTTAGAAAGGCAGGGCAGGATGGATATATGTTTATAACAGTTTGGGTCTAGAGTGTCTCCTCGCTTTGAAGAGGTGGATGATCGTGGCAGCTTTCCAATCTTTGGGGATCTCAGACGATACGAAAGAGAGGTTGAATAGGCTAGTAATATTGTAGCAAGCCCTTTCAGCTGATCATTTTAGAAAGAGAGGGTCCAGATTGTCTAGCCCAGCTGATTTGTAGGGATCCAGATTTTGCAGCTCTTTCAGAACATCAGCTGTCTGAATTTGGGTGAAGGAGAAGCGGGGCAAGTTGCTGCAGGGAGTGCTGAGATGTTGGCCGGGTAGGGGTAGCTAGGTGGAAAGCATGGCCAGCCGCAGGAAAATAATGCTTATTGAAATTATTGATTATTGTAGATTTATCGTTGGTGACATGAAACAAATTTCTGTCTGAAAAAGCCTTAGCCTTAGCTTTCCTAACTGACTGAGTATATTGGTTCCTGACTACCCTGAAAAGTTACGTATCGCGGTGGCTATTCTATGCTAATGCAGAAAGCCACAGGATGTTTTTGTGCTGGTCAAGGGCAGTCAAGTCTGGGGTGAACCAAGGGCTATAACTGTTATTAGTTCTACATTTTTGAATGGGGCATGCTAATTTAAGATGGAGAGGAAAGCACTTTTGAAGAGCAACCAGGCATCCTCTACTGACGGGATGAGGACAATATCCTTCCAGGATACCCGGGCCAGGTTGATTAGAAAGGCTTGCTCGCTGAATTGTTTTAGGGAGCGTTTGATAGTGATGAGGGGTGGTCGTTTGACCACGGACCGATTACGCACGCAGGCAATGAGGCAGTGATTGCTGAGATCCTTGTTGAAGACAGCAGAGGTGTATTTAGAGGACAAGTTGGTCAGGATGATATCTAAGAGGGTGCCCATGGTTACGGATTTGGGGTTGTACCTGGTAGGTTCCTTTGTCATTTTTGTTAGATTGAGGGCATTAAGTTTAGATTGTAGGATGGAGGTCACCTAACAGTACGAACTCTGAAGATAGATGGAGGGCAATCAATTCACATATGGTGTCCAGGGTACAGCCGGGGGCTGAAGGGGTCTATAACAAGCATCAACGGTGAGAGACATGTTTGTGGAAAGGTGGATTTTAAAAGTAGAATCTCTAATTGTTTGGCGACAGAACCTCTGCAGTATATTGCAAGTCCGCCCCCTTTGTTAGTTCTATCTTGTCGGAAAATGTTATAGTTAGGGATTGAAATTTCAGGATTTTTGTTGGTCTTCTTAAGCCAGGATTCAGACATGGCTAGGACATCCGGGTTGGCGGAGTGAGCTAAGCAGTGAATAAAACAAACTTAGGGAGGAGGCTACTAATGTTAACATGCATGAAACCAATGCTTTCACGGTTACAGACGTCAACAAATGAGAGCACCTGGGGAATGGGAGTGATGCTGGGGGTTGCAGGGCCTGGGTTAACCTCTACATCACCAGAGGAACAGAGGAGGAGTAGGATAAGAGTACGGCTAAAGGCTAAAATAACTGGTCGTCTTGTGCGTTAGGAACAGAGAGTAAAAGGAGCAGATTTCTGGGCGTGGAAGAATAGATTCAAGGCATAATGTACAGACAAGGGTATGGTAGGATGTGAGTACAGTGAAGGTAAGCATAGGTATTGAGTGACTATGAGAGAGGTTTTGTCTCTAGAGGCACCATTTAAGCCAGGTGAGGTCATCGCATGTGTGGTGGGTGGAACAAAAGGGCTAGCTTAGGCATATTGAGCAGGGCTGGAGGCTCTACAGTGAAATAAGACAAAAATCACTAACCAAAACAGCAATAGACAAGGCATATTGACATTAGGGAGAGGCATGTGTAGCCGAGTGATCATAGTGAACAGCTTGGCGAGCTGGAGGCACAGCGATTCAGACAGCTAGCAGGCAGGGGCTAGCAGGCTAGCAGATGGGCCTCAGGGGAACGTCGCAATGGGAGAACCTGTTGAAACCCCCTCGGACAGTTACGTCGGCAGACCAGTCGGGATGGATCGGCGGCGCTCTGTGTCGGCAGCAAAGGGTCCAGGCCAATTGGCAAAACAGGTATTGAATCCCAGGAATTGTCTGATGAATCTCTTCGGCTTGCCAGGAGATGGGCCTAGATCGAGGCTAGCTTCAGGCTAACTGGTGCTTGCTTCGAGACAGAGACGTTAGCCAGGAGTAGCCACTCGGATAGCAGCTAGCTAGCGGTAGGAATCCGGAGATGTGGTAGAGAAAAAGCAGTCCGATATGCTCTGGGTTGATATCGCGCTGTGCAGACTGGCAGGAATTAACCGGGCTGAGGCTGGCAGATGTCCGAGTTAACGGTGATGACCGCTATCAGTGGCTAACTGACTACTAGCTAGTAGCTAGTTAGCTGGCTAGCTTCTGAAGGGGGTTCCGGTTCTAAAGTATAAAAATAGCAGATCCATACCACATTGGGTGAGGCGGGTTGCAGGAGAGTATGTTCAGTCCTTAGATGGAAATTGAGATATATAATTCGTATATATATTTTTTACGAAGAAAAATGATATGTACACGGGACGGGACAAGACAAACAAAACAGACACCCGACTGCTACGCCATCTTGAATTAAGATCTTGGATTAAGATATAAATTTATGGATGCGAGATGGCAGTGCAGCATAGGCAAGATCCAATAGATGGTATAAAATACAGTATAGACATATATGAGATGAGTAATGCAGGATATGTAAACATGAATAAAATTGCATTATTTAAAGTGACTAGAGATACCTTTTATTAAATCCATTTATTAAATTGGCCAGTGATTTGAGTCTGTATCTTGGCAGTAGCCTCTCTATGTCAGTGACGGCTGTTTATTTAAATTTTTAATTTTACCTTTATTTAACTAGGCAAGTCAGTTAAGAACAAATTCTTATTTTAAATGATGGATTGGGAACAGTGGGTTAACTGCCTTGTTCAGGGGCAGAACGATGGACTTGAGATAAAGTGCCTTGCAAAAGTATTCATCCCCCTTGGCGTTTTTCCTATTTTGTTGTGTTACAACTTGTAATTTAAATGGATTTTATTTGGATTTCATGTAATGGACATACACAAAATACTCAAAATTGGTGAAGTTAAATGAAAAAAATTACTTGTTTAAAAATATTAACACGTTTAAATGTTTTACTCAGCCCACAGTCTTTGGTAGCGGGTCATGTCGGTGGCACTGTATTGTCCTCAAAGCATGCATAGAAGTTGTTTAGTTTGTCTGGGAGCAAGACGTTAACTTTTTGTAATCCATGATTGTCTGTACACCCTGCCACATTCGTCTCGTGTTTGAGCCGTTGAATTGCGACTACTCTACTCTATACTGACGCTTTGCATGTTTGGTTGCCTTGCGGAGGGAATAACTACACTGTTTGTATTCGGTCATGTTTCCAGTGGACTTGCCATGATTAAATGCGATGGTTCGAGCTTTAAGTTCTGTGCGAATGATGCCATCAATCCACGGTTTCTGGTTAGGGAAGGTGTTTGTGCATTGATTGATTGATTGATTAATTCATTAATCTCATGCTACTCAAATATAAATTACAAGCATTTTCTAAACTAATCCAATATGTTACTTGGCTTTATTGCACCCGTTACTGAAATGGTTGTTCCAGTTTAGATGTTTTAGTTCATGTGACCCGAGTCTCTGTGGGTTTTCACTCCACTCTTGTACTTGATGTCTGAATGAAGGTCACCATTTTGTAAGGAACTCCCCTCATCTGTTTGTCTAGGTCTTAATTGGAAAGAAACCCACAGACACAGCCCTCTGTGCAATGAGCTTGACACCACTGCTTTAGGTAGTCTCATAGATTAGTCTTCCCAACCCTAGGCAGTCATTCTGAATACAAATTGCGGGTGATTATAAATTCCCCAAAATTGGAGAACCCGACACTGCATTATGTGACTTGCAGGCCTGATGTGGCCTGTAAACGATGAGTTTGAGGCCATTGTATTACAAATCATATCAAACTTTGTCACATGCGTCGAATACAACAAGCCCTTAACCAACAGTGCAGTTCAAGAAGAGTTAAGAAAATATTTACAAAATGAACTTCAGTAAAAATTTCAAATGTAATAAAAAGTAACACAATAACATAACAATAACGAGGCTATATACAGTGGGTACCGGTACCGAATCAGTGTGCGGGGGTACAGGTTAGTTGAGGTGCAATAGCAGAGAAACTGTTTATGACTTAGGTGACTGGAGTCTCTGATAATTTGATGGGTTTTACTCTGACACCACCTATTATATAAACTCAGCAAAAAAAGAAACATCCTCTCACTGTCAACTGCGTTTATTTTCAGCAAACTTAACATGTGTAAAGATTTGTATGAATATGACAAGATTCAACAACTGAGACATAAACTGAACACGTTCCACAGACATGTGACTAACAGAATTTGAAAAATGTGTCCCTGAACAAAGGAGGGGTCAAAATCAAAAGTAACAGTATCTGGTGTGGCCACCAGCTGCATTAAGTACTGAAGTGCATGGCCTCCTCATGGACAGCACCAGATTAGCCAGTTCTTGCTGTGAGATGTTACCCCACTCTTCCACCAAGGCACCTGCAAGTTCCCGGACATTTCTGGGGGGAATGGCCCTAGCCCTCACCCTCCGATCCAACAGGTCCCAGACGTGGTCAAAGGGATTGAGATCCGAACTCTTCGCTGGCCACTGCAGAACACTGACATTCTTGTCTTGCAGGAAATCACGCACAGAACGAGCAGTATGGCTGGTGGCATTATCATGCTGGAGGGTCATGTCAGGATGAGCCTGCAGGAAGGGTTCCACATGAGGGAGGAGGATGTCTTCCCTGTAATGCACAGTGTTGAGATTGCCAACAATGACAACAAGCTCAGTCCGATGATGCTGTGACACCCCTGCCCCAGACCATGACGGACCCTCCACCTCCAAATCGATCCCGCTTGGGAATTTTGTGAAGGATCCAATGATTTTGCAACCCTACCTGTAAAACACATTACGCTGGCTTGCTAAGGGATGTGTCCTATTGGGATCTATTTAGAATACCCAACAGTCATACCCAACATTGACGTTTAATATGCATTCAGATTGACTGCCAGGATTAAAAACATAAGGCAGACACAATCTAAGCCATTTTAACTGGAACAAACATTTCAGTAACAGTGCAAAAAAAGTCTGATAATGATGGCCGTGGTTTTGGTTCAACGTGATGTGTATGAGTTTCAGGCCCCTTTTTGTGACATTTCCTCTGTTTGATAGACTTCCTATTGAAATCAATGTAAATTAGCTCCCAGATTGCAGTACCTATGGCTTCCACTAGATGTCAACAGTTTTTAGATAGTGTTTGAAGGCTTTATCACTGAACAGAACCGAAAGGAAGAAGAAATACTGAAGGGACCACGGATGTCAATAAGTTTTCCTGGGCACGAGACCGTGAGCATGCCCATCTTTATTTTCCTTTTATATCTTTTAGGATATCATCCATGTAAAATATAATCGATAATATTCATAAAAGGATACCTAAGGATGCATTATAAATGATGTTTGATTTGTTTGGGGAAAGTTGATAGGTATAATTTTAACGCTTTCTCTTCACTGTACAACGGGCTACTCGACGGTGGATTTTCTGAACATAATGCGCCAACCAAACTGAGATTTATGGATATAATAAATGACTTTTTCTAACATAAGAACCATTGGATGTCTTCCTTGGACACTTGGGATGCCCTCAGCAGAAGTTCTTCGAAAGGTAAGTGATTTATTTTAGCTCTTATATGGGTTTTGTGAGACCCGCGCTGGTTATGAATTTATGCTAATGCTTAAATATGAAAGGTGCTATCCTCTAACAATCAAATGTTGTGCTTTCGCCGTGAAGCCTTTTTGAAATCTGACAATGCTGTGATATTGCCAAGAATCAGAGCTTTTGATGACTATGCAACACTTGTATATTGATGAATGTTTACTAATTCAACTTTTGGATTTTGAATTTGGCGCCTTACATTTCACCGGGTAGTGTCGGGAACGGGGTGCTAGCGCCCCAATGATCCCTAAGTGGTGTTAAAGTCCTGCTGATTTATGAAGGTTCTCTCATGATCCACAGGTTACTGTAGGGTGAGAGGTATTTAAATTGTTGATGGACCTGCAAAGCGTCTGAACCTAGATGATTTGGAGTAGTACAACTTGAGACTACTGCACCAGGTATTCCTCTTCTGTTCCCATGATGGAGACCAGGGATTCATAACAACCAGTTACAATGGTGCCAAAATGTTGTCGCTGATGTTTCAGCGAGGGAGTGGGTGAACGTGTCAACAGCGCGGTATGGCTAGTTTTTGTTGTGCATGTTTGTGTACTGAGGAACATCTAACATGGCTCCAGAAGAAAGACACTCAATTTCTTTAGGTTGGGAGTTTTTCATCAAGGTGGTGTAACTTTGTCCCCGGGCTATTGCACACACAATGCATGTCAGTCTGGGATATCAACCATTCAAAGTTGCCATCAGTGGGAGTCACCATAGAATTCTATAGGAGTGACCTTACAGTGTAAAGTATTTGTCATTGTCACTACTTAAAACTTCTTAGGGAGTGGCAGCTGAGGTGTCGGTTTTGGAGAGTCTGGCGTGCCCAAAGTAAAATGCCTGCCACTCAGGCCCAGAAACTAGGATATGCACATAATGAGTACTATTGGATAGGAAACACTCTGAAGTTTCTAAGAGTGTTAAAACATTGTCTTTGAGTATAACAGAACTGATATAGCAGGCGAAAAACCCGAGGAATTTCTGTCCTGGAAAAAGTGTTTTTGACACATTGCCTCATTTTGAACCCCTCCCTACTGAAAACAGCCATATCAGGGAGTAAAATTTCAGTACCTGTTGCTTCCACTGGATGTCAACAGTCTCTAGACAGTGTTTGGTGATGTTAGGTTGCTCTGGATGGTAATAGAAGAAGAATTTCGAACTAGTCATCGGATGTAAACAGAAGAGGAGGCGCGTTCACGGGCTCTCTTGGACAAGTGTATAGGTATAGGTTGAACGGGTTCTCTTCACGGTTCAATTTTTGACTCAACGGTGGATTTTATGATCATAACGCGCCAACCAAACTGAGATTTATGGATATAATAAATGACTTTTTCTAGCAAAAGAAGCATGATTTGTCTTCGTTGGACACTTGGGAAGCCCTCAGCAGAAGTTCTTCGAAAGGTAAGGGATTTTATATTAGCGATTTTATGCGTTTTTTGAGACCCACGTTGGGTTATGAATTTATGCTAATTCATGAAAATATTGTAGGTGCCATTCTCAAACAATCAAATGTTGTGCTTTCGCCGTAAAGCCTTTTTGAAATCTGACAACGCTGTGATATTGCCAAGAAGCAGAGCTTTTGATGACTATGCAACACTTGTATATTGATGAATGTTTAATAATTCAACTTTTGGATTTTGTATTTGGCGCCTTACATTTCACCGGGTAGTGTCGGGAGTGGCGCCCCACCACTCCCTAAGTAGTTAACAAAGTCAAAAAGTAATAAATATTGCTTAACACTGCCCATTTCCACTATTTGTCTTCTTAAAATGTGGACTTTAAACCTAACCCCAACTAATGAAGGCCAAGTTTGATGGCGTTGGTCCACCAGACCTTCCGCGCCTTCCGGTGGAAGTGATTTTGGTGGAAGTGTCTGGGAAAGGGATTAGGTGTAATGTGACTAACATGACATCACTTTAGAGCATATGCCATCCTTCAGCACAACATGTCACCCTTTATAAAGCACATGTTTATATTATATTGGACATAGTGGGTTGTCACATTTGACATTGGTGATTGTCACACAGTAATGCCACATTCATGAAACCTTTATAAAGCATGACATAGATGCTTTGTAACACATTTATAAGCTGAACTTCATAAGCTGAACATAATTTATGCGGAACCATATATCCAAGTCTGGACATTAGGCCTACATCATTAGCACGTCAAATATTTTCCATCAAACATGCATCAAGTGGCGAATTGGATCTTTGCAATAGCCTTTACAAAGTAAAAACATGTTTCTCTTTCCTGGAAAACTGGATTTATAAATCTGGAAAATTTCACTAAATACTCTGGCAAAAAGTTCATGGATTGTGGAGCTACCAGGAAGATGCTACGCAACAAACCCGACAATAGGCTGGCTACATCCCGTCCTAGAAAAAAACACTGCATGCAAGCCATGCCAGCACTTGGAAAACCGATGGGTGAATTCATTACTTTTTGTGCATGATTTTAGATTTTGCATATGTTTGGAACAGCATTGTGCTGTTTAGTCAACCATATTGTTAGTGTACTTCACATTGTTGTTGTCCCGGTTCTTAGGCCGTGTGGTTTTTGGTTGTGTTTCGTAGCTTTGCAATGCTATTAAAAGCGAAGATTGTTGCGCTTTGTTTGTCGTTAAATTCCGGTGGGATATTGTTGCACACACTGTTGTTTGGGCTTGTTCAAGGTGGCTGGTGGCAACTGCTGGCAAAGTTTTGTCAGTCCAACTGAGTGGGGTATGCATCATTGTGCGGCCTTGGTCATTATTAAAGGGAAAGTGTGTCAAAAATGGAAGGGAAAAGCTCCTCACAAATGTGGTTGAGGCCTCAGAAATTAAGCATATCGATGAAAAAAAGAGAAAGAACACCTGCAACCAAGTTCTTGGCCATGGCTTTTGGAAACCTGCAAAAAAAATAGGAAGTCAAAGTTAACACGAGCAAATAAACTGATAAAAAAAGAGCTCAAAATCAGTAATATACATTTAAATCAGTGCAAACTCAATTGCAGGCATTTGAAAATATATTCAAAGCTGCCAAGGAAATGCACAGTATACTTTTGCTTGAACGTCCACTTCCTGATCATTTAACATTAGTGATGTTACATTTGATACTGGAGCTCCAAGGCATGCGTCAAAATCACTAAGCAGTGTACTTTTTTTTCTAAAACTTAACTTAAAAACACTCTCCTGCAACCTGCCTCCCCCAATGTGGTACGGATCAGTTATTTTTGTTTGTTCTGCAAGTATTATCCACCTCGACTCCGGAATTCCCTAACAGAAGCTAACCAGCTCACTAGCTAACGTTAGTATTTAGCTTACCACTGCTAACGGACAGCAGCAGCTGACCTTTAGCTCGGAAAAGCTCTCGCCGTTCGTATAACGCAACTCACCCCGGACCATTCCGGACCTATTTTCTCTCCATATCCCCTGATTTCCACCGCAAGCTCTGGACATTTTCACCTGGATCTTGCAGCTAGCTAGCTGCTATCCGTGTGACTATTGGCTAACGTTGGTCCCGGAGCAATGCACCAATTATCCTGAAGCTAGTCCGTGCTTGGCCCATCTCCGGCTGGTTGAAGAATCCCATCAGCCACTCCTGGGCTACAACACCTATCCGGACCCGTTTGCACTGCCGGTGCGGAGCCTCACCGGGCCTTCACGACTGGACCACTGACGTTATCTGCCCGAGGGGGTTATTCAACTGTCCCTCTGTCGCGATGTCACCTGAACGCCCATCAGCTAACTGCGGCCTGCTAACGTTTGCTGTCTTGAGCATATCGGCTGCTAGCTAAACAGGTACATCGGACAATTTCTTGGGCCACTATTACCTATTTTGCCAATTGGCCTGGTCCCCTTCACCACACGGAACCCCACTAACCCATCACGACTGGTCTACCAACGGAAACGCACGAAGAGGCAATAAACAGACTTCCTCCGTCTTTGTTAGCCGGCCTGCTAGCCTTTGCTAGCTTGCTACCCCCGGCTAGCTGTCTGAATCGCCGTGTCCCCAACCAGCCTCACTACTAACTGAACCCTTATGATCATTCGGCTAAGCATGCCTCTCCTCAATGTCAATATGTCTTGTCCATTGCTGTTCTGGTTAGTGTTTATTGTCTTATTTCACTGTAGAGCCTCTAGCCCTGCTCAATATACCTTATCCAACCCTTCAGTTCCACCACCCACACATGCGATGACATCACCTGGTTTAAATATTTCTAGAGACAATATCTCTTTCATCACCACTCAATGCCTAGGTTTACCTCCACTGTATTTACGTCCTACCATACCTTTGTCTGTACATTATGCCTTTAAAACTACTTAGGGAGCAGTGGCACGCTAGCGGGCCACTCCTGACACTACCCGGTGAAATGTGAGGCGCCAAATTCAAAATCCAAAAGTTTAATTATTAAACATTCATCAATATACAAGTGTTGCATAGTCATTTTGGCAATATCACAGTGTTGTCAGATTTCAAAAAGGCTTTACGGCGAAAGCACAACATTTGATTGTTTGAGGATAGCCATCTCTCATATTTTATGCATTAGCATGAATCCATTACAAACGCAGGTCTCAAAAAACGCATAAAATCGCTAAGATAAAATCCCTTACCTTTCGAAGAACTTCTGCTGAGGGCTTCCCAAGTGTCCAACGAAGACATCCAATGGTTCTTTTGTTAGAAAAAGTCATTTATTATATCCATCAATCTCAGATTGGTTGGCGCGTTATGATCAGAAAATCCAACGTCGAATCGCCCATTGAACCGTGAAGAGAACGCTTTAAAATATACCTATAAACTTTTCCTAAACAAATCAAAGACCAGTTATAATGCATCCTTAGCTATCCTTTTTATGAATATTAGCGATAATATTTCACTCAGATGGTCACCTAAACATTATATAAGTAAAATAAAGTGGGGCGCGCACCCAGTCTCACGCCCGAGAAATTTTGTTGACATCTGAGCTCCCTTGACCATTTCCTGTTCCTATCCATTCTGCTTACTCCTATCGCTCCCAGTCTTTGTATAGAGACTGCTGACATCTAGTGGAAGCCATAGGTACTGCAGTCTCAGTCCTGGTTAAAATAAAATGAATAGGCAGCCTGGAGAAGAAGGTCAAGTACAAACAAAAACTGCAAATCCGGATGGATTTTCCTCGGGTTTTCGCCTGCTATATCAGTTCTGTTATACTCACATACATTATTTTAACACTCTTAGAAACGTCAGAGTGTTTCCTATCCAATAGTACAAATTATGTGCATATCCTATTTTCTGGGCCAGACTCTCCAAAACTTTCACCTATGCAGCCGCTCCCTAAGAAGTTAAGAGATATTTATCTTTAGTGTTTAAGTCGGGAGATATTAACTAGGTGAACAACTTTTCTCGTGGTGCCCCAAATTCTTTATGAGTTAACTTCTTAGGGAGCAGCTGCATAAGTGACGGTTTTGGAACAGAACTGATATAGCAGGCAAAAACCAGAGGAAAATCCATCCGGATTTGCAGTTTTTTTTGTAAATAACCATCTTCTCCATTGTGCCTATTGCATACAATGTTATGTAGGACTGAGACTGCAGTACCTATGGCTTCCACTAGATGTCAACAGTCAAAGACTGAGAATTCTAGGAGTAACCAGAACGGATAGGAACAGGAAGAAGTCAGAGGACCACTTTTGTAAACAAGGTTTGACGCCACGCGAGATTGTGAACGCACACCAC
The DNA here is from genome assembly GCA_030435695.1 of Brachymystax lenok tsinlingensis. NCBI lineage: Eukaryota > Metazoa > Chordata > Actinopteri > Salmoniformes > Salmonidae > Brachymystax > Brachymystax lenok. The sequence continues at coordinate 40,407,472 of CM059804.1, read as the reverse complement.
TTTATTTTTCTTTCCTATCATTCACGTTATCGTCCGGTTGAAATATTACAGCAAAAATACACAAAAGGATACGTTAAAAATGATGTTTGATTTGTTTGTAGAAAGTGTATAGGTATAATTTGAACGTGTTCTCTTCACGGTTCAATGGGCAACTCAACGGTGGATTTTATGATCATAACGTGCCAACCAAAAGGAGATTTATGCATATAATAAATTTATTTTTCTAACAAAAGAACCATTGGATGTCTTCATTGGATACTTGGGAAGCCCTCAGCAGAAGTTCTTCGAAAACGTAAGGAATTTTATATTAGTGATTTTATGCGTTTTTTGAGACCCGCGTTGGTTATGGATTTATGCTAATGAATAAAATATGAGAGGGGCTATCCTCAAACAATCAAATGTTGTGCTTTCGCCGTAAAGCCTTTTTTGAGATCTGACAATGCTGTGATATTGCCAAGAATCAGAGCTTTTGATGACTATGCAACACTTGTATATTGATGAATGTTTAATAATTCAACTTTTGGATTTTGAATTTGGCGCCTTACATTTCACCGGGTAGTGTCGGGAGTGGGGCGCCCCACTGCTCCCTAAGTAGTTTTAATTGTTACATGATTTAAATTAATCGAGTAATAATTCAACGTAGTAGGTAATTATTTGATAAATAGCAGTCATCCCATTAATGAGGGTCAGGTCACGACATATTGGAGCCCACGTGCGAGGAATCTAAGATAGAATGAGGCCTTTATGTAGTAACGCAGTGCACAGCTGAAGCACAAGCTAGAAATGGTTCATATGAAGGGACAGGTGGAGAGAACCGGGAAACTAATGACAAAAGCAGAAAAGGAAAACATTCTGCTAGCCGAGGTACTGTGTTTTGAAAACTGAACAATTAATTGTAATTGAAAAAAACGTATGAAGATGAACGAGCACAAACTCTTCAAATAAATCATTTCCTACAGGAACAACTCGATTTAGCCAAAACTAAATATGATGAAGTCCATGCCAAAATAGATACATCTGTCAAGTTATCTACAAAGGAGAGCGCAACTTGATAACATGCATGCAGTTTTGATGAACGTTTCTCAAAGCAATAATGTTTGAGTCCAAATGCTGCAGACCAAAGACGATCAGTTAACTTCTTAGTTAACTGCTGAGGTGTCGGGTTTGGAGAGTCTGGCGTGCCCAAAGTAAAAGGTTTGCCACTCAGGCCCAGAAACTAGGATATGCACATAATTAGTACTATTGGATAGGAAACACTGAAGTTTCTACAAGTGTTAAAATATTGTCTGTGAGTATAACAGAACTGATATAGCAGGCAAAAACCCGAGGAATTTATGTCCTGGAAAAAGTATTTTTGACACATTGCCTCATTTTGAACCCCTCCCTATTGAAAACAGCCATATCTGTGAGTAAGATTGCAGTACCTATTAATTCCCCTTGAGGTCAGGATTGAGGGGCGGCAGGTAGCCTAGTGGTTAGAGCGTTGGACTTGTAACCGAAGGGTTGCAAGTTCGAATCCCCGAGCTGACAAGGAAAAAATCTGTCGTTCTGCCCCTGAACAAGGCAGTTAACCCACTGTTCCCCAGGCGCCGAAGACGTGGATGTCAATTAAGGCAGCCCCCCGCACCTCTCTGATTCAGAGGGGTTGGGTTAAATGCGGAAGACACATTTCGGTTGAAGGCATTCGGTTGTACAACTGACTAATAATGGTGACTTTGACTTTTTTTTTTACTTTGAGGTCAGGGCTTTGTGATGGCCACTCCAGTACCTTGACTTTGTTGTCCTTAAGGGAGCACCGGCACGCTAGCGGGCCATTCCCAACATTACCCGGTGAAATGTAAGGCGCCAAATTCAAAAGTTTATCTAAACATTCATCAATATAGTGTTTGCATAGTCATCAAAAGCTCTGCTTCTTGGCAATATCACAGCATTGTCAGATTTCAAAAAGGCTTTACGGCGAAAGCACAATATTTGATTGTTTGACGATAGCACCTCCAATATTTATGTATTAGCATAAATTAATATCCAGCGCAGGTCACACAAAACACATATAAGAGCTATATCACTTACCTTTCGAAGAACTTCTGCTGAGGGCTTCCCAAGTGTCCAACGAAGACATCCAATGGTTCTTTTGTTAGAAAAAGTCATTTATTATATCCATAAATCTCCGTTTGGTTGGAGCGTTATGATCATAAAATCCAGTCGCCCATTGAACCGAGAAGAGAACACTTTCAAATTATACCTATACACTTTCTACAAACAAATCAAACATAATTTTTAATGTATCCTTAGGTATCCTTTTATGTACAGTGGGGAAAAAAAGTATTTAGTCAGCCACCAATTGTGCAAGTTCTCTCACTTAAAAAGATGAGAGAGGCCTGTAATTGTCATCATAGGTACACTTCAACTATGACAGACAAAATGAGGAAAAAAAATCCAGAAAATCACATTGTAGGATTTTTTATGAATTAATTTGCAAATTATGGTGGAAAATAAGTATTTGGTCAATAACAAAAGTTTATCTCTATACTTTGTTATATACCCTTTGTTGGCAATGACAGAGGTCAAACGTTTTCTGTAAGTCTTCACAAGGTTTTCACACACTGTTGCTGGTATTTTGGCCCATTCCTCCATGCAGATCTCCTCTAGAGCAGTGATGTTTTGGGGCTGTCGCTGGGCAACACGGACTTTCAAAGATTTTCTATGGGGTTGAGATCTGGAGACTGGCTAGGCCACTCCAGGACCTTGAAATGCTTCTTCTGAAGCCACTCCTTCGCTTCCCGGGCGGTGTGTTTGGGATCATTGTCATGCTGAAAGACCCAGCCACGTTTCATCTTCAATGCCCTTGCTGATGGAAGGAGGTTTTCACTCAAAATCTCACGATACATGGCCCCATTCATTCTTTCCTTTACACGGATCAGTCGTCCTGGTCCCTTTGCAGAAAAAACAGCCCCAAAGCATGATGTTTCCACCCCCATGCTTCACAGTAGGTATGGTGTTCTTTGGATGCAACTCAGCATTCATTGTCCTCCAAACACGACGAGTTGAGTTTTTACCAAAAAGTTATATTTTGGTTTCATCTGACATTCTCCCAATCCTCATCTGGATCATCCAAATGCTCTCTAGCAAACTTTAGACGGGCCTGAACATGTACTGGCTTAAGCAGGGGGACACGTCTGGCACTGCAGGATTTGAGTCCCTGGCGGCGTAGTGTGTTACTGATGGTAGGCTTTGTTACTTTGGTCCCAGCTCTCTGCAGGTCATTCACTAGGTCCCCCCGTGTGGTTCTGGGATTTTTGCTCCTGGTTCTTGTGATCATTTTGACCCCACGGGGTGAGATCTTGCGTGGAGCCCCAGATCGAGGAAGATTATCAGTGGTCTTGTATGTCTTCCATTTCCTAATAATTGCTCCCACAGTTAATTTCTTCAAACCAAGCTGCTTACCTATTGCAGATTCAGTCTTCCCAACCTGGTGCAGGTCTACAATTTGGTTTCTGGTGTCCTTTGACAGCTCTTTGGTCTTGGCCATAGTGGAGTTTGGAGTGTGACTGTTTGAGGTTGTGGACAGGTGTCTTTTATACTGATAACAAGTTCAAACAGGTGCCATTAATACAGGTAATGAGTGGAGGACAGAGGAGCCTCTTAAAGAAGAAGTTACAGGTCTGTGAGAGCCAGAAATCTTGCTTGTTTGTATGTGACCAAATACTTATTTTCCACCATAATTTGCAAATAAATTCATAAAAAATCCTACAATGTGATTTTCTGGATTTTTTTTTTCCTCATTTTGTCTGTCATAGTTGAAGTGTACCTATGATGAAAATTACAGGCCTCTCTCATCTTTTTAAGTGAGAGAACTTGCACAATTGGTGGCTGACTAAATACTTTTTTCCCCACTGTATATTTACTGTAATATTTCAATAAACTGGGGCACGCTCACAATCTTGCGCGCGTCAAACGTTGTAAAATAAAAGTGGTCCCCAGACTACTTCCTCTTCCTATCCGTTCTGCTTACTGCTACAGCTTCCAGGCTTTGTTTGAAGACTGTTGACATCTAGTGGAAGCCATAGGTACTGCAGTCTCAGTCCTAGGTAAAATACAAATGAATAGGCACAATGGAGAAGGTCATTTACAAAAAAAAACTGCAAATCCAGATGGATTTTCCTCTAGTTTTCGCCTGCTATATCAGTTATGTTATACTCACATACATTATTTTAACACTCTTAGAAACTTCAGAGTTTTCCTATCCAATAGTACTAACTATGTGCTTATCCTATTTTCCGGGCCTGAGTGGCAGGCATTTCACTTTGGGCATGCCAGACTCTCCAAAACCGTCACCTATGCTGCTAAGAAGTTAAGCCATTTTGCCACAACTTTGGAAGTATGCTTGGGGTCATTGTCCATTTGGAAGACCCATTTGCGATCAAGCTTTAACTTCCTGACTAATGACTTGAGACGTTGCTTCAATATATCCACATACTTTTTCTTCCTCATGATACCATCTATTTTGTGAAGTGTACCAGTCCCTCCTGCAGCAAAGCACCCCAACAACATGATGCTGCCACCCCGTGCTTCACGGTTGGGATGGTGTTCTTCGGCTTGCAAGCCTCCCCCTTCTTCCTCCAAACATAACGATGGTCATTATGGCCAAACAGTTATATTTTTGTTTCATCAGACCAGAGGACATTTCTCCAAAAAGTACGATTTTTGTCCCCATGTGCAGTTGCAAACCATAGTCTGTATTTTTTATGGCGGTTTTGGAGCAGTGGCTTCTTCCTTGCTGAGTTTGAAGGTAGGCCTTGAAATAAATCCATGGGTACACCTCCAATTGACTCAACTGATGTCAGTTAGCCTATCAGAAGCTTCTAAAGCCATGACATCATTTTCTGGAATTTTCCAAGCTTTTTGAAAGGGTGGCAGGTAGCCTAGTAGTTAGAGCTTTGGACTAGTTCCCGAAAATCTGTCGTTCTGCCCATGAACAAGGCAGTTAACCCAGTCTTCCTAGGCTGTCATTGAAAATAAGAATTTGTTCTTAACTGACTTGCCTAGTTAAAAAAGGTACAATAAAAAATAAATAAAGGCACACTCAACTTAGTGTATGTAAACGTCTGATCCCCTGGAATTATAAGTGAAATAATCTGTCTGTAAACAATTGTTGGAAAAATGACTTGTGTCATGCACGAAGTAGATGATCTAACTGACTTGCTAAAACTATAGTTTGTTAACAAGAAATGTGTCTAGTGGTTGTAAAACGAGTTTTAATGACTCCAAGTGTATGTACACTTCCTACTCAACTGTATGTGAACCCTTGCATTTAATAACTGGTTGACCCTCCTTTGGCAGCAATAAACTGTTTTCTATATTTGAGGATCAGACCTTTTTTGACCATTCATCCTTACAAAACTGTTTCAGTTCAACAATATTCTTAGGATGTCTGGTGTGAACCGCTCTCGAGATCATGCCACAGCATTTTAAAATCGGGTTGAGGTCAGGACACTGTTGAAGCCATTTTGTTGTTGATTTACTTCTGTGTTTTGGTTCGTTGTCCTGTTGCATCATCCAACTTCTGTTGAGCTTAAATTGGCAGACAGATACCCTTACATTCTCCTGAAAAATGTATTGAAAAACTTGTGAATGAATTTGTCCGTTGATGATCGCAAGTTGTCCGGGCCCTGAGGCAGCAAAGCAGCCCCAAACCATGATGCTCCCTCCACCATACTTTACAGTTACAGATTTTGATGTTGGTGTGCTGTGCCTTTTTTTCTCCACACATACTGTTGTGTGTTCCTTCCAAACAACTCAACTTTAGTTTTATCTGTCCACAGAATATTTTGCCAGAAGCACTGTGGAACATCCAGGTGCCCTTTTGGGAACTTCAGACGTGCAGCAATGTTTGTTTTGGGTCAGCAGTGGCTACTTCTGTGGTGTCCTCCCATGAACACCATTCTTGTTTACTGTTTTACGTATCGCAGATTCATCAACAGAGATGTTAGCATGTTCCAAAGATTTCTGTAAGTCTTTAGCTGACACTAGGATTCTTCTTAACCTCATTTGAGCATTCTGCACTGTACTCTTGCAGTCATCTTTGCAGGACGGTCACTCCTAGGGAGTGTAGCAACAGCGCTGAACTTTCTCCATTCATAGACAATTTGTCTTACTGTGGACTGATGAACATCAAGGCTTTTAGAGATACTTTTGTAACCTTTTCCAGCTTTATGCAAGTCAACAATTCTTAATCTTAGGTCTTCTGTATCTCTTATGTTGAGGCATGGTTCATATCAGGCAATGCTTTTTGCAAATAGCAAACTCACATTTTGTGAGTGTTTTTACAGGGCAAGGAAGTTTGAACCAACATCTCCAATCTTGTCTCATTGATTGGACTCCAGGTTAGCTGACTCCTGACTCTAATTAGCTTTTGGGAAAGTAATTAGCCTAGGGGTTCACATACTTTTTCCAACCTACTCTGTGAATGTTTAAAATTATGTTTTCAATTTAGACAAGAAAAATACAACTAAGATGAAGATCAAATCAAATTGTATGACAAATTTATACAGAAATCCAGGTAATTCTAATGGGTTCACATAATTTTTCTTGCCAATGTATATGCCACACTGAAATTCTCTCTGGTCTGGAAAATCATGCAAAGATACCCTGTATTAGATAATCCATGTGCAGCTGGAACTGAAAAATGGTTAGAGTCGACTATGGAAGCATAATGCATGTTATCTTGTATCCGAAGGTTAAATGTAAGACCTCTTGACGTGTTGTTTGTCCTCCCATGTATGTGGATGACATTAAAGGCCTTCTCCATCTGCTCCTGTGCTGATAACAGACCTGTCTGTCTTCCCCTTTGTGCGTGCTAGAACACAAAAGGCTCAATCCTATGGCGCTACGAGGTTCGTGGCAGCCATCTGCAATTCTTATCTCTGGATGATCAAATGATACAAAGAGTTTCCATCATTGCCCGTGTGGTAATGGGTCCGCCGCTGTCCTTTCTTCGCCAATTGCGAAGCCCTTCGTTTGCTCGTGTGCCCTCTGCCCTCCCCTCTGATAAGCTTGCACATTATGGCTTTTTTAAAAGGGTTTTATATAAAGGCGTTTGACAATGCCTTTTTCATGCAACATTTAGGATGCTGACATTTTGCCTGAACTACGTTAATCCTGTCAGAGACATTCTGGAGGATTAGGATCAGAACGTTGCAATAGGGTAATGTGCTCTGAGGAAAACAAATAACTAAAACAGTTTGTTGATAGATATGTCTGGATTGAAACGATAGTTTCAGCTAGAGAAGATGGATATCAGTCTTCTATCACAGCAACAGAGCAGTCCTTCACTTAAGCACACTGTGATAAGGTAAGTGTGTGTGTTTTGGAGGATCTTAAACTCACAGCAGTACATTACTACAGAAGCGCCTGCACAGGGGATCCAACTTGTTTACTTACACAGCTGACACCAAACACAAGAGCTAAGGGGTGAGTTGGAAGGATGGAGTTGGAATGAGGTAGGGAAAGAGGGAAGAAAATTCTGTGATAGAGAGGTGGCTTAAACTGGTCTCTAACTGCATACATTACACAAACAAGTGTCTGGGGTTGGGAGGGGGTTGTGCAAGAGATTGCTCCCATTTTTATCAATCAGACTACCCTGACCATATTCTTTGAGAATTGATGGCCACATTTCTCCACCCGGATGTGCTTTTATCTGTCGTGCTTTCCTTCAGGTCTCAGGCAAGGTTCGTCATCAGGTGGGAATAATTAACTGGGGATTGAACCCAGGAGCTAACACGAGCCTTCAGGTCTTCAGGAAATGTTAGTTGATACACAGACAGTTCAACAGGATCCAAACCGGATAATGAACACGAGTCTTCAGCTCCTCAGGTAAGGTTAGCCATCACACGGGCATAGTTATCACCAGCCATTGCTTGCTACTAAAACCTACTAGAGAATACTATGGGTAATTTGATTATCAGGGGTCACATATATTTGTGCTTAGACCATATTTGCCACATGAGCCAATAGGGCTAGGGCTAAAGGGGGGAAAAGACGGGCTTTAACCGTAAAACGAGCGGAATCCAATTAGAATTACATAAATAGCAAATCACAGCTTTTCCAAGGTTAACAAATAACCTTTATTCCCGAAAATTCACAGATAGATCGATCATAAAATATTGGTGTATTTATAGCGAGTGTCGTAAATATACATCACAGTCCACAAAAGAAACACAAACATACAGTACCAGTCAAAAGTTTGAACACACCTACTCATTCAAGGGTTTTTCTTAAAACTATTTTCTACAATGTAAAATAATAGTGAAGACATTGAAACTATTAAATAACACATATGGAATCATGTAGTAACTAAAAAAGTGTTAAACAAATCAAAATATATTTTAGATTCTTCAAAGTAGCCACCCTTGGCCTTGATGACAGCTTTGCACACTGATTTCTACTGGTCTAATGTCCATTGCTCATGTTTCTTGGCCCAGGCAAGTGTCTTCTTCTTATTGTTGTCCATTAGTAGTGATTTCTTTACAGCAATTAGACCATGAAGGCCTATTTTGGCTGCAATTTCTGAGGCTGGTAAATCTATCGAACGTATCCTCTGCATCAGAGGTAACTCTGGATCTACCTTTCCTGTGGCGGTCCTCATGAGAGCCAGTTTCGTCATAGCGCTTGATGGTTTTTGCAACTGCACTTGAGGAAACTTTCAAAGTTCCTGCAATTTTCCGGATTGACTGACCTTCATGTCTTAAAGTAATGATGGACTGTTGTTTCTCTTTGCTCATTTGAGCTGTTCTTGCCATAATATGTATTTGGTCTTTTACCAAATAGGGTTAACTTCTATATACCACCCCTACCCTGTCACAACACAGCTGATTGGCTCAAACACTTTTTACTTGACCTGCCTATTCATTTTTATTTTAACCAGGACTGAGACTGCAGTACCTATGGCTTCCACTAGATGTCAGAAGTCTCTATACAAAGACTGGGAGCGATAGGAGTAAGCTAAACGGAAACTTATTAACATACAAGTATCTTATATCGGTTAAAAGCTTAAATTCTTGTTAATCTAACTGCATTGTCCGATTTACAATAGGCTTTACAGCGAAAGCATACCATGCAATTGTTTGAGGACGGCGCCCCACATCAACATGTTGTTCAACCAGCACAGCTCCCAGATTCACAAATAGCGATTCATTAAATCACTTACTTTTGAAAATCTTCCTCTGTTTGCAATCCAAAGGGTCCCAGCTACAACATGAACGGTCATTTTGTTAGATAAAATCCTTATTTATATCCCAAATAGTCTGTTTAGTTGGCGCCATCGATTTGAGTAATCCACTCATTCAACATGCAGAGAAAATAATCCAAAAAAGCTACCGCTAAACTTTGTTAAATCAAGTCAAACTACATTTCTATTTAATCCTCAGGTACCCTACAATTTTTATAAACTATAATATTTCATACGGAAAGAAGTATGTTATATAGAAAAGTTAAATTAGCTAGTGCGCGTCCTCTTCGTTGCGCGCCCACAGACTGATTTCCACCGGTGACTACCACTTCCAAAACTCCAAATTTTGCCTAGTTTGGGAGAAACAAGCCTGAAATCTTGAACAAAGACTGTTGACATGTAGTGGAAGCAATAGGACTTGCAATCTGGGAGATAGAATTGCATAGGACCCATAAAAAGATTCCAGTTGGTTTTTCTTTGGATTTTCGCCTACCATATCAGTTGTGTTATAGTCTCATACATTATTTTAACATTTCTACAAATTTCATGTTTTAAATGCAATGCTACCAATTATATGCATATCGTGGCTTCTGGGTCTCAGTAACTGGCAGTTTACTTTAGGCACGTCAGTCAGGCGGAAATTCTGAAAAAAGGACCCAAGTTAATATTATTAAATAACATCATGAATTATTCAATAATTACATTTTTCCACAAAAAATTATATTGAAAGGCATGTAAAAGCTGCATGCAACCCGTTGTTTTATTAATTTCCATTTGCAGTGAACGCAAGCAAATAATCTAAGTCAAGTTTGTGTAATCTCCCTATACACACTAAAAACAAATGTTTCTATACAGTGGCTTGCGAAAGTATACACCCCCTTCGGCATTAAAATATAAATGTTTGTGGGTTTGTATCATTTGATTTACACAACATGCCTACCACTTTGAAGATGCAAAATATTTTTTATTGTGAAACAAACAAGAAATAAGACAAAAAAACTGAAAACTTGAGCGTGCATAACTATTCACCCCCAAATTCAAAACTTTGTAGAGCCACCTTTGCAGCAATTACCCCAACAGACTTGCAGCTGTATTTCTCTATAAGCTTGGCACATCTAACCACTGGGATTTTTGCCCATTCTTCAAGGCAAAACTGTTCCAGCTCCTCCTTCCGCTGGTGTACAGCAATCTTTAAAACTACTTAGGGAGCAGTGGGCGGGCAACGGCACACATTCAGCAAATAAATGCTTGTTTTAAATAAATGGCAGGTCTAAATTAATTGTTTACGAGGTTCCCATGAAATACCATGACTTGTTAAGTCATACCACAGATTCTCAATTGGATTGAGGTCTGGGCTTTGACTAGGCCATTCCAAGACATTTAAATGTTTCCCCTTAATCCACTTGAGTGTTGCTTTATCAGTATGCTTAGGGTCATTGTCCTGCTGGAAGGTGAACCTCCGTCCCAGTCTTAAATCACTGGAAGACAAACAGGTTTCCCTCAAGAATCTCCCTGTATTTAGCACCATCCATCATTCCTTCAATTCTGAGCAGTTTCCCAGTCCCTGCCAATGAAAAATATCCCCACAGCATGATGCTGCCACCACCATGCTTCACTGTGGGCATGGGGTTCTCGGGATGAGAGCTGTTGAGTTTACGCCAGACAAAGCGTTTTACTTGATGGCCAAAAAGCTCAATTTTAGTCTCATCTGACCAGAGTACCTTCTTCCATAAGTTTGGGGAGTCTCCCACATGCCTTTTGGTGAACACCAAACGTTTGCTTATTTTTTTCTTGAAGCAATTTTCTTGCTTTTTTCCGTCCACTGTACTTCTCCACAACTTTGTGCCTGACCTGTTTACATACACTCAAATAGTATTTGGTAGCTTTGTCTTTAAATTGTTTAACCTGGGTCAAACGTTTTGGGTAGCCTTCCACAAGCTTCCCACAGTAAGTTGGGGGAATTTTGGCCCATTCCTCCTGACAGAGCTTGTGTAACTGAGTGAGGTTTGTAGGCCTCTTTGCTCGCACACGCTTTTTCAGTTCTGCCCACAAATGTTCTATGGGATTGAGGTCAGGGCTTTGTGATGGCCACTCCAATACCTTGACTTTGTTTTCCTTAACTTGGGAGCGGCTGCATAGGTGATGGTTTTGGAGAGTCTGGCATGCTCAAAGTAAAATGCCTGCCACTCAGGCCCAGAAAATAGGATATGCACATAATTAGTACTATTGGATAGGAAACACTAAAGTTTCTAAGAGTGTTAAAATAATGTATGTGAATATAACAGAACTGATATAGCAGGCGAAAACCCGAGGAAAATCCATCCGGATTTGCAGTTTTTGTTTTTACTTGACCTTCTCCAGGCTGCCTATTCATTTTTATTTTAACCAGGACTGAGACTGCAGTACCTATGGCTTCCACTAGATGTCAGCAGTCTCTATACAAAGACTGGGAGAGATAGGAGTAAGCAAAACGGATAGGAACAGGAAATGGTAAGAGGAGCTCAGATGTCAACAAGATTTCTCGGGCAAGTGGGTGCGCGCCCCACTTTATTTTACTTATATAACGTATAGGTGACCATCCGAGTGAAATATTATCGCTAATATTCATAAAAGGATAGCTAAGGATGCATTATAACTGGTCTTTGATTTGTTTAGGAAAAGTATATAGGTATATTTGAGCGCATTCTCTTCAAGTTTCAATCGGCGATTTGACGTTGGATTTTCTGAACATAACGCGCTAACCAAACAGAGATTTATGGATATAATAAATTACTTTTTCTAGCAAAAGAACCATTGGATGTCTTTTTTGGACACTTGGGAAGCCCTCAGCAGAAGTTCTTCGAAAGGTAAGGGATTTGTTTTCGCTGTGATACGGGTTGTGTGAACCGCGCTGGTTTATGAATTTATGCTAATGCAGAAATTTTAGAGGTGCTACCCTCAAACAAATGTTGGGCTTACGCCGTAAAGCCTTTTTGAAATCTGACAACGCTGTGATATTGCCAAGAAGCAGAGCTTTTGATGACTATGCAACACTTGTATATTGATGAATGTTTAATAATTAAACTTTTGGATATTTAATTTGGCGTCTTACATTTCAACGGGTAGCGTCCCACTGCTCCCTAAGTATTTAATCTATTTTGCCACAACTTTGGAAGTATGCTTGGGGTTATTGTCCATTTGGAAGACCCATTTGCGACCAAGCTTTAACTTCCTGACTGATGTCTTGAGATGTTGCTTCAATATATCCACATAATATTCCAACCTCGTGTTGCCATCTATTTTGTGAAGTGCACCAGTCCCTCCTGCAGCAATGCCCCCAAAATGATGCTGCCACCCCCATGCTCCATGGTTGGGATGGTGTTCTTTGGCTTGCAAGCCTCCCCCTTTTTCCTCCAAACATAACAATAGTCATTATGGCCAAACAGTTATATTTTTGTTTCATCAGACCAGAGGACATTTCTCCAAAAACTACGATCTTTGTCCCCATGTGCAGTTGCAAACCATAGTCTGGCTTTTTTAATGGTGGTTTTGGAGCAGTGGCTTCTTCAATGCTGAGCGGCCTTTCCGGTTATGTCGATTTAGGACTCATGTTACTGTGGATAAAGATAATTTTGTACCTGTTTCCTCCAGCATCTTCACAAGGTCCTTTGCTGTTGTCTCCTTCCTGAGTGGTATGATGGCTGCATGGTCCCATGGTGTTTATACTTGCATACTATTGTTTGTACATATGAACGTGGTACCAGAACTTGGAAATTTCTCCCAAGGATTAACCAGACTTGTGGAGGTCTACAATTATTTTCTGAGGTCTTGGCTGATTTCTTTTGATTTTCCCATGATGTCAAGCAAAGAGGCACTGAGTTTGAAGGTAGGCCTTGAATTACATCCACAGGTACACCTCCAATTGACTCAAATTATGTCAATTACCCAAACAGAAGCTTCTAACGCCATGACATTTTCTGGAATTGTCAAGCTGTTTAACTTCTTTGGGAGCAGCGCATGAGGTGACGGTTTTGGAGAGCCTGGCGTGCCCAAAGTAAAATGCCTCCCATTCAGGCCCAGAAAATAGGATATGCACATATTTAGTACCATTGGATAGGAAACACTCTGAAGTTTCTAAAAGTGTTGTCAACAGTCTCGAGAAAGTGTTTTTATTCTTTTTAGCTGCTTTTAGATTGTAGAGGAAGATGAATAAGGAAGTGACCACACAGATGTCAATAGAAGAAAATGCACGTTCCCGGCTGGCGCGCTCTGTGGTTTTTTCCTTTCTTATCGCCCAGTTTATATTCCGGTTGAAATATTATACTATATATACACATAAAAGTGTTCCTAAGGATACATTTACAATTATGTTTGATTGTTCTTGGACAAGTTTATAGGTATAAGTTGAACGAGTTCTCTTCACGTTTCAATGGACGAGTGGAGGCTGTATTTTCTCATTATAACGCGCCAAACAAACTGAGATTTATGGATTTAATACATTACTTTTTCTAACAAAAGAACCATGATTGTCTTCGTTGGACACTTGGGAAGCCCTCAGCAGAAGTTCTTCAAAAGTTAATAGATTAGTTTTCGCTGTGAAATGTGTTGTGTGAACCGTGATGGCTTATGAATTTATGGTAATGGGAAAAATATGTGGGGTGCTATCCTCAAACAATCAAACGTGGTGCTTTCGCCGTAAAGCCTGACAACACTGTGATATTGCCAAGAAGCAGAGCTTTTGATGACTATGCAACACTTGTATATTGATGCATGTTTAATAATTCAACTTTTGGATTTTGAATTTGGCGCCTTGCATTTCACCGGGTAGTGTCGGGCGCTAGCGCCCCAGCGCTCCCTAAGAAGTTAAAGGCACAGTCATCTTAGTGTACTTCTAACTCTAACTGGAATTGTGATGAAGTGAATTAGAAGTGAAATAATCTGTCTGTAAACAATTGTTGGAAAATTTACTTGTGTAATAGTCATCAAAAGCTCTGCATCTTGGCAATATCACAGCGTTGTCAGATTTCAAAAAGGCTTTACGGCGAAAGCACAACATTTGATTGTTTGAGGATAGCACCTACAATATTTAACCATTACCATAAATTCATAACCCAACGCGGGTCTCAAAAAACGCATAAAATCTGCTGAGGGCTTCCCAAGTGTCCAAGGAAGACAATCCATGCTTCTTTTGTTAGAAAAACTCATTTATTATATCCATAAATCTCCGTTTGGTTGGTGCGTTATGATCATAAAATCCACCGTTGAGTCGCCCATTGAACCGTGAAGAGAACGCGTTCACATTATACCTATCATATTTCTCCAAACAAATCAAACATCATTTTAAATGTTTCTTTAGGTATAATTTTATGTTCATTTACTATAATATTTCAACCTGAATGTAGCCTGAAAGGAAAATAAAGTGGAGCGCGCACTCGGTTGCGCACCCGCAAAATCTTGTTGACATCTGAGCTCCCTTGACCATATTCTCTTCCTATCCGTTCTGGTCGGGGCTACCATTTCCTGGCTTTGTATAGAGACTGTTGACATCTAGTGGAAGCCATAGGTACTGATATCTCGGAGCTGGTTGCCTTTGAAATCAATAGGAAGACTGTCAAACAGAGCAAAGGTCACAAAAAACTAATTCCGGGTGGATTTTCCTCGGGTTTTCGCCTGTGATATCCGTTCTGTTATACTCACAGACATTATGTTAACACTTTTAGAAACTTCAGAGTGTTTCCTATCCAATAGTACTAATTATGTGCATATCCTATTTTCTGGGCCTGAGTGGGAGGCATTTTACTTTGGGCACGCCAGACTCTCCAAAACCGTCACCTCATGCGCCGCTCCATAAGAAGTTAAGAAAGTATTCATACAGTTGACTTATTCCACATTTTGTTTTGTTACATCCTGAATTTAAAATTGATTAAATTGATTGTTTTTCTCACCCATCTCCGCACAATACCCGATAATGACAAAGTGTTGGCAAATGTATTTTAAATTAAATACCGGAATCTCATTTACATAAGTATTCACACCCCTGAGTCAATACATGTTAGAATCACCTTTAGCAGTGCTTATAGCTGTGATTCTTTCTGGCTAAGTCTCTAGGACCTTTACACACCTGGATTGTGCAACATTTGTCCATTATTCATTTTAAAATTCTTCAAGCTCTGTCAAATTGGTTGTTGGTCATTGCTAGACAACCATTCTCAGGTCTTGACATAGTTTTGTAAGTAGATTTAAGTCAAATCTGTAACTCAGCCATTCACAGATTTACTGTTTTCTTGGTAAGCAACTCCAGTTTAGATTTGGCCTTGTGTTTTAGGCTATTGTCCTGCTGTCTGGTGTAAAGCAGACTGAGCCAGGTTTTCCTCTATGATTTTTCCTATGCTTAGCTCCATTCCATTTCTTTTTTTATCCTAAAAAACTCCCCAGTCCTTATTGATTACAAGCATACCCATGACATGGTGCAGCCAAACATGTGGAGAGTGGTAGTGTGTTGTATTGGATTTGCCACAAACATAACACTTTGTATTCCGGACAAAAAGTGAATTGCTTTGGCACATTTTTTTACTTTAGTGCCATGTGACAAACAGGATGCATGTTTTGGAATATTTTTATTCTGTAATAGGCTTCCTTCTTTTCACTCTGTCAATTAGGTTAGTATTTTTGTTGTTGTTGATCCGTCCTTAGTTTTCTCCTATCACAGCCATTAAACTCTGTAACTGTTTTAAAGTCACCAGTGGCCTCACGGTGAAATCCCCTGATCAAAGCCTTACGCATAGTTCACCATTTGCACACTCCCTACAATCCCCAGAGCTCGGGAATTGTTTAAAAAAACGATCAAACTTTAAAGGGAAAGCTAGACAATATGCTGAGATGTGACTTCAGGTAGTACCAGCCCAGATCCCTCTAGGAGAACAGCCACACCATTCCTTGCAACTGGGTGACTGGGTCTTGATCAAGCAGCACTTTTGAGACGGGCCCTTGGACCCCAGGTGGAAGGGATCGTTCCAGATCCTGCTGACCACCCAGACTGCAGTGAAGTGCTAGGGTCAAAATGTTTGGCTCCATGCCTCCCATTGCAAGAGAGTCCCAAAAGCGGAAAAGAGGTAAAGCGGTAAAGGCACTGCAGTAAATCTGGGCCTGGTATCATGCCTGGCCCTGTTTATACTACTAGAGTCCAGTGAAGCAGGGCCGGAAGATCCCCAGAGAAGAATGGTCATTACCATCATGTTGACCCTTATGATTGTGCCCTTTGTCAGAGGAGTGACGGTCACATTTGTAAAGGTAAACCCTGTACTCCCTCAAATCCTTGTTAATTATGTTTCTAATTTTCATTGTTAGTAACGCAAGATTCTGAAGCCTCTGATTTGACACAGAGAAGATAACGTTTCCCTTTGATTGATTGCAGGTATAGTTGTGCTTATGGAAGTCTCCATAGCACAAAATGGGGAATTGTGAAGGAAGAATTAAGCTTAATGACAATTGTGTTAGACAACTGTACTGTGTGCTTAAAACTATTATCCAAGTTGAACTAGAACCGGACAAATCTGGATTCGAGGTAGGGGAGTATGAAGGGGGTTATATCACTTAGATACCTACAGTATATGTATGTCTTATATAATAGACAAGCTTGCCAAGAAAAGAGAATACTGATCTAAACCAGATATTCTTTGCCCATGTAAGCTAAAATGTATTTGTGTCTAAGAGAGGCAAAGGCTGGTCTCCCTGTGGAGGTCACTATTGGATAAACTCTGGGTGAATGCTTAACAGTTTTCTCAACTACAAAAGCTGCAACATTAACACACAAACATAGACACATCACACAACCCCCACACGCGCAACCACACACACACATACACACACAGAGACTCACCTGCAGTGCCTGTGTACTCCTGCTACTGTCTCAATGATGGAGCACTCGCCCTCGTTGAGGCAGAAGGCCAGGTCCTTGTCGTCGATGCATGACTTGAAAACATCCGAACGCAGACTAGGGGATGTGGGAGCCACTGTGAAAAGGAGCGAGAGAAAGAGATATGTTACTGGTTGTCACAAAGAGACCGTTTACTTTGGGTAACCTATAAGCTTCAGAACCACAGCAAAAAACATATAAATTTGTTTATTAAGAAAGAAAAATGACAGAGAGAGGGAGAGAGAGATGTGCCCAAAATAATTAAAAAATGCTGGAATTCTGTGCTACTGTATTTCTGCCAGGAGTACTTTAAAACCTGGATTATTACTTGATTTGGCTAATTGTATGAACAGTAAGGATTTTTTTAATGTTTTGACAAATATCTTGGCCCTATGATCGTGGACTATATCATTAAACATGCATCATACATGCAGCTTCCATACACACTGACAAGGCTACTTGGGAGCTTGCGGTGCTATGTTGATATGATTAATATTCAGTAGCAGGTGTCACAATACGGCGGGTCAGAGTCAATTGGTTAATGGAGAGAAGCTAAGTAGACACTGCAGTCTCTCTCCACTCCTTCCTGTTAATCATCAACAGTGTTGACACCAACTGCAGTAAGGAGGGATACACAGATAGATGAACAAACCGGTCTGCATCAACTCAGTATTTGTTGAATGGGAAATCATTATTTGTTCCCTAAGGAGGCTTTGATTATCAGAATAATGCTAACATTTGATGCATAGCACATCAACAATATGGATACTCTGACTGTGAAAAGAATGTGTTTTGGTAAAGAAATTATGAAAGGGTGAAGGATGTTGATCAATACACTCTTAGGATTTAAGGGCTCTATTCAATCAGATCCGCTTTAGCCAACATCCACATAGCAGTTTTGTCGGAGGTGTTGGAGGTGGAACTGAATTACAGCTGTCAAATCCACAAGTGGCTCCCAGCATTATATGTAAAGTGGACATTGCCATTGGCTGTATGGAGTCACATTAACAGAAATCCCATGCAGCCTTGTTTACAAGTTGAACACTAGAATATGAGATGCAATTTACACCTCGATTAGGATGATAGAAATCCTCATTGTTTGGTTTAATGATTTTTCAAGTTGAGTGTAATTATTTCTACATAGCCTAAACTTTCTCACGCTGACCTTCTAACATGAGTGGAGCGGGTGTGACTTCGTGACAATGACGCAAGAGCAGCTGCTCACTGATTTGACGGCTCCAATGCAGCTTCACCTCCAACACCTCTGTTATCGCTGCTTAATGCCTGTTCTGATTCAATCAAGGCCAGGGATCATCAAAAATCTCTTTTTTTATTGAGTGGATGATCGGGGGGCCAGAACATAACATAAATGTATATTTTTAGACTGCAAATTGACCACAAGAAGCATACACTACCGTTCAAAAGTTTGGGGTCACTTAGAAATGTCCTTGTTTTTGAAAGAAAAGCACATTTTTTGTTCATTAACCTCTTAGCGCGCCGATCCCTTTAGCGGGATCGTTTTCAGAGCAAACATAACGCGCCAAATTCAAAATACATATTCGTAATACATATTCGTAATATTTAACTTCGATATACAAGTGTTGCATAGTGTTGCATAGCCATCAAAGCTCTGCTTCTTGGCAATATCACTGCGTTGTCAGATTTTAAAAAGGCTTTACGGCGAAAGCACTACATTTGATTGTTTGAGGCTAGTACCTCACATATTTTCCACATTAGCATAAATTCATATCCAGCTCGGTTCTCAAAATATCCATATCACAGCTAATATAAATCGCTTACCTTTCAAATAACTTCTTCTGAGGTCTTCCCAAGTGTCCAAACAAGATAATCCATGGTTCTTTTGTTAGAAAAAGTAAATAATTATATCCATAAATATCCGTTGTTTTTGGCACGTTACGTTCAGCTACTCCACCAAGCATTGTCAGTCTACTCGCCCGTTTTACAGTGAAGGGATCGCGTTCAAATTATACCTCTCATCTTTTCACAAACAAATCAAATATCATTAATAATGCATCCTTATGTATTCTTTTATGAATAATAGCGATCATATTTTACAAGAACGGTAAGTGAAACGTTAAAAGCGAAAAGAAAGTTGGTCGCTGGCGCGTTCACGTTCGTGAACGTGCACGTCTGTTTACCTTTTTCCCTACCCGTAGTAATTCTCTCTCTCTAAGGATCTGGTCAGAGCTTTTCCTCCATACCCTTTCCAGAGACTGTTGACATCTAGTGGAAGCCATAAGTACTGCAACCTCGGTCCTATTCCCCATAGAAAAATATTACATGGGCTTCAAAATGAGAGGAGAGCCAAAGAAAAATAAATTCCGGACAGAAATTTCTCTGGTTTTTGCCTGCTAAATCTGTTCTGGAATAGCCACAGACTATATCTTAATGGTTTTATAAACTTCAGAGTGTTTCCTATCCAATAGTACTAAATATGTAAATATCCTAGTTTCTGGCCATGAGTGGTAGGCATTTAACTTTGGGCACGTCAGACAGGCGAAAATTCGGAAAATGGGACCCTAGCTGGAAGAGGTTAAAATCACATAAAAAATGATCAGAAATACAATGTAGACATTGTTAATGTTGTAATTGACTATTGTAGCTGTAAACGGCAAATTGTTATGGATTATCTACATAGACGTACAGAGGACCATTATCAGCAACCATAACTCCTGTGTTCCAATGGCACGTTGTGTTAGCTAATCCAAGTTTATCATTTTAAAAGGCTAATTTATCATTAGAAAACCCTTTTGCAATTATGTTAGCACAGATGAAAACTGTTGTCCTGATTAAAGAAGCAATACAACTGGTCTTCTTTAGACTAGTTGCGTATCTGGAGCATCAGCATTTGTGGGTTCGATTACAGGCTCAAAATGGCCAGAAACAAAGAACTTTCTTCTGAAACTCAGTCTATTCTTGTTCTGAGAAATGAAGGCTATTCCATGTTAGAAATTGCCAAGAAAGAGGAGTGGGAGGCCCTGGTGCAAAACTGAGCAAGAGGACAAGTAGAGATGTTGAGACTGGTGTTTTTAGGGTACTATTTAATGAAGCTGCCAGTTGAGGACTTGTGAGCCGTCTGTTTCTCAAATTAGACACTAATGTACTTGTCCTCCCACTCTTTCTATTCTGGTTAGAGCCAGTTTTCTCTGTTCTGTGAAGGAAGTAGTACACAGCGTTGTACGAGATCTTCAGTAGGTGACCAAGAACCCAATTACCACTCTGACCAAACTACAGAGTTCCTTGGCTGAGATTGGCAAACCTGCCAGAAGGACAACAGTGTCTACAGCACTTCACCAATCTGGGCTTTTCGGTAGAGTGGCCAGACGGAAGCCACTCATGAGAAAAAAGGCACGTGACAGCACGCCTAGAATTTGCAAAAAGGCACGTGAAAGACACAGATCATAAAGCAATAGACTTTGTGGCCTCATGAGACAAAAAGGGAACTCTTTGGCCTGAATGCAAAGCGCTATATCTGGAGAAAATCAGGCACAGCTCATCACCTGTCTAACACCATCTCTATTGTGAAGCATGATGGTGGCAGCATCATGCTATGGGATGCTTTTCAGAGAGACTGGCAAGGATAGAGGGAACAATGAAGGGAGCCAAATACAGACAATTCCTTGATGACAACCTGCTTCAGAGAGCAAATTACCTTAGACTGGGGGCAAAGATTTACATTTCAACAGGACAGTGACCCCCAGCATACAGCCAAAGCAACGCTGGAATGGCTTCAGAACAAGAATGTGAAAGTGCTTGAGTAGCCCAGCCAAAGCAGAGACCTGAATCCCATTGAAATTCTGTGGATGTCACGATCTTTGTATGGAGCGGACCAAGATGCAGCGAGGGTTGCAGTATACGTACTTTTATTTACGTATTTCAACTGGCAAACCAATAAACAACGAACAATCATAACGCCGGTGTGGCTCAACACAGCCACAAATACAAACATTCATTCAATAACCCACAAACAGGTGGGAAAGGGAACCAACTTAAATAGGATTCCCAATTAGAGGCAACAACAACCAGCTGCCTCTAATTGGGAATCAACTCAAAACTAACATAGAGTTCCCTAGAGCACTCAAGTCACGCCCTGACCCAACATACCATAGAGAACCCTAGAGGGCTCTCTATGGCCAGGGCGTGACAGTGGAAAGACTTGAAGATTGCTGTTCACCACCTCTCCCCATCTAGCTTAACAGAGCTTGAGAAATTCTGCAGGGAAGAATGGGAGACAATCACCAAATCCATATGGGCAAAGCTAATATAGGCATACCCAAGACGACTCAAAGCTGTAATCGCCAACCAAAGGTGCTTCTACAAGGTATTGACTCAGGGGTGAGAATACTGGGTGATATTTTTTGTTGTTGTTGTACATTTTGAATTCAGGCTGTAACACAACAGAATGTGGAATAAGTCATGGGGTATGAATACTTTCTGAAGGCACTGTAGGATATCCAACAGTTGGAATTGTTATTCACCCGTAACCTGCATTCACAATGACTGCCAGGGTTAGAAGCATTGTGAGGAGACTACCTAATCCATTTAAACTGGAACAACCATGTTAATAACAGGTGCAAAAAATCTAACTAACTGATTGGATTAGTTATTTATCTTTTTGTAGCATAAGATAAATCAATCAGTCAATGTACATGCGAAAACACAGATATTAATAATGCTGGAAAATTCTGGTACAAATGTGCCATTTTAGGGTACCACCTGTGACAAAGCCATTAGTTCATTTTAGGTGGCAAACATTCATAATTGTACTTTATGGTGGGTATTGAGGGTACACAAAATATGTTTGTACCCTCGAATCCCAAAATGTACATTGTGATGATTGTACCTTTATATTATCATTATACTCTTTATCCTAAAAGGTACCGGACCGTACCATGTGAGATCATTATGTGTACCTCTGAAGGTACATTATGTGTACATTTTGTTGTTGCTCCAGGGTATTGATGGATACATCTCAGGCCTATTGTGAGGCCTTGAAAGATGATGACCGATCAGTTGGACACGAAAAGAGACATGGGTGAACAACAGGGCCACCTATAACTCTTTCTATGAGTTTCTATTTACCTACCCTGTATGGTATTTTGCATGAATTACTATATAAGAACATGTTAATACAATGTTTTACTATAGTAATTACAGTTTTATTACACCTATATGAGAGCAACTTAAAGTATTACCTAACTTTATTATTTAAAATAATAAATAGAGGAAGTTAACAAATATAACTTACTTATCACTGCATTTACAGTGCATTCGTGTGCATTTATAATACATTAGAAGATGTGCTATCCTTATAACAGCCAATACATGCATGGTGAATGCCTAACACTAGGCAATGGGCTAGTGGTTCAAAGAAAGTATTACTGTACCACTTCTTTGCTTCTTTTCATATTTCAATGGCCTACACCAAAATGGAAAAATGAATTTGTTTGCATATTCAGCAGACCCAAGAGTCTGTCCAGCTCACAATTAGGCCTCAACATCCAAGACATCATTCTAAGGATTTTAAAAAGACAGTGACTACATATTCTGTATTATCAATTCAATAAACTTCCAAGACATGGTGTTCAAAGGTTATCTATTTCAAAGCTTCACTTCATGAATTCAAATAGAACACAAAGCTCCCCATGGTGCGAACATCTAATGTAATAAATGTTGTACCACAGAGTCCCATTAGTTGAGTTACTCTAGACTTACAACAGATTCGACCAACTAAACCTGCAAGCACTGATAGACCACAATAGACCACTGCTTATAACAGTAGGTCAGCGATGATCTTTGTCTTTGTAGCTAAAGATCAGACCTATCCCATCAGGCAAAAATGTGAAAGAAATCTGGTTTAAATTATGTCATAACAATCACAATCTGTCTACAAACCAATATGAAGTCATTTCAACCAGTTTTTCCCAGTTCTGCAGGGTGGGGTGAGGTCCTAAGCTTCCAGATTGATCTCATCTCAATAAAGAACAGAGAAACATGCAACCACAATAGTGTACTCTAAAACCACCAACCACCTGCCACCATCCACGATTGAGCTCAATATTAAAATGAACAACCATCCGTAATAAATGGATGAGCCTGTGTACTCTTGAGGTGGGGGAAGCGTTTAATGAATTAATGAAGACAAAGATTGACACTCCAAGAGTCAAAGGAGCGATTAGGATCTGTCTTACTCTGGTGTCTGACCACTGATGAGTTTATTAACTCCAAAAGTGGTTGCCTCGGGGACACCTCCTCCACTACTTGATACACATAATGTTTGCATTCCAAATGGCACCATATTCCTTACAAAGTGCACTACTTTTGACCAGACCACTATGGGTCCTGGTCAAAAGCAGTGCACTGCATAGGGAATAGGGTGCCATAATATAATGTTGGACCTCTTCCCCTTGCAATACTATTGACAGGGTATTTAAACTGAACGAAGACCGAATGCTTGTGCGGACCAACCTTCAAGCATTTAGCATAATTAAGTGTGTGGGGGATAATGATTTCTCTCTGACTTCAAATGGTATTTTGACATTTACCCTCCCAACCCCCACCTCCCCACTTGCACACAACACATTTCAGAACCCCCAAACCCAAACCCACCAGTGGTGTTGGTTCTGACTCTCGTCTGTCTTAACTATTTTCAGTTATTTTTTGGTTTCATTATTTTTTTTATTATATATATGTATGACTGTGCTCTTCATGGGAGAGAATTAGTCAACTAATGGACACAGAAATGTGCTATTTGCAGGGCTTTTAGCGTGGTTTTAGTGCTGTTTTGGTAGGCTTTGTCTGCAAATCTCAAATCTCTTGGTGGTATCTATGGAAAAGGAGAGCTAGGGCAGGGGGGCATCAGGACTAGCTACTGTGGAGCCTGGATAAAGGACCATTGCTTGCTACATCGGCAAGTCCATAGGACCGGAGAACAGGAACGTGAAATGTGCGGGGGAGCGATCTCCAAGCTCCGTCTATGTAGCTAGCTAACTACAGTAGCTGCCTATCTGCTAGCTAGTAAAAGCCTGTAGCCTAGGCTACGCACAGACGGCTCATGCTGTTCCATCTATTATATTTCCTCCACATCAAAGATCAGAGACACTGGTCAGCCAGCTCCATGGAATGCGGCTGACCAGTATCCTGTCCTCTTCTGTTATTTGTGTACACTCTGAAAGATGATGGGTTAAAAACAACCCAACCTGGCATCAACAACCCAACCTTGCTCTTTTTAAAGAAAACAACCCAACTAAGTGACCCAGTGCCTGCAACCCAGCAGTTGGGTCATCAAAACAACCCAGCATTCTTTTGACTGTATCCAATTTCTGCCTAGTCACTGGGTCTACAATGTAAATCTCAAGGCAACTTCTAGTAAGTTGATCTCAAAGTTGTGGAAAAGTAATTATTACATAACATTTTTACGTGGTACTGACTCAAATCCAAATGAGAAATCACATCAACTCCACTTTCAAATCCACTTTTTTCCCCAGAATGCTCTTTTTAATATTTGTGTTTTTGCATGTACATTGAGTGATTTCTTTAATAACGTTATGCTACACAAATATAAATAACTTACATTTTTATAAACTAATCCAATCATTTAGTTAGACTTTTTTTTGCACCCGTTACTGAAATTGTTGTTCCAGTTTAAATGGCTTAGGTAGTCTCCTCACTCTGTTACTAACTCTGACAGTGTCACGTCCAGGCCTGAGTTTACAGACTGGCGTGTTTAGTTTCGTTTTTGGTGTAGGGTTTTTTGGTTCTAGGTGTGAATTTCTATGTTGGGTTAATGGTTCCCAATTAGAGGCAGGTGAGTGTCGTTACCTCTAATTGGGAACCATATATATGTTTGTGGTTTTGCACTAGGGTTTTGTGGGTTATTGTTTGATGTTTTGGTACATAGCTTAAGTGTTTAGTCTATGTCATGTTACGATCGTCGTTCATTTATTGTTTTTCCCCAGTTACGTTACGCAAATAAAGTATGTATACTGGATACCTTGCTGCGCCTTGGTCCGTCAATACAGAAGATCGTGACAGACAGTCTTTTTAAATACCTGAATAAAAATTAAGAAAACTGTCAACAGTTAACTATCCTAACACTGGCTGGCTTCCAATAGGAATTACACATTCCTTTGCAAGCCAGAATAATTTAATACAATTCTGGTTTGAAGGGTACTGGACATCGTTCAACAAGGGTGTTTTGAAAATCTGGTAATTTGGGGGAAGTTACCAGGATTTTGCAACCCTACTCACAGGCCTGAAGTGGCCTGTAAACCATGAGTTTCAGGCAAATGTATTGGGGTAAGGATAGGCCTAATAAAAAGGTTAACTATGTAATGCATTGTCATAAAGCGTTTAATTTAATGATAACATCCAAATAGAAACTCACTTTGTGAATGCCACAGCACTGACACTGCCCAAATTCAATAATCATTACTCTGTCACTAACAAATACAGTCATGGGTGGTAACTCTACAATACACTCGAAAAGGCAGAGCACAGGGAAATTATATTGGAGCTATGGCTTAGTGGGGCTCTTACTCAAACATTTCAAGCTCATACTAGTGATGTTACGTTTGATACCGGAGTTCCAAGGCATGCATCAAAATCGATTAGCAGGTTACTTGGAAGCATTGGGCCAATGCATGTATCACTTTATCAGAAGTACCTCATCAATGATGTCCAAAGCTTCCTTGGATCACATACTTTTTCCAGATATATGTGTTGAAAAATGAAGATTGCACTGACTTCGCTGTGGTTCTGGTGATTTCTTCGATTCCAAGCTGCTTTCAGACAATGACCGCTACTAGACACCGTACTTAAGAATATAGTTACCTGACTGGTAGCTTAGCAGGTAGAGTAGGGAACTATGGAGCTATACTCAGGGATCTGAGAGTATTAGGTTGAATCCTGTTGAAGGCACACTATTTCAAACATTATTTTATGTGAAACTACCCTTTCTGCACTTTTTTTCAAATCATTTGTTTTGTTTAGTATAGTATAAACATCTTAAGCATCCTAAATAATCCCATAATACCAGCTCAAATCTGGACCCCCTACAGCCCTCAAACTCATCTCTGGACCTCGAAGACAGTTTCATTGCTTGTTTTAATTGTTTTCATTGTTTTTTTTTCATTGTTTTCATTGTTCACCTGTCAGACAGGTGGGTGCAATTAATTATTAGGTAGAACAGAAAAACAGCAGGCTCCAGGGGGTAAGAGTTGAAAACCCCTGCCCTACAGGGTCACAGTGACTCTATTGGTCTGAGTAATGACTACACAATCACCTTATGCAACTCTTCTCAGATATGTTAAGTACAATGGGTTACATCAAAGGTTTTAAGTAATGACAGCACGTTGGGGTATCTGTATATCTATTTATCTATATGTATATCTATCTATCTATCTACAGTGCCTTCGGAAAGTATTCAAACCCCTTGACTTATTCCACATTTTGGTAGCTTACAGCCTTATTCTAAAATTGATTAAATCGTTTTTTTCCTCATCAATCTACATACAACACCCCATAATCACAAAGCAAAAACCGGATTTTAGAAATGTTAGCTAACTGAAATATCACATTTAAATAAGTATTCAGACCCTTTACTCAGTACTTTGTTGAAGCACCTTTGGCAGCGATTACAGCCTTGAGTCTTCTTGGGTATGACACTACAAGCTTGGCACACCTGTATTGAGGAGTTTCTCCCATTCTTCTCTGCATATCCTCTCAACCTCTGTCAGGTTGGATGGGGAGCGTTGCTGCACAGCTGTGTTCAGGTCTCTCCAGAGATGTTAGATTGGGTTCAAGTCCGGGCTGTGGCTGGGCCACCACCATGCTTCACAGTAGGGATGGTGCCAGGTTTCCTCCATAAGTGACGTTTGGCATTCAGGCCAAAGAGTTCAATCTTGGTTTCATCAGACCAGAGAATCTTGTTTCTCATTGTCTGAGAGTCTTTAGGTGCCTTTTGGCAAACTCCAAGTGGGCTGTCAGGTGCCTTTTAATGAGGAGTGGCTTCCGTCTGGCCACTACCATAAAGGCCTGGTTGGTGGAGTGCTGCAGAGATGGTTGTTGTTCTGGAAGGTGCTCCCATCTCCACAGAGGAACTCTGGAGCTCTGTCAGAGTGAACCTGACAGGTTCTTGGTCACCTCCCTGACCGAGGTCGTTCTCCCCCGATTGCAAAGTTTGATTCCAAACTTTTAACATTTAAGAATGATGGTGTCGTGTCTGTGACTATCATTAAATGTGAAGACTTATTTTACCAAATCAATTCTCTATATGTAATTACTATTACGTGATTCAACTTGGGCGGCAGGTAGGCTAGTGGTTAGAGCATTGGGCCAGTAACCGAGAGCTGACAAGATAAAAGATCTGTCATTCTGACCCCTGAACAAAGCAGTTAACCCACTGTTCCCTGGTAGGCTGTCATTG
Source organism: Brachymystax lenok tsinlingensis (assembly GCA_030435695.1). Classification (NCBI taxonomy): domain Eukaryota; kingdom Metazoa; phylum Chordata; class Actinopteri; order Salmoniformes; family Salmonidae; genus Brachymystax; species Brachymystax lenok. The sequence goes on along the minus strand of CM059804.1, from coordinate 40,379,905 downwards.
TAAATAGGAAACTGACTTGCCTAGTTAAATAAAGGTTCAATTAAAATGAATCATGTAAACTTTAATTAACTAGGAAGTCGGGGCACCACAGGACAATGTTTATAGGGACTATTATAGGGATATTTTCATATCTTATCGTTTAGTCTTCTATTAATGTATCATTATTACCTCATCAGTTCTCATTACTGAATGTCGCAAACCCTTGGATATCTGCACGAACCCTAGCCTAATAATAATGAATCAGCGATATACAAATTTGCTTAACCATTTATTTACTAACTAACTAAATAATCACAGAAATACATAAACAAACAGTAGATATTGGTTACTAACACAATGCATTGATAAGTCCCTAGTGGGCTAAACCGGTGTGACGGCTTAGTAGACAAAGCTTTGGGGACAGATAAAAGAGTGGGAAAGACTAAGTGGATTCACTACACACAGTTGATAATTATATTAATTGAAATGCTAATCCTTGCACATGAACGGCCGCTCATTCAAGAATAATTGCAATGTATATATTTACTCCCGTATGTCGTTGTTGTCTTCTCTGTTGGAATCGCCGGTCCGTCTGCTGGAGAGTAAGTTCATCAGAGAGTTTCTGGTTAACTTCCCCAGAAGTCACAATGTCTTTCGTAGTTGTCGCTTTCTCAGCGGCTCTGGATAGTGTCTCTTGTAATGGATACGTCAGGTGGTCGTTGCACGGAATAGATGCTATTTTCGTTCTAGACTGACGTAATTTCCAGCTGCAGACTAGTAATTATACGTCTAGGATTTGCTATTATTCTGTAGTGATCGAAAGTCTCAGAGTTTAACCATTTCCAGCCGTGTAGCCAATACTACACGCTGTCTGGTCTCCTGGTCTCCTCCTTAGTTCTTAACTATTTAAACATGTTGCGGCAGCTCCATATTTTCTGGACTAGTGTAAATTTAATCAGGAGTGGGTTTTATACACTTCTGAGTAAAGGGCAGTCCATGACGCCAACGTAAGGTCTACGCTCACGTGGGCATGGCCACTGATTTGGTTAACTTTATAAGAAAACCCATATTTTCTCATTTAGAAGGTTAACATCACATTGTGTCTTTTCACAAGTAGTTTCATGATTAATCACATACGTTTCACAATATTTAGATGTAAACCCATAATTGAGAAGTGTACACAAACAGAGATACAGTAATGTGGGTTGCTTGTCCTTCATGAGATCACCAAATGAAACATATTCGTCATGACTGTCCCTTTAGTGTCCACGGACCACTCCCACATTATCAAAACTAGAAATACTGTTTAATTATTCAAACTTTTGATATCCAAGGGTCTCTCTGTGTTCCACACTTTACATTCCTATCTCGAGCACTACAGAGCATGGGGCAGCATATTTTATGACCGACCATAAAACAGACGACTTCCCACTCTCCCCCTCTTCGAGAGAGAGCACGCTGTAGAGCGGACCCACTGCAGTCCTGCCAACCCTGTCCAACTTTTTAGAGGACCAGACTGCAGCAAATTGGAGATTCAACTTGTGCGCGTAGCACGTGCCGAATTGGGGTTTTCTTTCCCCCCGCACGCTCGTGTGCGCACTGTTTGTGAGTCTGATCGCAATTATAGAATTGTACCAGATCAAGTCTATAAAAGGTTGGACTACTTTCTTTCTTGACAGCATTGCATTTACAAATATGAAAAAGTCACTAACAAGATCTAATTAGAAAGAACACACAAAGGGCCTTTATTCTTTGAGTTTTTTTATTTTATTAAACAAACAAGTTATTTGTTTAGGTACAAAATGTACAAACGTCTTGTCCACAATTATTTTTTTTAAACTCGGATATGATATCGGATATGAAGAATAACACATTTGAAGCAGAGCATCAGTATCAAATTAACATGTTACCCATAATAAAAACGAAAAAGCTATGATAGGAAACAGTGGGTGAGAACAAATCTTTTGGAAACCTTCAAATGTTCAGGAAATCTTTTCCTAGACAGATTTGTCTGGTAGCTAGGAGATTTAGCCTGATGCAGCAGAGCATCAGGGTAGACTTCACTGTGGCAAACAATTCCTCTGGCAATCATTGAAACCTTCTTGGTAACGAGGGCACTGGGTTTTGTACTGGGTTTTGTTCTTGGAAGCAAGACTGAATATTCATTCGCAGTCTGATTACAGCTCAGCATTTAACACCATAGTACCATCCAAACTCGTCATTAAGCTCGTGACTCTGGGTCTCGACCCTGCCCTATGCAACTGGGTCCTGGACTTTCTGACAGGCTGCCCCCAGGTGGTGAGGGTAGGAAACAACATCTCCACCCTGCTGATCCTCAACACACAGAGTCGAAAAGGGATTTGTCCATGTGTTTACGTAGTTGACAGTCGGCAAACTCAGCATCACAACAAACAGGAGGAGGGGCAGACACAGGGTAGCTATGTCAAATAACAATGTATTAATCTCCATGTCCGTTGACACAAACGCCGTACATGTCACGTGTGTTGCAGTTCGAGAATCGGGATGTTAGATTTACTCAGCGGATGTATTTTTTATTAAAATGTTAAAAAAAAAAATCAGGCCATATTCATTTCTGCGTACTTTCATTTCTGCGTACGTAAGTCTACAGCTGTAAGGCTGTAAGGCTGTGGAGAAACTGGTGAGTACTGTAGCTGTAGAGTCAAAGGCCTCCGAGTAAATTCATCAGATAATTTCTGGGTCAATGCCCGGAGGTCAGTAAGAATTGATGTCGACATCAAGACATATGTTAAGGGGACCTGTAGTAGTTTTACTACACGCCAATGTGTCCTACACCATTGTAGCGATGATAGGTATGAAGGAGTCTATTTCATAGCTATGTTATCTACGGAGGACCTAACCTCACGATGGAAGTACTCTCTAAGCACTGAACCACTCGTACGTGGTGATCATGGTTCATGACTTCTAATAACTTTCCTCCTCAATGGATGTATCTATTTGTTATTGGCGTGTGTGTTGACCATCAGAATAGTGTTCTGGAGATTCCCTTACACGTGTTGCAATCTGAGTGACTACTAACTCCTGTGTTGTTGTTATCAAGGGGACCAGTTATCAAGGGTACTCAAGGGGACCAGTTATCCTACTGATTTATTTTGAAATGTTATCCTACCGGAACACACGATTAGAGCATTTTGCTAGTTGTATTGTAGTTGAACCTACACATGGCAAGGCATGACTATTTTTGCTATTTGTTTTGGAGGTGGAACGTCCACTGGACTTCTTTCACGACCAGGGTGGTACACCTCAGTAATATCTAAGTTGTGTTCTAAGATAATCCCCATCTAGGGGCCTGTCTGCTCCTCAGTGTTCTCATAGGGGAGTTTACAACTAGATTTGTTTTCTGCTCTGGCGGCCTCGTACAGTGTTGCACGTAGTCTCAATCCCCCCACTGGCCTCGATTAGGCTCATCATGGGTTTGGGCTGGTAATCCCCCCCTTTGTGTCTTGGGACCCCCCTCCAGCGGTTGGTATCCGAGGCACAAACAAAAAGTTTGGATCCTATGTACTAGTTGTTATGAGAATGGCTGTAACCTTTCAACCAAATCTCCTGGTGTTTGTGCTTCAAAATGCTCAGTGGCTGTTGAGGCTTGTCAGTCACCACAGCGTCCGCGTGTAGCAACCACTTCAGTACCTGCGAACTGAGACTAGGATATCTGTCTGTGATATCGCAAGGTGTTTCACCAGTGGGAGACATCGGGTCAGTTGCGGGACTGACGCCATTAGTGTCATTGTAAGGGGTGACAGTCCCCCCCAAAGCGGAAGATGTATCATCGGAACCAGAGTACACTCTGCACGTCAATGTTTGTCTAGCTGAGACACAGTGCTTGCGGAAGTGTCCGAAAGGCCAGAGAAATTCATCTCAATTACAGCATTGCACAACTTCAAGGAGGAGGGAAATTGCTCATTCACAGAGACTGCTGGCTCGAAATCATGAAAATAATGGTCAATCAGGTTTGCTGTTTGAATGTGTTGAGATATCGTAATATCACCTTGGATCCGATTCTGCACTAAGAGGTTTTGAAACGTCTTTTTCCCAAGGGGTGCTTTTGACAGATACCCCTCGTGAATGACTGCGTTGCAACTAGTGGGGAAGACAGTGTGGTCAGTGGAGAAGGCACTGTGACCTGTGACAATACATGGTTGGTTTTCCAATCTATCAGTGGGAGTAACCGATCCATCAAGTCTGCTCCAAGTAGCAGAGGTTCAGATTTGATTTGACCGTTCTGGAATTCCACCAGATTGTACCTAAGGGTGGTATTCTGCTGCATTGCAGAGTCTACTTGAGCTCTTAGAGTACTGATTTTGGACATTTGAGTGTCGCACTTGCACCTTTCGGTTTATCTGTCTTGGTTTGCAAATAGAGGTCCTGAGTACGGAGCGAGCCTGACGTGCCCAAAGTAAAATGCCTGTTATTCAGGCCCAGAAGCTAGGATATGCATTTAATTGGTTGTATTTGATATAGGAAACACTCTGAAGGTTCTAAAAGTGTTAAAATAATGTCTGTGAGTATAACATAACTGATATGGCAGGCAAAAACCAGAGGACAATCTATCCGGGAAAATATTTTTTTTTTATGTCACAGTTTTTCCATTGACCTGCTATTCACTATATAGGGATTTAGCTTCCAGATTGCAGTTCCTATAGCTTACACTAGATGTCAACAGTCTTTAGACATGGTTTCAGGCTTGTTTTTTGAAAAACTAACAAGAAATAGAAGTTCTGGCAGGTGGATGTTAGAACTGACACTACTTTTTTGCGAGCGTGACTGTGTGCGTGCTCTTCGTTAGTTTTCTTTTCTATTGAACAGGCTATTGTCCATCTGAAATATTATTATTTATTTACATATTAGGGTACCTGAGGATTGATCAGAAATGTTGTTTGACTTGTTTGGACAAAGTTTATCTGTAACTTTTTTAGCTTTTCTATGTCTGTATATTGAACGAGTTGAACGGGTGGATTACTGAACAAAACGCGGCAACCAAACTGAGTTTTTGGAATATAAAGAGGGACTTTATCGAACAAAACAAAACAAAACAACACAGGCTTAAACTTCCAATCTATATATAGTTGAAGTCGGAAGTTTACATACACCTTAGCCAAATACATTTAAAAAAATCACAGTTTTTCACAATTCCTGACATTTAATCCTAGTACAAATTCCCTGTCTTAGGTCAGTTAGGATCACCACTTTATTTTAAGTATGTGAAATGTCAGAATAATGGTAGAGAGAATGATTTATTTCAGCTTTTATTTCTTTTATCACATTCCCAGTGGGTCAGAAGTTTACATACACTCAATTAGGATTTGGTAGCATTGCCTTTAAATAGTTTAACTTGGGTCAAATGTTTCAGGTAGCCTTCCACAAGCTTCCCACAATAAGTTGGGTGAATTTTGGCCCAATCCCCCTGACAGAGCTGGTGTAACTGAGTCAGGTTTGTAGGCCTCCTTGCTCGCACACAATCTTTTAGTTCTGCCCACATATTTTCTATAGGATTGAGGTCAGGGCTTTGTGATGACCACTCCAATACCTTGACTTTGTTGTCCTTAAGCCATATCTTTGGAAGCATGCTTGGGGTCATTGTCCATTTGGAAGACCCATTTGCGACCACCATTTAACTTCCTGACTGACGTCTTGAGATGTAGCTTCAATATATCCTCATGATGCCATCTATTATGTGAAGTTTACCAGTCCCTCCTGCAGCAAAGCACCCCCACAACATGATGCTGCCACCCCCGTTCTTCACGATTGGGATGGTGTTCTTTGGCTTGCAAGCTTCCCACTTTTTCCTCCAAACATAACGGTGGTCATTATGGCCAAATGGTTCAATTTGTTTTTCATCAGACCAGAGGACATTTTTCCAAAAAGTATGATATTTGTCCCCATGTGCAGATGCAAACCGTAATCTGGCATTTTTATGGCGGTTTTGGAGCAGTGGCTTCTTATTTTTTGAGAGGCCTTTCAGGTTATGTCGATATAGGACTCGTTTTACTGTGGATATAAATACTTTTGTACCTACTTTTGTTTCCTCCAGCATCTTCACAAGGTCTTTTGCTGTTGTTCTGGGATTGATTTTCACTTTTCGCAACAAAGTATGTTCATCTCTAGGAGACAGAACGCATCTCCTTCCTGAGCGGTATGACGGCTGCGTGGTCCCATGGTGTTTTTACTTGTGTACTATTGTTTGTACAGATGAACGTAGTACCTTCAGACGTTTGGAAATTGCTCCCAAGGACAAACCAGACTTGTGGAGGTCTACAATTTTTTTTCTGAGGTCTTGACTGATTTATTTTTATTTTCCCATGATGTCAAGCAAAGAGGCACTGAGTTTGAAGGTAGGCCATGAAATGCATCCACAGGTACACCTCCAATTGACTCAAATGATGTAGATTAGCCTATCAGAAGCTTCTAAAGCCATGACATTTTCTGGAATTTTCCAAGCTGTTTAAATGCACAGTCAACTTAGTGTATGTACATTTCTGACCCACTGGAATTGTGATACAGTGAATTATAAGTGAAATAATCTGTCTGTAAACAATTGTTGGAAAAATTACTTGTGTCATGCACAAAGTAGATGTCCTAACCGACTTGCCAACACTATAGTTTCTTAACAAGAAAACGAGTTTTAATGACTCCAACCTAAGTGTATGTAAACTTCCGACTTCAACTGTACATTTTACGGACATAGTATATTTTACAATAGTTATCTTTTTTTATTTTTTTGTCCCATCATTCAGCTCCACTCAACACCTCCCATATATCTCAGAACGAAATCCAGTTTAGATTCCTATTTTAAATATATTTTTCAACTGTGCTGGGATGTTTCACAAAAGTTCTGAACCTTTCTATTCTCATAGATTCCACATATTGTAAATAAAAAATTCATATTTTTGCTAGGAGTATTATTATTTTATTGATCGATTGACTATGACTTTTTAAAAGACCCAGCAGTGCTATTTGCAGAGGGGGACATAACTTGGCTGGGGGGTCTGGGGGTCCTCCCATTTTGGGGGAATCTAAAGCATATTTCCTGCTATTCTACACAATCTAATATGACTCCTGGCCCTTCTAGCTGTCTCCATTTAGAACAACAAAAAGTAAGTAAAAATGCCCACTGTCATCATGCTAAACTCCTCTCACGGTCAACATAACAAGATTCATCAATTGAGACATAAACTGAACAAGTTCCAAAGACATGTGACTAACAGAAATGGAATAATGTGTCCCTGAACAAAGGGGGTCAAAAAGTAACAGTCAGTATCTGGTGTGGCCACCAGCTGCATTTAAGTACTGCAGTGCATCTCCTCTTCTTGGACTGCACCACATTTGCCAGTTCTTGCGTGAGATGTTACACAACCCTTCAAACCAAGGCACCTGCAATTTCCCGGACATTTCTGGGGGGAATGGGCCTAGCCCTCACCCTCTGATCCAACAGGTCCCAGATGTGCTCAATGGGATTGAGATCCGGGCTCTTCGCTGGCAATGGCAGAACACTGACATTCCTGTCTTGCAGGAAATCATGCACAGAACGAGCAGTATGGCTGATGGCATTGTCATTCTGGAGGGTCATGTCAGGATGAGCCTGCAGGAAGGGTACCACATGAGGGAGGAGTATGTCTTCCCTGTAACGCACAGCATTGAGATTTCCTGCAATGACAACAAGCTCAGTCTGATGATGCTGTGACACACCGCCCCAGACCATGACGGACCCTCCACCTCCAAATCGATCCCGCTCGACTTTTTTCATTCAACTTTTTCACTCCGGACGCTTTATCTGGACGTGGTTCGTCAGGACCTCCACCAGCCGAAGCTAAGTAGTAACATTAACATGATGCCTTCTAATTGCAGTCGCTGTACTCATAATTTACAGGAGAACGATCACCTTACGTGCTGCAAGCCCAGCTTCAGACGCAATCGTTAGGCAAGGGTAATTTAACTTCTTAGCGATCAGCGCACAAGGTGACCGTTTTGGAGAGCCTGGTGTGCCCAAAGTATAATGCCTCCCATTCAGGCCCAGAAAAAAGGATATGCACATATTGAGTACCATTGGATAGGAAACACTCTGAATATTCTAAAAGTGTTACCCATTTGTTTGTGAGTAAAACAGAACGGATATGGCAGGTGAAACCCAGAGGAATTTCTGTCCTGGAAAAAGTGGTTTTGACAGAGTGCCTCATTTGGAACCCCTCCCTTATGAAAATGCCCATATAAGGGCATATGAATGCAGTACCTATCGCTTCCTCTGGAAGTGTTCAGATTTTTGGGGGATGCTATTAGAGCAGAGAAGAAGAGAAATCAGGAAGTGTCCCCTTGGATGTCAATAGGAGAGGACGCGCTCCCGAGAAGGCACGCTCTGTGTTTATGTTCCGGTTGATTTATTATAGTACATATACATAAAAGTGTTCCTAAGGATACATTTAAAATTATTTTTGATTATTCTTGGACAAGTTTATAGGTATAAATTGAACGAGTTCTCTTCACGTTTCAATGGAGGAGTGGAGGCTGTAGTTTCTGATTATAACGCGCGAACCAAACAGAGATTTATGGATATAATACATTTTTCTAACAAAAGAACCATGGATTGTCTTCGTTGGACACTTTGGAAGCCATCAGCAGAAGATTTTCAACAGGTAATTGATTTGTTTTCGCTGTGAAATGTGTTTTGTGTGAACCGTGAAGGCTAATGAATTCATGGTAATGGGAAAAATAATAAAGGTGCTACCCTCAAACAATCAAATGTGGTGCTTTCGCCGTAAAGCCTTTTTGAAATCTGACAACGCTGTGATATTGCCAAGAAACAGAGCTTTTGATGACTATGAAACACTTGTATATTGGTGCATGTTTAATAATTCAACTTTTGGATTTTGAATTTGGCGCCTTGCATTTCACCTGGTAGTGTCGGGATTGGGGCACTAGCGCCCCACCACTGCCTAAGAAGTTAAGTGTAGGAAAGTAGTATAGTAGTATAAATACCCTCGCATGGTCCCCGCAGCCGGACAATTTTCTCATGGCTTCTGGAAGGAAATGTTGTAGGAATGCTCAATCGTTGTCGCTCATTTAGCCGACAGAAACTTTAAATCGGTTCTGCCCATTAACCACCTAACTGAGGAACTCAATTTAACCTTGCGCAATACCCTAGATGCAGTCGCACCCCTAAAAACAAAAAACAATTATCATAAGAAACTAGCTCCCTGGTATACCCCAATGCTCAGTTGTCCTGAGTCTGCACAACTCTGCCAGGACCTAGGATCAAGGGAGACACTCAAGTTTTTTTGTACTATATCTCTTAACACATTGATGAAAATAATTATGGCCTCTAAACCTTCACGCTGTTCCTATTTCAAATAAACTACTGAAAAAGCTGCTTCCTGTTCTTGGCCCTCCTATGTTGAACATAATAAACGTCTCTCTATCCAATAAAGTAATAAAGCCTCTTTTGAAAAAGCCAAACCTTGACCCAGAAAATATAAAAACTATCGGCCTATATCGAATCTCCCATTCCTCTCAAAAGATTTTGAAAAAGCTTTTGCTCAGCAACTCCTGAAGACAAACAATGTATACGAAACGCTTCAGTCTGGTTTTAGACCCCATCATAGCACTGAGACTGCACTTGTGAAGGTGGTAAATGACCTTTTAATGGCATCAGACCGAGGCTCTGCATCTGTCCTCGTACCCCTAGACCTTAGTGCTGCTTTGATATCATCAATCACCACATTCTTTTGGAGAGATTGGAAACCCAAATTGGTCTACATGGACAAGCTCTGGCCTGGTTTAGATCTTATCTGTCAGAAAGATATCAGTTTGTCTCCTTGGACGGTTTGTCCTCTGACAAATCAACTGTACATTTCGGGGGTGCTCCTCATGCCTCCGTTTTAGGACCACTATTGTTTTCACTATACATTTGACCTCTTGGTGATGTCATTCGGAAACATAATGTTAACTTTCACTGCTATGCGGATGACACACAGCTGTACATTTCGATGAAACATGGTGTAGCCCCAAAATTGCCCTCCCTGGAAGCCTGTGTTTCAGACATAAGGAAGTGGATGGCGGAAAATGTTCTACTTTTAAACTCGGACAAAACAGAGATGCTTGCTCTAGGTCCCAAGAAACAAAGAGATCTTCTGTTGAATCTGACAATTAATCTTGATGGTTGTACAGTCGTCTCAAATAAAACTGTGAAGGACCTTGGCGTTACTCTGGACCCTGACTTTGACAAACATATCAAGACTGTTTCAAGGACAGATTTTTTCCATCTACATGACATTGCAAGAATCTGAAACTTTCTGTCCAAAAATGATGCAGAAAAATGTATCCATGCTTTTGTCACTTCTAGGTTAGACTACTGCAATGCTCTACTTTCCGGCTACCTGGATAAAGCACTAAATAAACTTCAGTTAGTGCTAAACACGAATGCTAGAATCTTGACTAGAACCAAAAAATGTGATCATATTACTCCAGTGCTAGCCTTTCTACACTGGCTTCCTGTTAAGGCAAGGGCTGATTTCAAGGTTTTACTGCTAACCTACAAGGCATTACATGGGCTTGCTCCTACGTATCTTTCCGATTTGGTCCTGCCATACATGCCTACACGTACGCTACGGTCACAAGACGCAGGCCTCCTTACTGTCCCTAGAATTTCTAAGCAAAAGCTGGAGGCAGGGCTTTCTCCTATAGAGCTCCATTTTTATGGAATGGTCTGCCTATCCATGTGAGAGACGCAGACTCGATCTCAACCTTTAAGTCTTTATTGAAGACTCATCTCTTCAGTAGGTCCTGTGATTGAGTGTAGTCTGGCCCAGGATTGTGAAGGTGAATGGCACTGGAGCAACGAACCGCCCTTGCTGTCTCTGCCTGGCCGATTCCCCTCTCTCCACTGGGATTCTCTGCCTCTAACCCTATTACAGGGACTGAGTCACTGGCTTACTGGTGCTCTTCCATGCCATCCCTAGAAGGGGTGCGTCACTTGAGTGGGTTGAGTCACTGACGTGATCTTCCTGTCGGGGTTGGCGCCCCCCTTTGGGTTGTGCCTTGGCGGAGATCTTTGTGGGCTATACTCGGCCTTGTATCAGGATGGTAAGTTGGTGGTTGAAGATTTTCCTCTAGTGGTGTGGGGGCTGTGCTTTTGCAAAGTGGGTGGGGTTATATCCTGCCTGTTTCTCCCTGTCCGGGGGTATCGTCAGACGGGGCCACAGTATCTCCCGACCCCTCCTGTCTCAGTCTCCAGTATTTATGCTGCAGTAGTTTATGTGTCGGGGGGCTAGGGTCAGTCTGTTATATCTGGAGTATTTCTCCTGTCTTATCTTTCTTCCAAATAACTTCACAGATCTTCATTATAAAGGGTTTAAACAATGTTTCTCAAGGGAATGGTTTGGAAAACTAGCTGAAGGAAAACCCACATACACCTACATATTAACACACAGAAACAGTACACCCTTAATATAATCCATATCATAGGCCTAATAGTCCTGTAGAGTTTTACTTGCACACAATATAGCTGGGTCACCCCGTCCTGCCCCTAGGGGTCTACGGACCTTTAGCGCCCCAACTCAAGACACCCCACTCAGCTTTAGGATCTTAGTGAAACATTCATTATTGGTTTCAGATGTGTTAGGCCAAGGCCAGAGTGACAACAGCACAGCAGACCCCCAGGCCTGGGACTGAGCAGCCCAGCAGCTAGGGATTGCCTAAATAGGTATCTCCCCTGACATGGGCATCTTTTCAATACAGACTCCTTTTGTCGTACAGTATTCCATATAAGGCATCCAGCCAGACCTTATAAAAGTTAAACAGTTTACCCTTAATCTTAAAACAAATCTAGTGATACTGTACATAACTTGACATTTCTTCCATACATTGTGGGAGGATAACAAACCTTCCAATTAATGGCAATGCATTTATTACCCACTACAAATGCTAGGTTACACAGTTTCTTCTGATAACAGTCTCCAGTATCAACATTTCCAAGCAAACAAAAACTGGGAGAAGGGAGAATCTGTAGACATGCTGACATAAAATAACATCTTTACGAGAATTCAGCCAAGACCACAACATGTACAAATATGTCCCCTTTTATTTTTTACACCTCCAGCAGAATAATACAATTTCGAAGTGCATGATATTCAGTTTCACTGGCATATAGTACATTCTATGGATGGTCTTAAACTGGAGTAATTTATATCTGAGATCATATAAACATGACTGGGCATTCTAACATATCTGTATCCATTCATCATCATCAAGTGCGGTCTTCTTCACATTCTTGTTTTACATGTTTTGTGTCATCGGGAAAAGCCTCTATTAACCCTTGCTGCTGTTTGGAAATAAATGTTGGAGGTTTGTCAGACTGGCTTAAAATAGCATCTGGCTTGTTCAGTGTTTGCTGGACAGAGAGAATATAGTGTTGTATCTGCAAAGTTCACCTCACCTCTGTCACAGACTGGTCTTCCCTGGCTGCCTGACCCTGCTGAGACCCTTGTCACCATCTGATCCTCCTAAAATGAGGCATGACAAATAATTATCTTGGTGTACATTTATGCATTAAATTATCCAATAATAAAATCAGTGGATCAATAATGGAAATGACCATAATTCCCAGATCCCAGACTGTAGCTTGACGATTAAGCTGCTGTCCCGTAGCTACAGTAGGTCTACCCATCAAGTCAAGATGGACCTTTGTATCATACACTGAATGCACTGCAAAAATCACCTGAGCTCCATAGACTGGTCTTCCCTGGCTGTCTGACTCTAATGGGGCCCCTGTCACCATCTGATCCTGCTAAAACATGATGAGCATAGTGTTGTGTACTGACTGCACTAGAGGGCTGCATACCCACGGGATGCCTGCGTTCGGACAGACGACTTTGGGATGGAAATATTTTTGTTGTCTAAGATTATTTGGAAACGTTCCTCTTTCTGTTTTGTATGCGTTAGCCCAACTATTGTTTAAAAATCACATATTTTTTACATTATTCATACACTTAGAATTCTTTGCTTCAACTTCAGTAGCACATTTCTTCTACTTGGGCTAGAGAGTTCAAGTGCGCCTAGTACAGTGGTTCTTCCTTTAAAAGTTTTGAGCTTATGCCGTGACCGTTTGTGGTAGATGGTGGTAGATTGTGGTAAATTGCGTCATTCTGTCATTGCACCACTCTATCACAAGGGGGAGTTAGAACGGTAGTCTTATCGGTAGTCTAGACTGTGGCACTATCTTGACTATCTTTTTGTAAGTTAATGGAGGTGTGAATGTTTCAGTCCTAGAGTCTCTCTTCTCTGGCACTAGAATCCTGCATCTGGAGAGAACTTGGGTAAATACAATGGTACAATTACACTTGAAATGAAAACTGACGATTTTCAAAAAATAGGCACAGTTGTTTTTTTTGTTTTCTATCCCTCTAAAAACAAAAATAAATAATTCTAAGTAACAAACTGGCTTTATTTTCCACAGTGTGATAGCCCCTCTATATGAAGTGAGTTTGTGAAACACAGTCCTTCTTTGCGGATGTGAAGAAGAAACTGAATGAAAGAGAGTCCAGCAAGGATATGGAGGGGGAAAAAGTTGCCCATATTTTCAAGACATTAACTTATTTATCTTTGAAATGTACTAGTTTATTTAAGCAATTTAATATATTATTTAAGGCTTGGCATTTAATGTTAGTAGGCTATTTCGCAGCAAAAGCCATATTTGTGAGTGACCCACTCATTCGTGGCTTTGGATCAAAATAAATAAGTAGCAGTTCTGATAGTCTTTAATAAAGAAAAGTTTTGACCAAGTTAATCTGCTCATGTTGTGTGTGTTCCATTATTTGTGGCATTGTGGTTACAATGAAGAATGTAAACGAAAGAAATCAAATAAATCCTATTCATAATGAATAATCAGATGTGTGTTGCAAACTTGTCACTTTTTCATTTTTTTGTAAGATTTTATTTTAGATACACATACAAACAACAACTACATCACACCTTCCCAGACCCACTTGCCCAGACCCACCTGCATCACTCTCCGCCACATGGCCTCTAACTGCACCATTTGGGTTTAACCTTCTGAATTAATGATTATATTGAAGATAGAAGCTGCCTCTTAATGAGTTCCGAGAGACGATCCGTTACACAACGTGTATTCAACATTTGTCGATAAAGAAACCACGCCATGAATTAAGATCAGATTTATTTTCCCACAATGCAATGCGGCACATTGACAACTCATATCACTTTAAAGAGCCTTCTAATATTGGATAACAAATAAATATACTAAAACAGTAACTTAAAAAACAGTCCATTCATCACTGTATTTCTTCAAATTCCTGTGCAGGAAAAGTATGTAATCCACCATGCCTGGTCGCAGGCTCGCAGCTGGCTTCTCTCTGAAACCACACATCCATCTGAAGGTGATGCTTTATCCTTTGGAGCCACACAATTACCAGGTGGACAGTAGGCCTCTTGAAGCAATAGAGGAAATCAACAAGATCCACAAGTATTCTTTCATAATAGCTGGCAGCTGATTTATTTTGCCTCATGCAGGACTCGAGTGCGATAGGAGAGAGACTGACCTAAATATTCACACCTCCATTAATTTACAAAAGGATAAAGCCACAAGCCTACTAGAAGGTTATAGGTGCTCACATTGCCCCTAGTGGACAGTACAGCTTCCACATTTAGCTTGGTTCAAACGTAATCTGGTACCTGCAGAATTGGTGTCTCCTGGCGTATTCCATAAAATAATGGGCTGTTAGCACTGCCCGGCCACAGATCACTGAGGCCAGGCGGTGCCCTCCTCTGATCTTTGGCATGGAGAGAACCCCTCCTTTGATCTTGGCATGGAGACAACGGGTTGCCAGGTTGTATGAGGGTCGGTGGAGGTTTTTTGTTGTTGTGATGAACAGGTTGTCATGTTGTGTGTGGGTCGGTGGAGGTTTTAAAAATACATACACTACCGTTCAAAAGTTTGGGGTCACTTAGACATGTCCTTGTTTTTTAAAGAAAAGTGTATTGTTTTCCATTAAAATAACATCAGATGGATCAGAAATATAGTGTAGACATTGTTAATGTTGTAAATGACTATTGTAGCTGGACTGTATTTTTGTATTTCTACACTGTATTTGTGATCAATTTGATGTTATTTTAATGGACAAAAAATTTGCTTTTCTTCCCAAAACAAGGACATTTCTAAGTGACCCCAAACGTTTGAGCGGTAGTGTGTATATATAAAGAAGGGAGCTATGTACAAAATGAGAAAATGTGTAGGAGTTGTTGGTCTGTTTTGCCCCTTTCAACATTGCCAGTTGAGTGTCACTGAGCCTTTTCTGTTGTGTGTGATGTGTCGCATTGGGTAATGTAACATCTGTAATATTGCACAACCGTTTTCTACTCTTTCCTAGATGTGTGTATTGGTGCAATACACGTTTTTCTGTGCTATGCTTTTTTGGACAACAAACCAGAAAATTGGGGCTAGATCGCTTCCCAATCCCATTGTTACAGGCATATCAAATCTCCTTAGCCTCCACCATCCAACATCCATCCCTTCCTGCGGGCACTGCTTCACCATTCCACTGCAGCCCAAACAGTCATAGTGAATTTGCCACAACAAAAATGTGGGCACAGTCCCCTCCGAGTCGTGGAAACAGGATTACAAGGTTTGAGCTCATGAGACGACTCAGATCCAATCATGGTGTCACACTCGGAACACAACAAAGGTCATGACCAGGGCCCCTCTGGCGGGGGCTGTCACCAGCCCCACGAGGTGGCTGCTAGGACTGGCACTGGGGCTGCATTAGTGTGATCCTGTTTAACCCTGACACCCTGCAGGGTGTGCATGTTTGCCTGCCTGCCTGCCAGTGAGGGCTGTGCTGGGCCGGGCCTGTTTAGCATTTCCACCTTAGCCTACCATGTGTGTGCTGTGCCTGCCGTCCAGGTGCAGGGAGATAGACAGCTGAACAGTGAGGAAAGAGGAGAGTAGACTGTGTGCTAGCCACATGGAGGCAGGTCTCATTAAATAGTGCAGCAGGGTAATTTATAGGTATGGCTCAGCAGGTTTCTCACACACACACACACACACACACACGCACACATATGCACAAATAGTCTACTTACTGTAAACACGTACACCGATGTACATGCACAATCACACACTCTTTCACATGCTGCACTTCCTTGCATGGACTGCTGCCAGATAATTTAATGTCCAATGTAGTTTTAGATAATTTGGCAGTACGTCCAACCGGTTTCACAACCGCAGACCACGGGTAACCACGCCAGCCCAGGACCTCCACATCCGGCTTCTTCACCTGCAGGATCGTCTGAGACCAGCCACCAGGACAGCTGAGGAAACTGAGGAGTATTTTTTTCTGTAATAAAGCCCTTTTGTGGAGAAAAACTCATTTTGATTGACTGGGCCTGTCTCTCCAGTGGGTGGGCCTGGGCCCCTGCCAAGTAAACTGTAATACATTTATTTAACCCTTGTGTTGTCTTAATGGTCAAAAATGATCCGCCACTACATTTAACAGCAGAGAGAACCTCCAAAATTATATTTTTTCAACTTGAAATTTGATTACTTTTCCTAGAGTGACCCCAACATTAGAAAAAGTGAAACATCGCCTTTTTTCATATTTCCATGAAGCAGTACACCACCAGGGTACAAAGATTTCTGACCCGGCAGTTATAAAATAACACACACAATGAAAAGTTGAGATTGTGTGCTACTGATTGAACTCAGACAAAACGAAAACTTTCTTGTGCATGTGCAGCATCTCCCCTCCACGACCACAAACATGACTCAAGTTCACAGACAAAAGAAAAAAAAAATCAGATATAATAAAAATGTATTGAAAATATTGTATACTATTGGGGAATGCAGTCAGAGGCTATAAAGGTGCTGCAGATGGCAGTCCCCAACAGTTCTCTCTTTGCTGAAGCCATAAGTGCACGTTTCGGTGTCCAACAGGTCCAGGAGGAACAAGACAACAATGATTTAGAAGAGGAGCAGGTATCTGAAGAGAAGATGGGGAAGAATACAACTCAGAGCACGATGTATCATCTTCAGATGAAGAAGAAATCCCCCAAGCTGAAAGAGACATTTTTGTCAAAGAACGGCAAAATAACATGGTCCTTGTCACCATATGACAACCAGGGCAGGATGGCAGCACAGAATGTCATAAGGATGACCCCAGGGCCCACAAGACATGCAGTTGCCCATGCTCAGGACATCGCCTCAACATTATACATGTTCATCACACCAGCCATCGAAAAAATTATCCCGAAGATGACAAATTTGGAGGGTTCCCGTAAATATGGAGACAACTGGAAAAGGATGGATGAGATTGACCTGCGTGCCTACATAGTATTGCTAGTCTTAGCGGGTGTGTATAGGTCCCGAGGCTGAAGCTACATGTAGTTTTATGAGATGTAGAGAATGGAATCTGTGATTGTTTTTTGTGACGCTGATACTAATTACAAAAGGTCACTGTCCTTTCCAACAGTATATACCCAGCAAGCCATCAAAGTATGGCATCAAGTTATGGGTGGCCTATGACGCTCAATCCAGCTACGCTTGGAAGATGCAAGTCTACACAGGGAAGCCGACCAGTGGAGGCCCGGAGAAGAACCAGGGGTTGTGCTTGATGTGACAGATGGACTGAGGGGGCACAATGTCACGTGTGACAATTTCTTCACCATGTTTCCCTTCAATAAAATGCATTCAAAGCTACTTTCTGCAAATTTTTGCTACTTTTTTAGGCTATACAATGCTATCGCTTGCAAAAAATTTTATGTTTACAGCTATGCAGTACCTTCAGCAATAATCATAATAATAAACCTCTACTTTAGTAAAGAAAACAATTATGACAGGTGTGTTGTAATAAAAACGAGTGGTGTCCACTGATTAAATGCAGACTTTCTGCAGTGAAGAGGGAAGACCCAGATATTCAAAAAGTTTGATGAATGACAGATTGTTTCTTCATGCAAAATAGATTTGGGGTTTAAAATTCAATTAAGCTGCTTTATTTTAGGGGTTTAGTGGTCATTTTTGATCCTTAGGACAAGGGTAGTACACAGAAGATTACACAAGGGTTAAATTGACTGATTTCCTTATATGAACTGTAACTCAGGTCTACATGGAGGTTGCCCAGAGTCAGGACAAGGTGAAGGGTCAGAGGCAGAACAGGGAGAGCAGGTTAGGCCCACTAAGGCTAGGTCTCTGTTAGAGGACAGAAGAGCCAAGCATAGCAATAGGTAGGCTAATGTATTATTATTTTTTTATCATACAATATGATAATCAATCTCAGAGCACAATAAATACATATGTGAATAAATAGATGAATGATAGGTAATGGGTTATTTGGTTTGTCCCTGTCTCTTGCATCTTTTTTTACCAACACAATATGCTCTTTGATTATTTTGTCTACAGATCATAATGTTATCTCCTACTGTTAGTAATGACTGTTTCTGTTTTGCAGGCCAAACCACATACATCTCACTGTGAGACAGGACATCAAACAAGTATATTTTGTCCTTTCCATGACTGTCAAACCATTATTCCAGGATGAGGGGGGATGTGGACCGAGAGTACCTCAGTCCAGATCTTAATATGTTCCACATGTACAGGCTCTACAAAGATAAGAACACCATGCCGAAGGCAACATTCTGGCTTTAGTGGGAGATTTTCACTCAGCAGAATATCACATTTGCCAACCAATGTTATAGATTCTACAAAAAACTGTCATCAGTAGCCACGGAATAGGAGAGGGCAAAGAATTTGGCGGAGAGTGAGCTGCACCACAGGAATCTGAGAAAGCATACTCATAGCTCCAAAACGACATAGAGTGGGCCAAAGCCAACAGTGCCATGTTAGATTTGTAGATTTGCAGGGCGTGATGTACACACCTAGCCTAACTCATGCCAACATCCACTACCAAAGGCAGCTATAAAACTACAACCTTTGCGTTCAAGACTTAGGAACAGAGGAGCCTGAAACTATGTGCATCTGGCATGAAGAAGTTAGATGTGGCAAGCTGTGTCCTGAAGTGGGTCCAGACCATGTTAACTCCACTGGTCAAGCCAAGAGAGAGAACTTGTCATCTATAGTGACAGATGCTGTGGCCAGAACAACAACTGGCGAATGCTGAAGCTAGTGTGCTTGCTCATCTCATTGGATTACTTCTCATTCATGGTGTCTGGGCACTCATTTCTTCCCTGTGATCAGTCCTTTGCTGTCATTGAGAAACGACGCAAGGTTTCAGAACTTCATACCCACAATGATGTCGTAAAAACTACTTTAATATCATTCAAATGGTGTGTGAAGACTTCAGGCAACTCCCAGATTCTGTCCTCAAGCGACCAGCTGGACTACACAGTACCTCATTGATGTGGCTCAAACTGTCAGGCACTTTACAAGAAATCCCTCTCTGTCTCTCTCGCTGTTTGTCTATCTTTTAGAATGGTTCCCTAATCCCAGCACACTAATTTACACCAAAAGTGATGGTAGAATTGTATCATAAATATTGTTCCTGCCGTCCTTTATAATTTCAGCAGATGATCCTTGGAACATACACACCAGGCAGAACCACAGCCAGTATGAGGGATGGAAGTCCTGGTCTGTCTGCAAGCTGAAGCGTGGCGCTAGACCTCAAGCTCCCTCATTCGCAAGCCACTACCCCAGGGCCTACGAGTCTCCTCTTCTTGTAAAGAAAGAAAAATACAGAGATCTGATGACCATGCTGGATTACCTGCCAGCTGCTCCATGTATTTTTTATGAGTCACTAGAATGTGAAGCTTCCCTGGAGAAATAGGCAAGCCCAGGTTGTAGAATCGTGTGTGTATTACTTTCTACAGTGACAGTGTTTAGCCAACCTTCATGTAGCATTCGATCTCCATAGCAGAGGTCCACATTCATTCCAAATCTGTTGCATTGGTGTAGGCAAACTTGCCTTTCAAGCCCTCAACTTGTCATTCTTTGACAAGACTAAGTCTTGTTCAATGTACACTACTGGTCAAAAGTTTTAGAAAGGTGTATACACTGAGCCTGAAATGGGATTCTTGTTATGTGGCCATTGGCCCAATTTTACTGCAAGGAATTCTAATTTGTCAACCACAGGCTAGGGTTGGGTTATAAATTACATTCTGTCACTTTGTTCTTTGGAGAATCATTGAGGACAGGGAAGAATGAACATATGTCATCTAATTTCCAGCATAACATTTATGATTTGTTCTCTTTGAATAAACCAATTTTTCTCTACCTGATTTGCTTTGTGATCTGTGTTATTGAAGAATAACATCAACTGGGCTCCCGAGTGGTGCAGTGGTCTCAGGCACTACATCTCAGTGCAGGAGGCATCACTACAGTCCCTGGTTCAAATCCTGGCTGATCTTTTATTGATTATTTTCTTTATTTTACCTTTATTTAACCAGGTAGGCTAGTTGAGAACAAGTTCTCATTTACAACTGCGACCTGGCCAAGATAAAGCACAGCAGTTTGATACATACAACAACAAAGAGTTACACATGGAATACACAGACATACAGCCAATAATACAGTAGAAAAAAAAGTCTATGTACAGTGAGTGCAAATGAGGTAAGATAAGGGAGGTAGGGCAATAAATAGACCATGGTGGCGAAGTAAATACAATATAGCAATTACACACTGGGATGGTAGATGTGCAGAAGATAAATGTGCAAGTTACTATGGTGAAAAGGAGCAAGATAAATAAATAAATACAGTATGGGGATGAGGTAGTAAGATGGGCTATGTACACGTGCATAGATCTCTGAGCTGAATTGACAGCTGGTGCTTAAAGCTAGTGAGGGAGATATGAGTCTCCAGCTAAAGTGATTTTTGTAGTCCGTTCCAGTCATTGGCAGCAGAGAACTGGAAGAAAAGGCGGCCAAAAGAGGAATTGGCTTTGGGGGTGACCAGTGAGATATACCGGCTGGAGCGCATGCTACGGGTGGGTGCTGCTATGGTGACCAGTGAGCTGAGATAAGGCGGGGCTTTACCTAGCAAAGACTTTTAGATGACCTGGAGCCATTGGGAATGGCGAGGAGAATGAAGCGAGGGCCAGCCAACGAGAGCGTACAGGTCGCAGTGGTGGGTAGTATATGGGGTTTTGGTGACAAAACGGATGGCACTGTGATAGACTGCATCCAATTTGTTGAGTAGAGTGTTGGAGGCTATTTTATAAATGACATCGCCGAAGTCGAGGATCGGTAGGATGGTCAGTTTTCCGAGGGTATGTTTGGCAGCATGCGTGAAGGATGCGTTGTTGCAGAATAGGAAGCCGACTCTAGATTTAATTTTGGATTGGAGATATTTAATGTGAGTCTGGAAGGAGAGTTTACAGTCTAGCCAGAAACCAAGGTATTTGTAGTTGTCCACATATTCTAAGTCAGAACTGTCCAGAGTAGTGATGCTGGACGGGCAGGCAGGTGCGGGCAGTGATCGGTTGAAGAGCATGCATTTAGTTTTACTTGCATTTAAGAGCAGTTAGAGGCCACTGAAGGAGAGTTGTATGGCATTGAAGCTCGTCTGGAGGTTAGTTAAAACAGTGTACAAAGAAGGGCCAGAAGTATACAGAATGGTGTCGTCTGTGTAGAGGTGGATCAGAGAATCACCGGCAGCAAGAGCGACATCATTGATGTATACAGAGAAGAGAGTCGGCCCAAGAATTGAACCCTGTGGCACCCCCATAGAGACTGCCAGAGGTCCGGACAACAGACACCGATTTGACACACTGAACTCTATCAGAGAAGTAGTTGTTGAACCAGGCGAGGCAATCATTTGAGAAACCAAGGCTGTTGAGTCTGCCAATAAGAATGTGGTGATTGACAGAGTCAAAAGCCTTGGCCAGGACAATGAATACGGCTGCACAGTAATGTCTCTTATCGTTGGCGGTTATGATATCATTTAGGACCTTGAGTGTGGCTGAGGTGCAGCCATGACCAGCTCTGAAACCAGAATGCATAGCGGACAAGGTACGGTGGGATTCGAAATGGTCGGTAATCTGTTTGTTAATAACTTTGCTTTCGAAGTCCTTTGAAAGGCAGGGTAGGATAGATATAGGTGTGTAGCAGTTTGGGTCTAGAGTGTCACCCCCTTTGAGGAGGGGGATGACCGTGGAAGCTTTCCAATCTTTGGGAATCTCAGACGATACGAAAGAGAGGTTGAACAGGCTAGTAATAGGAGTTGCAACATTTTCGACAGATACTTTTAGAAAGAGAGGGTCCAGATTGTCTAGCCTGGCTGATTTGTAGGGGTCCAGATTTTGCAGCTCTTTCAGAACATCAGCTATCTGGATTTGGGTGAATGAGAAATGGGGGAGGTTTGGGCGAGATGCTGTGGGGAGTCTAGGGCTGTTGACCAGGGTAGGGGTAGCCACGTGGAAAGCATGGCCAGCCGTAGAAAAATGCTTATTGAAGTTCTCAATTCTAGTGGATTTGTCGGTGGTGACAGTATTTCCTAGCCTCAGTGCAGTGGGCAGCTGGGAGGAGGTGCTCTTATTCTCCATGGACTTTTCAGTGTCCTGGCAGTCAAGTCTGGAGTGAACCAAGGGCTATATCTGTTCCTGGTTCTTAATTTTTTGAAAGGGGCATGCTTATTTAAGATGGTGAGGAAGGCAGTCTTAAAGAATGACCAGGCATCCTCTACTGACGGGATGAGGTCAATATCCTTCCAGGATACCCGGGCCAGGTCGATTAGAAAGGCCTGCTCGCTGAAGTGTTTTATGGAGCGTTTCGCAGTGATGAGGGATGGTCGTTTGACCGCAAACCCATTATGGATGCAGGCAATGAGGCAGTGATCGCTGATCGCTGAGATCTTGGTTGAAAACAGTAGAAGTGTATTCAGAGGGCAAGTTGGTTAGGATGATATCTATGAGGGTGCCTGTGTTTACTGATTTTGGGGTTGTACCTGGTGGGTTCATTGATCATTTGTGTGAGATTGAGGGCATTAAGTTTAGATTGTAGGATGGCCAGGGTGTTAAGCATGTTCCAGTTTAGGTCACCTAGCAGCACGAGCTCTGAAGAAAGATGGGGGGCGATCACTTCACATATGGTGTCAAGGGCACAGCTGGGGGCAGATGGTGGGCTATAGCAAGCGGCAACGGTGAGAGACATGTTTCTGGAAAGGTGGATTTTTAAGAGTAGTTGGCAGTTGGCAAAATAGGTATTGAAGCCCAAGGAGTGGCTGATGGACCTCTACGGCTAGCCGGGAGATGGGCCTAGCAGATGGGCCTAGCAGGCTGGCTCCAGGCTAATTGGTTCTTGCTTCGGGACAAAGGAGTGGCCACCTGGGTAGCAGCTAGCTCGCTGCGATGACCCAGGTGAAAAAAGGTTCAGGGCTTGCGGTAGGAAATCTGGAGATGTGGAGAAAAATACGTCCGATTTGCTTTGATTTGAGTCGCGCTGTGTAGACTGGCGAGAGTTGTCCGTGATAGAGGTAGCTGATGACCGCTAGCAGTGGCTAGCTGACTACTAGCTAGTAGCTAGTTAGCTGGCTAGCTTCTGTTCTGGATCAGAAGAAAAATCAGCAGGGTTTTGTGTGGTAAACCAGGCAAATTGGCAGAATAGGTATAGTGGCCAAAGAAATTGTCCGATGGGCCTCTTAAGCTAGCAGTTCGATGCGCTTTAGATAGCTAGATAGCTATCGGTCTGCGGCTAGCTAGTAGCCAGTTAGCTGGTAGCCAGTTAGCTTTTGATGGGGTTTCCAATCTTAATTACAAAATAGCAGATCCGTACCGCATTGGGTGAGGCGGGTTGCAGGAGAGTATATTCAGTCCGTAGATGGAAAGTGATATTAAAATATATATGAAAAATATACACGAAAAAACATGGAAAACAATGTATAGACGGGACAGGACGGGACAAGACAAAAACAAACGCCCGACTGCTATGCCATCTTGGATTGTTTCACATCCGGCCGTGATTGGGAGTCCCATAAGGTGGCACACAATTGGCCCAGCGTCGTCCAGGTTTGTAAATAAGAATTTGTTCTTAACTGACTTGCCTAATTAAATAAAGGTTAAATAAAATAAAAGTGCTAACAGGTGCTTCAACAAAGTACTCAGTAAAGGGTCTGAATACTTATGTAAATGTCATATTTCAGTTGTTTATTTGTAATAAATTAGCAAAAATGTCTAACTGTTTTTGTTTGTCATTATGGGATATTGTGTGTAGATTGATGAGGGGAAAAAAACAACTTAATACATTTTAGAATAAGGCTGTAACGTAACAAAATATGGAAAAGGTCAAGGGGTCTGAATACTTTCTGAAGGCACAGTAGGTTTGTTGACTGTGCTAAAGGTGCAGGATTAGGATCTGTCTTGTTTGCTACATTATCAAATGAAGTATACAGTGGCATGGTGCATATAGCCATAGAAGCACAGTGACATATGCCTCAATTCGATCATATTCGTGGCTTATTGGGGGCTTTCAGTTAGTTATTTTTGGCCACCTATCCCATGAATTATACCTGATGGTGTTTGCTCAATCTGATTGGGTGTGCCTGGCTACCCAGTGGGTGTAAATCGGCCTACACCGCTGACTTACATCCATTGTCATGATCAAATCAGTCCTTTAAAAGCATTGGCAGCTTGCAATACATTATTATCTTTTCAAAAAAGAAGATAAGATTCAATCTTGTATACGCATATATTTTCTGCAACAATCTGTTCCTAAGTGATCACTCCATGATAATTTACATTTCAATCTACTCTGCAGAGGAACTAATTGTACTCTGAAGCACATGTTAAGTTGATGCAGACTGCTATGTAATGGCTCATATACTTTTACCTTTCTGCATGCAGTTCCCACCTACTGTCCATCCTCAACCATTAGTTATTTCCACACTTTTTTGCACACACACTCATTCTCTTTCACAGTGTTTTTCTTTATTCATGGCAATTCGGCTAAGCTATGAGGGATCATTCACATCATTCAGTGGCTCTCTTTTTTATTAGCTTGGTTTGCATGAGATTAACTTATTTATATTTTTTGAGATTTCTTCTAAATCCAGGTGAGTGCACAGGATGTAATTTTGGTAAAGGTCCAGTTTCCGAGAAGTGACATGGTTATTTCATGGTATTTCACGTTTTGTAAAAATCTGGCCTTAGATTAATCAGATTCATCCTGCTTCTCCCTATTGGACCTTGTCTGACAGACAAAAGCGTTGTAGTAGATTGATGGCCGGGTGTTTAAAATGTGTTTTTCCTCTGGTCCATAGCATTCCTACCAGACATATTAATCAGAGCTGTTCCGTTCAGAGGCATATTGTGATACACACAATACAAGCTCCCATTCAATCACAGTGCTCCCTGAGCTGCTCAAGTCTTCTCACCGAATGAATGGCATAGACAGATATGCATAATAAATACATGTCTGCTGGGGGAGCTGTTCTGAAGTGAATCTGAGCAAAACAGGTGACACTTGAATGGAGCTCCAAGCCATTGCCTACCTATACAGTAACCACATGCTAAATGTCATATGTAGTTGTTACATTATCAAACGTCCAGCAATTTAAATACGTTTTTTACATTATGAAGAGTTACTGTCCTTCGCCTCTGGTGCGAATCAAAGCAAAATAGGTGACAATTGGAGATCCAAGCCATTGCCTACCTTCAATGTTACCACATGCTAAATGTCACGAGGTCCTAAACAGATGTTGAATTATGAAACATGTAGCAATTTAAATTAGCTTGTTAGCTAGTTGGTCGACACGACTATGCTGAGCTTATTCAGCATAGTCTGTTGCGGAACGCAGCAGCACAACACAAGGGGTTAACATTAACACTAATGGTTGACTTAACTTGACATGATGTCTATTGTGTTCTGACACAGTAAACATAGTGAGGTCACTATACACATCGCTTGCGTCATGATGAAAATGTGTCTGTCACAACAAGTGTTTTGTATTTGTCATGTTAACAACATTATTATTCTGATAGCTGTGGGACCTTGTCAGGAAAACGAGTGACCAAATGCTTTATGGTTCAAAATACACAGTTCTGAGTGAAAATATATGTTATTTTTAAGATGGCTTAGTAGTGATTTGAAGGGCTTGTGCAGATTGAAAAAATAGACAAATGCCTCCTCTGTTACACACTAAAACGTACATTTTATTTTAGAAACCCCCTATCAGAGGGGTAATTAAGCTGCTGAGCTCAAAAGTAATGCAAAGATAATGAATGAAGAAAGAATTGTTAAAGCGAAGTCATTATCTTGGTATCTGGAAACACAAGTAGGATTTAGGAAATATGCTTAATTGCATTTTGTGCCCTTACATGGTAACACTGCGGGTATAATTGATTGTGGTGTAGTTGTAACAGGTTGTAATGCTTTGTGAGACTTTTCATGAGCATGCAGCCTATGTCCTATAATCATATCATTAGGATCCTCACTAAATAGCAGCCATTTTGAGTCAGTTTAAATGTTAATACATAGAGAGGCATTTTAAGACTTATTATAAGACACCATAAAGGAATACACATGCTTATATCAAGTTCTAAAACATTAGTAAAGGGTTATCACACTCATGAAGGTTATGTCATATTTTAAACTGAGTAGTTCGAGCCCTGTCATACCACGGGTATGACAAAACATGTATTTTTACTGCTCTAAATACATTGGTAACGACACACGAATACACTGACAAGGTAAAAAGCTGTCGTTCTGCTCCTGAACAAGGCAGTTAACCCACTGTTCCTAGACCGTCATTGAAAATAAGAATTTGTTCTTAACTGACCTGCCTAGTTAAATAAAAAAATTATAATAATAGCTATAAGAACAGCTCTTAGCCATGGTATATTGGCCATATACCACACCCCCTTTTGCTGTATTGCTTAAATATAACATGGCCACCATGAAACATGTCCGTTGCACTTCATGAGCTACCTGTTAATAATGCATTATGAATATTTCCCCGCCGTGCATTATAACACTTGCTATAACAGCTCACAGATCATTTTCATAAATGTGACTAAAGGCTTAAGATGCATTCATAAAGCATTACAGATGTGGTATTATACATTATAACGGATACATATTAGCTCTTGACTCCCTAAAATAGACTGTAGAAACGCTTAA
This sequence comes from Brachymystax lenok tsinlingensis, assembly GCA_030435695.1. Lineage (NCBI taxonomy): Eukaryota > Metazoa > Chordata > Actinopteri > Salmoniformes > Salmonidae > Brachymystax > Brachymystax lenok. Next base: position 40,352,827 of record CM059804.1, on the reverse strand, counting down.
CCTCTTAAGGATAAACAGCGCGCTAGCGGGCCATTCCCGACACTACCCGGTGAAATGTAAGGCACCAAATTCAAAATCCAAAAGTTGAATTATTAAACATTCATCAATATACAAGTGTTGCATAGTCATCAAAAGCTCTGCTTCTTGGCAATATCACAGCGTTGTCAGATTTCAAAAAGGCTTTACGGCGAAAGCACAACATTTGATTGTTTGAGGATAGCACCTCTAATATTTATGCATTAGCATGAATTCATATCCAGCGTGGGTCTCACAAAACCCATATAAGAGCTAAAATAAATCACTTACCTTTCGAAGAACTTCTGCTGAGGGCATCCCAAGTGTCCAAGGAAGACATCCAATGGTTCTTATGTTAGAAAAAGTAATTTATTATATCCATAAATCTCAGTTTGGTTGGCACGTTATGTTCAGAAAATCCACCGTCGAGTCGCCCATTGAACTGTGAAGAGAACGCGTTCAAATATACCTATCAACTTTCTCCAAACAAATCAAACATCATTTATAATGTATCCTTAGGTACACTTTGATGTATATTTACTATAATATTTAAACCGGACGATAACCTGAACGATAAGAAAGGAAAAAAACACAGAGTGCGCGAGACCGTGAACGCGCATGTCATTCTATTGAGTTCCGGGGTCCACTTCTAAGTTCTTCTTCTATTCGCTTCTAATTCAACCTAACATAATGAAACCCTATCTAAAGACTGTTGACATCCAGTGGAAGCCATAGGTACTGCAGTCTAAGTCCTAGATAACATTGAATCCCATAGGCAGCCAGGAGAAAAAGGTCATCTAAAAAAATAACTGCAAATCCGGATAGATTTTCCTCGGGTCCCATAGGCAGAATCCCATAGGCAGCCATTGAAAGTGAGGGAGAAATTCCTTGGGTTTTCGCCTGCTATATCAGTTCTGTTATACTCACAGACATTATTATAACGGTTTTAGAAACTTCAGAGTGTTTCCTATCCAATATTACTATTATGTGCATATCCTAGTTTCTAGGCCTGAGTGGTAGGTATTTTACTTTGGGCACGCCAGACTCTCCAAAACCGACACCTCGGCTGCCGCTCCCTAAATAGTTAAATACATGGTTAATTCAAAGCAGATGGCTCATAGAAAGTGTTACTGTACTCTGTCACATCTCAGTAGAGCAACCGGAGCCACAGCACTGCAGTTTTTGCTAATCAGAACAGTGCGCTACACACACACACATACACACAGTACACAAGCAGTCCTGCAGCAACTACCATCAATTCACAAAGCTGAAACCGACTGCAGCCTAGCTCTCTTCCCTGCACCAGAACTAATTTCTGCCCCATAGCTGATAGGCCATGCTCTGCTGCAGCCAAATCATATAATTAACCCCCCGGCAAGGGGTTAGATAGTCCATTAGAATATAAGTCAGAAATATCACTATGGCTTTATCAAATGCGAGCAGCTCACATACATTTATTGAATTGTTTCTGCCTTCAACTCTCTTTGGGTTATCATTACTTTGTTATTGGCTAATGGGTGCCATCTATTAGCCAACCTCGTCTCTCACTGGTCAAAGCGCTTCAGGCTCCCGCGCTCCTATTGGTCGAATGACTCGGGATCCGCTCTCCCCTTTGGTCCAGTGTTGCATTTGATTTCTCATTACTAATGAATCACTAGCGAGCTTAATAGGGATTTACAGCAGGTATTGGTATAAAGTTGAGACCACTCACTGGCCAATCACACACACGCCCATGTAAACATATGCATGCATGATTCAGGGAGATAATAAAGATGCACGCACACACACACACACACACATAAAGTAGTATAATCTCTGGGTGATAAAATACACACACAGCATCAGCCAATTATGTGGTTTATCTGCCTGATCTTGGCATGTGACAGCCCTGTGATCACATCAACCAGAGATGCCTTATCAAAACTGTCACACACCAGCCGGTGTTTCATCTGAAAAATGGAGAGGCGCAGAGGGGTAACAGCAAGCAGAGAGGAGAAATTAGCCAGTGAAAAAAACGTGAAGGAGGCCTCTCCCTCCTTCTTTTGCCCGCTGCCACTGACACCACCTGTTTTGTGACCAATTTGGTCCCTTGGTCAGGATAGGGAACTGGTAAGAGACAGTAACGATTACATGTTGTGTTGCTATTTCAAGTGTCTGATTTAAAAATGACAAACAAATCAAACTTTTGAGATAGCGACTGTCGAGCAAAAACACACACCTGCCCACGCTACTTCACTTCATGCTACACGCTGCCAGCTTAACCCAGATCTTAAAGAACCTGTCACTTTCCACCTTGTGACATTATCTCATGAACAAGCAACAAAACAAATACAAAGAAATTACCAATGAAAGTGAAAATACTCATCAACCTAGAGCATCATCATACTCCAAATGTGTCGTTGCTATGGAGGATACTATGGCGAAAAGGAGGTTGTTCCTTTTCATTCAATCATTTCTCAGGATGTGTTCCAATATCCAAACTAGCATACCACTTAGAATGCATGCCCAATATATCACTTTATTCCTAGTGTGTATATTGGAACAGAGCCTCAGAGTTTGGTGCTTTCCAAATGATTAGAATTCATTCAATTTATAAACTCAGCAAAAAAAGAAACTGCGTTCATTCACATGTGTAAATATTTGTATGAACATAACAAGGTTCAACAACTGAGACATAAACTGAACAAGTTACACAGACATGTGACTAACCGAAATGGAAAAATGTGTCCCTGAACAAAGGGGGGGTCAAAATCAAAAGTAAGTCAGCATTAAGTACTGCAGTGCATCTCCTCTTCACGGACTGCACCAGATTTGCCAGTTCTTGCTGTGAGATGTTACCCCACTCTTCCACCAAGGCACCTGCAAATTCCCGGACATTTCTGGGGGGAATGTCCCTTGCCCTCACCCTCTGATCCAACAGGTCCCAGACATGCTCAATGGGATTGAGATCCGGGCTCTTCGCTGGCCATGGCAGAACACTGATGTTCCTGTCTTGCAAGAAATCACGCACAGAACGAGCAGTACGGCAGTGTTGCTCAGGCCCATGCCATATCCCTTTAGTTTTTGCCACCTCAACATGCATTATGCCTACAGTCAATGTCACCACCATGTCAAGCACTGACCTCTGATTAGTGAGTGGATGCTCCCGAGTGGAGTAGCGGTCTAAGGCACTGTATCTCAGTGCAAGAGGTTTCACTACAGTCCCTGTTTCAAATCCAGGCTGTATCACATCTGGCCGTGATTGGGAGTCCCATAGGGAAGTGCACAATTGGCCCAGCCTCGTCCAGAAAATAGGATATGCACATAATTAGTACTATTGGATAGGAAACACTCTGAAGTTTCTAAGAGTGTTAAAATAATGTACAGTATACCTCAGTGTGAACTGATTAGACCTCGATAGTCAATACACAGGCGCGTACCTCCCTCTTTCTTCTTCACAAAAAAGAAACTCGAGGAGGCGGGTGAAGTGGAGGACTGAATGTACCCCTGACGCAGGGAATTGGAGACATTTGTTTCCATAGCGGCCGTCTCCGCCTGTGACGGGATACACGTGACTCCTGGGAAGTGCGACGTCTACCAGGAGATTTATCGCACAATCACCCCGTTGATGGGGTGGTAATTGAGTTCAAACAGGTGCCATTAACACAGGTAACGAGTGGAGGACAGAGGAGCTTCTTAAAGAAGAAGTTACAGGTCTGTGAGAGCCAGAAATCTTGCTTGTTTGTATGTGACCAAATACTTATTTTCCACCATAATTTGCAAATAAATTCATAAAAAAATCCTACAATGTGATTTTCTGGATTTTTTTCCCTCATTTTGTCTGTCATAGTTGAAGTGTACCTATGATGAAATTTACAGGCCTCTCTAATCTTTTTAAGTGAGAGAACTTGCACAATTGGTGGCTGACTAAATACTTTTTTTGCCCCACTGTATGTGAGTATAACAGAACTGATAATATGTTCGCTTTTCATTTTGCTACAATGAATTTATTACGGCGTACTTTGACCACCGTTACTTAATACTTGCATCACCTGGTATCAAAGACTTAACATATCCAATTAGTTTGGTTACTTAAGGCAAAAACTAAAGTAGGGTATGTGGGTATGTGCACAAAGCAAACATCTAACAACCCAGGTTGCGTTTTCGAATCTCATCACTGACGTCTTTAGCATTTTAGCAACTTTGCAACTATACTGAACAAAAATATAAACGCAACATGCAACAGTGCTAGTGGTTGTATTTATTTGGGTTCTATCGCATCCCACAACTGTCCCAGACTATGTTTTGAATATTTATTTCTCGCACAGAATAGAATAGGTCAACTTTTTGTACTATGGGGGATAGTAGATTGACATAGGCTAGTGCTTTTGCTGTTCGTTAGGCCTACTAATTTTATTGGCTGACGAAAAGTAAATGTGGACACTTTTTCCAATATCTTCAATATGCACCTCGGAATTGGATAAGGACACGTGCAGTTGCATCCCCGACGTGTCTGTTTTCACTTGTAGCCTGTGAGAAAGAACTGATCACATAATGGAGAGCCATGTAAGTGAGCGTGCAGTACTCAGGAGAGGTGCTTGTCAAATTGTGAATGAGAGACTGATGAAGAGTGTACAGCCTGCACAAAAAAACTAAGCAGAGCTCATGCCTTTCAAGCAACTTTTTTCAAATCATCATTAGAGTCGCATCATTCTGCCTTACAATGTCTTAAAAATCAAAACATATAGCCCAATGTTTGTAGAACAACTAAAGTTACATTAAATTAAGGAGCATTAAGGAGTACCTAGCGCCCCACTCCCGACACTAGCAGGTGAAATGAAAGGCGCCAAATTCAAAATCCAAAAGTTGAATTATTAAAGCACATCAAACTCATTCCACGGACGGCCGAGTATTTGTGGGTTTTCGCTTCTCCCTTGTACTTGATGATGAATTAAGGTCACTAATTAGTAAGTAACTCCCCTCACCTGGTTGTCTAGTTCTTAACCCCCTACACACCGGTGCGTCAATCTAAGTTACATGAAAAAATAATCCCCATCAAAATCCGTCAATTTAAATTAGCGATAGCTGCAGTGGACGCACCTCAATCCACCGCATCTGCGCTAAAAGGTGGCAGAACCAGAGCGGTGTTTCTCAGACCATCTAGAAAATCACGTCTGTAGCGGATTCTCACAAACACGATGGTGTTCTCCATTTTGCTCTACGACCCCCACAAGTGTCACGGGACTTGTCTGAATGTATCGGCTGCGGTTCAAAGAAAACAAATAGAAGTATGAAGGTAGTTTTGTGCCTACCCAAAAAAAGGGTTACATGTGTAAAATATATCTATATTTCCTGAGTTTTTTCATATCTCCCAGATTTAGAGCAGACACTTCAAAACCTTGTTTCTTCTGATTTATGTTTTTTATTGTCCGTTTTGCCACTTATTAATATGTTATTCAAGGAATTTCTATGGCCTTTAGTAGTTAAGGCCAACATTTATTCAACAAAAATGTATATCTGAAGGGGCAAATAAAACAGCAAATAGCCTAATGATCCATAGTATAACCATCTTAATTAAAACAATTACATTTCAGCTTAGCACCCACCCAGACTGCTTACCAGAGGCTTGTTTCCACCAATCAGTTTGCCTGTTAATGTTTAGCACACGAAAGCAGTGTTGGAGGAGAAAGTCAGCCCTTCCTGCCATGGAGCTATTTTGGGAACTATAGAAAGGGAGTGGAAAAGCACATCAGTTATATATATTTCAAACTATGAAGGAGGATGGAGGGGGAGGGAGGAGAGAGAGCAAGCTGAGAGAAGGGGTTGGAATGCGAGCGAGAGAAGGAGGGCGTATCATCCGACTTGCAGGTACAAAATTACTACCAGTCCCTGGAGTGTCGGAGGGACTTAACTAGCTTTAAAAAACTGGAAGAGTGTGATTGCCCAGTCAGTGCTGCTGTCAGCATGTTAACTAAACACACTGCTCTATCAGAGCTGGCCATTCATGATGAAACATCCAGCACTTTAACGTTACCGTAAACTCTGTGTACTACAGGCCTGCATTGCAAGAACAGATCTGAAATAAACATACACGTCTATGATTGGTTCAGATTTGGTGTGGTCATCCTCCACAGACCTGATGAGAAACCATACATCATATTAATAATGAATTCCATTTTAAAGATCATGAACAGTAAAAAACATGTTTTTCATTTAATTGGGAATATTTGAAAGTATGATGACCGAAGTATGAAAAATGACTGCTGCTTCTATATTGATAATGTTTGATCATTAAGTTACTGCCCCCCCCCATGAAAATTACTTGGATTCATTATTAAGGGTACAAGGTGACATCACATTAACTCAAATTTTAATACACCAATGGCAACTTGATATTCACTTACCTAATTTAAATAAGTATCACCTTGTAACCAACATCGGAGAAGGCGTGTTTGCGGATGGACATGGTTCATATACCTAGATAGCTACTCTACCGTGCCACAATTTGACTGTAGGGTGTCAGCAAACATAACTAAAAGTTTACCCTATTCTTCTATGGCTAAGATAATTATATACTTGAGTATGCAAAACATTAAGGACACCTGCTCTTTCCATGACATAGACAGATCAGTTGAAAGCTTTGATCCCTTGTTAAAGTTACATCAATCAGTGTAGATGAAGGGAAGGAGACAGGTTAAAGAAGGCTTTTTAAGCCTTGAGACAATTGATAAATAGATTGTGTATGTGTGACATTCAGAGTGTGAATGTCACCCTTTCAACAGGGTATGGTAGTAGTTGCCAGGCACACCAGTTTGTGTCAAGAGCTGCAACGCTGCTGGGTTTTTCATGCTGAACAGTTTCCCGTGTGTATCAAAAATGGTCCACCTCCCAAAGGACATCCAGCCAACTGTGGGAAACATTGGAGTCAACGTGGGCCATTCTGAGGGCAAAAGGGCGGTGCAACTCAATATTAGAAAGGTGTTCCTAATGTTTTGTATAGTCAGTGTATGTTTCCATGTCTTGTGTTTGCTAGTTACTGGCTAGCTAGGTCTTCAGCCAGCATTGAACAAAAGAGGGAGAGAGTCAGTGGTCAAGTCAACACATCCGTAAGTTCTGCTGTGAACCACATCATAATCTGCACCCGGCACAGCCAGAAGAGGACTGGCCACCCCTCACAGCCTGGTTCCTCTCTAGGTTTCTTCCTAGGTTTTGGCCTTCTAGGGAGTTTTTCCTAGCCACCGTGCTTTTACACCTGCATTGCTTGCTGTTTGGGGTTTTAGGCTGGGTTTCTGTACAGCACTCTGTGACATCAGCTGATGTAAGGGGGGCTTTATAAATAAATTTGATTTGATTTGATCACAAGAGACATGCCTACATGCCTACATTTTTTGTGCCATTAAAATGACATCAAATTGATCAGAAATACAGTCTAGACATTGTTAATGTTGTAAATGACTATTGTAGCTGGAAACTGCTGATTTTAATGGAATATCTACATACAACAGGCGTACAGAGGCCCATTATCAGCAACCATCACTCCTGTGTTCCAATGGTGTTAGCTAATCCAAGTTGATCATTTTAAAAGGATAATTGATCATTAGAAAACCCTTTTGCAATTATGTTAGCAGAGCTGAAAACTGTTGTTCTGATTAAAGAAGCAATAAAACTGGCTTTCCTTAGACTAGTTGAGTATCTGGAACATCAGCATTTGTGGTTTCGAATACAGGCTCAAAATGGCCAGAAACAAAGAACTTTCTTCTGAAACTCATCAGTCTATTCTTGTTCTGAGAAATGAAGGCTATTCTATGCGAGAGATTGAGATGGGCAAAAGACAGAGGACAGAGGAACTCTGCCAAGAAGGCCAGCATCCCTGAGTCACCTCTTTACTGTTGACGTTGAGACTGGTGTTTTGCGGGTACTGTTTAATGAAGCTGCCAGTTGAGGACTTGTGAGGCGTCTGTTTCTCTGCATCAAGTGCATCTTAGTGCAAGAGGTGTCACTACAGTACTTGGTTTGAATCCAGGCTGCATCGCATCCGGCCTAGATTGGTTAGTCCAATAGGGAGGCTCCCAATTGGCCCAGTGTTATCTGGGTTTGGCCGGGGTAGGCCGTCAAGGTAAATAAAAATTTGTTCTTAACTGACTTGCCTAGTTAAAGGTTAAATAAAAATAGATATTAAAAATATAACACTCCAGCCAAATGGTCTGCATATGCTTTGAGGACGCAGCTAGGGAGGTCATCTGGGCCGCCAGCCTTGCGAGGGTAAACACGCTTAAATGTTTATCAACTTTCAAAGCATTATTACTTTCGTATGAAAGAGAGAGTTGGGAAGAGAGTGTAAGACAGACAGACACAGAGATGGAGAGAGAAAAACAGAGAGAGACAGACAACAGTGCAAATGTACTTAGACTTGAGTATTTCAACAACTCTTCTCTTCCAACTTGTTAGGCAATCATATCTACCTACAGGGGAAGGATGGACAGCCACACAGGAGGCGTACTGACCGAAATGCATGCTGGCCATTTCGGAGTGAAGCGCATGATTGCCAAAATCAACCTATGCTTCTTCTGACAGGAAATTGTCAAGGAGGTTGACAGCTGGGCAAGTGAAATAACCTTTTGTTTATCAATCACAATTATATCTGAAATTATTATGATTTCAATTAATGTCATATCAGAGAGCACACAATGTTTCAATTTGTTACTTTTTCCTTAAAGGTCAGTACCCTGTCTAGCCTGCCAGAAGTTTGAGAGGGCGAAGACTGTGGCGCCGGACTTGAAGCCCATCAAAGTTGTTTCACCATGGCACATGATCGGTAAGTGTCCCAATAAAAACTTTGCCCTGATAAGTTGTTTTGGAATGGTTACTTTATTTGACCACAGCAGAGTTCAATATTACAGAATGTGCATACTGTACACAGATACGGGTAAGTATAAAGTAATCTTCTCTCTAACATCGGACCCTTCACGAAATCCAGGAATGACAACAGCTGGTGTCCGACAGCGACCGATCACTTTACCAAGTGGGTGGTGGCAATGCCCAAGGTCAGTAAAGGAAGAGTATGTGCTTAACTCTAAATTCCCCTCTGTAACCCATTAAAAATATTTTATTTTTGTATAATACCCATCAAGGAGGAGACTGGCGAGGCCACTTCTAAGACTATGGTGGACATCTTCTCCTGAGGTCATCTTGAGTGGCTGAGGTCATGAACGGTGGAACAAGGTACGGATGTTATAGGTTAGATTCTGTCACCAATGGTTTGTTTTATATATTTTTTACAATTTGTATAGTTTTTTTCATGGTACATAATCAGACATATTTCAATATCTTACATTGTCAATAGATATCGCTTTCCTACACCCTCCTCCCGGTTTGGTGAATGGACCAACCAGACCCTCAAGACTGCCACGGGCAAGTCCCTTGATTGGTACCAGGAAGGATGGGAGAACAACCTGAAGGTAATTCTCTTTGCACACAACAGCAGCATCCAGGCCTCCACCGAGTACGGACGAGAGCTGCAGCTGTTGTCCGAGGTAAACAATGCAATTGTATATACAATTATTGCATATACTGAATCTTTCAAATTTGTGATTGACTTAGTGTTTTTGTTTTTCTATTGTTGTTTTTGTATAATGTACTTTCAGATCACTGAAACCCCACCTGATGTGGTAGAAGTTGTTGAACCAGATCAGAACGCTTTCGAGGACCACCTTCAGGCACAGACTGAGAAGGATGTTGTCACGACTTCCGCCGAAGTCGGTCCCTCTCCGTTTCGGCGGCGTCCGGCGGTCGACGTCACCGGTTTTCTAGCCATCGCCGATCCACTTTTCATGTTCCATTTGTTTTGTCTTTGTTTTACACACCTGGTTTCAATTCCCCAATTACATGTTCATTATTTAACCCTCTGTTTTCCCCATGTTTTTTGTGCATGATTGTTTGTGTTTATACGGTCCGTATTGTGGGCTTGGATATTCTATATTTTTATGAGTACGTTTTTGAGTAAATGTACTTGTGGTACTCATCTTTGCTGTCCTGCGCCTGACTCCTCTGCACCAGCTACACCCAGACCTTTAACTTCTCTGGGAGCAGTGCATGAGGTGACCGTTTTGGAGAGCCTGGCGTGCCCAAAGTAAAATGCCTCTTCCAAAACTGTTAACCATTTGTCTGTGAGTGAATCAGAACGCATATAGCAGGCAAAACCCCGAGGAATTTCTGTCCTGGAAAAAGTGATTTTGACACATTGCTCATTTGGGAACCCCTCCCCTATTGAAAATGACCATATATAGGCATATGAATGCAGTACACGTCGCTTCCTTATGATGTCAACAGCCTCGAGACGGTGTTTCCCTCCATTTTGGATGAATTTAGACCATAGAAAAACAGCAAACAATGAAGACCCCTCTTTCTGAAAAAAGTTCCCGTGGCGCGCGCACGAGAAGTCACGGAGTGTCTGTTTTATCGTCGTTATTGATCCGTTTATATTCCGTCTGATTTATAATAGTAAATATACGTAAAAGTGTTCCTAAGGATACATTTAAAACTATGTTTGATTGTTCTTGGACAAGTTTATAGGTATAATTTGAACGAGTTCGCGCCCGCGTTTCAATGGCGTAGTGGAAGCTGTCGTTTCTGATTATAACGCGCGAACCAAATGGAGGATTTATGGATAAAAGACGTTACTTTTTCTAACAAAAGAACCATGGATTGTCTTCGTTGGACACTTAGGATGACCTCAGCAGAAGTTCTTCAACAGGTAATTGATTTGTTTTCGCTGTGAAATGTGTTATGTGTGTGCCATGATGGCTAATCGATACATGGCTATTGGAAAAATATGTGAGGTGCTAGCCTCAAACAATGAAATGTGCTGCTTTCGCCGTAAAGCCTTTTGAAATCTGACAACGCTGTGATATTGCCAAGAAACATAGCTTTTGATGAGTATGGAACACTTGCATATTGGTGGATGTTTAATAATTTCATTTGGGGATTTTGAATTTGGCGCTTTAGATTTTCGCTGGTAGTGTCGGGACGAGCCCGCTAGCGACCCAGCAATCCCTGACCACTTAACTACTAAGGGAGCACCGGCACGCTAGTGGGCCACTCCCGACACTACCCGGTGAAATGTAAGGTGCCAAATTCAAAATCCAAAAGTTGAATTATTAAACGGCAGGGTAGCCTAGTGGTTAGAGTGTTGGACTAGAAACCGAAAGGCTGCAAGTTCAAATCCCCGAGCTGACATGGTACAAATCTGTTGTTCTGCCCCTGAACAGGCAGTTAACCTGCTGTCATTGAAAATAAGAATTTGTTCTTAACTGACTTGCCTAGTAAAATAAAGGTAAATAAAACATTCATCAATATACAAGTGTTGCATAGCCATCAAAAGCTCTACTTCTTGGCAATATCACAGCGTTGTCAGATTTCAAAAAGCCTTTACGGCGAAAGCACAACATTTGATAGCACCTCTAATATTTATGCATTAGCATAAATTCATAAACCAGCGCGGGTCTCACAAAGTCCATATCACAGCTAAAACAAATCTCTTTCCTTTCGAAGAACTTCTGCTGAGGGCTTCCCAAGTGTCCAACGAAGACATCCAATGGTTATTTTGTTAGAAAAAGTCATTTATTATATCCATAAATCTCCGTTTGGTTGGCGCGTTATGTTCAGAGAATTCAACGTCGAATCGCCCATTGAAACGTGAAGAGAACGCGTTCAAATATACTTATCAACTTTTCCTAAACAAATCAAAGACCAGTTATAATGCATCCTTACCTATCATTTTATGAATATTAGCGATAATATTTCACTCGGATGGTAACCTAAACGTTATATAAGTAAAATGAAGTGGGGCGTGCACCCAGTCTCGCGCCCAAAAAATCTTGTTGACATCTGAGCTCCCTTGACCATTTCCTGTTCCTATCTGCTCACTGCTACAGCTTCCAGGCTTTGTATAAAGACTGTTGACATCTAGTGGAAGCCATAGGTACTGCAATCTTAGGAGCTGGATTGCATTGAAGTCAATGGGGAGAGTCTCAAACAGAGCAAAGGTCACAAAAACCTTCAATTCCGGATGGATTTTCCTCGGGTTTTTGCCTGCTATATCAGTTATGTTATACTCACAGACATTATGTTAAGCTTTGGAAGTTAGGCTGAGCTTATAAAATGTACCTCTTCAATTTACCTCTCCAAATGACTTTATGACCATCGACTGTCCGAGTGTATAGGGGATGATGTTCCCACTCTGACTATTAAACCCTACCCAAACCAAACAACCATGGATAGATGGCAGCATTTGCGCAAAACTGAAAGTGAGCTTTGAGGACAACACAGTTCCTTTCGAAGCGGCCTGCTCCCAAGGACTGTGGGCTCTTGCTCTCCGTGGCCAATGTCAGTAAGACAGACGTCATACCTAGCAGCGTCCTCAGAGCATGAGCAAGTTCAGACCAGCTGTCTGGTGTGTTTACGGATATATCAAAACTCTCCCTATCCCAATCTGCTGTCCCCATTTGCTTCAAGATATCCACAATTGTTCCTGTACCCAAGAAAGCAAAGGTAACTGAACTAAATGGCTATTGCCCCGTACAACTCACTTCTGTCATAATGAAGTGCTTTGAGAGACTAGTTAAGGATCAGCTCACCATCTTACCTGAGACCCTAGCCCACTTCAATTTGCATACCGCCCCAATTACCAGTGCAATTACCATTGCACACTGCCCTTTCCCATCTGGACAAGAGGAATACCTATGTGAGAATGCTATTCATTGACTACAGCTTAGCGTTCAACACCATAGTGCCCTCAACGCTCATCACTAAGCTAAGGACCCTGGGAATAAACACCTCCCTCTGCAACTGGATTCTGGACTTCCTGACGGGCCGCCCCCATGTGGTAAGGTTAGGTAACAACACATCCGCCATGCTGATCCTCAACACGGGGGCCCCTCATTGGTGTGTGCTCAGTCCCCTCCTGTACTCCCTGTTCACTCATGACTGCACCGCCAGGCACAACTCCAATACCATCAGTAAGTTTGCCGATGACACAACAGTGCAGTGGTAGGCCTGATCACAGACAACGATGAGACAGCCTATAGGGAGGAGGTCAGAGACCTGACCGTGTGGTGCAAGGACAACAACCTCTCCCTCAATGTGGTCAAGACAAAGAAGATGATTGTGGACTACAGTCATAGACTGTTCTTTCTGTTCTGCTACCGAACGACAAGCGGTACCGGAGCGCCAAGTCTAGGTCCAAGAGGCTTCTAAACAGCTTCTACCCCCAAGCCATTAGACTCCTGCTGAACAGCTGATCAAATGGCTACCCAGACCATTCTACGCTGCTGCTACTCTCTATTATCTATAAAAAAATTAATAACTCTACCTACATGTACATTCTACCTCAATTACCTCGACACCGGTGCCCCCGCACATTGACTCTGTACCCGGTACCCCCTGTATACAGCCCCGCTATTGCTATTTACTGATGCTCGTTAATTATTTGTTATTGTTCTCTTACCTTTTTCATATTTTCTTAAAACTGCATTGTTGGTTAAGGGCTTGTAAGTAAGCATTTCACTGGAATACCTGTTGTATTCGGCACATGTGACAAATAAAATTTGATTTGATGTGATATGAAACTGTTGAGTGTGAATAACCTAGCAATTTTGCAGTTCTTGACACAAACCGGTGTGCCTGCCACCTACTACCATACCCTGTTCAAAGGCACTTTAATCTTTTGTCTTGCCCATTCACCCTCTGAATGGCAGACACAAACCATGGCTCAATTGTCTCAAGGCTTAAAAATCATTATTTAACCTGACTCCTCTCCTTCATATACACGGATTGAAGTGTATTTAAGTGTATTTAAGTGACATCAATAAGGGATCATAGCTTTCACCTGGATTCACCTGGTCAGTCTATGTCATGGAAATAGCAGGTGTTCATAATGTTTTCTACAGTCAGTGTATACTATCATCTTAAAGTGACATGTTGAATAAATTTGCCATTTTAATTATTATATATTGCACTAATTTCCCTAATGTAGACAGTTTGCGTTACTACCTTACACAAGCTTGCATTTTCACCCCATAAATTTGAGTGGAATTACACACTTTTTCTCTCAGATTGGCGATTTTAGTATAACATTTTATAGTCATCATAATGACATCAGATTGGTTGCTTAAAACAGATCAATATCTTTGGTTTTGTACTGTTCATTTTGTCAAACAGTCCTTACAAAATGATGTCCTGTATGTGACCAGTTTATTTTTGGATGCAGTGTTCAGACATTCACAGAAGTAGCGACAGCATAACACACCGGAAAATGCAGGCTATATTAGTCCTAGCGCTAACTGAGGAAAGATTGACATAACACATGCGGTCATATTTAGCTAACTCTCGACTAAAAGAAGCGACAATATGAATTAGCTAACAGCAATTACTATTTACAATTCATTATATCACGGGTGAGCTCACCATGGATTGAAATAATTGAGTAAAACACTTTCTAAAAATCTAAAGTAATCCGACGATGGGTAGTTTGTGTGCCATGTTTGTTTTTTAGTGTCAACCAAAGATAATAAGAGGAGACAAGATGAGTTTGGTCTGTTTGCATTATACATGTTGTGTCGTGTACGATCATTCACTTCCCTTCATTCACTTGAGGAAGTTTACTCGAAAGATGAGTGAACCATTCCTTTACCACATTATATAAATGTTGGTCTGACAGACATTTACGTGACACCCAGAATGCATTGAATAATGTCAACAAACATGGTGCCACACATAGCTGGCAAAAATAGCTTAGCATCAGTACAACTTTCAAAAAAGTATTTTACACACATCATAAGTGTCCATTACAATCTATGCAATATTCGGAATGCATGATTTGTCACTAGAACTTGAAAACAAAAAACTGTAATTACTTTATGCTCATACAGTGCATACGGTTTGCTACAGTAGAAATAATAACACAATATACAGAAAATAAGGCACTGTCACGACTTCCGCCGGGCGGTGTTCGGCGGTCGACTTCACCGGCCTTTTAGCCATCGCCGATCCACCTTTCATTTGTCCATTGGTTTTGCCTTTTTTCACCACACACCTGATTGTAATTTTCCTTAATCACTGTCGGGTATTTAACCCACTGTTTCCCCCATGTTCTGTGTGGGGAATGTGTTCAGGTGTTTGTACCTTGTGCTGCCTCGCTTGTTTTGGGGCATTTCATTTTGTGACGCGGTTGCGTTATTGTTTTATGTTGAGTGCCGTAGTAAAGTACTTTTTCAACTCATCTCTGCTCTCCTGCGCCTGACTTCAGTGCACCAGCTACACTCACTACCTTGACAGAATTCCACACCTTCGACCAGCTGGTGGACCTGTCCATTTGGCTGGATAACCTGCTGGCTACCCACGGACGTCCAGAGCGGGTTCTGTCGGGTCCATCCCCCAGCACCACCGCTCCGGTGCCCATGGAGCAGGGAGGTGCTGTGCGAAGGGAGACTGGGGAGGTTCCGTATCGTGCACCATCTGTGGCCGCAGAGGTGCCGGTCAGTGCCGGGTTGGGTCCTCTGGGGATCAAGGCAGCAAGCAGGACACTCTGGTGTCATCTCAGGTGAGCCAGCACCATTGTCACCCAGAGCCCTCTATTGCACACATGTTTTTGTATGTTACCTTTTCTGAGTTTTTCCCACATTCCCAGCATAAGGCTCTCGTCGATTCAGGCGCAGCTTGGAATTTTATAGACAGATTGTTCGCCATTAGTTTAAGGATTCATATTGTTCCCGTGGCTGTGCCCTTCCCTGTTCACGCCTTAGACAGTTGACCTTTAGGGTCAGGGTTGATCAGGGAGGCCACCGCTCCTCTGGGTATGGTGACGCAGGGGGGTCACAAGGAGAGAATCAGTCTCTTCCTCATTGACTCTCCTGCGTTTCCCGTGGTGCTAGGCCTACCCTGGTTAGCGTGTCATGACCCCACTGTATCTTGGCAACGGAGGGTTCTCACGGGGTGGTTGCGAGAGTGCTCGGGGAGGTGTTTAGGGCTTTCCGTGGGTGCCACTACGGTGGAAAGTCCAGACCAGGTGTCCATCGTGCGCATTCCCCCTGAATATGCCGATTTGGCTCTCGCCTTCTGTAAGAAGAAGACGACTCAATTACCACCCCATCAACGGGGTGATTGTGCGATAAATCTCCTGGTAGACGTCGCACTTCCCAGGAGTCACGTGTATCCCCTGTCACAGGCGGAGACGGCCGCTATGGAAACAAATGTCTCCAATTCCCTGCGTCAGGGGTACATTCAGTCCTCCACTTCACCCGCCTCCTCGAGTTTCTTTTTTGTGAAGAAGAAAGAGGGAGGTACGCGCCTGTGTATTGACTATCGAGGTCTAATCAGTTCACACTGAGGTATACAGTGGGGCAAAAAAGTATTTAGTCAGCCACCAATTGTGCAAGTTCTCTCACTTAAAAAGATGAGAGAGGCCTGTACATTTCATCATAGGTACACTTCAACTATGACAGACAAAATGATTTGAAAAAAATCCAGAAAATCACATTGTAGGATTTTTTATTTATTTATTTGCAAATTATGGTGGAAAATAAGTATTTGGTCAATAACAAAAGTTTATCTCAATACTTTGTTATATACCCTTTGTTGGCAATGACAGAGGTCAAACGTTTTCTGTAAGTCTTCACAAGGTTTTCACACACTGTTGCTGGTATTTTGGCCCATTCCTCCATGCAGATCTCCTCTAGAGCAGTGATGTTTTGGGGCTGTCGCTGGGCAACACGGACTTTCAAGTCCCTCCAAAGATTTTCTATGGGGTTGAGATCTGGAGACTGGCTAGGCCCCTCCAGGACCTTGAAATGCTTCTTACGAAGCCACTCCTTCGTTCGGGCGGTGTGTTTGGGATCATTGTCATGCTGAAAGACCCAGCCACGTTTCATCTTCAATGCCCTTGCTGATGGAAGGAGGTTTTCACTCAAAATCTCACGATACATGGCCCTATTCATTCTTTCCTTTACACGGATCAGTCGTCCTGGTCCCTTTGCAGAAAAACAGCCGCAAAGCATGATGTTTCCACCCCCATGCTTCACAGTAGGTATGGTGTTCTTTGGATGCAACTCAGCATTCTTTGTCCTCCAAACCACGACGAGTTGAGTTTTTACCAAAAGTTCTATTTTGGTTTCATCTGACCATATGACATTCTCCCAATCCTCATCTGGATCATCCAAATGCTCTCTAGCAAACTTCAGACGGGCCTGAACATGTACTGGCTTAAGCAGGGGGACACGTCTGGCACTGCAGGATTTGAGTCCCTGGCGGCGTAGTGTGTTACTGATGGTAGGCTTTGTTACTTTGGTCCCAGCTCTCTGCAGGTCATTCACTAGGTCCCCGTGTGGTTCTGGGATTTTTGCTCACCGTTCTTGTGATCATTTTGACCCCACGGGGTGAGATCTTGCGTGGAGCCCCAGATCGAGGAAGATTATCAGTGGTCTTGTATGTCTTCCATTTCCTAATAATTGCTCCCACAGTTGATTTCTTCAAACCAAGCTGCTTACCTATTGCAGATTCAGTCTTCCCAACCTGGTGCAGGTCTACAATTTTGTTTCTGGTGTCCTTTGACAGCTCTTTGGTCTTGGCCATAGTGGAGTTTGGAGTGTGACTGTTTGAGGTTGTGGACAGGTGTCTTTTATACTGATAACAAGTTCAAACAGGTGCCATTAATACAGGTAACGAGTGGAGGACAGAGGAGCCTCTTAAAGAAGAAGTTACAGGTCTGTGAGAGCCAGAAATCTTGCTTGTTTGTATGTGACCAAATACTTATTTTCCACCATCATTTGCAAATAAATTCATTAAAAATCCTACAATGTGATTTTCTGGATTTTTTTTCCTCATTTTGTCTGTCATAGTTGAAGTGTACCTATGAAGTGTACCTTTTTAAGTGAGAGAACTTGCACAATTGGTGGCTGACTAAATACTTTTTTGCCCCACTGTAGTTACCCGCTACCGCTATTCGCCACAGAGATTGAGTCAATGCACGGAGCCCTTACAAATCTCAGGAGCCCTTACAATCTGGTGCGTATCCGGGAGGGAGACGAGTGGAAGACGGCGTTCAGTACGACCTCAGGGCATTTTGAGTACCTCGTCATGCCGTACGGGTTGATGAATGCTCCATCAGTATTCCAAGCTTTGTAGACAAGATTTTCAGGGACCTGCACGGGCAGGGTGTAGTGGCATGTGTCCCTGGTACGCAGGGTGCTTGGTCGACTGTTGGAGCATGACCTGTATGTCAAGGCTGAGAAATGCCTGTTTTTTCCAGCAGTCCGTCTCCTTCCTAGGGTATCGCATTTCTACCTCTGGGGTGGAGATGGAGAGTGACCGCGTTTCAGCCGTGCGTAATTGGCCGACTCCCACCACGATAACGGAGGTGCAGTGGTTTCTAGGGTTTGCCAACTACTACCGGAGGTTTATCCGGAGTTTTGGGCAGGTAGCGGCTCCCATTACCTCACTGATGAAGGGGGGTCCGGTACGTTTGCAGTGGTCAGCTGAGGCGGACAGGGCTTTTAGCCATCTGAGGGCTCTGTTTACCTCGGCTCCCGTGCTGGCCCATCCGGATCCCTCTTTGGTGTTCATAGTTCAGGTGGACGTGTCCGAGGCTGGGATAGGAGCCGTGCTCTCACAGCGCTCGGGTACGCCACCGAAGCTCCTCCCCTGTGCTTTCTTCTCGAAGAAGTTCAACCCGGAGGAGCGAAACTATGACGTGGGGGACCGGGAGCTGTTGGCTGTGGTCAATGCTCTGAAGGCGTGGAGACATTGGCTTGAGGGGGGCTAAACACCCTTTTCTCATCTGGACTGACCACCGCAATCTGGAGTACATCCAGGCAGCGAGGAGACTAAACCCTCGCCAGGCAAGGTGGGCCATGTTTTTCACCTGTTTTGTTTTCACCCTTTCCTACAGACCAGGTCCTCAGAACGTCAAGGCAGATGCACTCTCCTGGCTGTATGACACAGAGGAGCGGTCCATGGATCCCACTCCCATACTCCCGGCCTCCTGCCTAGTGGCGCCGGTACTATGGGAGCTGGAAGCGGACATTGAGCAGGCGTTACGTGCAGAGCCCGCTCCGCTCCAGTGTCCCGCTGGTCGTCTGTATGTCCCATCTGCTGTCCATGACCGGTTGATCTGTTGGGCCCACAAGTCACCCTCCACTGGTCATCCTGGGATTCGTCGGGCGGTGCGCTGTTTGTTTGGGAAGTACTGGTGGCCTACTTTGGCCAAGGACGGGAGGGTGTATGTTTCCTCCTGCTCGGTGTGCACTCAGTGTAAGGCTCCTAGGCACCTGCCCAGAGGGAAGCTACATCCCTTATCTGTTCCACAGCGGCCTTGGTCACACCTGTCGGTGGATTTCTTGACCGATCTTCCCCCCTCACAGGGAAACACCACGATCCTGGTTATTGTGGATTGGTTCACTAAGTCCTGCCATCTCCTCCCTCTGCCCGGTCTCCCTACGGCCCTACAGACTGCGGAGGACTTGTTTACGTCTTCAGGCACTATGGGGTGCCTGAGGATATAATGTCTGATCGAGGTCCCCAGTTCACTTCGAGGGCCTGGAAGGTGTTCATGGAACGTCTGGGGGTCTTGATCAGCCTTACCTCTGGGTTTCATCCTGTGAGTAATGGACAGGTGGAGAGAGTGAACCAGGATGTGGGAAGGTTTCTGCGGTCTTATTGCCAGGATCGGCCAGGGGAGTGGGAGGTGTTCGTGCCCTGGGCCGAGATGGCTCAGAACTCGCTCCGCCACTCCTCTACTCCACTTCTAACTAACCTCTCCCCCTTCCAGTGCGTACTGGGGTACCAGCCGGTTCTGGCGCCGTGGCATCAGAGTCAGACCAAGGCTCCTACGGTGGACGACTGGTTCAGGCACGCGGAGGAGTCATGGGACGCCACCCATGTTCACCTCCAGAAGGCCGTACTGTGCCAGAAAGCCAGCGCAGACCGTCACCACAGTTAGACCCCGGTGTTCGCACCAGGGGACCGGGTTTGGCTCTCGACCCGAAACCTGCCCCTCTGCCTGCCCTGCCGGAAGCTGGGTCCGCGGTTTGTGGGGCCATTTAAAGTCCTGAGGAGAGTGAGCTTCCCCCCGACTACCGTATTAACCCCTCGTTCCATATGTCTCTCCTCAGGCCGGTGGTGGTTGGCCCGCTCCAGGAGTCTGAGGTGCGGGAGGTTCCTCCACCCCCTCTGGACATTGAGGGGGCCCCCACCGAAGTCGGTGCCTCTCCTTGTTCGGGCAGTGTTCGGCGGTTGACGTCACAGGTCTTTTAGCCATCGCCGATCCACCTTTCATTTGTCCATTGGTTTTGCCTTTTTTTCCACACACCTGGTTGTAATTTTCCCTAATCACTGTCGGGTATTTAGCCCACTGTTTCCAACATGTTCTGTGTGGGGAATGTGTTCAGGTGTTCCTTGTGCTGCCTCTCATGTTTTGGGGCATTTCGTTTTTGTGACACACTTGCGCTATTGTTTTATATTGAGTGCCGTAGTAAAGTAATTATTCCACTCATCTCTGCTCTCCTGCGCCTGACTTCAATGCACCAGCTACCCTCACTGCCTTGACAGGCACTTACTTTGATAGGAACAGACACATGTCCAAAGTAATTTTTTTGTAAGGAAAACAACAATAAAGATAATGCTAGCCTCAGCCAGAAAATGTGCCACAGGGAAACAGTTGTCTGCATACTTGATCTGAAACACTGAGGAAGTGCTTGGGCTCTTCTCGAAAAGAGAAGTGTGTCCAGCTCAGTAATGACTCAAACATGAATTTTCCGCAACAGTGAAATTACTTCTATGTGAATTAATGAGGAGGCGGACCCTACCTCAATTGAAACTGTTTTTCGAAAATAAAAATGTCCTAACAGTTTCCTAAAACTTGTTAGGAAATCCTTTGAAATTGACAAGTTGAAACATAGCCTATAGATAATTAGCAGGCAGCTATGGTTAACTATCCTATGGAGTAACAATCACATTTTGGATCAGTGAGTGCATTCTGACATCACGTGCATGAAATAACTCACACTCGGGCGACCGTTAGAGATATTTGGAACTCACACGTGAAAAGGTTAATGTTTTGTATTCTCAGTGTAGGAACAAGGTTACACAGGTTACCTATTACACAGGTTACCAATTATACAGGTTACCTATTTCACAGGCCCTGACACATGGCAGGGGCTACAGTCCATTACGGATTACAAAGGAAGAAGCTGATTAAACGTCATGATCATTACACAGGTGCACCTTGTGCTGGGGACAATAAAAGGCCACACTAAAATGTGACACAACACAATGCCATAAATGTATCAAGTTATGAGGGAGCATACTGATGCAGGAATTTCCACCAGAGCTGTTGCCAGAGAATTGAATGTTAATTTCTCTACCATAAGTCGCCTCCAAAGTCGTTTTAGAGAATTTGGCAGTACGTCCAACCGGCCTCACAATTGCAGACCACGTGTAAAAAAGCCAGCCCAGGATCTCTCTTCACCTGCGGGATTGTCTGAGACCAGCCACAAGAACAGCTGATGAAACTGTGGGTTTTCACAACCAGTTCGTCGTCGTAACTGACTTCAGTGGGTAAATGCTCACTTTCGATGGCCACTGGCATGCTGGGGAAGTGTACTCTTCACAGATTAATCCCCGTTTCAACTGTACCGGGCAGATGGCAGACAGCACGTATGGCATCTTGTGGGCAAACGGTTTGCTGATGTCAAGTGCCACTTGGTGGCGGTAGGATTATGGTATGGGCAGGCATCAACTATGGAAACGAACACAATTGCATTTTATTGATTAAATTTGATACAATTTTTATGCACAGAGATACCGTGACGAGATCTTGAGGCCCATATTTCAGCCTGATAACGCATGGCCGCATATCGCAAGGATATGTAAAATATTTATTGCAGCTGAAAATGTCACTGTTCTTCCATGGCCTGCATACTCATGAAACATGTCACCCATTGAGCATGTTTGGGATGCTCTGACAGTTTTGAGGGACAGCGTGTTCCAGTTCCCGCCAATATCCAGCAACTATGCACAGCCATTGACAAGGAGTGGGACAATATTCCACAGTCCACAAAAATAAATAAGCAATATATAAATCACATACTTTCAAATCTTTTCAAAATTAAATATCTCCAATTGTATTCTCAACATTTAAAAAATAAAAAAAATAAAAAATAAAAGGGGAGAATCCTTTTTCAACTCTATGCAAAGGAGATGTCTCGCTCTGCATGATGCAAATGGTTGTCTCACCAGATACTGACTGGTTTTCTGATACACGCTCCTACCTTTTATTTAAGATATATGTGACCAACAGATGCATATCTGTATTCCCAGTCATATGAAAACTACAGATTAGGTGCTAATTCACGTGTGTGAATACTTATATGGATGGGATATTTCGGTATTTCATTTTCAATACAATTGCGAAACTGTCTAAAAACATGTTTTCACTTTGTCATCATGGGGTATTGTGTGTAGATGGGTGAGAGAAATTTTGAATTCAGGCTGTAACACAACACAATTTGAAACAAGTCAAGGGGTATGAATACTTTCTGAAGGCGCTGTACTTCAAACTCTGTGAAGTTGTTGGGGAACAGCAATTTTTAGGACCTGCCATAGATTTTCATGCAGATTTAAGTCAAAACTATAACTAGGCCACTCAGGAGTGTAAAAAAGACTGATGCAGGTTTTTCCTCTAGGATTTTATCTGTGCTCAGCTCCATCACGTTTCTTTTTATCCTGAAAAACTCCCCATTGTTTGCCGATGTCAAGCATACACATAGCATGATGCAGCCACCACCATGCTTGCAATTATGGAGCCAGTTACTTAGTGAAGTGTTGGATTTACCCCATAACTTTGCAGCTTTTTTTTCAGTATTACTTTATTGCCTTGTTGCATACAGGATGCATGTTTTGGAATATTTTTTATTTTGTATAGGTGTCCTTCTTTTCACACTGTCATTTAGGTCATTATTGTGGAGTAACTACAATGTTGTTGATCCATCATCAGTTTCATCCCATCAACACCATTGAACTCTGTAGATGTTTTAAAATCAGTATTGGTCATATGGGTACATCCCTGAGTAGTTTCATTCCTGTCCTGCAGCTCGGTTAGGAAGGACAACTGTATCTTTGTTGTGTCTGGGGGGTTTGATTCATCGTCCCCAGCTTAATTATTAACTTTACATCCTTAAAGCTGGAATCAGCATTAGTTGAAACAGCACCACTGGTTGCCCCATGCACATTTGTTTTTGTTTTGTTTATGAATGGAGGAGAAGAGCATCCAGCATGTTTAAAAAAAACTCTGCTGTTCTTTTGCGGTGCATTGATGTGCAATGATGTCTGAGTGTAAAAAACTGTGTTTGTTGTTTGAAGTAACATCTTTGTTGTTGTAATATCACAAATGCACATGGCAGTTTCACAGCTTTAAAGAGATATTCGGTGTCTGATTTGTTACTGTTACCCATCTACCAATCACTCAGTTGAGCCCCACATTTGAATAAAAAATTATCATGTTATTTTGGCATTAATACGTGTCACATATCAGTTTGCAAACAATGTAAAAAATAATATATATCATTGAGTTAATAAAGCCGAATACAAACATGGTCTCTTTTTTGTTTTCTTGAGTAAGGCAGCTCCAAAATGCAGATGTTTCAGTCTAGCTTAGTGCTTTCTGTGGTGGTGGGGCAAGCCAGCAGAAAATACAGAGCATTGCGCCGTGATTGGCTCAGTGTTCTGTCACTCATGGGGACTTTACGTCACTGCCAAGTGTAAGAGGAGACATTGAAAATTCTAGCCCTTTGGCTGCTGCCATAGAAGTGCCCATCCAAGAAGGCTCAAGGTTATTGGCCACAGATAAAATGACGTCAAATCACGTTATATGTACAGTAGCTTTGATTGGAATGATCATGTCAACATCATACTTTCACAATCTTAGCTAGCAGTCATCATCATGAATCAAGTCGACAATCTACTGCAAATCCTTTTTAATCCTTGTCATATGAAGAGAAATTATAGATAAAACGTATCGGTGTTCATCGGCCATTGGACATAAACATTACACAACAAGTTGTAAATTGCAAATTCAACGAGGGTTTGGAAGGAATCAGTGACAGTGGCTGTGTGGTCCAAAATATGGGATTAAGGGTCTCTTTCTGAAGTTTAAAATGATACACATTCAACATTGGCCATGCTGTCAATGAAGCATGATTTGTGCTGCACTCAAAATAACTGTTAACTCGGAGGACCTCCGCGCCACCTTCCTGTTCAAGTGAGCCGAGCACAACAATGTGAGTCCAAAAATGTATTGTATGCTGCTTCATGAATTATGTAATATGGGAAATATGTATACTGTAGCTAAGAAAGCAATACTAAGTGTATATTGTGTAGTAAGATGTTAGTAGCCCATGTGCCTCACCCTAATAATTTGGTCTATTTACCCCTCTTAATTTCGCTTACTGTTCTGACTGTTCTCCTGTAGCCTATAACCTGTTTTAGAGAAATGTAATCATCGAATATTGTAAGAGCTTTCATTGTCTGCTTATATGCCACTTTTATTTATCCTACAGTTCTTGGTGTACAGGGAGAGCACTGTAAGAACTGCCCATGTTCTGAATTCTGTCGCTGTACATAAATAAATAGTTATATTGGCTAACGTTACATCTGTCCTAGCTCACTCATTGTCTTAATCAAAATTACGGATTGCCTCTTATCTATTTTGCTGCCAGACAAGTCTCCGCTGATAGCCAGGTGTATCAGTGGTAAGATGTTTAGACTGCTGTTGGGACCGCTTTATGTAGGCCCCAACAATTTGTTGGGGCACCGTTTGTCACCGTTATAGTGCAGTTAATGTATTGTTTATTGTTGTGTTGTGCAGTGGCTTTGCTGTTAGTTTAAGCTAGAGATATCAGTTTTTTTGCATTGGATACGTCTCAATCCACCACATCCGCCTTTGTCGCACTTCCGCATCCGGGGTGAAAGGTGGCAGAGCTAGAGCGGTGTTTGTCAGACCATGAGACATTACAAAAATTGGTCTTCTCACAAAAACATCTGTAGCGTCCGGACGGTTTGACCTACAAACCATTATGACCACTCTATGGAAAGGGAGACACTCACATGTTGCTCAAGAGACTCGTCTGAAGTCAGTGCCGTCTGTTCTGTTTGGTAGCGTCCAAACTGTTTGGGATAGAAATTAACGGGTAAAGGGGTGATTCTCATGAACATCATGGTGCTCTTTGTTTTGCTCTACGACCCCCACAAGTGTCACGGGTTTAACTTGTTAGGGAGCAGCGCATGAGGTGACCGTTTTGGAGAGCCTGGCGTGCCCAAAGTAAAATGCCTCCTATTCAGGCCCAGAAAATAGGATATGCACATATTTAGTACCATTGGATAGGAAACACTCTGAATTTTCTAAAAGTGTTAACCATTTGTCTGTGAGTAAAACAGAACGGATATGGCAGGTGAAACCCCGAGGGATTTCTGTCCAGCAAAAAGTGGTTTTGACAGTGCCTCATTTGGAACCCCTCCATTATGAAAATGCCCATATAAGGGCATATGAATGCAGTACCGATCGCTTCCTCTGGATGTCAACAGTCTCGAGACAGTGTTCAGATTTGTTTTGGATGCTTTAGAGCAGAGAAGAAGAAGAATCAGGAAGTGTCCCCTTGGAGGTCAACAGAAGAGAACGCGCGCTCCCGAGAAGGCACGCTCTGTGTTTTTTTTCCGTTCTTATAGCCCAGTTTATATTCCGGTTGATTTATTATAGTAAATATACGTAAAAGTGCTCCTAAGGATACATTTAAAATGATTTTTGATTGTTCTTGGACAAGTTTATAGGTATAAATTGAGCGAGTTCTCTTCACGTTTCAATGGAGGAGTGGAGGCTGTAGTTTCTGATTATAACACGCGAACCAAACGGAGATTTATGGATAAAATACATTACTTTCTTCAACAGGTAATTGATTTGTTTTCGCTGTGAAATGTGTTTTGTGTGATCCGTGAAGGCTAATGAATTCATGGTAATGAGAAAATAGTGAAGGTGCTACCCTCAAACAATCAAATGTGGTGCTTTCGCCGTAAAGCCTTTTTGAAATCTGACAACGCTGTGATATTGCCAAGAAACAGAGCTTTTGATGAGTATGAAACACTTGTATATGGGTGCATGTTTAATAATTCAACTTTTGGATTTTGAATTTGGCGCCTTGCATTTCACCTGGTAGTGTCGGGAGTGGCGCCCCACCACTCCCTAAGAAGTTAAAAAACAAATGTAAGTATGAAGGTAGTTTTGTGCCTACCCCAAAAAAGGGTTAATTATGTGTATTCTTTTTATATCTCCTAGATTTAGGATAGACACTTCAAAACCTTATAATTTATTATTTGCCTTTTATGAATGTTTATTTCAATGCATTTCTACGGGCTTTAGTAGTAAAGGCCAAAATCAATATTTAATCAAATATGTTCTATTTTTTTTATATATATCTAAAGTGGTACTAAAATTTTAAATCAAATAGTTAAATGATCCATAGTCTGAGCATCTGAAAACAATTTCACATGCCAGCCTAGCATGGGGAAAGAATAGGGTTTTGGAGGTTAACACAGGCTTAGGAGATGTCCCTCTTCTTGTTCAGGCGGCTTTCGGAGGTCGACGTCACCGGTTTTCTAGCTACCGCCGATATACTTTTCATTTTCTATGTTTTTGTCTTCATTATACACACCTGGTTTCCAATCACTTAATTATTTGTTCCTTATTTAAACCCTCTGTTTTCCTCATGGTTTTGTGCGTGTTTTTTATATGTTAGATGTTCTTTTTATTTGTGAGCTTGGATTTTACTACCTATTTTGGTAGTTTGTTATTTGAGTAAAGATACGTGATTTACTCATCTCCGTTGTCCTGTGCCTGACTCTGCCTACCTGCTATACAGAGACTTCTGACATCTGTTCTATGAGATAAAAGCAGTCAGTTAACAACACCTTTATGAATTATTTATTACATAAATTCTTCAAAATTCACAAAAAGTTACTTTAGCTGATGAAGATTATCTCATAAAACAAAACACATCAGGCAGTGTCTAGACTTGATAGTTCATTCAGCTTTTGTATTCTGATAATGGAGTTCTGATCATAGAATGTCATGCATCTATATTTACATTTAAATGTGTCCACCATGTCCACATTGTTTCCGTTCCCACCGTATATTCAAATGGCAGTATACATTCTATAAACAGTGAAATAGGCAAAATATGATAATAACACAACAACAGCTGATGGCAGTACCTACATACTGTTACTAAGTAGCCAGCTAACCTCTGCAGCTAACCAGCAAGCTAGCATGCAATGCTAAAGGGATTGCAAACGAGTGAGCATAACTCTAGCCAAACAGAAAATAGTGTTTCTAAATATTAGCTAGCATGCTAGCATTTATGAGGCCAGCAAATACGTTCCCCACATGCTAGCAATGTATTTCCTCCAATGATATAATGAAAAGGTGCCTCTCGGTCAAAAAACACACGTTTTCTGGAGACTTGTGGGAGGAGTACTGATGACGTCGCCCACTGTATGCACTTTCAGTAGCCTGATTGCATCCAGACTGAGGAGATATCTGCACACAATGCAGCCCTGACTACCTGAAGTGGTCAGACAGATCTGAACACAATCCAACCACCAAGCGATTCGGGAAGAAAGTGCATTCGGGAAGGAATTCAGACCCTTAAGACTTTTTCCACATTTTGTGGATTTTTTTCCCCCTTACCAATCTACACACAATACCCCATAGTGACAAAGTAAATTTTATACATTTTTGCAAATGTATTAAATATAAAACACTGAAATATCATATTTACTTAAGTATTCAGACACTTCACTCAGTACTTTGTTGAAGCACTTTTGGCAGCAATTGGGTATGACGCTACAAGCTTGGCACACCTGTATTTGGAGAGTTTATCCCATTCTTCTCTGCATATCCTCTCAAGCTCTGTCAGGTTGGGTGGGGAGCGTCACTGTACATCTATTGTCAGGTCTCTCCAGAGATGTTTGATCGGGTTTAAGTCCAGGCTCTGGCTGGGCCACTCAAGGACATTCATAGACTTGTCCCGAAGCCTCTCCTGAAATGTCTTGGCTGTGTGGTTATGGTTGCTGTCTTTTTGGAAAGTGAACCTTCGCCCCAATCAGAGGTCCTGAGCACTCTGGAGTAGGTTTTCATCAAGGATCTCTCTGTACTTTGCTCCGTTCATTTTTCCCTCGATCCTGACTAGTCTCCCAGTCCCTGCAGATGAAAAACATCCCACAGCATGATGCTTCCACCCCCATGCTTCACAGTAGGGATGGTACCAGGTTTCCTCCACACGTGACGCTTGGTATTCAGGCCAAAGAGTTCAATCTTGGTTTCATGTCCATAGAATTTTGTTTCTCATGGTCTGAGTCCTTTAGGTGCCTTTTGGAAAACTCTAATCAGGCTGACGTGTCTTTTACTGAGGAGTGACTTCTGTCTGGCCACTCTACTATAAATGCCTGATTGATGGAGTGTTGCAGAGAAGATTGTTCTTCTGGAAGGTTCTTCCATCTCCACCAAGGGACTCTGGAGCTCTGTCAGAGTGACCATCGAATTCTTGGTCACCTCCCTGACCAAGTCCCTTCTCCCCCGATTGCTCAGTTTGGCCAGGCGGCCAGCTCTAGGAAGTCTTGGTAGTTTCAAACTTCTTCCATTTAAGAATTATGGAGGCAACTGTGTTCTTGGGGACCTGCAATTCTGCAGCATGTTTTTTGTACCCTTCCCACAACCTTATATAGACAGGTGTGTGCCTTTCCAAATCATGTCCAATCAATTGAATTAACCACAGGTGGACTTTGTGGAAGTTGTGGAAACATCTCAAGGATGATCAATGGAAACAGAATCTGTGCTCAATTTCAAGTCTCATATCAAAGGGTCTGAATACTTATATAAATAAGGTTTTTCTGTTTAAAAAAAAATATGCATTTGCAATGTAACAACATTTGGAAAAAGGGAAGTGGTCTGAATACTTTCCGAATGCACTGTAAGTGCCAAGTTAGACACAGATCTGCATAAGCCTGTGTTTACCACAGACCTTATTTTGGCGTTTATCCAAAAACCCTACAAATATGATATGTAATTCCTATTCT
This sequence comes from Brachymystax lenok tsinlingensis, assembly GCA_030435695.1. Lineage (NCBI taxonomy): Eukaryota > Metazoa > Chordata > Actinopteri > Salmoniformes > Salmonidae > Brachymystax > Brachymystax lenok. Next base: position 40,323,661 of record CM059804.1, on the reverse strand, counting down.
AATCCAGCCAGAGTGGGGATATCGAACATTTGGAATGACTGCCGGGTTAGGGAGACTAAGATATGAAACTACCTAAACCATCTAAATTAGAACAATTATTTCAGTAACGAGTGCAATAAATCCAAGTAACATATTGAATTCCTATACTAGTCCTACGAGATGACTCAACCTCTGATACTTCTGAAAAGACGATATGCTTCAACGGAAATAATATTTTAGCAAATAACCAACATGGAAATCTAAATGGCTGCGAACAAACTAACATAACATTATCTTCCAAAAGTTGTGCAATACTGTGCAATGCCTACTTTCTCCTCTCACTGTTTTAGTGCTTCTTGAATTTTTCTTGTGCATCTACTGCAATACCATTGTAAAAAAGAGGCCTTTGACCAAAACATAAAAACACATTCCCCCTTTATTTTACTAGGCAAGTCAGTTAAGAACAAATTCTTATTTTCAATGACAGCCTAGGAACAGTGGGTTAAATGCCTGTTCAGGGACAGAACAACAGATTTGTACCTTGTCAGATCGGGGATTTGAACTTGCAACCTTTCAGTTATTAGTCCCACGCTCTAACCACTAGGCTACCCTGCCGCCCCAAATACACACTATACACATAGACGCACCCCCTCCCCTCCCCAACCACACACACACACAATAAAGCATGCACTCTAGATAATTTGTGCAAACAAGACATCTCTCTAGGTGTTTGTTGGTCAGTTAGTTCACTACACAGACACACACACACTCTCTCTCACACTCGCTCACTCTCACAACACAATAAACAATGTACGGTGGTAATATTGTGTGTTTATTTACAATGAAGTCATCTTTGGGTCTGTAAAAATTCCCCTGCACCGCAAAAGAAAGAAAGACGGGGGTGTGGCGTCAACATTTAATTTCAACTTGCAATACCACCTACCCTCTAACACCAATAATTGCATATCTAGCCTGTCAAACCATAGATTTTACAGAGGGCCACTGCTGCTTCTCAACCTGCCCTTCTCACCCCACTGCCTCTCCCAGGCCTTAAATTATGGATCACGTGCGGTAAGCCTTCAGATGGGAGATGAAAGAGCAGAGAGGACCGCTCCCTGACAGTAATTGCTGCTCACTCAAGAACATGCAGGAGTACATGTGTACCTGCAAGAGCGTTAATAAAATATGTGAGAGTGAGCGAGTGTGAGAGAGAGTGTGTGTGTGTGTCTGTGTTGTGAACTAACTGACCAACAAACACCTAGAGAGATGTCTTGTTTGCACAAATTATCTAGAGTGCATGCTTTATTGTGTGTGTGGTTGGGGGTGTCTATGTGTATGCTTGTGTGTGTGTGTCAGTCAAAGTGCGTAGTATGAGTATACGAACTGACTAACGAATAGCTAGAGAAATGTCGGTGTGCATAAATGCTCATGAGTGTATGCTTCAATACATGTGTGTCTGTGTGTAGTATGAGTATTCCAACTGAGGGACAAATACCTAGAAAAATCTGCACAAATCTGTGTGTACAAATGTGTGCGCATGTGTAGTATACGTTATGTTTGGATCTCGGGTATATAGCTGCCTGGCAGTGTGTTTACAGACCCAGTGCTAATAAGGGGAGTGTGTGGCCTTGTGCAGAAGGGCACATCACAGAGTGACATGCAGACTGCAGGGGGGATTCTCTCTCCATGCTGTCCACTTCATGCTCTGTGCAATTGCTAAAATAGCTCCCAGGCTAAATAAATTGTATGAAACACACACAGCATCCTCTCACTTTCTTGTGCATGTAAGCTGCCTACACAGGAAAAACTGATTAATATGGATATGCACCCTGATGAAAAAAAAACAGCATAGGCTGGTGAGCAGCCTTTGTTGTGATTTTGCTGGTGACCAACCTTCGCTGTGTTCTGGACACTGGTGACCAGCATGCCTGTCAACCACAAAACCAGCATCAACGCACATTATGCTGGCTTGCAAATCCAGCCTGAGAATTTGAACTTTAATTCACCCACAATCTGCATACAGAATTACTGCCAGCGATGAATTTATGAGACTACCTAAACCATCTAAACTAGAACAATCATTTCAGTAACGGGTGCAATAAGTCCAACTAACATATTGGATTAGGTTTGAAAAATGTACCTTATTTATCTTTGTGTAGCATCTCAACAAAGAGAGAAGTTTGTCCGGCTCAGTGTAATGCCTCAAACGTAAATTGTCCGCCACAGTGAAATGGCTACTTCTATGGGAATTATTGAGGAGGCGTACCACACCTTAATTCAAACTATTCAAACTAATTAGAAATTGAAACATAATTAGCAGACAGAGTGCCTTGGTTTGAGGGCAGCGCGGGTTAACTGCGTAACAATCACATTTTGGAACAATGAGCGCATTCTGACATCACTCACATAAAAAAACTTATGCTGGGTGGACCTTTAGAGGTACTTTGAACTCACACGTGAAAAGGTAAAAACAATTTTTTATCTTGTTTTATTTATTTCACCTTTATTTAACCAGGTAGGCAAGTTGAGAACAAGTTCTCATTTCATTTACAACTGCAACCTGGCCAAGATTAAGCAATGCAGTTCTACACATACAACAACACAGAGATACACATGGAGTAAACAAACACACAGTCAATATTACAGTAGAAAAACAAATCAATATACAATGTGTCCAAATGAGGTAAGATAAGGAAAGTAAATAGATAAGATAAATAAATAATTACGGTGGGGGATGAGGTAGTTGGTTGGACTATTTACAGATGGGCTATGTACAGGTGCAGTGATCTGTGAGCTGCTCTGACAGCTGTTGCTTAAAGCTAGTGAGGGAGATAAGTGTCTCCAGTTTCAGTGACTTTTGTAGTTCGTTCCAGTCATTGGCAAGGCGGCCAAAGGAGGAATTGGCTTGACCAGTGAGATATACCTGCTAGAGCGCGCGTGCTATGGGTGGGTGCTGCTATTGTGACCAGCGAGCTGAGATAAGGCGGGGCTTTACCTAGCAGGGACTTGTAGATGACCTGGAGCCAGTGGGTTTGGCGACGAGTACGAGAGCGTACAGGTCGCAGTGGTGGGTAGTAAATGGGGATTTGGTGACAAAACGGATGGCACTGTGATAGACTGCATCCAGTTTGTTGAGTAGAGTATATGAGGCTATTTTGTAAATGACATCGACGAAGTCGAGGATCGGTAGGATGGTCAGTTTTACAAGGGTATGTTTGGCAGCATGAGTGAAGGATGCTTTGTTGCGAAATAGGAAGGCAATTCTAGATTTAATTTTTGATTGGAGATGTTTGATGTGAGTCTGGAAGGAGTAGTTTAGAATCTAACCAGACACCTAGGTATTTGTAGTCGTCCACATAATCTAAGTCAGAACCGTCCAGAGTAGTGATGCTGGACGGGCGGGCAGGTGCGGACAGTGATTGGTTGAAGAGCTTGCATTTAAGAGCAGTTGGAGGCCACGGAAGGAAAGTTGTATGGCATTGAAGCTCGTCTGGAGGGTAGTTAACACAGTCCAAAGAAGGGCCAGAAGTATACAGAATGGTGTCGTCTGCGTAGAGGTGGATCAGAGACTTACCAGCAGCAAGAGTGACATCATTGATGTATACAGAGAAGAGAGGCGGCCCAAGAATTGAACCCTATGGCACTCCCATAGAGACTGCCAGAGGCCCGGACAACAGGCCCTCCAATTTGACACACTGAACTCTATCGGAGAAGTAGTTGGTGAACCAGGCGAGGCAATCATTTGAGAAACCAAGGCTGTTAAGTCTGCCGATAATGATGAGGTGATTGACAGAGTCGAAAGCCTTGGCCAGGTCAATGAATACGGCTGCACAGTAATGTCTCTTATCGATGGCGGATATGATATTGTTTAGGACCTTGAGCGTTGCTGAGGGGTACCCATGACCAGCTCTGAAATTAGATTGCATAGCGGAGAAGGTACGGTGGGATTCAAAATGGTCGGTAATCTGTTTGTTAACTTGGCTTTCGAAGACCTTAGTTTGGGTCAAGAGTGTCTCCCCCTTTGAAGAGGGGGATGACCGCAGCTGCTTTCCAGTCTTTAGGGAATCTCAAACGACCCGAAAGAGAGGTTGAATAGGCTAGTAATAGGGGTTGCTATAATTTCGGCAGATAATTTTGGAAAGAAAGGGCTGATTTGTAGGGGTCCAGATTTTGCAGCTCATTCAGAACATCAGCTAACTGGATTTTGGAGAAGGAGAAATGGGGGAGGCTTGGGCGAGTTGCTGTGGGGGGTGCAGGGCTGTTTACCGGGGTAGGGGTTGCCAGGAGGAAAGCATGGCCAGCCGTAGAAAAATGCTTATTGAAATTCTCAATTATAGTGGATTTATCGGTGGTGACCGAGTTTCCTATCCTCAGTGCAGTGGGCAACTGGGAGGAGGTGCTCTTATTCTCCATGGACTTTACAGTGTCCCAGAACATTTTTGAGATTGTGTGATAGGAAGCAAATGTCTTCTTGTAAAAGCTAGGCTTTGCTTTCCTGACTGCCTGTGTATATTGGTTCTTAACTTCCTTGAAAAGTTGCATATCACGGGGGCTGTTCGATGATAATGCAGAATGCCACAGGATGTTGTTGTGCTGGTCAAGGGCAGTCAGGTCTGGAGAGAACCAACGACCATATCTGTTCCTGATTCTAAATTGCTTGAATGGGGCATACTTATTTAAGATAGTGAGGAAGGCACTTTTTAAAGAATAAGCAGGCATCCTCTACTGACGGGATGAGGTCAATATCCTTCCGGGATACCCGGGCCAGGTCGATTAGAAAGGCCTGCTAGCTGAAGTGTTTTAGGGAGCGTTTGACAGTGATGAGGGGAGGTCGTTTGACCGCAGACACATTATTGATGCAGGCAATGAGGCAGTGATCGCTGAGATCTTGGTTGAAAACAGCAGAGGTGTATTTGGAGGGCAAGTTGGCTAGGATGATATCTATGAGGGTGCCCGTGTTTACAGCTTTGGGGTTGTACCTGGTAGGTTCATTGTTCATTTGTGTGAGGTTGAGCGCATCAAGCTTATATTGTAGGATGGCCGGGGTGTTAAGCATGTCCCAGTTTATGTACCTAGCAGCACAAGCTCTGAAGATAGATGGGGGGCAATCAGTTCACATATGGTGTCCAGGGCACAGCTGGGGGCAGAGGGTGGTCTGTAGAAAGTGGCAACGCTAGAAGTAGAAGTTCAAATTGTTTGGGTACAGACCTGGATAGTAAGACAGAACTCTGCAGGCTATCTCTGCAGTAGATTGCAACACCGCCCCCTTTGGCCGTTCTATCTTGTCTGAAAATGTTGTAGTTAGGGATGGAGATTTCAGGGTTTGTGGTGGTTTTCCTAAGCCAGGATTCAGACACGGCTAGGACATCCGGGTTGGCAGAGTGTGCTAAAGCAGTGAATAAAACAAACTTAGGGAGGAGGCTTCTAATGTTAACATGCATGAATACAAGGCTTTTACGGTTGCAGAAGTCAACAAATGAGAGGTCCTGAGAAATAGGAGTGGCGCTAGGCACTGCAGAGCCTGGATTAACCTTTATATCCCCAGAGGAACAGAGGAGGAGTAGGATAAGGGTACGGCTAAAGGCTAAAAGGACTGGTTGTCTAGGACGTCCTGAACAGAGAGTAAAAGGAGCAGGTTTCCGGGGGCGATAAAATAGATTCAAGGCATAATGTACAGACAAAGGTATGGTAGGATGTGAACCTAGGCATTGAGTGATGATGAGAGAAATAATGTCTCTAGAAACATAATTTAAACCAGGTGATGTCATCGCATGTGTGGGTGGTGGAACTGAAGGGTTGGATAAGGTCTATTGAGCAGGGCTAGAGGCTCTACAGTGAAATAAGACAATAGACACTAACCAGAACAGCAATGGACAAGGCATATTGACATTGAGGAGAGGCATGCTTAGCCGAGTGATCATAAAGGTCCAGTGAGTAGTGAGGCTGGTTGGGGACACGGCGATTCAGACAGCTAGCCGGGGGTAGCAAGCAAGGAAGTCTGTTTATAGCCTCCTCGTGCATTTCCTTCGGTAGACCAGTCGTGATGGATTTAATTTTTTTATTTATTTTATTTAACCTTTATTTAACCAGTAAGGGCTCATTGAGATTTAAAATCTCTTTTTCAAGAGCGTCCTGGCCAAGATAGGCAGCACCAAGTCATTACAAAATTATAGACAAACAGCGTAAAAAACTACAAGTAATCTAGTAAAAACCATAGAATTCACAAGAGTATAACAAAATCATAAAACAGCAATTTAAAAACATTGACAGGTCAGGGAATCAGTCCCAAGATCCTTCATCAGTGATTTAAAAATACCAATCGGGACAAGTTCTTCCAGTTTAAAAGTATTTTGTAAGGTGTTCCAAGACGATGGAGTACATAAAAGCCCTTTTACCAAATTCAGTTCGAACATTTGGAACAGTTAGCAGGATAGAGTCCAGCGAACAAAGAGAGTACCCACCACATTTCTGAAGAATAAAAATGCCCAAATAAAAAGGTAATAAACCCAAAATGGCTTTGTAAATAAAAGTATACCAGTGACTGAGCCTACGAGTGACTAGAGAAGGCCAGCCAACCCTGGTATACAAAGTGCAGTGGTGCGTAAGGGTTTTGCAGTTTAAAATAAATCTCAAAGCGCCATGGTAAAGGGTGTCAATTGATCTCAAACATTGAGCGGAAGCATTCATATATAAAATATCCCCATGGTCTAGTAAAGGCATAAATGTAGCTGATACTAGCCTCCTTCTGGATTCAAGAAAAACAGGCGTTATTCCTAAAATAAAATCCCAATTTCAGCTTAAATTTTTTTGTAAGTTGTTGAATATGCAATTTAAAAGACAGGCTGTCATCAATTAAAATTCCAAGATATTTATATGAGGTTACAGTCTCAATCTCATTGCCCTGACAGGTAACAATAGGTGAAAGGTTCAGAGGTCTATTTCTTGCTTTAGAAAACACCATAAGTTTAGTTTTGTCAGTATTGAGGATAAGCTTCAATTGACACAAGGTATGTTGAACAGTATAAAAAGCAGTTTGCAAGTTCTGGAAAGCTTTTGTAAGAGACGAGGCACAACAGTAAATAACAGTATCATCAGCATAAAAATGAAGTTGTGCATTTTGGACATTTTTGTCTTAATTATTTATATAAATAGTGAATAAGAGAGGACCAAGTACAGAGCCTTGGGGCACACCATTACAGACAGACAATTTAACAGACGTGAGCCCATCAAATTGAGTGCACTGAGTTCTATCAGACAGATAGTTAGCAAACCATGCAACTGCATGCTCCGAAAGACCTACACTCGACAATCTCTGCCTTAGTATAGCATGATCAACTGTATCAAAAGCCTTAGAGAGATCAATAAAAAGTGAGACACAGTGCAGTGTTTTGTCAAGGGCTTCAGTGACATCGTTTAACTTCTTAGGGAGCGGCTCCTGAGGTGACGGTTTTGGAGAGTCTGGCGTGCCCAAAGTAAAATGCCTCCCACTCAGGCCCAGAAAATAGGATATACACATAATTAGTACTATTGGATAGGAAACACTCTGAAGTTTCTAAAAGTGTTAACATAATGCCTGTGAGTATAAGAGAACGGATATAGCAGGCGAAAACCCGTGGAATTTCTGTCCTGGAAAAAGTGTTTTTGACACATTGCCTCATTTTGAACCCCTCCCTATTGAAAACAGCCATTTCTGGGAGTAAGATTGCAGTACCTATTGCTTCCACTGGATGTCAACAGTCTCTAGACAGTGTTTGGTGATGTTATAGTTGCTCTGGATGGTAATAGAAGAAGAATTTTGAACTGGTCATTGGATGTAAACAGAAGAAGATGCACGTTCATGGGCTCGAGCGCGCTGTGGTTTTTTCCTTTCCTATCGTCCAGTTTATAATCCGGTTGAAATATTATAGTAAATATACATAAAAGTGTTCCTAAGGATACATTATCAATGATGTTTGATTGTTCTTGGACAAGTGTATAGGTATAGGTTGAACGCGTTCTCTTCACGGTTCAATGGGCGATTTAACAGATATACAAGTGGTTCAGCTATGAAATCAGCTGCCAGATTTAAAAAGCAGGGATCCAAAAGATCAGGACCTGCAGGCTTTCTCTGATCTAAGGATTTCAGGGCTTTATGTACCTCCTGCACTGAGAATGGCAAAAAGCTAAAAGTTTGACCAGCTCTCACTGGTTCAACCACATAGGGTTGTACAATGTCAGAGGACACTGAATCAAATAGCCTACCAGATGATACAACGTGCTCATTGAAACATTTCAGCACTTCAGTTTTGTCATATACAGCAACCAAGTCCTTCAATACACATGGCAGTAATTCATTAACATCACTGTTTCCAGACATAGACTTTCAAGGGTCATTTAGGTTATCAGTAGTAACATACATAAAATATTCAGACTTGGCCTTCCTGAGAAGAAAATAACACTTCTTTCGTAACTGCCTAAAAATAAGCCAATCAGCATCAGAACATGATGTCCTTGCTTTAGCCCAGGCTAGATTACGTTCGTGAATAATACCAGACAGCTCAGAAGAAAACCATGGATTATCCCGCCCTTCAACCCTGAACCTGCGGAAGGGGGCATGTTTGTTTACTATTTGGAAAAAAAACATAATGAAAGAATTTCCAGGCAGTTTCCACATCAGGGATAAGCTCAATCTTGCTCCAGTCAAAATAAAACAAATCATGATGGAAAGCCTGCTCATTAAAACACTTTCTCTTACAACAATTTCTCTTACGAATAAAACGTGGATTTGTCTTAGGAACCTTATTATTTCTAACAGCAACAACAGCACAATGGTCACTTAAATCATTACAAAAAACACCAACCGCAGAATATTTATGTGGAACATTTGTCAATATCAAATCAATCAGGGTAGATTTATCAGGGCATTTGAGATTTGGGCGAGTGGGTGAGTTAATCAACTGGGTAAGATTCATAGAATTACTAAACATTTTTAAATCATCAGCGGCTTTAACCAACACCAGTTGAGATCACCAATCAAGATCATTTCACTGTAAAGAAGTTTAGACTTAAGGTGCGTCAGGATTAGTGGGGTTCCGTGTGGTAAAGGGGACCAGTCCAATTGGCAAAATAGGTATAGTGGCCCAAGAAATTGTCCGATGGATCTATTTAGCTAACAGCCGATATGCTCTAGACAGCTAACGTTAGCGGGCCGCAGTTAGCAGATGGGCGTTCAGGTGACGTTGCGACGGAGGGCCGGTTGAATAACCCCCTTGGGCAGATAACGTCGGTAGTCCAGTCGTGAAGGCCCGGTTGGGCTCCGCACCGGCAGTAAAAACGGGTCCGGATAGGTGTTGTAGCCCAGGAGTGGCTGATGGGACTCTTCAGCTAGCCGGAAGATGGGCATAGCATGGGCTAGCTTCAGGCTAATTGGTGCTTGCTCCGGGACCGACGTTAGCCAATAGTCACTTGGATAGCAGCTAGCTAGCTGCAAGATCCAGGTGAAAATGTCCAGAGCTTGCGGTAGGAATCCAGGGAATTGAAAATGAGAGTTAGGGTGATGTCTCCCAATCCCCTTGATAATTCCACCTCCTGAATCCAAGTGTTTGATATGGGGGAGGGGATCAGTTTTGACTGTTCATGACCACTCGGGGCTCCCGGGTGGCACAGCGGTCTATGGAACTACATCTCAGCGCAAGAGGCGTTACTACAGTCCCTGGTTTGAATCCAGGCTGTATCTCATCCAGCCGTGATTGGGGGTCCCATAGGGCGGCGCACAGCCTCCGTCATTGTAAATAAGAATTTGTTCTTAACTGACTTGCCTAGTTAAATAAAGGTTAAATAAATAAAATTATCAAATATTCATATTCAATGCATTCAAATTCAATTCCCCATTTCATACTCATAGCTAGCAATAATTATTTGATTGAGTAAAACGGAGTGGCAAGGGTGGCAAAGCTAGCTAGCATTTACCATAGCAGCTAGCTAAGCCCCTGGCAATGTTAACAGGTTTTCCAACTTGGTCAATAAACGTTACAAAAACAAAGATAAACTCATAAAACATTTAGTTTACAATGGCAACTATCTCACTATTTTAAGACTGACATTACACTTGTGCACATTACGAACATTTAACAACATGACAAATTAAGAGACAGAAACATGATGAAATTCCTTCCATTTTGGCTGCACAGCCACAGGAGGAGCGTGTGAGAGGTGAGAGTTCATTGAAATGCCGTCTTCCTTGTGACCTCACGATACAAAAATAGTCTAAATAAACTTTTAAATGAAACTTTCTGTTCACTATTTTATGACTGCAAGTGTACATTTGTATATTTAAAATCACAAAATACAGTGAGGGAAATAAGTATTTGACCCCTCTGCAAAACATGACTTAGTACTTGGTGGCAAAACCCTTGTTGGCAATCACAGAGGTCAGACGTTTCTTGCAGTTGGCCACCAGGTTAGCACACATCTTAGGGGGATTTTGTCCCACTCCTCTTTGCAGATCTTCTCCAAGTCATTAAGGTTTTGAGGCTGACGTTTGGCAACTCGAACCTTCAGCTCCCTCCACAGATTTTCTATGGGATTAAGGTCTGGAGACTGGCTAATATACTTCTTCTTTAGCCACTCCTTTGTTGCCTTGGCTGTGTGTTTTGGGTCATTGTCATGCTGGAATACCCATCCACGACCCATTTTCAATGCCCTGGCTGAGGGAAGGAGGTTCTCACCCAAGATTTGACGGTACATGGCCCCGTCCATAATCCATTTGATGCGGTGAAGTTGTCCTGTCCCCTTAGCAGAAAAACACCCCCAAAGCATAATGTTTCCACCTCCATGTTTGACGGTGGGGATGGTGTTCTTGGGGTCATATGCAGCATTCCCCCTCCTCCAAACACGGCGAGTTTAGTTGATGCCAAAGAGCTCCATTTTGGTCTCATCTGACCACAACACTTTCACCCAGTTGTCCTCTGAATCATTCAGATGTTCATTGGCAAAATTCAGATGGGCATGTATATGTGCTTTCTTGAGCAGGGGGACCTTGCGGGCGCTGCAGGATTTCAGTCCTTCACGGCGTAGTGTTTTACCAATTGTTTTCTTGGTGACTATGGTCCCAGCTGCCTTGAGATCATTGACAAGATCCTCCCGTGTAGTTCTGGGCTGATTCCTCACCGTTCTCATGATCATTGCAACTCCATGAGGGGAGATCTTGCATGGAGCCCCAGGCTGAGGGAGATTGACAGTTATTTTGTGTTTCTTCCATTTGCGAATAATCGCACCAACTGTTGTCACTTTCTCACCAAGCTGCTTGGCAATGGTCTTGTAGCCCATTCCAGCCTTGTGTAGGTCTACAATCTTGTCGCTGACATCCTTGGAGAGCTCTTTGGTCTTGGCCATGGTGGAGAGTTTGGAATCTGATTGATTGATTGCTTCTGTGGACAGGTGCCTTTTATACAGGTAACAAACTGAGATTAGGAACACTCCCTTCAAGAGTGTGCTTCTAATCTCAGCTCGTTACCTGTATAAAAGACACCTGGGAGCCAGAAATCTTTCTGATTGAGAGGGGGTCAAATACTTATTTCCCTCATTAAAATGTAAATAAATTTATAAAAATCTTCACACACGTTTTTCTGGAACTTTTTGTTGTTATTCTGTCTCTCGCTGTTCAAATAAACCTACCATTAAAATTATAGACTGATCATTTCTTTGTCAGTGGGCAAACGTACAAAATCAGCAGGGGATCAAATACTTTTTCCCTCACTGTATAGAATGTATTAAATAAGATAGAAAAATCGCAAATTATACATTACGACAGCAGGTATAAAACTAACAATGACTCAATAATCCATGCCTTCTTGGAATGCTATAAAGTCCAAAAGTTATGGGCGGTTAAAAAGTTGGCTGTCAGAAGTAGTACAATAGAAATGTACTTTTAATCCGTCTGTCTGCATATTTTAAAACATGGCATATGAGGGTACAGTGAGATACCCGATGGAGTGAACGGTACTTTTCTCGTCAATCATCTTGAAAAAACATATACTTAAAGACTGGAAGTCAACCAATCCTTCATCGTTACAACAATGGAAAGGTCAAATGCTTTATTATCTAAATGTTGAAAGTGTGCGTGGGTGACAGAGGGAAACAAAATGGAGCAGTTTGAGGCCATGTGGCGGAGAGTGATGCGGGTGCTAGAGTTGGGAATGTGAGCAGGTGGGTCTGGGCAGTTGTGATGTTGTTAATGTTTGTGTGTGTCTGTATGCTGTCGTTTGTATGTGTATGTTTTGTATTGTAAAAAATGAATAAATCTTACCAACAAAAAATGAAGCCAAAATAATTCTGGGCTGACCTCTCACTGACCTCTCACCTGCAGCAGATATCTGTATATAATGACTTAAGACTTATTTTGGACAGATTTTGGCAAGAGTCAAACCTCTTGCTTCGACTCTTCCTCTCTGTCTGCAGTTAAAACTGTGTTTTGACATTGGGCTATTTATAAAAATGTCTTGTCAACAGGAAGCAGTTTTACGAATATAAATTGATATTTCAACATACGTTTCTAATGGTATTGTACTTAATCAGGTAAAAACTGGTGAATGAGTCCAAAAATGTGCTGCGATTTTTTTATTTTGATGATATACCAGAAATCACCAAAACGGGTTATTCACTCATGTAACGTTAGCTAGCGAGCTAGCCCTTGAGACAATGTCAACACGTTTTACAACTCGGTCAATTAACATTTCAAAATTCTCATAAAACTCATGAATCATTTAGTTAACAATGTTAGCTATTTCACTATTTACATTGTACTTTTGCATATTACAAAAACAGTGGCAGGTAGCCTAGTGGTTAGAGCGTTGGGCCAGTAAGGTTGCTGGATCGAATCCCCAAGCTGACAAGGGAAAAGTCTGTTGTTCTGCCCCTGAACAAGGCAGTTAACCCACTGTTCCCCGGTAGGCTGTTATTGTAAATAAGAATTTGTTCTTAAAGGAAAATGTCACTATTTAGAACAGTCATCTGTAATTTTGATGTAAATGGCATTTTAGAAAGTTCCAGACAGTTTTCTGGGAATTTCACTTGTTTTTGAGAAACTTACCCCACCAGCAATTGACTTCCTGAGCCTCATTCTGGAGTTTCAATGCGTCCAAAAAGCATGAACAAAGGCAAAGAAAACACCCAAATACGTCCTTTTACAAACGCCAAAGCTCTCAGTATCGTGATGCAGGTCTTTAGATGTTGTACACAATTGTGTCATACCGAACTTCATCCGCAACATTATAATCCATTTTGTTGAACTCAAGCAATCATTTCTGCCGTGCATGCGTGTACTTTCTTGTTCCTCTCGCTACTACGTGAGTGTAAGTAGGGGGTGTGCTACCAGCACAGGTCGCTAGCTATCTAGTTATGTTGTCAGTCACTCATTCACGAGATCAGCCAGGTGATAACAAGGGGACTGAAGTATTTTTTGTTGTTAGATTATTTGCTGAATATTGTTGAAAATGGTGCGCCGCACCTGTCTAAGACCAGCAGAAATTGATATCGAGGTAATAGACATGCTATAAAGTTAGCTAGCTGGCAAGCTAGCTAATAAATGAAGTAGCATCACTGATGAAAGGGGGAACACTGAGTCTGTTGTTATTTAGCTTATGTTAGCTGAAAGTTTGCTTGCTACCTAGCCAATCTGTGTGTTTCGGGGTAGGGTAAACAACTAGCTATTTTCAGGTTGTTTTGTGCTTTACTATTGTTATATCATTCTGCAAAACATGTAATTTGCCAACATTAGATGGCATTAGGTGTTTTAACATATCCCCTGTATGATTCGGATCCTGTAGCTTTTGTTTGGTTACCCTGATTAGCTAGTTATAGTTAGGTCAATAAAACATGAGTGAAATGCAATGTTGTACCCTGGCAAGTCACGTGGAACTTTTTGTCCATTGTAAACAACGATACCTAGCTAGCTTGCTAACATCATGTAGAATGTGCGTCTCCCAAATCACATCCCGAAACAGTTATGTACAGGTCTTGTAAAAGCAAAACATGTTTTGTATAAATCTCACCATTGCTCCCGGGAACCGAATTTCATATGTGAAAACACCACTAAATTGAAAAACATGAGCTGGAGTTAGATACAATGCAACTGTATTGTTTAGTGATACCATGGTTCTATTTTTGGGAAGGCTAATGTGTAGAATACATAAAAGTGTGGGACCCTGGCTAGGGTGGATCCAGTTGTGTTTTACACTTATCTATGTTATGCAGGCTGATGTTGGCGGCAGCACAGAAATTAATGGATTGCCTATTGTTACTGAGATATTCAGTGTACCACAATCAACTACTCAACTAACTCCAAGCAAAAGCCAACCTGGAACCCATGGAACAACTGCATCATCAGTGCCTGTAGATATCACATAACTGAGATTGCTGCTCTCCAGTCCACAGCAAGCAAACCCACACACAACGTGTTCCACCTCAGAGGCCTACCACGCTTTGCCCTTTACCACCCTGGCAAGAGCAATGGTAATATTTGTTTTTAATTATCAGAAATAATAATGTGCATACTGCTTATCAAAACAGTTATCAATAATGATTTTGCTTACATGTACAGTACATACCTACTCGTTTCAGGGTTTTTCTATATTTTTACTATTTTCTACATTGTAGAATAATAATGAAGACTTCAAAACAAGAAATAATACATGGAATCATGAAGTAACCAAACAAGTTTTAAGAAAATATATTTTATATTTGAGATTCTTCAAAGTAGCCACCCTTTGCCTTGATGACAGCTTTGCACATTCTTGGCATTCTCTCAACCAGCTTCATGAGGTTGTTATTTGGTGGAATTTCTTAATTTCCTTCCTACTGCATTTGAGCCAATCAGTTGAGTTGTGACAAGGTAGGGGTGGTATACAGAAGATAGCCCTATTTGGTAAAACACCAAGTCCATATATGGCAAAACAGCACAAAAAGCAAAGAGAAACGACAGTCCATCATTACTTTAAGACCTGAAAGTCAGTCAATCAGGAACATTTCAAGAAGTTTGAAAGTTTCTTCAAGTGCAGTCGCAAAAACCATCAAGCGCTATGAGGACCACCACAGGAAAGGAAGACCCAGAGTCACCTCTGCTGCAGAGGCTAAGGTCATTAGAGTTACCAGCCTCAGAAATTGCAGCCCAAATAAATGCTTCACAGAGTTCAAGTAACGGACACATCTCAACATCAACTGTTCACCGATAAGAAGAACAGACTTGCCTGGGCCAGGAAACATGAGCAATGGACATTAGACCGGTGGAAATCTGTTGTTTGGTCTGATGAGTCCAAATTTGAGATTTTTGGTTCAAAGCACCGTGTCTTTGTCAGGCGCAGAGTGCATGTGTGGTTCCAACTGTGAAGCATGGAGGATGAGGTGTGATGGTGTGGGGGTGCTTTGCTGGTGACACTGTCAGTGATTTATTTAGAATTCAAGGCCCACTTAACCAGCATGGCTACCACAGCATTCTGTAGCGATACGCTATCCCATCTGGTTTGCGCTTAGTGGGGCAATAATTTGTTTTTCAACAGGACAATGACCCAACACACCTCCAGGCTGTGTAAGGGCTATTTGACCACAAAGGAGAGTGATGGAATGCTGCATCAGATGACCTGGCCTCCACAATCACCCGACCTCAACCCAATTGAGATGGTTTGGGATGAGTTGGACCGCAGAGTGAAAGAAAACCAGCCAACAAGTGCTCAACATATTGCTGGTTGAGAGAATGGCAAGAGTGTACAAGCTGTCATCAAGGCAAAGGGTGATTTGTTTAACACTAAATTACTAAATGATTTATTATGTGTTATTTCATAGTTTCAATGTCTTCACTCTTATTCTAGTAAAAATAAAGCAACACCCTTGAATGAGCCGGTGTGTCAAAATTTTTCACTGGTACTGTATAAAAGACTGATTTGGCATTGTTGTCTTGTTGCTTATGTTTTATGTCACAGTAAATCTCAAGTGAATTGACCCCTGCTCCAAGTCAGACAGAACCAACCTATGAAGTTGCATCCCAAGTGATTACATTGTACTATTAAAAGCTTTTTGGTTCTCATCATGTGTTATAGTTTGTAGACCTTACACCTTAGATCAGTGTTTCCCAACTCTGATTCTCAAATACACCCAAAATCACACATATGTATTGTAGCCCCGGACAAAGTTTTGCAATGGTCACGGATTCTATTCTGTACTTCTGACCACATCTAATGACTAAAACCACACAACTACTGACAACAAGAACAGATTTTCTGACCACAACCACACACCTACTGATCACTACCACACAACATCTGAACACAACCACACAACAACTGACCACAACCACACAACTTCTGACCACACAACTACTGACCACACAACAAGTGATCACAGCACAACTACTGACCACAACAACTGACCACAACACAACTTCTGACCGCACAACTACTGAACTGACCACATAACTACTGACCACATCCACACATCTGACCACAGACACACACTTGCTGACCACATCTAGTGACCACATAACTACTGAGCACAACACCAAAACATCTGACCAGATCTAGTGACTACAATAACACAACTTGTGAACATTACCACACAACGTCTGACCACAACCACACAACTTCTGACCACAACCACACAACTACTGACCACAACAACAAAACATCTGACCAGATCTAATGACTACAATAACACAACTTGTGAACATTACCACACAACTTCCGACCACAACCACACAACTTCTGACCACACAAGTATTGACTACACAACTTCTGACCACAACCACACCACTACTGACCACAACCACACAACTACTTACCACAATCACACCACTTCTGGCCACAACCACAAAACTTCTGACCACATCTAGTAACCACAACTACTGACCACAACTCCACAATGACTGACCACAACCACTAAAACGACTGACCACAACGACAACACGACTGACCATAACTGACCAATCAACTGCTGATGACAATCACTGACCAACACCACACTACTTTTGATCATAACCACACTTATACTGACCACAACCACACAACTTTTGACCACATCTAGTAACCACAACAACACAACTACTGATCACAACTCCACAATATCTGACCCACAAATAGACAAACTACTGACCATAAACATACAACAACTGACCACAACCACACATCTGACCACAACCAAACAACTACTGAGCACAACCACATGACCTCTGACCACAACTACTCAACTACTGACCAAGTCTAGTGACCACAAACACACAACTACTGTCCACAACCCCACTGTGTCTGACCACAACCACCAACAACTATACCACAACCACACAAATACTAACTACAACCACACAACTTCTGACCACACAATAAGTGATAACAACATGTCCACTGACCACAACAACACAACGAGACCGAAACCACATAACTACTGACCACGACAACGGACCATAACTACTGACCACAATCACACAACAACTGACCACAACCACACACCTGCTGACAACATCTGGTGAACACAACAACACAACTTCTGACCATACAACTACTTATCACTCAACGGCTGACCACAATTTACAGGCCACAACTACTGACCACAACCACAAAACTTCTGACCAGATCTACTGACTACAAAAACAAAACGTGTAAACATTACCACACAACATCTGACCACAACCACACAACTTCTGACCACAACCACACAACTTCTGACCACACAACAAGTGATCATTACACAACTACTGACCACAACAACACAACTAGACCAAAACCACACAACTACTGACCACAACAACTGACCACATCAACTGCCCAAACCACATAACTTTTGAACACATCTAGTGACCACAACCACACAACTACTGACCACAACCCCACAATGTTTGACCACAACCACAAAATTACTGACCACAAATGTACAACTTCTGACCACACAACTTCTGACCACACAACAGCTGACCACTCAACTGCTGACACAACTTCTGACCACATCTAGTGACAACAAAAACACAACAACTGACAACAACCCAAGATTTTCTGACCACAACAACACCACTATTAACTACAAACGTACAACTTCTGACCATATATAGTGACCACAAACACACAACTACTGACCACAACACCACAGTATCTGACCACAACCACAACACTACTGACCGAACCACACAACAACTGACCAAAACCACACATCTTCTGACCACTCAATTGCTGACCACAATTACTGACCACAACCACACAACTTCTGACCACAACCAAACAACTACTGAGCACAACCACATGACCTCTGACCACAACTACTCAACTACTGACCAAGTCTAGTGACCACAAACACACAACTACTGTCCACAACCCCACTGTGTCTGACCACAACCACCCACAACTATACCACAACCACCAAATACTAACCACAACCACACAACTTCTGACCACACAATAAGTGATAACAACATGTCCACTGACCACAACAACACAACCAGACCGAAACCGCATAACTACTGACCACGACAACGGACCATAACTACTGACCACAATCACACAACAACTGACCACAACCACACACCTGCTGACCACATCTGGTGAACACAACCACACAACTTCTGACCATACAACTACTTACCACTCAATGGCTGACCACAACTACAGGCCACAACTACACAACTTCTGATCAGAATGTCACAACTACTGACCACAACCACAAAACATCTGACCAGATCTACTGACTACAAAAACAAAACGCGTAAACATTACCACATAACATCTGACCATAACCACACACCTGCTGACCACATCTGGTGAACACAACCACACAACTTCTGACCATACAACTACTTACACTAAACGGCTGACCACAACTACAGGCCACAACTACACAACTTCTGATTAGAATGTCACAACTACTGACCACAACCACAAAACTTCTGACCAGATCTACTGACTACAAAAACAAAACGTGTAAACATTACCACACAACATCTGACCACAACCACACAACTTCTGACCACAACCACACAACTTCTGACCATACAACAAGTGATCACAACACAACTACTGACCACAACAACACAACTAGACCAAAACCACACAACTACTGACCACAACAACTGACCACATCAACTGCCCAAACCACACAACTTTTGAACACATCTAGTGACCACAACCACACAACTACTGACCACAACCCCACAATGTTTGACCACAACCACACAATTACTGACCACAAATGTACAACTTCTGACCACTCAACTGCTGACACAACTTCTGACCACATCTAGTGACAACAAAAACACAACAACTGACAACAACCCAAGATTTTCTGACCACAACCACACCACTACTAACTACAAACGTCCAACTTCTGACCACAAACACACAACTTCTGACCATATATAGTGACCACAAACACACAACTACTGACCACAACACCACAGTATCTGACCACAACCACAACACTACTGACCGAACCACACAACAACTGACCAAAACCACACATCTTCTGACCACGCAACTACAGGCCACTCAACTGCTGACCATAACCACTGGCCACAACCACATTACTTCTGACCACAACCACTCCACTACTGACCACAACCACACATCTAAGGACCACAACCACACAACTTCTGACCACACAACTACTGACCACACAACACAGCTAGACCACAACCACTTAACTACTGACCATGAGAACAGACCACAACTATTGACCACAACCACACAACAACTGACAAAAACCCCACACCTGACCACACGACTTTTGACCACACGTGATCACAACACAACTACAGACCACAACCACACAGCTTCTGACCACAGAAGTACTGACCATTTAACTGCTGACCACAATTACCGGACACAACCACACAACTTCAGACCACAGCATTTTTTTATCACATCTAGTCACCACAACCACAAAACTACTGATCACAACGTCACAATATCTGACCACAACCACACAAACTATTGACCACAACAATACTGACCATAACCAAACAACTTCTGACCATAACCATACTGATCACAACTAAACAACTTCTGGCCACATCTAGTAACGGCAACAACACAACTACTGATCACAACTTCACAATGTCTGACAACAAACACACAAACTACTGACCACAACCATTCAACTGCTGACCACACATCTACTGAACACCACATCTAGTAACCACAACATTGGTCCACAACCACACAACTACTGACAACAACCCCAGATGTTCTGACCACAACCACACAACTACTGACCACAACCACACAACTTCTGACAAGATCAGTGACAACAAAAACACAACTTCTGACCAAAACCACACAACTTCTGACCAAAACCACACAACTTCTGACCAGATCTAGTGAATACGAAAACACAACTTGTTAACATTACCACATAACTTCTGACCACAATCACAAAACTACTGACCAAAACCACACAACTGATGACCACAACTACTGACAAAATCCACACAACTGATGACCACAACTACTGACCACAACCACACAACTTCCGACCACAACCACACAACTATTGACCACAACCACACTATTACTGACAACAACTACACAACTACTGACCACAACCACACAACTACTGACCACAACCACACAACTTCTGACAAGATCAGTGACAACAAAAACACAACTTCTGACCAAAACCACACAACTTCTGACCAAAACCACACAACTTCTGACCAGATCTAGTGAATACGAAAACACAACTTGTTAACATTACCACATAACTTCTGACCACAATCGCAAAACTACTGACTAAAACCACACAACTGATGACCACAACTACTGACAAAATCCACACAACTGATGACCACAACTACTGACCACAACCACACAACTTCCGACCACAACCACACAACTATTGACCACAACCACACTATTACTGACAACAACTACACAACTACTGACCACAACCACACAACTACTGACCACAACCACACAACTTCTGACCAGATCAGTGACAACAAAAACACATCTTCTGACCAAAACCACACAAATATTGACCACAATCACACAACTTCTGCCCATACAACTACTGACCACTCAACAGATGACCACAAGCATAAAACTTCTGACCACAACCACACAAATATTGACCACAATCCCACAACTTCTGCCCATACAACTACTGACCACTCAACAGATGACCACAAGCATAAAACTTCTGACCACAACCAAACAAATTCTGACCAGATCGAGTGACAACAACAAAAACAACTTTTGAACATTACCACACAACTTAGGACCAACACCACACAATTTCTGACCGCAACCACACAACATCTGACGATAACCACACAAACTACTGACCACAACCATTCAACTGCTGACCACACATCTACTGAACAGCACATCTTGTAACCACAACATTGGTCCACAACAACACAGCTACTGACAAGAACAGTGACAACAAAAACACAACTTCTGACCAAAACCACACAACTTCTGACAAAAAACAACTTTTGAACATTACCACACAACTTCGGACCAAAACCACACAACTTCTGACCAGATCTAGTGAATACGAAAACACAACTTGTTAATAATTCAACTTTTGGATTTTGCTAGCGCCCCACCACTCCCTAACAAGTTAACACAGTGTCCAAAGAAGGGCCAGAAGTATACAGAATGGTGTCGTCTGCGTACAGGTGAATCAGAGACTCCCCTGCAGCAAAAGCGACATCATTGATGTATACAGAGAAGAGAGTCGGACCAAGAATTGAACCCTGTGGCACCCCCATAGAGACTGCCAAAGGCCCGGACAACAGGCCCTCTGATTTGACACACTGAACTCTATCAGAGAAGTAATTGGTGAACCATGCGAGGCAGTCATTTGAGAAACCAAGGCTGTCGAGTCTGCCGGTAAGGATGTGATGATTGACAGAGTCGAAAGCCTTGGCCAGATCAATGAAAACGGCTGCACAATAATGTCTCTTATCGATGGGAGTTATGATGTCATTTAGGACCTTGAGCGTGGCTGAGGTGCAACCATGACCAGCCCTGAAACCAGATTGCATAGCAGAGAAGGTACGGTGGGATTCGAAATGGTTGGTAATTTGTTTGTTAACTTGGCTTTCAAAGACCTTAGAAATTATGACTATTGTAGCTGGAAACGGCAGATTTTCTATGGAATATCTACATAGGCGCAGAGCCCCATTATCAGCAACCATCACTCCTGTGTTCCAATGTCATGTTGAGTTAGCTAATCCAAGTTTATCATTTTAAAGGGATAATTGATCATCAGAAAACCCTTTTGCAACAGCTGAAAACTGTTGTGCAACCTTTATTTAACTAGGCAACTCAGTTAAGAACAAATTCTTATTTAAAACGACAGCCTACCGGGGAACAGTGGATTTATTGTATTGTTCAGAAAAACATATTTTTACCTTGTCAGCTTGGGGATTTGATCCAACAACCTTTCAGTTACTGGCCCAACGCTCTAACCACTAGGCTACCTGCTGCCCCATTAAAGAAGCTTTAGACTAATTGAGTATCTGGAGCATCATCATTTGTGGGTTCGATTACAGGCTCAAAATGGCCAGAAACAAATAACTTTCTTCTGAAACTTGTCAGTCTATTCTTGAATTGATGAATTGACACGCAATTTTCCAATCCTCCTGAAAGTCCTAATATTAAAAACAGTCAAATACATTCTCTCTGTCGACCACACGCACTTTAAACATTTAAATAATGAAGCAAATTGAAGATAGAAGCCGCGTCTAAATGAGTTCCGAGAGCCGATCTGTTATCCAACGATTATTATTATTAACCTTGCATTATAATTATATAAAAGAAACGTCCCTTAGATATTCTCACAGATCAGAAATAAATCCTATTCATAATGAATGATAAGATGCGTGTTGCAAGCTTGATTTTTTTTTTACTAACTATATTACGTATTGGATCACAAAATATAACTTTTACATTACCATGAGGTTTACCAATACAATGGACTGACTGGGATGTGGACATACTCGGTATACATATCCCGAAAGAAAGATGATCTCACTCCAGAAAGTTAGTAAAAATAGTTAAGATCTTGTTACCATGGAAAGGAACATACCTGTATTTGTGTTTACTTTAGTCAAATCACAGTTTACCTATTTTCTTATGGTTTTGCCTACACCTAGTGACCTGTTTACATTACATGAGCAAAAGGTATTATATTTTATTTGGAATATCAAGCCAGACAAAATTAAAATGGGACTATTTATATAATGAATATTAATTCAGAGGGCAGAAATTAGAAAATTACTTCATCAATTGGAACCTTTATCAAGTGGAAGGGGGAAAAAGTAAGGAACTTGTCGTGTCAGCCCTGCATTAAAATTGTGATAAATAAAAATATAAACCAGTTTCATTTAAGGACCAAAAAATTTACAGCTGTGCCATATATACTCAGCAAAAAAAAGAAACGTCCTCTCACTGTCAACTGCGTTTATTTTCAGCAAACTTAACATGTGTAAATATTTGTATGAACATAACAATTTTCAGCAACTGAGACATAAACTGAACAATTTCCACAGACATGTGACTAACAGAAATGGAATAATGTGTCCCTGAACAAAGGGGGGTAACAGTAACAAAAGTAACAGTCAGCATGTGGTGTGGTAACCAGCTGCATTAAGTACTGCAGTACATCTCCTCCTCATGGACTGCACCAGATTTGCTAGTTCTTGCTGTGAGATGTTACCCCACCCTTCCACCAAGGCACCTGCAAGTTCCCATACATTTCTGGGGGGAATAGCCCTAGCCCTCACCCTCCGATCCAACAGGTCCCAGACGTGCTCATTGGGATTGAGATCCGGGCTCTTCGCTGACCATGTCAGAACACTGACATTCCTGCCTTGCAGGAAATCACGCAAAGAATAAACAGTATGGCTGGTGGCATTGTCATGCTGGAGGGTCATGTCAGGATGAGGCTGCAGGAAGAGTACCACATGAGGGATTCTTTCCTGTAACGCACAGTGTTGAGATTTCCTGCAATGACAACAAGCTCAGTCCGATGATGCTGTGACACACCGTCCCAGAACATGACAGACCCTCCAACTCCAAATGGATCCCGCTCCAGAGTACAGGCCTCGGTGTAACGCTCATTCCATCAATGATGAACGCGAAGTATAGGTGCCAGCCAGACTCGCGCCCGAGAAAACTTGTTGACATTTGAGGTCCCAATGCAATTTCCTGTACCTATTTGCCCTGCTTACTCCAATCTCTGAGGCTTTATATATAGACTGTTGACATCTAGTGGAAGCCATAGGTACTGCAGTCTCAGTCCTGGTAACAAATAGATTCAATAGGGAGTGTGTCTAAGAGAGCCAAAGGTCACCAGAAACTGATTTCCGGATGTTGTTCTGGGATTGATTTGCACTTTTCGCACCAAAGTACGTTAATCTCTAGGAGACAGAATGCGTCTCCTTCCCGAGTGGTATGACGGCTGCATGGTCTCCTGGTGTTTATACTTGTGTACTATTCTTTGTACAGATGAACGTGGTACCTTCAGGCGTTTGGAAATTGCTCTCAAGGATGAACCAGACTTGTGGAGGTCTACAATCTTTTTCTGAGGTCTTGGCTGATTTCTTTAGATTTTCCCATGATATCAAGCAAAGAGGCACTGAGTTTGAAGGTAGGCCTTGAAATACATCCACAAATACACTCAAATGATGTCAATTAGCCTATCAGAAGTTTCTAAAGCCATGACATTATTTTCTGGAATTTTCCAAGCTGTTTAAAGCACAGTCAACTTAGTGTATGTAAACATCTGACCCACTGGAATTGTGAATTATAAGTGAATTATATATTGTGAATTATAAGTGAAATAATCTGTCTGTAAACAATTGTTGGAAAAATGACTTGTGTCATGCACAAAGTAGATGTCCTAACCAACTTGCCAAAACTGTAGTTTCTCACCAAACAAGTTTTAATGACTCCAACCTAAGTGTATGTAAACTTCAGACTAAACTGTATATATATATATATATATATATATATATATATATATATATATATTCCACATTAACCTATATCAACAATGTTGTCAGGTTAATTAAAGTTTACTTCCCAAATAGCCTATACAGGTTTGATGTATCATCTGCCTTCGCGGAAATCCCATGTGGCTTCGACCTTAGGGATAAGTGAACCTCGTGGTGAATGTACCATAACATTTGCTCTACTGATTACACTTTTGATAATCCAGACAAACTCAATTGATCGTCTAATTCAATTTAATAAGTTACGATTTCGAACATACCTTTTCAGGTTCTTCCAAATAAATTAGACATTTTAAACTGTCCCATATTAACCTAGATGAACCAACTTCTCAGGTTAATTAAAGTGTAATTCCCAGTTGCCTATACAGGTATGATTAATCGTTATCATGAATTAATCAAGTCAATTTGCTTTTGCACATTCCTTCACGTCCAACTCCCTTATTAATGATACAGTACTGAAGGTTCATTAATATCTATAAATAGATTCAAATATTTTTTTGCAGCTTCCAATGTATTCCAAAACCATCTTTGGAAAAATAGGAAAAAAAGATGTATCCTCTCAAATGTTCTAATAATGTGCAAGCTATCAGAGGGATTGGTCCCCACTACCCGCTAATTAGTGAACCCTCAACCCTAACTTTGCCATTAGCAGAAAAACTGTAGAAATCGCATCAAACTCTCTCCAAAATCAACCTTCAGGCGTAGGCCTTGTAAAGGTTCTCTCCAGTTTAGCCCGATGTCTTGCCATCCAAGATTGGCATCGATCCAATACCGCAGTACACAGCTGAAACACAAGCAGGAAACGATAGGCATAAAGGGACTGGTGGAGAGAACCGGGAAACTAATGACAAAAGCAGATAAGGGAACAATTTTGCTAGTTATTGAACTGCGTTTTAAAACTGAACAATTAAATGTATTTGCAAGACGTATGACGATGAAAGAGCACACACTCTTTAACAAAATCATTTTCTAAAGGAACATCTTGATTTAGCCAAAACTAAATACGACAATATCCACGCCAAACTAGATAAATCTGACAAGTTATCTACAAACAGGAACGCTCAACTTGATAACATGCATGCAGTTTTGTTGAACGTTACTTAGAGTAATGTTCTACTCCAAATTCTGCAGACCGAAGATGATCAGTTAACAAACACAATGACTAAGTTGGATGACAAATCAGCAGAACTCATTGAAGTCGCTGACCAAATGAATGATGAGAAAACTCAAGTGATGAAGATGGAAATATTGATTTCTAAGCAAAGGGAGGAAATCTCATTACTGAATCTCTCGCTCTGTATTTAAAACCTCCATCTGCAAACCATGACAGATGGCTGAGACCGAAAGGAGCAAGTGCGACACTCACGTGTGACAAATCAGTACTCTAAGCTCTCAAGTGGACTCTGCAATGCAGCAGAATACCACCCTTAGGTACAATCTGGTGGAATTCCATAACGGTCATGTGCTACAGCGTGACTACCCAACCGGCACTCAAAGGAGTGAAGATGATAGAAGGTTTCAGACTTTGCCTCCCTCATGTGTCCCTCAGTCTTCTCCTCTTGGCCATTCGGCACTGAGTAATATGGCGCCTCTTCGACAACAAAGCCAAAGCTTCGCTTCTCCTCTTGTCTTTCGGACCCAATTTCCCCACAGGATGAAGCCAACCCTTTCCGCCTGCTTGGCGTGGAACACCTTGACAAATTCGTCAAGAATTTCCCCACCTTTGACCCCATTCCAGGTCAGCCAAACGATACTGAGATGTTCCTAGCTGACATAGAGGACGCATTGGATGCCATCCATCATTCCTTCAATTCTGACCAGTTTCCCAGTCCCTGCCGATGAAAAACATGGGATGGTGTTCTTGGGGTGATGAGAGGTGTTGGTTTGTGCCAGACATAGCGTTTTCCTTGATGGCCAAAAAGCTCAAATTTAATCTCATCTGACCAGAGTACCTTCTACCATATGTTTGGGGAGTCTCCCACATGCCTTTTGGCGAACACAAAGTGTTTGCTTACTTTTTCTTTAAGCAATTACTTTTTCCTGGACACTCTTCCATAAAGCCCAGCTCTGTGGAGTGTATGGCTTAAAGTGGTCCTATGGACAGATACTCCAATCTCCACTGTGGAGCTTTGCATCTCCTTCAGGGTTATCTTTGGTCTCTTTGTTGCCTCTCTGATTAATGCCCTCCTTGTCTGGTCCGTGAGTTTTGGTGGGCGGCCCTCTCTTGGCAGGTTTGTTGTGGTGCCATATTCTTTCCATTTTTAATAATGGATTTAATGGTGCTATTTGGGATGTTCAAAGTTTAGGATATTTTTTTATAACCCAACCCTGATCTGTACTTCTCCACAACTTTGTTCTTAACCTGTTTGGAGAGCTCCTTGGACTTCATGGTGCCGCTTGCTTGGTGGGGCCCCTTGCTTAGTGGTGTTGCAGACTTTGGGGCCTTTCAGAACATATACTGAGATCATGTGACAGATCATGTGACACTTAGATTGGACACAGGTGGACTTTATTCAACTAATTATGCGACTTCTGATGGTAATTGGTTGCACCAGATTTTATTTAGGGCCTTCATTGCGAAGGGGGTGAATACATATGCACGCACCACTTTTCCTATTTATTTATTTTTTACATTTTTTGAAAAAAGTATTTTTTTTCTTTTCTTTTCACTGTATGTCCATTACATGAAATCCAAATAAAAATCCATTTAAATTACAGGTTGTAATGCAACAAAATAGGAAAAACGCCAAGGGGGATGAATACTTTTGCAAGGCACTGTATCCCCACAGTATTTTACTTATTAATTGTAATACATTCCCACCTGCTCATCTGTATACAAACTAATTTAACATGAATTACACATGAATTTAGATTTTTTTACACATTAATTACACATCAATAATGCATGAATCAAGAAGATGAATTACATATTAATTAAGAAGGCACTGTATCTGTGTTTTTGCATGTACATTGATTGAGTAATTAATAAGTACATTTATCTTATTTAACCTTTATTTTACTAGGCAAGTCAGTTAAGAACAAACTCTTATTTTAAATGACGGCCTAGGAACAGTGGGTTAACTGCCTGTTCAGGGGCAGAACGACAGATTTGTACCTTGTCAGCTCGGGGATTTGGCTACCCTGCCGCCCCAAGCTACACAAAGACAAATAACGTACATAAAAAAAGGTTATTGACGTATACTTTGTAAGGGGTTATTTTTTTTGCATATCAGGAAGGATTCTTTACTGCTGTGATGGTTGTGAAGAACCATCCTGTTTTTTCCCTCGCCACGTTTTCCTTTTATGCAATGAAATGCTACACTGTTAAAAAGTTCCTGTAATTTTACGCTACACTACAGGCTACTGGTTGCAGTGAAAGTAAGGTAAACAACAACAAGTTACTGAATTCTTACAGCTGAATTTAAAGTTGACAGCGATATAATGTAGATGCTCCTGTAAGTCGCTCTGGATAAGAGTGTCTGCTAAATGATGTAAATGAAAACGGCATAGTGGGTCAATTTCCACAACTGAGAGCATTGAAGCACGAGGCTCAACTTCTCCGCTGTTTAGATCCCCTGGCTAATCAGCGTGAAGCGAACCTGTGCACATAAGTGGATACTGTGTGTGACTGTGTGCGAGCAAAGTGTTGCATCTGGCCTCTCTCAGTATCTGTATTGCTGCTCGTGGCAATGTCATTTCGCTGAGTCTACCTTTTAGGTATTATTGTTGTGAAAGGACGATATGCTACAGAGTGCTGGTTACTTGAGACTATACCTCACTTGGGATTTTAACTCACAACCTCTTGGTTGTTTATGAACTGAATTCTCTGCTATGCTACCAGGTATGTAGGTGTGACAGAGATTGGCCGCAGATTTTATGAGAATAATACATTTCTGCACTTTGCTAAAAGTTGCCCAGAATCAAATCAATAATTGTCAGATTATCTGATAACACTACCGTAAAATGAACAGTGCTCAGGGACACTTGTAGTAAAGTGTGCATAAATGCTTTGGGGATTTGAACTTGCAAGCTTTAGGGCTGAAGTGAATTCATGGATGAGCAGTGCCACCAGGTACATCTTTATTATCTTTGTGAAGATCAATCAATCACTCAATGTACATGGAAAAACACAGATATAAAAACATTTCCCCCAAAATCTACCTGGAGTTTAGCATGTTGGGGGAAAAGTTTGTTTGTTATCATCAATTAGAAAAAAAGAGTTGATGTTACTTCTCACATTTCACATGACTGGGAATACATATATGCATAAAACAAGATAGGGGCGTAGATAAGAAAACCAGTCTGGTGTGACCACCATTTGCCACATGCATTGCAACAGATCTCCTTCGCATAGAATTGATCAGGCTGTTGATTGTGGCCTGTGGAATGTTGTCCCAATCCTCTTCAATGACCCGTGCGAACTTGCTGGATATTGGCGGGAACTGGAACACTCTGTCTAAAACGTCGATTCAGAGCATCCTAAATGTGCTCAATGGGTGACATGTCTGGTGAGTATGCAGGCCATGGAAGAACTGGGACAATTTCAGCTTCCAGGTATTGTGTACAGATCCTTGCGACATGGGGCCATGCATTATCATGCTGAAACATGAGGTGATGGCAGCGGATGAATGGTTCTGCTATCTGCCCGGTACAGTTGAAACCGAAATTCATCCGTGAAGTCACACTTCGTCAGTGTGCCAGTGGCCATCAAAGGTAAGCATTTGCCCGCTGTTTCGACGCCAAACTGCAGTCAGGTCAAGGCCCTGGTGAGGATGACGAGCACGCAGATGAGCTTCCCTGAGAAGGTTTATTTTGTTGCATTAACCCACTGTTTCATCAGCTGTGCGGGTTGCTCATCTCAGACCATCCTGGATGTGGAGGTCTTGGACTGGAATGGTTACACATTGTCTGCAGTTGTGTGACAAAACTGCACATTTTAGAGTGGACTTTTATTGTCCCCAACACAAGGTGCACCTGTGTAATGATCATGCTGTTTAATCATTGATATGCCACACCGGTCAGGTGGATGGATTATCTTGGCAAAAGAGAAATGCTCAATAACAGGGATGTAAACACATTTGTGCACAGAAGTTGAAAGAAATAAGTTTTTTGTGTATATGGAACTTTTTTTTTATTTCAGCTCATGAAACATGGGACCAACACTTAACATGTTGTGTTTATATTTCTGTTCAGCATAGATAACCATCTGCAGGAAATGCAAGCAGTTTACTTAGCTAGCAAGCAAAAAGAAATTGTGTCCAGAACTAACCTTTTTTTATACTTTTTATTTCACCTTTATTTATCTAGGCAAGGCAGTTGAGAATACATTCTTATTTACAATGAAGGCCTACCAAAAGGCAAACCTCCCGCGGGGACGGGGCTGGGAATAATATATATATATATATATATATATATATATATATATATATATATATAGGACAAAACACACATCACGACAAGAGAGACAACACAACATAAAGAGAGACCTAAGACAACAGCATAGCATGGCAGCAACACATAACAACACAGCATGGTAGCAACACAACATGGCAGCAGCACGGCATAGTAGCAGCACAAAACATGGTACAAACATTACTGGCCACAGACAACAGCACAAAGGGCAAGAAGGTAGAGACAACAAAACATCACGCAAAGCAGCCACAACTGCCAGTAAGAGTGTCCGTTATTGAGTCTTTGAATGAAGAGATTGAGATAAAACTGTCCAGTTTGAGTGTTTGCTGCAGCTTGTTCCAGTCGCTAGCTGCAGCGAACTGAAAAGACGAGCGACCCAGGGATGTGTGTGCTCTGGGGACCTTTAGCAGAATGTGACTGGCAGAACGGGTGTTGTATGAGGAGGATGAGGGCTGCAGTAAATATTTCAGATAGGGGAGAGTGAGGCCTAAGAGGGTTTTCTAAATAAGCATCAACCAGTGGGTCTTGCGACAGGTATACAGAGATGACCCGTTTACAGAGGAGTATAGAGTGCAGTGATGTGTCCTATAAGGAGCATTGTTGGCAAATCTGATGGCCGAATGGTAAAGAACATCTAGCTGCTTGAGAGCACCATTGCCTGCCGATCTATGAATTACGTCTCCGTAATCTAGCAATGGTAAAATGGTTATCTGAATCAAGGTTAGTTTGGCAGCTGGGGTGAAAGAGTATGATAGAGGAAACCAAGTCTAGATTTAACTTTAGCCTGCAGTTTTGATATGTGCTGAGAGGACAGTGTATCGTCTAGCCATACTCCCAAGTACTTGTATGAAGTGACTACCTCAAGCTAAACCCTCAGAGGTAGTAATCACACCTGTGGGGAGAGGGGCATTCTTCTTATCAAACCACATGACCTTTGTTTAACACAAAATCCGTGAGGGGCCAGCTGAGTATAAGACTGTATCATCTGCATATAAATGGAGGAGATTGCTTCCTACTGCCTGAGCTATGTTGTTGATGTAAATTGAGAAGATCATGGGGCTTAGGATTGAGATGTCATATCAGCTAGAACATAAATTGGAGAACTCTCACCTTCATAGCCATTGCACATCAACACTTTGAAGCATTTCTACATTTTTCTTAAAGTAGACAGTTAGCTAACTTTAGCCAGCTGAATCCTCATGTTCATACATACACTATATATACAAAAGTATGTGGACAACCCTTCAAATTAGTGGATTCGGCTATTTCAGCCACACCCATTGCTGACATGTGTATAAAATCTCCATAGACAAACATTGGCAGTAGAATGGCCTTTCAACGTGGCACCGTTATAGGATGCCACCTTTCCAACAAGTCATTTCGTCAAATTTATGCCCTGCTAGAGCTGGCCTGGTCAACTGTAAGTGCTGTTATGTGAAATGGAAACGTCTAGGAGCAACAATGGCTCAGCCGCAAAGTGGTAGGCCACACAAGCTCACAGAACGGGACCGCCGAGAGCTGAAGAGCATAGCGAGTAAAAATCGTCTGTCCTCAGTTCCAAACTGCCTCTGGAAACAACGTCAGCACAATAACTCTTCGTTGGGAGCTTAATGAAATGGGTTTCCATGGCCCAGCAGCCACACACAAGCCTAAGATCACCATGTGCAATGCCAAGCATCGGTTGGAGTGGTGTAAAGGGAAGGGGGATACCTAGTCAGTTGTACTTCTGAATGCCTTCAACTGAAATGTGTCTTCCGGATTTAAACCAACCCCTCTGAATCAGAGAGGTGCGGGGGGCTGCCTTAATCGATATCCATGTCTTCGGCACCAGGGGAACAGTGGGTTAACTGCCTTGCTCAGGGGCAGAACTACAGATTTTACCTTGTCAGCTCAGGGATTTGATCCAGAAACCTTTCGGTTACTGACCCAATGCTCTAACCACTAGAGCTCACTGATATTGGTAACGCTTTCTCTGGAGTGATGAATCATGCTTCACCATCTGGTAGTCCAACGGATGAGTCTGGGTTTGGTGAATGCCAGGAGAACGCTACCTACCCCAATGCATAGTGCCAACTGTAATGTTTGGTGGAGGAGGAATAATGGTCTGGGGCTGTTTTTAATAGTTCGTGCTAGGCCCCTTAGTTCCAGGGAAGGGAAATGTTAAAGCTACAGCACACAATGACCTTCTAGATTATTGTGTGCTTCCAACTTTTGGCAACAGTTTGGGGAAGGCCCTTTCCTGCTTCAGCATGACAATGCCCCCGTGCACAAAGTCAGGTCCATACAGAAATGGTTTGGATAGGTGTGGAAGAACTTGATTGGCCTGCACAGAGCCCTGACCTCAACCCCATCAAATATCTTTGTGATGAATTGGAACGCCAACTGCGAGCCAGGCCTATCATCCAACATAATTTCCTGACCTCACCAATGCCTTGTGACTGAACAGAAGGAAGAGAGTCCCCGTCGCAATGTTCCAACATCTAGTGGAAAACCTTCCCAGAAGAGTGTCGGCTGTTGTAGCAGAAAAGGGGGGGACCAACTCCATATTAATGCCCATGATTTTGGATTGAGATGTTCGACAAGCAGGTGTTCACATACTTTTGGTCATGTACTGTATCTCTGTTTGCTAGCAAGATAGCGAGCTAGCTAGCTAGTCGACCAGGCCAGCTAGCTAGCTAAATAGCAAAGACCACTTATTCCTGTCTGTAAATAGCCACCAACTAGCTTGGTATTGTTAGTTGTCAAATCAAATCAACAGAAACAACCGTCAGTTAGCCTACAATCTACGGTCAAGGCCAGTGGTCCAACGCCTGCTGGTTTTCTGTTCCATCTGATAATCACGTAAAATGGAGAAACTCCCGCTAGCCTAACTGATTAAATAGTAGAGTACAAAGAGTTATCAAACATCAGGAGCCTTGAGGTAAGCGTGACTTGTTAACTTCTTAGGGAGCGGCAGCAGAGGTGACGGTTTTGGAGAGTCTGGCGTGCCCAAAAGAAAATGCCTGCCACTCAGGCCCAGAAAATAGGATATGCACATAATTAGTACTATTGGATAGGAAACACTCTGAAGTTTCTAAAACCGTCTGTGAGTATAACAGAACTGATATAGCAGGCGAAAACCCGAGGAAAATCCATCCGGATTTGCAGTTTCTTTTGTAGATTAAATTTTTCTCCAAGCTGCCTATTGCATACAATGTTATGTAGGACTGAGACTGCAGTACCTATGGCTTCCACTAGATGTCAACAGTCTTTATACAGAGTCTGGAATGTCTAGCAGTAAGCAGAACGGATAGGAAGAGGAAGTAGTCAGGGGACCACTTTTGTTTACAACGTTTGACGGGCGCAAGATTGTGAATGCGCACCACTTTATTTTCCTTTCCTATTGTTCACGTTATCGTCCGGTTTAAATATTACAGTAAATATACATAAAAGGATACCTAAGGATACATTAAAAATGATGTTTGATTTGTTTGTAGAAAGTTTATATGTAGAATTTGAACGTGTTCTCTTTGCGGTTCAATGGGCGACTCAACGGTGGATTTTATGATCATAACCAAACAGAGATTTATGGATATAATAAATGACTTTTTCTAACAAAATAACCATTGGATGTCTTCTTTGGACACTTGGGAAGCCCTCAGCAGATGTTCTTCGAAAACTAAGTGATATTTTTTAGCTCTTATATGGGTTTTGTGTGACCTGCGCTGGATATGAATTTATGCTAATGTGGAAAATATGTGGGGTGCTATCCTCAAACAATCAAATGTTGTGCTTTCGCCGTGAAGCCTTTTTGAGATCTGACAACGCTGTGATATTGCCAAGAATCAGAGCTTTTGATGACTATGCAACACTTGTATATTGATGAATGTTTAATAATTCAACTTTTGGAGTGGCCCACTAGCGCGCCGCTACTCCCTAAGTAGTTAAATTGCAAGCTACGTTAATAATGGTACCGAAGAGGATGTCTGCCGTTTTACATGCTCCTAACCAATTGTGCTATTTTGTGTTTTTTCACGTTGTTTGCACTTTCTTTTGTACATAATGTTTCTGCCACTGTTACTTATGACCGAAAAGAGCTTCTGGATATCAGAACAGCGATTACTCACATCGAACTGGCGGATATCTTTTCTTTAATGAGTCAGACGTGAAGTATTTACTGCAGGCCCAAATCCCTGTCATTCGCATGAAGAGACACTGCCAATACAGAGGACACAGATCTGGGTGCCTTGTAAGAATTCGTTGGTGAGTGGGTAACCCGCCTCTACCATCCATTCTATTGGCCAACATGCAATAAACTGGATGAGCTCAGTTCAAGACTATCCTACCAACGGGACATGAAAACCTGTAAAATCGTATATTTCAGAGTCGTGGCTGAACGACAACATAGATAAAATACAGTTGGCTGGGTTTTCCGTGCATCGGCAAGACAAAACAGCTACCTCTGGAGAGTTTTCATCTATATTAACGCTGTCGAGTGAACGCTGGCGCACCTAGTTGCCGCTGCTCGCTGCCGGAAACCTCTTTTTTAACTTTTAACTTTACAGACTCACTTTATGGTTCTATGACCTAATTGGACAGTGTAATTGCCTTCATTGGGAATACTTTTACGATTACCTTTTTTCTGAGTCTTCACAGTTAGCTCACCTGTTCTGTTCTGGTTTGAGCCTCATCTGGCGTTTTCACTGGTCGTCGATGCTGCTTAAATCTTCATCAACAATGTGGACTGGTAAGACATACTTCTTGTTTGTCTGTGCCTGGCTCTTTCTACTACCTGTTCACCTGCTAGTGACGGGTTTGCATCAGTATTCGGCCATTGACCTGCTCCGGCTGCACTGTCATCTGCCTGGACCTGCGCCGGAGGCTTTCCATCTTCATCCGGACATCGCCTTCCAGCCTCGTCCGAGATATATCCACCGAGGGTCGCGCCGGAATTTCCACCACAACAGCTCAACAGTAATAAAGTCTATCTGGTCCAGCTCGCCGCCTCTCACGTTCCACCAACCGGGCTGTTGACCAC
The DNA here is from genome assembly GCA_030435695.1 of Brachymystax lenok tsinlingensis. Taxonomy (NCBI): domain Eukaryota; kingdom Metazoa; phylum Chordata; class Actinopteri; order Salmoniformes; family Salmonidae; genus Brachymystax; species Brachymystax lenok. Next base: position 40,288,283 of record CM059804.1, on the reverse strand, counting down.
AGTGTGTTAGCCCGCCTAGCTCGGTCGGCTAGCACACCCACCAGCTGTGACAACACCACTCAACTTCGCTCTGCTCAACATCCGCTCACTGACAGACAAGGGACATTTCATCCAGGACCTCATCTCTGATCGTCACCTAGACTTTCTTTGTTTAACTGAGACATGGCAACAGCCCAACGACTTTTCTCAGCTGAATGAATCCACTCCCAGTGGGTTTGTTTACATCTGTCAACCACGTGGCTCTGGCCGGGGAGGAGGTCTCGCGACAATTTATCGTGAGAAGTGGAAAGTCTCGCCGGTGTCCGTGCCTGTCTCTAGCTCGTTTGAATCTGCTGTCTGTAAGTTGTCTGGGCCCACTCCAACCATCATTGCTACTGTCTACCGTCCCCTAAACCGAATAGTGCATTTTTAAATGATTTCTCTGCTTTTCTCACTCAGTTATCTTCTCTCTCACCAAACATAATACTGCTGGGTGATTTTAATATTCACATGGACAATATCAATCTGCCTCTTACTAAAGACTTCACTTCCTGCTTAGAGAGTTTTGGATGCCAGCAACATATTAATTTTCCCACACACTCCAAAGGACATACTCTGGATTTAATCTGCTGCTCTGGTGTCACCCCTTCTGGCCTTACAGCTGTTGAACTCCCCATAACTGACAATTTTTTACTCTCATTTACAGTCGAACTCACTCTTTCCATCTTTAAAATATCACGCCTCATTTTATTTCAGACTATAAAGAATATCAATCTCGCCACACTCACTTCAAGTATCCACTTCTTCTGCCTCCCTGACACTCACAATCTATCTACCCCTGATGATCTGGTCTCACACTACAACACTGGACTCCATAATATTCTAAATTCCCTTGCTCCGTTAAAAACCTGATCTGTTTCTTTTTCTGTCTCCGCCCCTTGGTTCACCCCCGATCTTCGTCTCTTGAAAGCCAAAGGTCGGCAACATGAACGTCTCTATAGAAAAACTGGTCTCACTATTCACAAAGAAATGTACATTAACCACATCTTACGTTATAAGGACGCTGTTGCTAGCACCAAAACCCACTATTACTCCAGTATAATCATTGCTAATAAAGGAAACTCCAAGTCACTGTTTTCCCTACTTAACAATATTACCCAACCCCAGAACTTTCTCCCCCCTCACTTGTATACAACCTCCTTCTGCAACTCCATTATGTCATTTTTACTGAAAAATCAAAACATTCACCAGCACCTTGGATCTATCCCTCACCTCAGCATCTCAGTCGACTTTCACCCATCCGCACATTCATTTTCTTCCTTCCAGCTACCCGCTATTTCAGAAATCACAGAACTTATCAGGAAATCCAAGCCTTCCACTTGTCAACTTGACCCCTTTCCCACACAACTTGTTAAAGCCTGCCTTTCCTCCCTGGTTCCCCTAATTTCTGCTATCATCCATTCCTCTCTCACTACTGGAACTGTTCCTACATCTTTCAAAACTGCTGCTATTACCCCAATTTTGAAAAAAATTGGTGCGGATCCTTCCGACTTCAACAACTTCCGTCCTATATCCAATTTACCATTCATTTCCAAAATTCTTGAAAAAATAGTTTCCTCTCAACTCCATTCTCATCTATCCCACAATAACTTGTATGAACAGTTCCAGTCCGGGTTCCGTCCACTTCATAGCACCGAAACAGCCCTTATCAAAATCACAAATGACCTCCTTATGGCAGCTGATTCTGGACTTCTTTACCATCCTCATCCTCCTCGATCTGAGTGCAGCCTTTGATACCATCAGTCACACCGTCCTCCTCAACAGGTTAACTTCCATCGGGATTAGCCACACTCCGTTAGACTGGTTCACATCTTATCTCTCTGGCCGCACTCAGTTCATTCAACTTAAATCTTTTAAATCCATTCCCTCCGCCGTCACTTCTGGTGTGCCCCAGGGCTCTGTCCTGGGGCCCCTACTTTTCATCATTTATCTCCTGCCCCTGGTCAATATCTTACACAAATTCAATATTCAATTCCACTGTTATGCTGATGACACCCAGCTCTACTTTTCGACCAAACCCTCATCCACTCTCCCGCCCACCTCCCTTACTGACTGCATCTCGGAAATAAAAACCTGGTTTTCCCAAAACTTCCTCAAATTAAACAGTAATAAAACTGAGGTTCTCCTTATTGGCACTAAATCTACTTTATCCAAAACCGACAGTTTTTGTCTTAATATTGATAACTCCTCCGTTTCACCCTCCCCACAGGTTAAGAGTCTGGGTGTCATCCTTGACAGCACATTATCTTTTCAATCGCACATTAATAACATTACACGGTCTGCCTATTTCCATCTACGAAACATCAATCGACTCCGTCCCTCCCTTACCCCCCATACTGCCGCCGTCCTTGTCCACAGTCTCGTCATTTCCCGTTTGGACTACTGCAACTCTCTCCTTTTTGGCCTCCCTCATAAATTCCTCCATAAACTTCAAATGGTCCAGAATTCATCTGCCCGCATCATTAATCGAACCCCCTCCATTCATCACATCACTCCTGTTCTCCAACAGCTTCACTGGCTCCCGGTCCAGTTCCGTATCCAATTCAAAGTCCTTCTGTTAACATTCAAGTCCATCCATAAACTCGCCCCCCCATATTTGTCTGATCTCCTCCAGGGTCCAACTTCCACCCGCTCCCTTAGATCTTCTTCCTCCATACACCTGTCTGTCCCCCCCGCCCGTCTCACCACTATGGGGAGCAGAGCATTCAGCCGCTCTGCTCCCCGTCTCTGGAACTCATTACCATCCCAACTCAGAAACATCGATTCATTTTCCCATTTCAAATCACAACTCAAAACACACCTGTTTAAAACTGCCTATCTCACTTGACGTCAACTGCTCTGCTTCTTTTGTTGTTTTTAATGCTGTTCTATGCTTTTAAATGTCTTATGTTTCCCTGTACGGTGTCCTTGAGTGTCAAGAAAGGCACCTTAAATAAAATGTATTATTATTATTATTATTATTATTTGTAGCTGTCTATTTACCACCACAAACCGATGCTGGCACTAAGACCGCACTCAACAAGCTATATAAGGCCATAAGCAAAAAATGCTCATCCAGAGTTGGCACTCCTAGCGGCCAGGAACTTTAATGCAGGAAAAGTTAAATCCGTTTTGCATCATTTCTACCAGCATGGAACGTGTGCAACCAGAGGGAAAAAACTCTAGACCCCCTTTACTCCACACACAGAAATGCATACAAAGCTTTCCCTCGCACTCCATTTGGCAAATTTGACCATAATTATATCCTCCTGATACCTGCTTGCAAGCAAAAACTAAAGCAGGAAGTACCAGTGACTCGCTCAATACGGAAGTGATCAGATGACTCAGATGCTAAGCTACAGGACTGTTTTGCTAGCACAGACTGGAATATGTTCCAGGATTCAACCGATGGCATTGAGGAGTATACCACATCAGTCACCGGCTTCATCAATAGGTGCATCAATGATGTCGTCGCCACAGTGACCTGTCAAGGTTCGTGTGTAGCTGGTGCATGAATAGTCAGGCGCAGGAGAACAGGACTGAGTGAGCAAAGCACTTTACTCAATGAAGCAAACTAACAAAATGCTAACCACGTAATACAAAACACGTTGCCAAACGCAAAAAATCGAGGCATAAATAAAACGCACCAGCTGCAACGAAATCGGCTTAACAATAAACAATCACACACAAAGACATGGAGGAAACAGAGGGTTAGATACACAACAGATAATGATGGGGAATGCAAACCAGGTGTGTGAAAAACAAGACAAGACTAATGGAAAATGAAAAGTGGATCGGTGATGATTAGAAGACCGGTGACATCGACCGCCGAATGCCGCCCGCACGAGGAGGGGAGCCAACTTCAGTCAAAGTCGTGACATGAACGTATGTACATACCTTAACCAGAAGCCATGGATTACAGTTAACATCCGCACTGAGCTAAAGGGTAGAGCTGCAGCTTTCAAGGAGCGGGACTCTGACCCGGACGCTGATAATAAATCCCGGTATGCCCTCCAACGAACCATCAAACAGGCAAAACTTCAATATAGAACTAAGATTGAATCCTACTATATCAGCTCTGACGCTCGTCGGATGTGGCAGGGCTTGCAAACTATTACAGACTACAAAGGGAAGCCCAGTTGCAAGCTGCACAGTGACACGAGCCTACCAGATGAGCTAAATGACTTCTATGCATGCTTCGAGGCAAGCAATACTGAAGCATGCATGAGAGCACCAGATGTTGCGGACGCCTGTGTGATCAAGGTCTCCATAGCTGATGTGAGTAAGACCTTTAAACAGATCAACATTCACATTTAAACTGACTACCAGGACGCACTGACCAATTGGCAAGTGTCTTCACTGACATTTTCAACCTGTCCCTGGCCAAGTCTGTAATACCTACATTTCAAGCAGACCACCATAGTCCCTGTGCCCAAGATGGCCAAGGTAACCTGTCTAAATGACCACTGACCAGTAGCACTCACATCTGTAGCCATGAAATGCTTTGAAAGGCTGGTCATGGCTCACATCAACACCATCATCCCAGAAACCCTAGATCCACTCCAAATCAAATACTGCCCCAACAGATTCATAGATGACACAATCTCTATTGCACTCCACACTTCCCTTTCCCACCTGGACAAAAGGAACACCTACGTGAGAATGCTGTTCGTTGACAACAGCTCAGCTTTCAACACCATAGTGCTCTAAGATAAGTACCCTGGGACTAAGCATCTCCCTCTGCAACTGTATCCTGGACTTCCTGACCAGCCACCCCCAGGTGGTAAGGGTAAGCAACAACACATCTAGCACGCTGATCCACAACATGGGGGCCCCTCAGGGGTGTTTGCTTAGTCCCCTCCTTTACTCCCTGTTCACTCACGACTGCGTGGCCAAGCACAACTCCAACACCATCATTAAGTTTGCCCGAATTAATGAGACAGCCTATATGGAGGAGGTCAGAGACCTGGTAGTGTGGTGCCAAGACCTCTCCATCTACATGACCAATACAAAGGAGATGATTGTAGATTAAAGGAAAAGGAGGGTTGAGGACACCCCCTTTCACATCGACGGGGCTGTAGTGGAGCAGGTTGAGAGCATCAAGTTCCTTGGTGTCCACATCACCAACAAACTATCATGGTTCAAACTCACCAAGACAGTCGTGAAGAGGGCACAACAACAACTATTGTCTCTCAGGATCCTCAAAAGGTTCTACAGCTGCACCATCAAGAGCATCCTGATGGATTGCACCACCGCCTGGTATGGCAGCTGCTCGGCATCCGACCGGAAGGTGCTACAGAGGGTAGTGCTTACGGACCAGCACATCACTGCGACCAAGCTTCCGGCCAACCAGGACCTCTATACCAGGCGGTGTCAGAGGAAGGCCCTAAACATTGTCAAAGAATCCAGCCACCCAAGTCATAGACTTCTCACTGCTACCGCACAGCAAGGGATACCGGAGCGCCAAGTCTAGTTCCAAGAACCTCCTTAACAGCTTCTAACCCCAAGTCGTAAGACTGATGAACAGTTAATCAAATGGCTACGCTGCTGCTACTCACTGTTTATTGTCTATGCATAGTCACTTTACCCCTACCTACAGTTGAAGTCGGAAGTTTACATACACCATAGCCAAATACATTTAAACTCTGTTTTTCACAATTCCTGACATTTAATCCTAATAAAAATGCCCTGTCTTAGGTCAGTTAGGATCACCACTTTATTTTAAGAATGTGAAATGTCAGAATAATAGAAGAGATTCAGCTTTTATTTCAGCTTTCAGCTTTTATTTCTTTCATCACATTCCCAGTGGGTCAGAAGTTTACATACACTCAATTAGTATTTGGTAGCATTGCCTTTAAATTGTTTAACTTGGGTCAAATGTTTTGGGTAGCCGTCCACAAGCTTCCCACAATAAGTTGGTAACGTTTGGCCCATTCCTCCTGACAGAGCTGGTGTTACTGAGTCAGGTTAGTGGGCCTCCTTGCTCGCACACGCTTCAGTTCTGCCCACAAATTTTCTATGGGATTGAGGTCAGGGCTTTGTGATGGCCACTCCAATACCTTGACTTTGTTGTCTTTAAGCCATTTTGTCACAATTTTGGAAGTGTGCTTGGGGTCATTGTCCATTTGGAAGACCCATTTGCGACCAAGCTTTAACTTCCTGACTGATGTCTTGAGATGTTGCTTCAATATATCCACATACTTTTTCTTCCTCATGATGCCATCTATTTTGTGAAGCGCACCAGTCCCTCCTGCAGCAAAGCACCCCCACAACATGATGCTGCCACCCCCGTGCTTCACGGTTGGGATGGTGTTCTTCGGCTTGCAAGCCTCCCCCTTTTTCCTCCAAACATAACAATGGTCATTATGGCCAAACAGTTCTATTTTTGTTTCATCAGACCAGAGGACATTTCTCCAAAAAGTACGATCGTTCTCCCCATGTGCAGTTGCAAACCGTAGTCTGGGTTTTTTAATGGTGGTTTTCAAGCAGTGGCTTCTTCCTTGTTGAGCGGCCTTTCAGGTTATGTCGATATAGGACTCGTTTTACTGTAGATATGGATACTTTTGTACCTGTTTCCTCCAGCATCTTCACAAGGTCTTTTGCTGTTGTTCTGGGATTGATTTGCACTTTTTGCACCAAAGTACATCTCTAGGTGACAGAACGCGTCTCCTTCCTAGGCGGTATGATGGCTGCGTGGTCCCATGGTGTTTATACTTGCGGAATATTGTTTGTACAGATGAATGTGGTACCTATTTATTCAATATTTTCTTAACTCTTATTTTTCTTAAAACTACATTGTTGGTTCAGGGTGTGTAAGTAAGAATTTCACAGTAAGGTCTACACCTGTTGTATTTGTCGCATGTGACAAATACTAATGTAAACTCAGCAAAAAAAGTTACGTCCTCTCACTTTCAACTGCGTTTATTTTCAGCAAACTTAACAAGTGTAAATATTTGTATGAACACAACTGAGACATAAACTGAACAAGTTCCACAGACATGAGACTAACAGAAATAGAATAATGTGTCCCTGAACAAAGGGGGTCAGAATCAGTCAGTATCTGTTGTGGCCACCAGCTGCATTAAGTACTGGAGTGCATCTCCTCCTCATGGACTGTACCAGATTTGCCAGTTCTTGCTGTGAGATGTTACCCCGCTCTTCCACCAAGGCACCTGCAAGTTCCCGGACATTTCTGGGGGGAATGGCCCTGTCCCTCACCCTCCGATCCAACAGGTCCCAGACGTGCTCAATGGGATTGAGATCCGGGCTCTTCGCTGGCCATGGCAGAACACTGACAATCCTGCCTTGCAGGAAATCACGCACAGAATGAGCAGTATGGTTGGTGGCATTGTCATGCTGGAGGGTCATGTCAGGATGAGCCTGCAGGAAGGGTACCACAAGAGGGAGGAGGATGTCTACTCTGTAACGCACAGCGTTGAGATTGCCTGCAATGACAAGAAACTCAGTCCGATGATGCTTTGACACAACGCCCCATATCATGACGGACCCTCCACCTCCAAATCGATCCCGCTCCAGAGTACAGGCCTCAGTGTAATGCTCATTCCTTCGATGATAAACAGGAATCCGACCATCACCCCTGGTTAGACAAAATCGCGACTCGTCAGTGAAGAGCACTTTTTGCCAGTCCTGTCTGGTCCAGCGACGATGGGTTTGTGCCCATAGGCGACGATGTTGCCAGTGACATCTGGTGAAGACCTGCCTTACAACAGGCCTAAAGTCCCTCAGTCCAGCCTCTCTCAGCCTATTATGGACAGTCTGAGCACTGATGGAGGGATTGTGCGTTCCTTGTGTAACTCGGGCAGTTGTTGTTGCCATCCTGTACCTGTCCTGCAGGTGTGATGTTCGGATGTACCAATCCTGTGCAGGTGGTGTTACACGTGGTCTGCCACTGCGAGGACGATCAGCTGTCGGTCTTGTCTCCCTGTAGCGCTGTCTTAGGCGTCTCACAGTATGGACATTGCAATTTATTGCCCTGGCCACATCTGCCGTCCTCATGCCTCCTTGCAGCATGCCTAAGGCACGTTCACGCAGATGAGCAGGGACCTTGGGCATCTTTCTTTTGGTGTTTTTCAGAGTCAGTAGAAAGGCCTCTTTAGTGTCCTAAGTTTTCATAACTGTGACCTTAATTGCCTACCGTCTGTAAGCTGTTAGTGTCTTAACGACCACTCCACAGGTGCATGTTCATTAATTGTTTACGGTTCATCTTCAAATAATCTTTTTGCAGGAATCTCCTTGTGAATGATTTTGCCGAAGATTGTATCTCAGCCGGGCTGGGCAACCTGAGCTTTTGCTATCTAAGCATCGGAAACAGTGTTTAAACTCTTTACAATGAAGATCTGTGAAGTTATGCTTTTGGTGCTCATCATCAATTTGTCTCAACCCTCCTTACCAGGTGCACCCTATTTCACAGATACACAAAACACACTGTGGGTAAAACTAGAATTTTTTTCACATCTGTAAATTGTGTATAATATATAATTTATATAATTTATCCATTTAGTCCATCTCCGGAGACGAGGTAGTCACTTGTTCGTGGATTCCATTTGTTGGTAGATGCGAGTGTTAGCTCGGTTAAAGCTGTTGTTTTAGCCATCAACAGAGTAACCCACGCAGCAACACTCTGGTGAACTGAAAGCAGGTGCTTCTGCCGAACAAAATAAAATGCTGGGTTGGGTCACTTATTTATTTATTTTTTACAAAGAGCATGGTTGGGTTGTTGATGCTGGGTTAATGGTACTGGGTTATTGAGATATGACCCAGCGGGTCAGATCTGAAGACTGCAGGCGTAGTTTAGTAGGGGTGTGGCTTTTTTGGCCACCCATGAGATTATATTTCATTCCTGTTCATGTGTTCTGTTGCATTGTTGTCAAATGTTACAGTTGAACACTGAGTGTTTTAAAGCTTATTTGAGTTGAGCTTTAATGAGACTTATAGATGTGGAAGAGTTTGGTAAATGCAAATATTACTGATGGGATAGATACTACCTTGTTTCTATATCTAGTAAGCAATATAATTATAATAGAATATGTAATATGCATAAATGTTTTCTGTAAAATTGAATTTGCAGCTCACAAACTGAACATGATGAAAATTAAATACATTTATTTTCACAGGTGGCCAAAAAATAACTTAAAAACCATGGCCCTTATAAGCCAGGACTACGTTAAAAAAGATCCAGCTGCTGGGTCAACCCAGCATGAAAGTGAAAAAAACTAAACAACTGATGGTTAAATTAACCCATGTTTGTGTAATCCCAAAAACCCAACATGGGTTATTCCCGCAACCCAACTGGCTGAATCAAAATAACCCAGTGTGTGTTCTGTCCAATATTTACCCAGCACTGGGTTACCAAAAACACAAATTAGGTTGTTTTTTAGAGTGCAGTGTTTTCATATTGAAGCTCTAAAACCTCAACTGTCTACATCGACAGATTGTTAGAGACAGAGAGATCGAGAGAGATTGACAGAGAGAGAGAAAGGGAGAGAGAATGAGACAGAGATTGATTAGGTCTGCTCTTGTTATTTTCCCCCGGATTTACGGAGGCTGTTTCGTGGCGGTAATCCGTGCATGGTAAAACCTTATCCGTGGGGATGTCAACTCACTCCCAAAGTAAACAAGACAAAAGCCCCATCTGCTTATTGCTAACTCCAGAGTGTGCTCCATATTCCCATCTAATCTCATTTTACATGGGATTCTCCCATAGATTCATAGCACAAGCATACCTGATTAACGCATTTAAAAATACATATATGTGCTAACTTTGTTACCTCTCTTTCTGCAGGTTTCCCCTCTGTATATCCAGAGCAATACCAATTATTTTAGGGTATATCATTTGTGTTAATGGTCTTTTAAGTATTTAAATGGCCCAATTAGCATACAATGAACCATATTAAGTATTTACCTGAATGTTTCCTACTAAAATGCACTATTACAGATGATTAGTCACCAATGGGAGCATGTTTGAGGCCGCATACTGTCAGGAGACTCTGAGCACATTTTTGGGGCAAGGGAGAACCAAAGTTGCCAGTCCTTTATCTAAACCAAGGGCGTGGCATGTACACTTGGCAACCTGTCAAAAAACATAGTGAATTATATATCAAATGTTTCCAGAGGAACATCCTAGGCAAAACGTCGTTCTCTCTTGCATTTGATGTGCTTTCGCTGAATCGTTAATAGGACATCTCAAACAATCGCGCTCTCGTTCTCATAATACACCTGTCACTGGTAGACTGCGAGGAACACAGACCAAGTAGCTGAGCAGTTTTGATCGGCCGAACAGGCAGCAAAATGCAACAAAATTGGACCCCAAACTGCAGACAGAGAGCTGTCTGCTGTAATACCTGGCATGCTGTTCCCATGCTGGAACAAGTCATTGTTTCATTAAACCACAGTTTCTCCCCCACTCACTCTCAACACAAACACATGGTCCTCATTCACTATCAGCACAAGCATAATTGTCCCAAATAAAATGGTCCTCATTCACAATCATCAGAAACACCATGGTTCAATTTGCCATAAACATGGAATTAAGCAAATCAGTTTTGTTTTTTGTTCCAGGATAATTTGAAATCTAATTTGTATGTAATTATACAACTAAAATAATATGTAGGTTAGGTACCTGTAGAATACAGACTCATTTTATTTGAGATATGAGTGGGAGTCATAAATAAGTTGAAGATGACCTCTTCACAAAATTATATTTCAATCCAATTGATCCCTCATTCATATTTGTATGTATGTTATGCATGCAATGTTCAGAGTAGGAACAACAAATTGGATTAGATAACTTGAAGTAGTTATTTGATCTTCAACCTTCAAGCTCCTAGACACTAGCTGCATTCGTTATTTTTTTAAGTACAGAAACATTTGAATACCAACATTGTAAACGATAAAAACATAAAATGATATACTTTTCATTTTATATACTTTTCATAACATAATATACTTTTCTCCAGTCATTATGGTATAGAGATTTCTGAATTGCCTCAAAAACACTGTCTCTGTAACGCCCAGGCCTGGGTTTACAGGCTAGAGCATTTTGGGTTCATTTTGGTTTAGGGGTTTTCACAGTTCTATGGTGTCTAGTTCTATGTTGGGTTAATGGCTCCCAATTAGAGGCAGCTGAGTCTCGTTGTCTCTAATTGGGAACCATTTATATGTTTGGGAATTGCACCTTAGTTTCGTGGGTTATTGTATGTTCATGTCATGATTATGTTAGGTTCATCAGGTTCTTGTCTAGTTAGGTTTCTCCGTTCGAGGTTTAGTTAGGGTTCTTCCGTCGTGGTTAGGTTTAGTTCTCTTTGTGTATAGTTTAGCGTTAGGGCTCTCGTCTTGTTCTTCGTTTTCTTGTTTTGTTCCGTCTCGTCTTTGAATAAATCATGTATTCTGGCTACATCGCTGCGTCTTGGTCTGTCCCCTCAGAAGTGAATCGTGACAGAATAACCCACCAAACAAAGACCAAGCAGCGAGAGACCCGGGAGTTCTGGACTTGGGAGGAGATATTAGCTGGGAAGGGACCTTGGGGGAAGACAGAGGATTATCGTCACCCCAGGGAGGAAAAGGCGGCGAAAAAGGAGCAGCGCAGGTGTGCGAGGACTGAGCGTGGGAGCTATGAGGACTTATATGGCGTATGGACCCCGGAGAGAGAAAAGTTCATTGGAACTCGCCTGGCACGGAAGCCCGTAAGGCAGCCCCAAGAAACTTTTGGGGGGGCACACGAGGGGTTGGCGGTTCAGGAGGGACTCCTGAGCCAACTCCTCGTGCTTTATGGAGAGAGCGTAGAGGAGAGCGTCGCAGCGAAGGGAGGCCGTGCTATGCAGTGTTGCGACGGTTTCCCTATAGGGATTCAGAGGCCGGTGCAGTGATTCCCGCTCCACTCATCAGTCGGGGAAAATAAGGGTGCAGCCAGAAAGAGTGGTGCCATCGCTGCGCACTAAGTCCCGGCACGTCTCCTGGGACCCGGATATCCTGCTCCAGTTCCGTGTGCGGTGTCTCCGCACGTGTCCGCAGCCCAGTGCGAGAGATCCCAGCGCCACTCATGGGTCGGGCCGAGGTCTGTGTGCTACCTGGGAGAGTGGTGCCAGCTCTGCGAGCCAGGCCTCCAGTGCGCCTTTGGGACCAAGCTATCCTGTGGTCTCACGGGCAGAATCTCCGGCACGCATCCACAGCCCAGTCCGAGAGATTCGGCTCCACTCACCCGTAAGGCCAGGGTTAGTGAGCTAGCTGGAGGTATGTCGGCTCTCCGTATCAGGTCCCAGGTCCGGGTGGAGGTTTCTACACGCCCAGTCCCGGTTCCACGTTCCAAGATCCCTGTTCCACGTTCCAAGATCCCTGTTCCACGTTCCAAGATCCCTGTTCCACGTTCCAAGATCCCTGTTCCACGTTCCAAGATCCCTGTTCCACGTTCCAAGATTCCAGTTCCGTGTTCCAAGATCCCAGTCCGTGTAGTGGTTTCTACACGTCCAGTCCCTGCTCCGCGCACCCAGCTCCCGTGCGCGCCAGAGAGTCCAGCACGTCCTGCTCCGGCTCCGCGCACCCAGCTCCCGTGCGCTCAGAGAGTCCAGCACGTCCTGTCGGCTCCGGCGCACCAAGTTCCCGTGCTCTCCGAGAGTCCAGCACGTCCTGTTCCGCCCGCGCACCAAGTTCCTGTGCGCTCAGAGAGTCCAGCACGCCCTGTTCGGCTCCGGCGCACCAAGCTCCCGTGCGCTCAGAGAGCCCAGTTCGGCCTGTTCCCGCCTCCCGCACCAGAGCGCGCGCCCCGAGCCCAGTTCGGCCTGTTCCGCTCCCGCACCAGAGTGCGCGTCCCGAGCCCAGTTCGGCCTGTTCCCGCTCCCGCACCAGAGTGCGCGTCCCGAGCCCAGTTCGGCCTGTTCCCGCCTCGCACCAGAGTGCGGCGTCCGAGCCCAGTTCGGCCTGTTCCCGCTCCCCGCACCAGAGTGCGCGTCCCGAGCCCAGTTCGGCCTGTTCCCGCTCCACGCACCAGAGTGCGCGTCCCGAGCCCAGTTCGGCCTGTTCCCGCTCCACGCACCAGAGTGCGCGTCCCGAGCCCAGTTCGGCCTGTTCCCGCTCCACGCACCAGAGTTCCAGTGAGCATCACGAGTCCAGTACTGCCAGTTCCTGCTCCACGCACCAGAGTTCCAGTGAGCATCACAAGTCCAGCACTGCCAGTTCCTGCTCCACGGACCAGAGTTCCAGTGAGCATCACAAGTCCAGCACTGCCAGTTCCTGCTCCACGGACCAGAGTTCCAGTGAGCATCACAAGTCCAGCACTGTCAGTTCCTGCTCCACGCACCAGAGTTCCAGTGAGCATCACAAGTCCAGTACGACCAGTTCCTGCTCCACGCACCAGTGTTCCAGTGAGCATCACAAGTCCAGCACTGCCAGTTCCTGCTCCACGCACCAGAGTTCCAGTGAGCATCACGAGCCCAGTTCGGCCTGTTCGCTCCACGCACCAGAGTCCCAGTGAGCATCACGAGTCCAGTACGACCAGTTCCGCCCACGCACCAGAGTCCCAGTGAGCATCACGAGTCCAGTACTGCCAGGTCCTGCTCCACGCACCAGAGTTCCAGTGAGCATCACAAGTCCAGTACGACCAGTTCCTGCTCCACGCACCAGTGTTCCAGTGAGCATCACAAGTCTAGTACGACCAGTTCCTGCTCCACGCACCAGAGTTCCAGTGAGCATCACAAGTCCAGTACTGCCAGTTCCTGCTCCACGCACCAGAGTTCCAGTGAGCATCACAAGTCCAGTACTGCCAGTTCCTGCTCCACGCACCAGAGTTCCAGTGAGCATCACAAGTCCAGTACTGCCAGCTTCTGCTCCACGCACCAGAGTTCCTAGAAAGGGTCCAGGGCCTCCGGTGCGTGACATCAGACCAGCACGGCCAGCACCGGAGCCCCCACCTGGGACAAAAGGAACCCACCCTAGATCCCCCCACAGGCGTTTGGGCGGCGTCCGAGTCCGCGCCTTTGGGGGTACTGTAACGCCCAGAGCCTGGGTTTACAGGCTAGAGCATTTTGGGTTCATTTTGGTTTAGGGTTTTCACAGTTCTATGGTGTCTAGTTCTATGTTGGGTTAATGGCTCCCAATTAGAGGCAGCTGAGTCTCGTTGTCTCTAATTGGGAACCATTTATATGTTTGGGAATTGCACCTTAGTTTCGTGGGTTATTGTATGTTCATGTCATGATTATGTTAGGTTCATCAGGTTCTTGTCTAGTTAGGTTTCTCCGTTCGAGGTTTAGTTAGGGTTCTTCCGTCGTGGTTAGGTTTAGTTCTCTTTGTGTATAGTTTAGCGTTAGGGCTCTCGTCTTGTTCTTCGTTTTCTTGTTTTGTTCCGTCTCGTCTTTGAATAAATCATGTATTCTGGCTACATCGCTGCGTCTTGGTCTGTCCCCTCAGAAGTGAATCGTGACAGTCTCGTGGCTCCATTGCCATTTAACTACGCATATCTACCAGGGAAATTCATTTTAGATACCTAAGTACTATCATGGTAATTTTAAAGGAACAAAGACACCATGAAAGCTAGCAAGTGTATCCGAACCACAAGTGGAGCACTGCTGTGCAAGATACAGATATGCTCTCCTACATTATAACACGACTCAAGATAAGACCCAGATGTAGACAGAGGAGGCAGACAGTTCGAACCTCAGATGTTTATTACAAAACAGGGGGCAGGCAAATAGCAGGTCCAGGGCAGGCAGAGGTCGGTAATCCAAGACAGCATCAATAAGGGACAGAACGGTAGGCAGGCTCAGGGTCAGGGCAGGCAAAGGTCAGTAATCTAAGACAGCATCAAACAGCGGGCAGGGTCAGGGCAGGCAGAATGGTCAGAACCGGGAGGACTAGAAAACAGAAACTAGAGATACTGGAAACCCGGGAGACCACACTGGTAAGACTTGACAAGAAAAGACAAACTGGCAACACGCCAACAGAAAACGCAGGTATGAGTACACAGGGGATAATGTGGGTAAATTAGAGACACCTGGTGGAGACAAGTACAAGACAGGTGAAACAGATCAGGGTGTGACACGTTAAGGAACACTCTTTGATTCCTGCTGGAGTCCTGGGTGCTTGATGGAATGATTTATTACAGTTTTTGAATACGCTCTGCGAGGTTTCCCAAGTCAGTTACTTTCACCCTGCTTTGTGTATTAGCTTTAGCAACAGGTTTAGTGAGCGAGTGGTCTGTGCATTCTGTTCTCTTCTCTCCCGGCACCGCGGCCTCCTTGGGTTTTAGGAGAATAATGAAGATTAAGTTGAGATGGGGGGAATGGAGATTGGATGGTCATGATGAGACGAATCAACGGAGGGGTAGGGGGAGAAGGGAGGGGCGAGACGGATGGATTTCCACTCCCTCTCTGACCGGAATCCATTTTGATTAAAAAGAAAGTCGGATCCCTGGCCCATTTCTCAGAGCGCTAGGGTCGTGTCCTGGAAAGAAATATAGTGTGAGGCAGAAACTTCCTTATTAACCGAAAGACACCAGCCACCACTGATTCACACTTCCCATTTTAGCTTTTGATCTGTCAATAAGCACTGTGAAACATACATGCAGTATAAAACAGTGGGCAGAATACAATTATGCTGGTAACTGCATGGGATATGCTATTGGAGTAATCTTTTTAGAGGGAAGTTGGCAGAATAGCCTTTGGGTCTAGTTGAGAATGGAGGGAGGGTGCCAGATTAGAAGCTCCACTCCATGTGCAAGCCTGTGCTCTTGCTTCAGGTCGAACCCAGGGAGAGCACAAAAAAAAAACTGTTTATACCTGGTTCTAACTTGCGCACTTTGTCCTGATCTTGTCCATATTCTGATTGTGCCCACATTTTAGACAGGTGTAGACAATCAAAAGACACATTGTGATCCGATTGTAGTCAGATCATTCTGCCCACCTCCGGAGGTAGTCAGACACACATTGTATTTGGATATCTTACAAGTGTAGACATCTGGACAGGGAAACCATTTAAATCATCATTATTCTAAAATCAGAGTAGAGAAGATCAGGACAAAGTACCCATATTAGCACCAGTTATAAATGTGGCTAAAGGCTGGGCATACTTACATACAGAAAATAGCCTGCACTTGTTCCTGGGTAACAGCTGGCGTGTGTGTATGTCCACGGGTCTGTATGTGGGTGTACAAATATATGTGTGTGTGCGTGAGCACGTGAGTTGGTGAGAATGGATGTGCACATGTGTTTGCATGTGTAAACTAATGTATATTTGTATGCAGACATTTGTGTCTGTCTGTCTGTGTGTGTTTGTGGTGTGTATGTACCTGATTGCGTGCGTGAGTGCGGGTGTGTGTGTAGTGGGGAGGCCAGCTGGGCCAGCTGTGGATCTGGTGGCCTAGATAAGAGGACGGGTGACACTGGCCACCTTCATGAGGTGCCAGCAAGTTAGAGTCAGGGTTATGGCTTGGTGCTTAGTGGGACAATATGGACAGATACTACAGGCCAGAAACCATTAATCAGCAGCTAAATGCTCCACATAAGACGTGTGTCCTGTGTGGCATAGTTGCTAGAGCATTGTGCTTGAAACGCCAAGGGTTGTGGGTTTGATTGCTGCTGGGGCCATCTATACAAACATTTCGCTTTGGCATCCTCTAAATGGCATATGTGACTATATTATTAAACCCTAGCATGATAAGGTAGATACACACTCACCCACTGTCACTGATAAATATGGAGATATTAATTTAAAAACAGTTTTCCTCAAGGATGATGGTGATGCCTGGGATGATGGTGTTGATGTAAGCCATGACCAGCCGTTCAAAGCATTTCATGGCTACGGATGTGAGTGCTATGAGGCGATAGTCATTCAGACAGGTTACCTTGGCGTTCTTGGGCACAGGGACTTTGGTGGTTTGCTTGAAACGTATGTATTACAGACTGGGTCAGGGAGAGGTTGAAAATGTCACTGAAGACACTTGCCTGCTGGTCAGCAGATGTTCTGAGTACACGTCCTGGTAATCCATCTGGCCCCGCGGACTTGTAAATGCTAACCTGTTAAATGGTCTTACTCACATCGGCTACAGAGAGAGACAGCTGTAGACAATTAAAAGACGTGTAGACGATTAAAATATGCATTGTGATATCATTGTGAGGTAGTCAGGCACGCATTGTAGACAGATCTGGACAGTGAAACCATTTAAATCATCATTATCTTGCACTCTAAAATCATTGACAGGTTGCATCATTAGCCCTGTTTATACCTGGTGCTAACATCCTTTGTCCTGATCCTGTCCACATTCTGATTGTGCCCTCTTTTTAAAAAAGTGCTTTTGTCAAAGAATTTGCATACAGGGAGAGGCCAGGAAATCTGGTCAAAATCGACACACAGTGGAGATACATTTTAATATATCAATTTTCTCTTTTAAATTGTCATCCTCAGAGGAGAGGTAGAGAGAATAATTCCACTGAATGTTTGCGAAAATAAATCTTCGACACTTCTGTTTTCTCAATGACATTCAAATCAGCATAGATAAAAGGCACAATTTTAAATTTGTTCCACCTGAGCGAGTCAGAGACCACTATGATGACACACCAAATGTGTTTTATAGGCTTTTGTAGGCTACAGTCCAAGCTATGTCTTCCAATGGTGCGACTGCTGTCAGCATCAAAAGATTATCCAACAGTCAGTGAAAAATGTGCTCTTGCAACAGCTGCGTAGTGCGGATCCAAGCCAATGGAATAAAAGTGGGGCTTTTATTGTGCAATCTTCATGCTGATAAAAAAAAATGCATGCGCCTAATGGACACATGCTCAAACATCCAGTTTTGGACTATTTAAATCAAGGGTTATTAACAAGGGTTATTCTTTATTTTTACTATTTTCTACATTGTATAATAAGGTGTGCCTTGTTAAAAGTTAATTTGTGGAAACCATCAAGCGCTAAGATGAAACTGGCTCTCATGAGGACCACCACAGGAAGACCCAGAGTTACCTCTGCTGCAGAGGATAAGTTCATTCGAAATTGCAGCCAAAATAAATGCTTCACGGAGTGTGAGTAACAGAAACAGCTGAACATCAACTGTTCAGAGGAGACTGCGTGAATCAGGCCTGCATGGTTGAATTGCTGCAAAGCAGCTATTCCCAAACAGTACATTTATATTTTTCAACTGGGCTATACATTTGGGTGAGTTTTTTTTATTGCCTGAGTAGCCTCATTTCACTGCCAAAAATAAAATTAATCCATCTAGTGTTCAGCAAAATAACAACACAATGTCAAATACACGAAGCCTAGTCAAGTAGTTAACATCAAATCACATTAACCGTTACTCTCTTGCGGGAAACCTTCACTCTTGTGCAGACATTTAAAAACGAAGCATGACAATTTGAAAAATAATCCACAGGAGTTTTTTGAGCGAGAATAAAGACAACTTTCGAGTAGTAAGACATGCATAAAAGCAACAGATACCATTAATAAGAAGGGGCTAGAAGAATCTTATATGATGAGCTACAGAGGGGCTAGGACAGGCAAGCCCCATACTATTGTGGAGGACTTAATTCTTAGGGATCAGCAGCAGTGGTGTCGGTTTTGGAGAGTCTGGCATGCCCAAAGTAAAATGTCTTCCACTCAGGCCCAGAAACTAGGATATGCACATAATTAGTACTATTGGATAGGGAACACTCTGAAGTTTCTAAAACTGTTAGAAATAATGTCTGTGAGTATAACAGAACTGATATAACAGGCGAAAACCCGAGGAATTTCTGTCCAGATTTTTTTTTTTTTGTGACATTTCCTCAGTTTGATAGGCTTCCTATTGAAATCCCAGCATAATAGCTCCCAGATTGCAGTACCTATGGCTTCCACTAGGTGTCAACAGTCTTTAGACAGTGTTTCATGGCTTTATCATGGAACAGAACCGAATAGAAGAAGAATTGGTGAAAGAACCACGGATGTCAATAACTTTTCCTGGGCGCGAGACCATGAGCGAGCTCCTCTTTATTTTAGTTTTATATCGTTTAGGATATCATCCGTGTAAAATATAATCGTTAATATTCATAAAAATATACCTGAGGATACATTATAAATTATGTTTGATTTGTTTGGGCAAAGTTGATAGGTATAATTTGAACGCTTTCTCTTCACTGTACAACGTGCGACTCAACGGTGAATTTTCTGAACATAACGCGTCAACCAAACAGAGATTTATGGATATAATAAATGACTTTTTCTAACAAAAGAACCATGGATTGTCTTGTTGGACACTTCGGATGCCTTCAGCAGAAGATCTTCAAAAGGTAAGTGATTTATTTTAGCTCTTATATGGGTTTTTTGTGACCTGCGCTGGTTATGGATTTATGCTAATGCATAAAATATGAGAGGTGCTATCCTCAAACAATCAAATGTTGTGCTTTCGCCGTAAAGCCTTTTTGAAATCTGACAATGCTGTGATTTTGCCAAGACTTTTGGCAAAATTTGGCGCCTTACATTTCACTGGGTAGTGTCGGGAACGGGGTGCTAGCGCCCACGCGCTCCTTAATGATGCTTAAGAGGTTAATTAACTATAACTTTTGAGTGACACCATTAGTGAGAGGTCTAATGCTTTAATATTTAATAATATCTTTCCTCCGAATTCATATCTAAGGGTCATTTTTCACGCCATTATTAGTTACATTGTTTTAGCTTGAATGTGCAGAATGGCACTGAGAACAGCAGGAACGTTTCCCTAGTCAGCACGACTATTAGTGTAATGCCCCTTAAAGTGTTGCTCTGTGCTACCCAGTGGTGCGGGGTGAGGGTCCAACCCCCCTCCCCCTTCCTCCTACTCCCTTCCCCCATGGGCTGGGTCAGTCTTCTGTGCGCGGCTCTGCGGCCCATCCCGTGCCCCCTGGCCTCGAGCCTTGAACCTCTTACGCCCACCGCTACTTCAGTGGATACAGCTGGAGAGCTGCAAGGTAATCCCATTGTGCGCCACTCGGAAGCCATGACCAATATATATTGTCCTGCTATTAACAGGGTTAATAATATATCTGTGAGAATATCCAAGGGGCTTTTATATAATTCTAAATTAACATGAATAATAATAATAATAATAATAATAATAATAATTGCTTTAAAAAAAAAATAACAATATTTTGAGATGATTTAGTATTCAAAGAATGTAAAATGAGCGAGAAAAAGGCCATTCCTGAACACGGGGTGAGATATTGTTACTAATTTTAAATAAAGCCAGTTTGTTATTTATAATGATTTATTTCTGTTTTTAGAGGGAGAGAAACCAAAAACCTACTGTCATCTCATGGATCTCTCATGGATCTCCCACATGCCTTTTGGCGAACACCAAACATGTTTTCTTATTAGTTTAGTTAGTTTATGCCCTCATTTGCAATGCATATCTCTTGATGATTTCATCCTCAAAGAAATCTTGAGCCAAGATACCTGAAAGGAGGCAACAGTGAATTATTGTGGAACACATAGCAGTCCGTAAGGTGTAGGCTACAATATTTTATTTACCTTTTGCTTTGTAAATAGCTAAACTTACCATCAAAAATCTAATATGGGCCTGGTTCCTTGAGAAATTGTCCCCCACACATGGAGGGGGGTTGGACCCTCACCCCGCACCACTGGGTAGCACAGAGCAACACTTTAAGGGGCATTACACTAATAGTCGTGCTGACTAGGGAAACGTTCCTGGTGTTCTCAGTGCCAGTCTGGGTCTAAACTATAGAACAGTACAGAACAAGAGAACACAAATGGTCCTATTTTGTTGCCTTACAACCTGGAATTAAAATAGATTTTTGGGGGTTTGTATCATTTGATTTACACAATATGCCTACCACTTTGAAGACGAAAAATATTTTTTTCTTGTGAAACCAACAGGAAATACGACAAAAAAACTAAAAACTTGAGCATGCATAACTATTCACCCCCCCAAAGTCAATACTTTGTAGAGCCACTTTTTGCAGCAATTACAGCTTGTGGTATGTCTCTATAAGCTGGGCACATCTAGCCACTGGGATGTTTGCCCATTCTTCAAGGCAAAACTGCTCCAGCTCCTTCAAGTTGGGTGGGTTCCGCTGGTGTAGAGCAATCTTTAAGTCATACCACAGATTCTCAATTGGATTGAGGTTTGGGCTTTGACTCCCCTTAAACCACTCGAGTGTTGCTTTAGCAGTATGCTTAGGATCATTGTCCTGCTGGAAGGTGAACCTCCATCCCAGTCTCAAATCTCTGGAAGACTGAAACAGGTTTCCCTCAAGAATTTCCCTGTATTTAGCTCCATCCATCATTCCTTCAATTCTGACCAGTTTCCCAGTCCCTGCCGACGAAAAACATCCCCACAGCATGATGCTGCCACCACCGTGCTTCACCGTGCTTCATTGTGGGGATGGTGTTCTCGGGGTGATGAGAGGTGTTGGTTTGCGCCAGACATAGCGTTTTCTTTGATGGCCAAAAAGTTAAATATTTGTCTCATCTGACCAGAGTACCTTCTTCCATATGTTTGGGGAGTCTCCCACACGCCTTTTGGTGAACACCAAACGTGTTTGCTTATTTTTGCCCTCTCTTGGCAGGTTTGTTGTTGTTTGTTGTTCTTTCAATTTTTTATAATGGATTTAATTTAATTGCTCCGTGGGATGTTCAAAGTTTCGGATATTTTTTTATAACCCAACCCTGATCTGTACTTCTCTACAACTTTGTCCCTGGTGCCCCTTGCTTAGTGGTGTTGCAGACTCTGGGGCCTTTCAGAACAGGTGCATTTATACTGAGTAATGTGACAGATCATGTGACTCTTAGATTGCACAAAGGTGGACTTTATTTAACTAGTTATGTGACTTTTGAAGGTAATTGGTTGCACCAGATCTTATTTAGGGGCTTCATAGCGAGGGGGGTGAATATATATGCACGCACCACTTTTCCGTTCTTTTTCTTTTTCAAACAAGTACAATTTTTTATTTCACTTCACCAATTTGGACTATTTTGTGTATGTCCATTACATGAAATCCAAATTAAAATCAATTTAAATTACAGGTTGTAATGCAACAAAATAGGATAAACACCAAGGGGGATGAATACTTTTGCAATGCACTGTATATATATATAAACTCAGCAAAAAACGAAACGTCCTCTCACTGTCAACTGTGTTTATTTTCAGCAAACTTAACATGTGTAAATATTTGTGTGAACATAACAAGATTCAACAACAGACATAAACTGTTAGTGTCTTAACGACTGTTCCACAGGTGAATGTTCATTAATTGTTTATGGTTCATTGAACAAGCATGGAAACCGTGTTTAAACCCTTTAAAATGAAGATCTGTGAAGTTATTGGGATTTTTACGAATTATCTTTGAAAGACAGGGTCCTGAAAAAGGGATGTTTCTTTGTATATATATATATATATATATATATATATATATATATATCTATATATATATATATCCATTGGTTCTTGAAGAATTTAACTTATAAATGCATCATGAGCTCAGTTCAACTGTCACACTCCATGATAACCCAAAATATAAGCTTGTGTAACACTGTGTAGCCTCATAACATGGTTAAAACAATCATGTTGATCTCATGGATGGTCAGTCCTTGCATCTATAGCTCTGTCTATTAATCTGAGAGTGGTTACATTTCTCCAGGCCCATCTATCAGCTTTTTACCAAAACAAAACCATTTTGTTATTCTTTCAACTATGGATTTGCCCTTTAAACAGCTGCACATTATCAAAGTGTCACCAACAAAAGGTAAACAAACGGCCTATAGCAAATGCAGCACATTACATTTTTCACATGCAAATAGCACTTTTCAGTAGTGCTCAAAGCATGCATTTCCATGATTGCAGCATTTTTTTCTCAACTCAAATCGATGAGCCCAATCAGTCCTCCATGACAATAAAATTAAATCATCGAACCCAGAGTGGGCCTCGGGCAGGTGTCAGAAAATCGATTTGTTGTCGTTTCTATTGCAATATTTGACCTGTGATCCTGTGTCACCTATCATGGCGGCTTAAGACAAATGATTCATTACAGGACATGGATGTAGGCTGTGATATATGATACATGTCCAATGGGCCTGGCAGCTTGTGAATCCTGACTAAGAGGATTAGGCTTCACAACCACCCTCTACATGCTTGGGTGGTCTACATTTCTGGTGCCAGCGAGCTCCATTATACATGACAAGTTTATAAAAAGGTAACAGTGGGGCACCCCCTAAAGGCTTGGCCTACCATTTGCAGCAGGGGTGGTGGGTTTGCCAGGTGTTGTGGGTTCAATTCCCGCTTGGGCCACCTTTACCAAAATGTATGCAAATTTGACTATACGTTTATTTGGAATAAAGCGTCTGCTAAATGGCATAAAATATTATATTCATATCATCCTTATTATTAGGAACATTTGCAGCAGCACACCAGTGACAGAATGGCAATTCTATTATTGAAATGAGAGAGAGTTCTGGCAAGAGCAAAGCCAAAACCACTTTGTTAGTTTCCAGTGCAGGTAAAAGAGCTGTGTTTTTTTGAAAGACTGTTTTGACCATCTACACTAAGTATACCAAACATTAGGAACACCTTCATAATATTGAATTGCACCCCCTTCTTTTGTCTTGCCCATTCACCCTCTGAATGGCACACATACACAATCCATGTCTCAAGGTTTAAAAATCCTTCTTTAACCTGTCTCAATCAATACAGGATCATAACTTTATCTGGATAGTCTATGTCATGGAAAGCGCAGATGTTCTTAATATTTGCATACTCAGTGAATATGAAATTGTTGTTTTGCAATGTCCTAGTGTTTCATTTTGCGTTTCGGAAGCATACCTTACAGACAGCATCTTTCTAAAAGTTCTAAATTGCCATCTACATTTTTTCGAGACAGTACAAGCTGAGAGACTGTTTTTTTCCATCATAAGATATTGAGAAGTCAAGAAGTATGCTGGCAGGTTCTGTTCACCACTAGACTTTTTCTCACAGTGCTCCTCTTATTAATAATGCATACTATTTAAAATGTCATTCTCTATCTATCTCTGGACCCGAGGCCTGGGGGCATTCTGCTGAGTAGAGTGGTACACTCCCTCCCCATCAATTCCACCTACACACACCCACACCCATGCAGATCAAACACAATCACACACACACACACTTGTCTCTGCAGTTCACCTGTCTATCTCCTCATTTGAATTCAATGCTGTCACTGTCACTTCTCCACTCAAGCATAACAATGTTGTCATCTGTTGCCCACCAGGTGCCCTTGGAAAGTTCCTCAATGAGATTAACACCTTGATAAGCAAATTTCCTGACGATGGCTCACCCCTCATTGTTCTGGGCGACTTTAACTTCTTAGGGAGCGGCAGGTGAGGTGACGGTTTTGGAGAGTCTGGCGTGCCCAAAGCAAAATGCCTGCCACTCAGGCTCAGAAAATATGATATGCACATAATTAGTACTGTTGCATTTCACCGGGTAGTGTCGGGAGAAACGGGGCGCTAGCGGGTCGCTCCCGACACTACCCAGTGAAATGTAAGGCGCCAAATTCAAAATCCAAAAGTTGAATTATTAAACATTCATCAATATACAAGTGTTGCATAGTCATCAAAAGCTCTGATTCTTGGCAATATCACAGCATTGTCAGATTTCAAAAAGGCTTTACGGCGAAAGCACAACATTTGATTGTTTGAGGATAGCACCTCTCCTATTTTCCACATTAGCATAAATTCATATCCAGCGCGGGTCACACAAAACCCATATAAGAGCTAAAATAAATCACTTACCTTTCGAAGAACTTCTGCTGAGGGCTTCCCAAGTGTCCAACGAAGACACTTTGAAAAAGTCATTTATTATATCCATAAATCTCCGTTTGGTTGGCGCGTTATGATCAGAAAATCCACCGTCGAGTTGCCCATTGAACCGTGAAGAGAACACGTTCAAATTATACCTATACACCTTCTCCAAACAAATCAAACATAATTTTTAAGGTATCCTTTTATGTATATTTACTGTAATATTTCAACCGGACGATAACGTGAACAATAGGAAAGGAAAATAAAGTGGGGCGCTCACAATCTCGCGCCCGTGAAACGTTGTTGACAAATGTGGTCCCTTTACTACTTCCTCTTCCTATCTATTCTGCTTAGTGCTAGAGCCTCCAGACACTGTTTAAAGACTGTTGACATCTAGTGGAAGCCATAGGTACTGCAGTCTCAGTCCTACATAACATAGAAATCAATAGGCAGCCTGGAGAAAAAGGTCATGTACAAAAAAAACTGCAATTCCTGTTTTATTTTCCTCTAGTTTTCGCCTGCTATATCAGTTCTGTTATACTCACATACATTATTTTAACACTTTTAGAAACTTCAGAGTGTTTCCTATCCAATAGTACTAATTATGTGCATATCCTATTTTCTGGGCCTGAGTGGCAGGCATTTTACTTTGGGCACGCCAGACTCTCCAAAACCGTCACCTCTGCTGCCGCTCCCTAAGAAGTTAATCTTAATCATTCTCATGCTTTGTTCATTAACATTATACAAAGTAACATTATGTTCCTTCATCTCTCTCTTTGAACAGAATCACATCCATCCTCTCTGAAAATTAAGTTCCCTACTTTGTGTATCTCGAATGTAACATACCGGCTCAAATCGGTCTTATGTAGCAAAATTTGAAATTGTGTTTTTTACATTAGATAAAAGTAGAGACTCAGAGCTACAAAATGGTTTATCATACACTACAGTTGAGGAACAATGGGAAAGTAATTTTTATTTGAAGGTGGATAAACTTGGAAACTCACTTTTGAGAAAATGGCCTTTGAATGTTTAGGTACTACTATTGGAAAGCCCTTCTGTGTCTACACCCATTATGCATCATTCACACCCTCTTAAGCTTTAGTCCCACCTATCTCTTTAACCTCTCTGGGCTAGGGGGCAGTGTTCGGATGTACTGGAGATAAATTACAAAGAGCGCGCACTCAGTCACGCGCGCCACAGGACTACAGACCCAAGAAGGAACCCAATGATAAACTACAGCTACTTGCTCATTTTTCAAAGAACAAGCCTGAAACCATGTCTAAAGACTGTTGACATCCAGTGGAAGCCATAGGTACTGCAATCTGGGAGCTATACCAATTGCATGGGAGCTCAAAAATATTGGTTTTGTTATACTCACAGATATTATTTTAACAGTTTTAGAAACTTCATATATGCATATCCTAGCTTCTGGGCCTGAGTAACAGGCATTAACTTCTTAGGGAGCGGCTCCCGAGGTGACGGTTTTGGAGAGTCTGGCGTGCCCAAAGTAAAATGCCTCCCACTCAGGCCCAGAAAATAGGATATGCACATAATTAGCACTATTGGATAGGAAACACTCTGAAGGTTCTAAGAGTGTCTGTGAGTATAACAGAACTGATATAACAGGCGAAAACCCGAGGAATTTCTGTCCTGGAAAAAGTTTTTTTGACACATTGCCTCATTTTGAACCCCTCCCTATTGAAAACAGACATATATAGGAGTAAGATTGCAGTACCTATTGCATCCACTGGATGTCAAGTCTCATCGGATGTAAACAGAAGAGGAAGCGCGTTCACGGGCTCGCATGCGCTGTGGTGTTTTCCTTTCCTATCGTTCAGTTTATAATCCGGTTGAAATATTATAGTAAATATACATAGAGGAGTCAGGCGCCAGACAGCAGATATGAATAATGAACGTATTTACTCAAATATAATACAACTCAATTTAACGAGCCCACAATAACGGACCGTATTCACCAACAAACAATTACTCACAAACAACCATGGGAGGAACAGAGGGTTAAATAATGAACAAGTAATTGTGGGATTGAAACGAGGTGTGTAAAACAAGACAAAACCAATGGAAAAATGAAAAGTGGAACGGCGATGGCTAGAAAACGGGTGACGTCAACCACCGAACGCCACCCGAACAAGGAGAGGGACTGACCTTGGTGGAAGTCGTGACACCTAAGTGTATGTAAACCTCCGACTTCAACTGTATATACTGAGATCATGTGACATATCATGTGACAAACATTACACACAGGTGGACTTTATCTAACTATTTATTTGACTTTTGAAGGTAATTGGTTGCACCAGATCTTATTTAGGGGCTTCATAGCAAAGGACGTGAATACATATGCATGCACCACTTTTTCGTTTAGATTTTTTGGGACTATTTTCTGTATGCCCATTACATGAAATCCAAATAAAAGTTATTTTATATTACAGGTTGTAATGCAACCAAATAGGAAAAACGCCAAGGGGGATGAATACTTTCGGAAGGCACTGTAGCTACTTTTGTAGTAGTGGGAGGCCTCGGTGCACAACTGAGCAAGAGGACAAGTACATTAGAGTGTCTAGTTTCAGAAACAAGTCCTCAACTGGCAGCTTCATTAAATAGTACCCGCAATACACCAGACTCAACGTCAACAGTGAAGAGGCAACTCCGGGATGCTGGCCTTCTGCCAGTTGAGGACATTTTCGTTCAAAACAAGGACATTTCTAAGTGACCCCAAACTTTTGAACGGTAGTGTATATACAGAAAACACAAAGATTTGCGGACAGATAGGCCTAATGGTTCTGTAATCCCTGTGCCTGACTACATTGAAGAAAATGTGAACGACGATGACTCTGATCTCGCGTGGGGCGCCTGCAACTAATGTTATTGAGTCCATGAGTATGCAGAAAGGAAAAATAACAGTGATATAATGCGCTGACGCACACAATAATTACCATATCATTCACAATACTTGCAATTATTTTTCTAAAATCTGATCTTCTGTCTCAATCTTATCTTCTATGATATCCATAAGATGGAAGCAAGAATTTATCTGAATTTAAATTAAGCAGTGCGTGTATGGGATGAATGTGATGCAATTCCCAACTGTATTATTCATTGTAACTTATTCTGGATTAAGTGTCCTCCCATCTACTTAAATGGTTGTTTTTAGTAAGATATTTTTATGCACAATGCAAGAGCTTTTTAGCAAACAGAAAATGTCACCTACAATGTGTGAAGTACATTAACACTCCTTAGATAAAAGGTGCCGGTCACGCACCTTTTCAATCAATTATCTGCCATCTTCCCAATCTTCCGATGATGACAAATATCCTTCAAGTGGCATTGTTTTCCCAAGCAGTTAAGACAAACAAAATAGGTCACCATGGATACTTTTCTTTGAAGACGGTCTGCAGAGGAATTTCAGACGTTGATGGTACTAAGCTTGTGATGATCTTGAGAAGGAGCTTAGGATGAGTCCCAAATGGCTCCCTATTCCCTTCACAGTGCACTAGTTCTGACCAGAGCCCTATGGGGTTTATAGGGAATAGGGTGCCATTTGGGACGCACTTTTGTGACTTTTTTGAATGTTGGAAGACTGAGACTAATCATCTCACTTTGCTCAGAGTGATCATGCCGTCTAACTTAATTTTTAAGACTTCTTATTCTATAGTAGAAAATGACACAACCCATACATCTTTACCGTCTGAGGTTAAACAATGAGGCTAGACCGTACCAGGGGTAAAATTGGAGTAGGGTGAAATTGCCCCTTGACACTGATATTTGGTCAGTTTAGCATTTTTTCCACTAATGGTTAAGGTTAGAATCGGGGGAAGGGAAGCTGATCCTAGATCTGTACGTAGAACTATATATTTGATTACTTTATATTTGTGACTCTTTTTCATGAAGTTTCTCTCTGTAGGATTACTAAGCAAGTACTTATTCAACCCATTTCAAAGTCAACACAAACATTTATATGCAAGCACTAATCTAAGTCATTTTGGATAAAGTGGCATGTTTAAGTGGCATGTTTATAGGCTATATTATATATTACATTTCCATCACCATCTTGTTAATGCAAATGGGGAGAGAGAGAACGAGATATCACCACAAGGCATAAATAAATATGACTTCTATCGAGAAGGTTGGGCTTTGTAGTTCTGCATCTTCAAACTGTTTCAGTTCCTCCTATGCAACCATAAATCATAATTCAAAAAGTAGATAGCAAGGTGCAAGCCCAGGCTGATGTAAAAATTTTAAAAAAGTACAAACGCACTCAGCCTCTAACAATGGAGCTCTAACAAAACCACTGCTGGTTGGATTTAATTTAATTTGCAATGCTTTCTGTCATGAATCCTAATTGAGTGTGTGTGTGTGTCTGTGTGTGTTTGTGACTGTCTGTCAGTGGTGTGTGTGTGAGAGACAGAGAGAGATTGAGGGTATGTGTGACTGTTCCCAGTGAAGAGGTCTGCATCCATCTGATTTACTCCTCTGGAGCAATTTGCAGTCGCTGCACATTCAATGATAAGAACTGATAAACAACAAGCATCGTGGATGATAGGAAGGTGAGATTGCAAAATATCAGCAGAGGATTGTCAATGGTGAAGGATTACAGAATAACCACAGTGTTATGAACAAAGTATAATAGAAACAGTGAGCAAATCACGTGGAAACACAATTTCTACCATAAAGGTTCCAAAACACACAGGCACTTTATATCTATGGAGCTTTTTTGTAAAGTATGGCTATTTAAAGCTTGGTAGAGGCATAGAGTTATTTTCAGAGACACTTTGAAGCAATTGAGCTTGAAGTCTACTGGTGCTAAAATTTGGTGAGGGGTGTAATTGCAGACCGTAACTAGGGGTGTTTCTTGCGGCACGTTTGTAAATTCACTCTAGCTATCTACTCCGATTTCAGAGCACTCTCGTCTGATTGTGCCAGAGCGCAGAATAACTGATGAATTTACAAATGCTCAACACCAGTTGAGTATGTCCGGTGTCAGTAAACTTTGACAAAAATAAAAATAATTAAATTGATGCCAGCAGCAGTTACCATCACCAATTCTCTGGATAACATAAAACAGCCTAACCAGCTCTGTTAGGGCGAGTAAAATTATCAGAGTGAGGTGTTCACTCATTTGTGTTTTGAAGTAGCTAGCAAGCTAGCCAATGTTACCCAGTTAGCTTGGGTGCTTGACTGCTGTGGTGAGGCCAGCACGCTTGGATCAACCCTACTCTCCTCGGCCAAAGCGTCCAGTGTGTGCTCTGACCGCTCCGAGAGCGAAACGCTCAGAATTTACAAATGGACAATCTGACAACACTCTGAATTTACGAACACCCAGAGGGCAATCTGAGCGCACTCTGGCACTCAAGTTACTGTCAAGTTACACCCATTCATGTTCGCCATTGGTCTGTGGCCATTTCTTTCCTGTCGGTGACAACAAAGGTGCGTTCAATTCGCTTCAACATTTGCTACATTGGGAACAAATTGTACTGAATGACATGTTTCCACAAAGCGGTCTTGTACTTTATTGAAAAGACGTTGAGGTACATTTTCTCCCGTTTGGTGGTTGTGGAGAGGTGTGGCTTGAAGCAATGAGTGACGTATTTAAAGGACAGTGGCCATGCTGACAGAGTTCCCCAACCCTGCCAGTTTTTCAACTGGTAGTTGGTTTCCCAAACTTGGTCCTGGGGCCCCCCCCCTGAGTGCATGTTTATTTTTTTGCCCTAGCACTAGACAGATGATTCAAATAACCAAAGCTTGATGATGAGTTGGTTATTTGAATCAGCTGTGTAGTGCTAGGGAAAAAACTAAAACGTGCACCCGGGGGGTGCAGGAACGAGTTTGGGAAACCCTGCAGTACAACACCATTTCTGTTCAATTGAACATTCCAGAAGTCCGCCACAGTTGTCATGTCATTACATCAAGAGTCATGCCAAATGAAAGATTCATACAAACCTATTGATATCCTTGATAGTCATGATGTATGAACATTGTCTGTCAGTCAAAAAAAAGTATTTAATGAAATGTACCTAGACTAGGGTTGAATAGTGGGAACCTTGTTACTGAGATTTCCCTGCTAGAAATCAGTAAATTATAATACCTTATTTCTATGATCAGCACACTCCCCTTTCCCGGGATAAATAACTGCTAGAAATCAGTAAATTATAATACACTATTTCTATGATCAGCATGACGTTAAATGGAACTGTTAAATTGCATGCAATGTCTAAATCTAGCTTCTTAACGGGCCACGACATACTCTGCAATCTGCATGATCAATCATCATTGCTCAGGGTGGGGACAGTTAGTGCATCTCAGCATGGAGTGCAGTTCACTATGCATGTATTATCTCATCATGATAACTTTTTTTCTTTGGAAATGAAGAACAACATTTGCTGCAGCATAGCCTATGTATGGACAGGTGTGGCAAATCAAGAAACGGATTAAACAGCATGATCATTACACAGGTGCACCTTGTGTGGGAATAATAAAAGGCCAGTCTAAAATGTGCAGTTTTGTCACACAACACAATGCCACAAATGTGTGCAATTGGCAATCTGACTGCAGGAACCAGAGCAGTTGCCAGAGAATTGAATGTTAATTTCTCTACCATAAGCCGCCTCCAACGTCATTTTAGATAATTTGGCAGTACATCCACCGGCCTCACAACCACAGACCACATGTAACCACACCAGCCCAGGTCCTTCACATCCAGCTTTTTTACCTGCAGGATTGTCTCAGACCAGCCACCCAGACAGCTGATGAAACTGTGGGTCTGCACAAACTGTCAGAAACTGTCTCAAGGAAGCTCATCTGCGTGCTTGTTGTGTCACGAGAAAAGGACGGAGGATTCAGTAGCGAGTCAAGTTCAACATTTATTGAAGCAATTCAGGAGGTAAGTAACAGGTACAGGTAATCGAGGGTGTCAGGAAGTGTCTGGGTCTTAGCAGCGCCGAGACTGCAGGGGAAACCCAATCCTCCGTAATGTCAGTGAGTGAAGAGGAATTCCCAGACTGGCGATCCTGAACGTGCCCAGCATAGAGACCTCCACAGGAGCGAGAGCGAACGAAGAGTCCAGCGGAGAACAGAACCATAGGAGAACACAGAACTCGGCCTGGAGAGAAACACAAGACAACGAACTGACAAACACAAGACCAAGACAACGAGTATAAGTAGGCACACATAATGAGTGTCAGCTGGCGCTGACAACGAGCAGAGTGGCATCAGCGGCCACACCCACACTCACACACACACCCAGAGAGAGCCGGTGAATTCATGAACCGTGACATGTTGTCCTCACCAGGTTCTTGACCTGACTGCAGTTTGGCGTCGTAACTGACTTCAGTGGGCAAAGCTCACCTTTGATGGCCACTGGAAAATCGCAGTTTCAACTGCAGATGGCAGACGGCGTCGTTTGGCGAGCTGTTTGCTGATGTCAATGTTGTGAACAGAGTGCCCTATGGTGGCGGTGAGGTTATAGTATGTGCAAGCATAAGCTACGGATGATGGCAATTTGTAGATGGCAATTTGAGTTCACTGAGATACCGTGACGAGATCCTGATGCCCATTGTCGTGCCATTCATCCACCGCCATCACCTCATGTTTCAGCATGATAATGCAGGGCCCCATGAGTAAGGATCTGTACACAATTCCTGTAAGCTGAAAATGGCCCTGTTGTTCCATGTCCTGCATACTCATCAGACACGTCACCCATTGAGCATGTTTGGGATGCTCTAGATCGACATGTACGCACAGCCATTGAAGAGGAATCGGACAACATTCCATGGGCCACAATCAACAGCCTGATCAACTCTATGCAAAGGAGATGTGAGGCAAATGGTTGTCACACCAGATACTGACTGGTTTTCTGATCCAGGCCCCTACCTTTTTTTAAAGGTATCTCTAAATCTCTAATCAAATCCAGGCATACTGTATGTATATGCTTTGTATGCTTTAGAATGACACTTCCGTTTTCTGCTGGAAATACCGGGTTACCCGGGAGAAAAGTTATTTATTCTCATCCTGTAAGACGAGACATCATCCTGTAAAGTTTCAACTGATATTGTCCAAGATGAACTTGCTAGCTAGCTGGAGAGTGCTAACAATTCCATTTGGGCTAGCTAGCTAAACACAGCCAACATTTTGTCCATGTTGATGCTGTTACAATAACCAAACATTTGAATAAACAAATCGTTTGTTAACCCGTGATGTGATGTATGACAGGATTGGATGTTGCATTCAATTTCAAACTGAAATGCTTTGTGTATCAGCAAATTTGCTTGAGATCTCACTGCAACACTGCAAATCTGCTCACTGTGTCCATGTTGCTTGACATATGTGTTTTCAAAGAGCCGCCAGGCAAGGTGATCTCCCCACCCACTCAGCCTACTAGCTCCCTGCCCACTGTCATTTCAGACTTCCTGGTAGTGACATGATAGAAGCCAAGATGCTCTCTGGTGGCCGTTGAATGATTGTAATCGGAAGTTGTGTGGTTGTGGTCATCAGTTGTGGTCATCAGTTGTGAGGTTTTGGTCAGTAGTTGTGGTCAGAAGTTCTGTGGTTGTGGTCAGAAGTTGAGTGGTCAGTAGTTGTCTGGTCTGAAGTTGTGTGGTAGTGGTCAGAAGTTGTATGGTTGTGGTCAGTAGTTGTGGTCAGCTTTTGAGTGGTCAGTAGTTGTATGGTCAGAAGTTGTGTTATTGTGGTCAATATTTGTGTGGTTGTGGTCAGAAGTTGTGTGGTTCTGGTCAGAAGTTGTGTGGTAATGTTCACAAGTTGTGTTTTTGTTGTCACTTGATCTGGTCAGAAGTTGTGTGGTTGTGGTCAGTAGTTATGTGGTTGTGGTCAGTAGTTGTGTGGTTGTGGTCAGTAGTTGTGGTCATCATTTGGGTGGTT
Source organism: Brachymystax lenok tsinlingensis (assembly GCA_030435695.1). NCBI lineage: Eukaryota > Metazoa > Chordata > Actinopteri > Salmoniformes > Salmonidae > Brachymystax > Brachymystax lenok. The sequence continues at coordinate 40,254,629 of CM059804.1, read as the reverse complement.
TTTGTCAGTAGTTTTGCATTTGTGGTCAGAAGTTATGTGGTAATGTTCACAAGTTGTGTTTTCGTATATACTAGATCTGGTCAGAAGTTGTGTGGTTTTGGTCAGTAGTTGTGTGGTTGTGGTCAAAAGTTGTGCGGTTGTGGTCAGAAGTTGTGTGGTTGTGGTCAGTAGTTGTGGTCAGCTGTTGAGTTGTCAGTAGTTGTTTGGTCGGAAGTTGAGTGGTTGTGGTCAGTAGTTGCGTGCTCAGAAGATAAGTGATTTTGGTCACTAGATGTGGTCAGCAGGTGTGTGGTTGTGGTCAGTGGTTGTGTTGTCCGAAGTTATGTGGTAATGTTCAAAGGTTGTGGTCATCAGTTGTGTGGTTCTGGTCAGTAGTTGTGGTCAGAAGTTCTGTGGTTGTGGTCAGAAGTTGAGTGGTAAGTAGTTGTGTGGTCTGAAGTTGTGTGGTTTTGGTCAGTAGTTGTGTGGTTGTGGTCAGACGTTGTATTGTTGTGGTCAGTAGTTGTGGTCAGCTGTTGAGTGGTCAGTAGTTGTATTTTCATTAATTGTGTGATTGTGGTCAAGAGTTGTGTGGTTGTGGTCAGAGGTTGTGGGGTTGTGATCAAAAATTGTGTGGTAATGTTCAAAAGTTATTTTTTGTTGTTGTCACTCGATCTGGTCAGAAGTTGTGTGGTTGTGGTCAGTAGTTATCATCAGCTGTTGAGTGGTCAGTAGTTGTATGGTCAGAAGTTGTGTGATTGTGGTCAATATTTGTGTGGTTTAGGTCAGAAGTTGTATGGTTGTGGTCAGTCGTTGTGGTCAGCTGTTAAGTGGTCAGTAGTTGTATGGTCAAAAGTTGTGTGATTGTGGTCAATATTTGTGTGGTTGTGGTCAGAAGTTGTGTGGTTTTGGTCAGAAGTTGTGTTTTTGTTGTCACTTGATCTGGTCAGAAGTTGTGTGGTTGTGGTCAGTAATTGTGTGGTTGTGGTCAGTAGCTGTGTGGTTGTAGTCAGTAATAGTGTGGTTGTGGTCAATAGTTGTGTGGTTGTGGTCGGAAGTTGTGTGGTTGTGGTCAGTAGTTGTGGTCATCAGTTGTGTAGTTTTGGTCAGTAGTTTTGCGTTTGTGGTCAGAAGTTATGTGGTAAGGTTCACAAGTTGTGTTTTTGTAATCACTAGATCTGGTCAGAAGTTGTGTGGTTTTGGTCAGTAGTTGTGTGGTTGTGGTCAGCTGTTGAGTTGTCAGTAGATATGTGATTTTGGTCACTAGATGTGGTCAGCAGGTGGTGGTTGTGGTCAGAAGATCTGTGGTTATGGTCACAGGTTGTGTTGTTGTAGTTAGTAGTTGTGTTATACGAATATGTGTGGTAATGTTCACAAGTTGTGTTTTTTGTAGTTATTAGATCTGGTCAGAAGTTGTGTGGTTGTGGTCAGATGTTGTATGGTTGTGGTCAGTAGTTGTGTGGTTGTTGTCAGTAATAGTGTGGTTGTGGTCAATATTTGCTTGGTTGTGGCCGGAAGTTGTGTGGTTGTGGTCAGTAGTTGTGGTCATCAGTTGTGTGGATTTTGTCAGTAGTTGTGGTCATCAGTTGTGTTGTTTTGGTCAGTAGTTTTGCGATTGTGGTTAGAAGTTATGTGGTAATGTTAACTTGTTAGGGAGCGGCAGCTGAGGGGTCGGTTTTGGAGAGTCGTGCGTGCCCAAAGTAAAATGCTTGCCACTCAGGCTCAGAAAATAGGATATGCACATAATTAGTACTATTGGATAGGAAACACTCTGAGGTTTCCAAAAGTGTTAACATTTTGTTAAATTTTTAACTCATTTGGCGAGACTGCCTATTGAAAAGTCTTAATACCAGAACACTGAATGTAGTACCTATTGCTTCCACGGGATGTCAGCAGTGTATAGGTAAAGTTTCATGGCAATCGGAACCGATGTGTTCAATAGGTAGTGGTTTTGGTGAGGGGAGCTCTTTTTCAGTTGCACGTTTTTGGGCGCGCACGTTTGGCTGAGCGGTCCACTTTATTTGACTTCTATAACGTTTAGGTGACCATCCAAGTGAAATATAATCACTTTTATTCATAAAAGGATAGCTAGGGATGCATTTTAATTGGTTTTTGTTTTGTTGAGGAAATGTTTATAGGTTTAGTTGAACGCGTTCTCTTCACGTTGGATTTTCTGAACACAAGGCGCCAACCAAACAGAGATTTATGGATAGAATAAATTACTTTTTCTAACCAAATACCCATGGATTGTCTTCGTTGGACACTTAGGAAGACCTCTGCAGAAGTTCTACAAAAGGTAAGGCACAGGTTTCCCCTGTGAAATGCATTTTCTATCGCCCGTGCTGGCTAAAGATTTCATGGTTATGGAAAATATTGAAGGTGCTACCCTCAAACAATCAAATGTAGTGCTTTCGCCGTAAAGCCTTTTTGAAATCCGACAACGCTGTGATATTGCCAAGAAGCAGAGCTTTTGATGAGTATGAAACACTTGTATATTGGTGCATGTTTAACTACCCTCCAGACGAGCTTCAATGCCATACAACTCTCCTTCCGTGGCCTACAATTGCTCTTAAATGCAAGTAAAACTAAATGCATGCTCTTCAACCGATCGCTGCCCGCACCTGTCCCCCCCGTCCAGCATCACTACTCTGGACGGTTCTGTCTTAGATTATGTGGACAACTACAAATACCTAGGTGTCTGGTTAGACTGTAAACTCTCCTTCCAGACTCACATCAAACATCTCCAATCTAAAATTAAATCTAGAATTGGCTTCCTATTTCGCAACAAAGCGTCCTTCACTCATGCTGCCAAACATACCCTCGGAAAACTGACCATCCTACCGATTCTCGACTTTGGTGATGTCATTTACAAAATAGCCTCCAATACTCTACTCAACAAATTGGATGCAGTCTAACACAGTGCCATCCGTTTTGTTACCAAAGCCCCATATACCACCCACCACTGCAACCTGTACGCTCTCGTAGGCTGGCCTTCGCTTTACACTCGTCGCCATATCCACTGGCTCCAGGTCATCTACAAGTCCCTGCTAGGTAAATTCCCGCCTTATCTCAGCTCGCTGGTCACCTTAGCAGCACCAACCTGTATGTAGCACGCGCTCTAGCAGGTATATCTCACTGGTCACCCCCAAAGCCAATTCCTCCTTTGGCCGACTCTCCTTCCAGTTCTCTGCTGCCAATGACTGGAATTAACTACAAAACTCCCTGAAATTGGAGACACTTATCTCCCTCACCAGATTTAAGCACCAGCTGTCAGAGCAGCTCACAGACCACTGTACCTGTTTTTAGCCCATCTGTAAATAGCCCAACCAACTACCTCATCCCCTACCGTATTTATGTATTTATCTTGTTTCTTTGCACCCCAGTTTTTTCCTACATTGCACATTCATCTACTGCACATTTACCATTCCAGTGTTAAATTGCTATATTGTAATTACTTTGCCACCATGGACTATTTATTGTCTTACCTTCCTTATCCTACCTCATTTGCACTCTGTGTATAGATTCGTTTTTTTTCTACTGTATTATTGACTGTATGTTTGTTTTACTCCATGTGTAACTCTGTGTTGTTGTATGTGTCAAACTGCTTTGCTTTATCTTGGCCAGGTCGCAGTTGTAAATGAGAACTTGTTCTCAACTTGCCTACCTGGTTAAATAAAGATGAAATAAAAAAATTAAAAAAATAATAACAATGTCTACACTGCATTTCTGAACAATTAAACGTTATTTTAAAAGACAAAAAAGGTGGTTTCTATAAAAAACAAGGACATTTCTAAGTAACCCCAAACTTATGAACAGTAGTGTATGTCATTTTGAGAATCCGCACAGCGCCTATCCAGCTTATGACTGACCCTCACGAGCAAGCAGTACTTGTCTGAGGAAAAACAAGAGGGGCCTCAGAGGCCGGGAGGCAAATCTGAGCCTAACCTCCCTACACAGTAAAATCGCAACTCCTATGGAGTAAAATGTAACAATATTTGGGGGTTTATATGGTCCCACCCCCATATTGTGTTAAAACTACTCTGGTCATGGTGGTGATATATAAAACGACAGAAAATTGAGTAAATATCCAACTCTCAGAGAGTTGTTTAAATTTAACTACAATTGTCGTTTTATTATTTTCAGTGTCGTTTTTTTTACAACACCCTGACCATTTTACACTTTTCTGTGTTGTTTTGAATCAACTCCAACAGAGTACATTTCTATTTCGGTTTACTTCCTTCGAGTTATAACTGTGTAAAACAACAATGACAAGCCACCCAGGTCTGACAACTTGGATGGAAAATTACTGAGGATAATAGTGGACGATATTGGCACTCCTATTTGCCACATCTTCAATTTAAGCCTACTAGAAAGTGTGTGCCCTTAGGCTTGGAGGGAAGCAAAAGTCATTCCGCTACCAAAGAATAGTAAAGCCCCCTTTACTGGCTCAAATAGCCGATCAATCAGCCTGTTACCAACCCTTAGTAAACCTTTGGAAAAAATGGTGTTTGACTAGATACAACGCTATTTTATAGTAAACAAATTGACAACAAACTTTCAGCATGCTTATAGAGAAGGACATTCAACAAGCACAGCACTTACACAAATTACTGATGATTGGCTGAGAGAAATTGGTGATTAAAAGATTGTGGGGGCTGTTTTGTTAGACTTCAGTGCGGCTTTTGATATTATCGATCATGGTCTGCCGCTTGAAAAACGTATGTGTTATGGCCCTGCTATTGTTACAATTGTCGTGTAAGGAAACGGACCAAGGCGCAGCGTAAATGAAGTTCCACATATTTTAATGAAATGGAACATACAAAAACAATAAAGCATTAACCGGAGTGCGGAGAGCTGGCGCAGGACGTACCGGGCTGGGAAGACGCTCCTCTAGGCGCCTGCGCTGAAGCTCATTCCTCGCCAATACCTCTCTTCGATATCCTTCCCTAAACTCCTTTATATTCCTCCATTCGGGCTCTGGCTCTCGCCTCGGCCATTCGCCCCATGTGGCCCCCCCAAAAAAATCTTGGGATTTTCCTTGGGCTCCTTGTGGCCACGGACCCCTGCGTCGTCGCTGTCCCTCATCTCTCCTCGGCGACTCCCGCCAAGGAAGGGTCTCGCAACCCCCCAAAATCTCTTCCCAGGTCCAACTCTCCTTCCAAAACCTGGGCACGCTGCTTGGTCCTTTGGTGGTGGGTTATTCTGTCACAATCGTCGTATAAGGAAACCAAGGCGCAGCGTAAATGAAGTTCCACATATTTTAATGAAATGGAACATACAAAAACAATACAGAATTAACCGACCGTAACAATGTAGCACTGAACAGCACTAACTAAACACAATAACCCACAACACAGGTGGGAAAAGTAACAACCTAAGTATGGTCCCCAATTAGAGGCAACGAACAACAGCTGCCTCCAATTGGGAACCACACACAAAACCAAACATAGAAATTCAACATGTTAAGTGTTGCAGTAATTTCAGTCGCTGTAGTAGCCATTCAAGCTGTGTGTCCATGACTGTTTGTCCATGATAAGGCGCTGCTCTACCTTCTTGACAGCACTGTCAACAAGGCAAGTCCTACAGGCCCTAGTTTTGTCGCACTTGAACTACTGTTGAGTCGTGCGGTCAGGTGCCACAAAAAGGACTGAGGAAAATTGCAATTGGTTCAGAACAGGGCAGCACGGCTGGCCCTTGGATGTACACAGAGAGCTAATATTTAAAAATATGCATGTCAATCTCTCCTGGGTCAAAGTGGAGGAGAGATTGACTTCAGCATTGCTTGTGTTTATGAGAGGTATTGACATGTTGAATGCACCGAGCTGTCTATTTGAACTACTGGCGCACAGCTCGGACACCCATTCATACCCCACAAGACATGCCACAAGAGGTCTCTTCACAGTCCTCAAGTCCAGAACAGACTACGGAAGGCGCACAATACTAAATAGAGCCATGACTACATGGAACTCTATTTCACATCAAGTAACTCATGCAAGCAGTAAAATTTTATAAAAAATACAGATTAAAAGAACACCTTATGGAACAGCGGGGACTGTGAAGCAACACAAACATAGGCACAGACACACGCATACACACACACACAATAGCATACGCACTATACACACATGTGCACATGGATTTTTGTACTGTGTATATATATGGGGTAGTGGTGGAGTAGGGGCCTGAGGGCACACAGAATGTATTGTAATGTTATTAAAATTGTATAAACTGCCTTAATTTTGCTGGACCCCAGGAAGAGTAGCTGCTGCCTTGGCAAATACAAATACAAAGCTTTATTTGAACATTTCTTAATGTGTCATTTTGTGGTGGATTGCAATGTGATACGCAATCTCTATTGGAATCCAACTTGCAGGAATATATCCAGCACTTTCACTTCACCCAAAATTTACATAAAGAACACCTGTCATAGTAGGGTCAAAAATACAGTACATGGGGACTACCTACACCATGTAAACTGGAACTGTTTTGCTAACGGTTGCTATAAATCCAACCACTTAAAGATTAGATTAGTTTAGAAAAATGTATGTTTCTTATCTTTGTGTAGTATCAGATCAACAACAATTGATGTACATGCGAAAACACAGCTATTGAAACAAACAATTTTGATAATCAACCTGCAACAGAACATGCTGGGAAATATGACAATGAGGTCCCTCCCACGTCTGTGGACAACTCCAAAGATTTTACTCCCTGTCTCTGGTTACTCTTAATGGAGTTAAAAGTACTCTGTCCCAATCAACTCCAGTTATTAACAGAAATAGACAGGAGAAAATGGATTGAGGTAGAAGACACTGATGAGGAGAGAATGAGTGACCTTCACCAAGACGGAGGGGGAACGAGGAAAAGTACACATGAAGAACGGAGCCATGTGAGGTTTCAGTGAATGCGTCCAAAATGGCACCCTATTCCCTATAGTGCACTACTTTCGTCACAAGTTGTGAACTATAAAGGGAAAAGAGTGCCATTTGGAACTCAGGCAGTGAAATATGCAGGTGCCTGATGGAGAGAGCATGTCTTTCTCCAGGACACCGAGAGATTAATTTAAATCTTGACCAAACACAGGCCGGAGGAAACGGGGGCTGAGTGATATAGAAATTATGCTACTGTCACCCTGATCCAGTCCTTCCTTCATTACCATACAGATCCCCCATCCTAAACATGAGCATTTCCCAATTTTTCACTAATGCAGCCACCCAGCTAGCCAACAATCTAAAAACTGGCACAATGTCATCTCATTTTCCAACTCGGTCAATAAACATCAAAGCATGTGGCTTCCATTTTTGGCTGCAGAGGAGAGTGTGAGAGGTGAGAGATCAGTCTGATGTGACTTCCTGCTGACAGCCCAGCATTTTTCTGACTTGTTATTTTTTTCTTTTGAATGTGCAAACATACAATGTCAGTCACTAAATAGCGAACAAATAGGCTAACTAAATGTTCCATTTAATTGTTTTATGATTTTGTAGAAGTGAGAGTTCACCAGGAAGTAATGTCACACTGACTGCTCACCTCTAACTGGGCTCCCTAAAAAAAAACTCACATTGATACAGCTACGACCGGATGTGACTTTTCGTAGTCGTTTAGGAGAGACGTTTCGCTAACCCATTTCCTAATATAACCCTAATTATCCTGACCTGCTACGTTAATTATCCTAACCTGCTGGTAATTTCTCCTAACCTGCTATGAAAAAGTCACTTCCTGTTGTTGCTCTATCGAAGTGGCGTGCTGTAATGGAATCTTCACCTCTCACATGCTTCTCTGCACCAAAATGGAAGCCACATGCTATTTCTGTCTATTAATTTGTCATATTTATAAAGGTTTATAATGTGCAAAAATGTATTGTTAGTCTCAAAATAGTGAAATAACATTGTAAACCAAAAATATATACGTTTTATGACGATTTTGTAACGTTATTGGCCCGAGTTGGAAAACGTGTTGACATAGTGCCAGTGCTTAGCCTGCTAGCTAGATTAGTGAACAATTGGGAAATGCTAGCTAGCTTTACCACCCTGTTTTAGCACGTTTGACTAACTAGTTAGTACGTTTTACTAATAGTTATTGCTTTGAGTCTAAAATGGGGAATTTAATTAGAACGGTTTGAATATGATTTTTTGTCAAATCTATTAAAGAAAAGTCCAACACAAAAATGTTCTCCTGTCTCCTTACTTCTCCTGGTCAGCCGATTGTCTGCAAAGGTTGTTACATTGTAGCTACAAAGTCATTAATATGTCACTTCACTTGACATTAAGTTGCTTGCTCCTGGGTAAGTACATTGTAAATACATGTATATTCCTTGTAACAACATTACAGAGTTGGTGGATAAATATTGTTACATTGTAAGTACAATGTAACTAAAAGGGTTATACCTAATATTCTCCTGTCTCCTAATTTCTCCTGGTTAGCTTTCTGTCTGCAATGGTTGTTAAATTGTAACTACATTGTAACTACATAGTAAATAACCCTTCTAGGTTTCACTTTACATTAAGTTGCTTGCTCCTGGGTAGGCACATGATAATTATAAATATATCTTATGCATTGTTCTTACAAAACACTTGATTCAGCACAGTCTTTGAGACAGGTCATAACATAGAAATAACGTGAATATTTAAAGACCACAAAAATACGTCTTTAACAATTTTTTATCTGGTTATGTAACATCTCCTCAACCTGAAAGAGAGTTTTTTTCCCTGCTAAATTTAACCCAAAGCCCCATGGGAATGAGCCTCGACGAGGAGGCTTAAACATTATTCTCTGTGAAGTCTCCATCCATGTCTTAGAATCTGTATATACGGAGACAGCCCCCTCATTCGTGATGTCTTGCATATCTGACATCATCAGCCATGTACAGCATCTCCCGCTTTAAACACACATTCATGGAGTTTTATATTCAACTAAAGCCAGTCTGAGCTTCATCTCACTTTGTCACAGTGTCTTACCATTGAGAATCAATATCATTGATGGGGATTGGACAAAAAGCGTTGAACATGGGAGGGCACTGGACAAAAACTGTTTAAGATGGGAATCCATTTGAAAACATTACAGTGAGCAAAAAGTATGTAATTTCTGGGGCAGTACCATTAGCATAGGGTTGGTGTTCACGTCAAAATGGAGAAGTCTTGAGTCACCTAACTGCAAATGTCTCTGTTTTGATCACATTCTATGTTTCAATGCCAAACTGTAATTCAGACAGGCTTGTGACATTTAAATAATTAATTAATATTGACAGAGAACATTAATGGGTTCAATAAGGTATGCTGCATAAATAAACTCAAATCCTCTTTTTCATGACAAAATGTTTATTAATTAGTGCTAAACTTCCATTGCATCTTGAGTACTGCTACTAACTATAAATTCTTTGAAAAAATACAGTAGTATGAACTTGAATCAACTTTATTTATAAACCAATAGGATATTTATGTCCTGGATATCAAATTCTTTATGAAATTGCAATAAAAGGGAAAGTAACCAAGAACATTAAAGCATAGACACAAAAATACAGTAAATACATACAGTTGAAGTCAGATGTTTACATACACCTTAGCCAAATACATTTAAAACTCAGTTTTTCACAATTCCTGACATTTAATCCTAGTAAACATTCCCTGTCTTAGGTCAGTTAGGATCACCACTTTATTTTAAGAATGTGAAATAGTAGAGAGAATGATTTATTTCAGCTTTTATTTCTTTCATCACATTCCCATTGGGTCAGAAGTTTACATACACTCAATTAGTATTTGGTAGCATTGCCTTTAAATTGTTTAACTTGGGTCAAACAATTCAGGTAGGCTTCCACAAGCTCCCCACAATAAGTTGGGTGAATTTTGGCCCATTCCTCCTGACAGAGCTGGTGTTACTGAGTCAGGTTTTTTTTTTCTGAGGTCTTGGCTGATTTATTTTCATTTTCCCATGATGTCAAGCAAAGAGGCACTGAGTTTGAAGGTAGGCCTTCAAATACATCCACAGGTTCACCTCCAATTGACTCAAATTATGTCAATTAGCCTATCAGAAACTACTAAAGCCATGAAATGATTTTCTGGAATTTTCCAAGCTGTTTAAAGGCACAGTCAACTTAGTGTATGTAAACTTCTGACCCACTGGAATTGTGATACAGTGAGTTATCAGTGAAATAATCTGTCTGTAAACAATTGTTGGAAAAAGGATGTCCTAACTGACTTGCCAAAACTATAGTTTGTTAACAATAAATATGTGGAGTGGTTGAAAAACAAGTTTTAATGACTCCAACCTATTGTAAATGGTTTAAACACTGTTTCCCATGCTTGCTCAATGAACCACAAACAATAAATGAACATGAACCTGTGGAACAGTCGTTAAGACACTAACAGCTTACAGACGGTAAAGATGGCCAGTGTCCCTGCTCATCTGTGTGAACGTGCCTTAGGCATTCTGCAAGGAGACATGAGGACTGCAGATGTAGCCAGGGCAATAAATCGCAATGTCCATACTGTGAAACGCCTAAGATAGTGCTACAGGGAGACAGGACGAACAGCTGATCGTCATCGCAGTGGCAGACCACATGTAACAACACATGCACAGGATTGGTACATCCGAACATCACATCTGCGGGACAGGTACAGGATGGCAACAACAACTGCCCGAGTTACGCATAATCCCTCCATCAGTGCTCAGACTGTTCTTAACAGGCTGAGAGAGGCTGGACTGAAGGCTTGTAGGCTTGTTGTAAGGCAGGTCCTCACCAGACATCACTGGCAACAACGTCGTCTATGGGCACAAACCCGCCGTCGCTGGACCAGACAGGACTGGCAAAAAGTGCTCTTCTCTGACGAGTCGCGGCCATGGCCAGCGAAGAGCCTGGATCTCAATCCCATTGAGCACGTCTGGGACCTGTTGGATCGGATTGTGAGGGCTAGGGCCATTCCCCCCATGAGGAGGAGATGCACTGCAGTAAGTTATTGCAACTGGTGGCCACACCAGCTACTGACTTTGACCCCCCCCTTTGTTCAGGTGAACTTGTTCAGTTTATGTCTCAGTTGTTGAATCTTATGTTCATACAAATATTTACACATGTTAAGTTTGCTTAAAATAAACGCAGTTGACAGTGAGAGGACGTTTCTTTTTTTGCTGAGTTTATGTGTATATATGCAGTATGTATTTATGTATGTATGTATGTGTAAATATGCAGTGTGTATGTATATACTGTATATATGTATGTATATTATTGTACTGCTCTGAGTATGCAATTATTGTTTGGATAACCTTATTATCTATTATGTATTGATGTATTGTATTTTTTTCACTCCATGTGATGTGCAATTCAGAGAATGCCGGAAGAAGAATAATCATTTAATTACCATAGTGAATTATTGTAATGTTTGTTAATGTGTCAATTAATCCCATAAGGGATGGATTGCCAATTGGTGATTTAACGTGAAAAAAAAATTTGATTCATTAATTTCATTCAGTATTCAGACCCTTTACTCAGTACTTTGTACTTTGTTGAAGCAATTTTGGCAGAGATTACTGCCTCGAGTCTTCTTGGGTATGACGCTACAAGCTTGGCACATCTGTATTTGGGGAGTTTCTCCCATTCTTCTCTGCAGATCCTCTCAAGCTCTGTCAGGTTGGATGGGGAGCGTGGCTGCACAACTATTTTCAGGTCTCTCCAGAGATGTTCGATCAGGTTCAAGTCCGGGCTCTGGCTGGGCCACTCAAGGACATTCAGAGACTTGTCCCGAAGCCCCTCCTGCGTTGATTTGGCTGTGTGCTTAGGGTCGTTGTCTTGTTGGAAGGCGAACCCAGTCTTGAGTGCTCTGGAGCAGGTTTTCATCAAGGATCTCTCTGCACTTTGCTCCGTTCATCTTTCCGTCCATCCTGACTAGTCTCTCAGTCCCTGACACTGAAAAACATCCCCACTGCATGATACTGCCACCAACATGCTTCACCGTAGGGATGATGCCATGTTTCCTCCAGACGTGACGCTTTTCATTCAGGCCAAAGTGTCCCTTAGGGGCCTTTTGGGAAACTCCAAGCGGGCTATCATGTGTTTTTTACTGAGGAGTGGCTTTCATCTGGCCACTCTACCATAAAGTCCTCATTGGTGGTGTGCTGCAGAGATGGTTGTCCTTCTGGAAGATTCTCCCATCTCCACAGAGGAACTCTGGAGCTCTGTCAGAGAGACCATCAGATTCTTGGTCACCTCCCTGACCAAGGCCCTTCTCCCCCGATTGCTCAGTTTGGCTGGGCGGTCAGCTCTAGGAAGAGTCTTGGTGGTTCCAAACTTCTTCAATTTAAGAATGATGGAGGCCAGTGTGTTATTGGGGACCTTCAATGCTGCAGACATTTTTTGGTACGCTTCCCCAGATCTGTGCCTCGACACAATCCTGTCTAAGAGTTCTACGGACAATTCCTTCGACCTCATGGCTTGCTTTTTACTCTGACATGCACTATCAACTGAGGGACATTATATAGACAGTTGTGTGCCTTTCCAAAACATGTCCAATCAATTAAATTTACCACAGGTGGACTCCAATCAAGTTGTAGAAACATCTCAGGATATACCTGAGCTCAATTTCGAGTCTCATAGCAAACGGCCTGAATATTTATGTGAATAAGGTATTTCATATTTTTTTTATACATTTGCTAACATTTCTAAAAACCTGTTTTTGATTTGTCATTATGGGGTATTTTGTGTAGATTGATGAGTGGGAAAAATTATGTAATCCCTTTTAGAATAAAGCTGTAACGTAACAAAATGTGGAAAGGGGTCTGAATACTTTCCGAATGCACTGTTTAAATGGGCTCACTTATGCCCTAAAATAAATGTGTTCATATGGGCAGAATATTGTATATAAATAAATACAAATGTGCTGCATTAGTTGACATCCTATAAGACAGAATAGATAAAACAGGGTTGGGCGAATAAGTCGAAAAATGTAATCCTTAAGCCTACTAATACATTAATAAATAAAAAACGTGCACATGTAAAGAAAAGTTATTTCCATTTTCTTTCAGTTTGCTTTATAGAATCTAGTTATCAATATAATTAAACTAGGCCTATGATATTTTCTTGAATAGGCCTATCCTCCACACACACCCTGATTGGCTTCAGGATAAGCTAATTATTATAGATTCTGCACCGCTGTTTGTCAGCAGCATACTAAATCTTTCCATCGATTGAAGCAGTATTAGGCTATAGTGACTGGCACCAATAGTCTATTTAAAGTCTGTGTCAATAGGCTACCAGTTGCATTTTTTCGATATGAAAAGGAGACGGAAATATGACTGGCCTGCACTGCGCATAGGAAAGTGTCCAGACGACTGTGAGCGGATTTGACCAGTAGGCTAGGTGTGAATGTTCTGAAAGCTTTTTCAAATCAATCATCTGAATACGAAAAGCTCCCTTGTTTTACAAAACATGGATATGTTACCCACTATGACGGCACATGTCTAAAAGCTTTCGCGTCCCCCACGTTCAGCCAATTCACCGAAGAAATGTAAGCAACAATTGTTTTTATGACACTAATATCAAGTGCGTGGATTCTGCAGGAGCAGATATTCTTATTGCAGTAGCACTTTCCAGCAGTCAAATGACCAAATCATGCTCTAGTTGTCTCATGGGTGGAATGTTATTAATATTTTTCATGAATAGATTTCAACTCTGTATCTGACATGGTACAGTTGTAACCATGTATGTGAGGTGTATACTTTCATTTCAAAGTAGCTTTCATTAAGACTACCAAGAAACACTCTGTGTGTCACTGATTTAGCCCACTGCAGAAGGAAATCAAGTGCTCTCAGATTACTATTCAGCCACAGTGTGAATGCCATTATGTTACATGAGTGCCTCCTTTCATGCAATTACTCACCTCGAGCTGGACGAAGAGTCTTTCTTTAACCTCACCGGGCTAGGGGGCAGTGTTCGGAAGTTCGGAGAGTCTGGCGTGCCCAAAGTAAAATGCCTGTTACTCAGGCCCAGATGCTAGGTTATGCATATAATTAGTTGTATTTGATAGAAAACACTTAGAAGTTTCTAAAACGGTTAAAATAATGTCTATGAGTTTAACAGAACTGATATGGCAGGTGAAAACCAGAGGAAAATCCATCCGGAATAATTGCCTTTTTGAGCTCCCATGCAATTGGTATGGTTTCCTATTGCACAATGAAAAGAATAGCTCCCAGATTGCAGTACCTACGGCTTCCACTGGATGTCAACAGTCTTTAGACAAGGTTTCAGGCTTGTTCTTTGAAAAATTAACAAAATGAAAGTAGCTGTAGTTTATCATTGGGTTCTTCCTTGGGTCTGTAGTACTGTGGCGTGCGCGACTGAGGACGCGCTCTTTCTTATTTATCTCCGGTATTGAACATACTACATTCTGTCTTAAATTTGATCGTTTATTTACATATTAGGGTACCTGAGGATTGATTATAAACGTTGTTTGACTTGTTTGGACAAAGTTTATCGGTAACTTTTTGGATTCTTTTGTCTGTATGTTGAACGAGTAGAACGGGTGGATTACTGAACAAAACGCACCAACCAAACAGAGTTTTTGGGATATAAAGCGGGACTTTATCGAACAAAGCAACCATTTTTTGTGTAGCTGGGACCCTTGGGATTGCAAACAGAGGAAGATCTTCAAAGGTAAGGGATTTATTCTATCGCTATTTTTGATTTTTGTGATGCCTGTGCTGGTTTGAAATAAATTTATATGCAGGAAGTATGCGGGGCGCTGTCTTCAGATAATCAAATGCTATGCTTTCATCGTAAAGCCTATTGTAAATCAGACAAAGTGGTTCGATTACCAAGATTCTAAACTAAAGAATGGTGTACGACTCTTGTATTTTCATGAATGTTTAATATTATGTTGTTGTTTTTTTTATTTTGCGCTCTGCAATTTCACCGGATGTTGTCGAGATGGCACGCTAGCGGAACACTGTTCCGTAGGAAGTTAACTTCTTAGGGAGCAGCTCCCGAGGTGACGGTTTTGGAGAGTCTGGCGTGCCCAAAGTAAAATGCCTCCCACTCAGGCCCAGAAAATAGGTTATGCACATAATTAGTACTATTGGATAGGAAACACTCTGAAGTTTCTAAGAGTGTTAAAATATTGTCTGTGAGTATAACTTCTTTGGGACCAGCGCACGAGGTGACCGTTTTGGAGACCCTAGCGTGCCCAAAGTAAAATGCCTCCCATTCAGGCCCAGAAAATAGGATATGCACATATTTAGAACCATTGAATTTTCTAAAAGTGTTAACATTTTGTCTGTGAGTAAAACAGAACGGATATGGCAGGCGAAACCCCGAGGAATTTCTGTCCTGGAAAAAGTGGTTTTGACACATTGCCTCATTTGGAACCCCTCCCTTATGAAAATGCCCTTATAAGAGCATATGAATTAGGTACCTATCGCTTCCTCTGGATGTCAACAGTCTCGAGAATGTGTTCTGATTCTTTTTAGATGCTTTTAGAGCAGAGAATGTGTTCTGATTCTTTTTAGATGCTTTTAGAGCAGAGAAGAAGAGGATTAAGGAAGTGCCCCCACAGATGTCCTTACAAGAAAATGCGCGCTCCCGGCAGGCACGTTCTTTGGTTTTTTCCTTTCTTATCGCCTAGTTTATATTCCGGTTGAAATATTATGCTATTTATACATAAAAGTGTTCCTAAGGATACATTTACAATGATGTTTGATTGTTCTTGGACAAGTTTATAGGTATAAGTTGAACGAGTTCTCTTCACGTTTCAATGGAGGAGTTGAAATATTATAGTAAATATACATAAAAGTGTTCCTAAGGATACATTATCAATGATGCTTGATTGTTCTTAGACAAGTGTATAGGTATATTTGAACGCGTTCTCTTCTCGTTTCAATGGGCAATTCGACGTTGGATTTTCTGAACATAACGCACCAACGAAACAGAGATGTATGGATATAATAAATGACTTTTTCTAACAGAAGAACCATTGGATGTCTTCGTTGGACACTTGGGAAGCCCTCAGCAGAAGTTCTTCAAAAGGTAAGGGATTTGTTTTTGCTGTGAAATGTGTTTTGTGTGAACCGTGATGGTTTATGAATTTATGCTAATGGAAAAATATTGGAGGTGCTACCCTCAAACAATCAAATGTAGTGCTTTCGCCGTAAAGCCTTTTTATATCTGACAACGCTGTGATATTGCCAAGAAGCAGAGCTTTTGATGACTATGCAACACTTGTATATTGATGAATGTTTAATAATTCAACTTTTTGGATTTTGAATTCGGCGCATTGCTTCATCAAGTGCATTGACGACGTCGTCCCCACAGTGACCGTACTTACATATCCCAACCAGAAGCCATGGATTACAGGCAACATCCGTAGCCAGCTAAAGGCTAAAGCTGACGCTTTTAATCCTACTACACTGATTCTGATGGTCGTTGGACGTGGCATGGCTTGCAAACTATTACAGACTACAAAGAGAAACAAAGCCACGAGCAGCCCAGTGACGCGAAACTTCCAGACGAGCTAAGTGCCTTTCATGCTCGCTTCGAGGCAAGCAACACAGAAGCATGCATGAGAGCACCAGCTGTTCCGGACTACTGTGTGATCACACTCTCCGTAGCCAATGTTAGCAAGACCTTTAAACAGGTCAACATTCACAAGGCCACGGGGGCAAGACGGATTACCAGGACGTGTACTCAGAGCATGCACGGACCAACTGGTAAGTGTCTTCACTGACATTTTAAACCTCTCCCTGACCGAGTCCGTAATACCAACATGTTTCAGACCACCATTGTCCCTGTGCCCAAGAAAGTGAAGGTAACCTGCCTAAATGACTACCTTCCCATAGCACTCAAGTCATTAGCAATGAAGTGCTTTGAAAGGCTGGTCATGGCTCACATCAACACCATCATCCCAGAAACCGTAGACCCAGTCCAATTCGTATACCACCCCAACAGGTCCTCAGATGACGCAATCTCAATCGCACTCCAACACTGCCCTTTCCCACCTGGACAAAAGGAACACCTATGTGAGAATGGTTTTCATTGACTACAGCTCAGCATTCAACACCATAGTGTCCACAAAGCTCATCACTAAGCTAAGGACCCTGGGACTAAACACCTCCCACTGCAACTGGATCCTGAACTTTCTGACAGGCCACCCCCAGGTGGTAAGGGTAGGCAACAACACATCTGCCACACGGATCTTCAACACAGGGGCCCCTCAGGGTTACTTGCTTATTCCCCTCTTGTACTCCCTTTTCACCCACGACTGCGTGGCCAAGCATGACTCCAACACCATCATTAAGTTTGCTAATGACACAACAGTGGTAGGCTTGATCACAGACAATGATGAGACAGCCTATAGGGAGGAGGTCAAAGACCTGGCAGTGAGCAAGACAAAGGAGCTTATCGTGGACTACAGGAAAAGGAGGGCCGAACACGCCCCCACTCACATCGATGGGGCTGTAGCGGAGCGGTTCGAGTGTTTGAAGTTCCTTGGTGTCCACATCACCAACAAACTATCATGGTCCTAACACACCAAGACAGTCATGAAGAGGGCACGACAACACCTTTTCTCCCTCAGGGGACTGAAAATATTTGGTATGAGCCCTAAGATCCTCAAAAGGTTCTACAGCTGCACCATCAAGAGAATCCTGACAGGTTGTATCACCGCCTGGTATGGCAAGTGCTCGGCATCTGACCGTAAGGCACTACAGAGGGTAGTGCGTACGGCCCAGTACATCACTGGGGCCAAGCTTCCTGCCATCCAGGACCTATATACTAGGTGGTGTGTAATATTATTGTGTTACTTTTTTTCAACTTTAGTTTATTTAGTAAATATAACTCTATTTCTTGAACTGCATTGTTGATTAAGGGCTTGTAAGTAAGCATTTCACGGTAAGGTCTACACCTATTGTATTCGGCTTATGTGACAAATAAAATGTAATTTGATTTGATTGGGTACCAGCTCTCCGATGCCATCAGCCAGATAGAATGAACGCTAGAGCTGTTGTGAACACTCTATTTAATTTACACACACAGACACAAACACACACTCCCTTTTAGAAAAGCAGACTTACGTATTCTGTAGCGGTGGTGAGGGCGTGTGGCATGACCTTTCGCAGAGCGTCCAGGTTTCCAGTGGCCGGTGGGCTTGGCTGGGGGAGATGGTGGAAATGTTGGTGGTAGCGCCTTGGTTGTGGTGTTGGCGGTAGAGGTTGTGCTAGTAGCTTTGGAGGTTGGACCGGATCGCGAGTTTGGGGGGTCCTTATCCTTACGACCAATGGCTGTGCCGCCGACCCGAAGTACCGTGGTGCTGTGCGGGGTCACTTCTTTACCCCCGGGCGGGGGGAGTCGTGTGGTGCGGGTGGTGGTGCCCGTCACGCGGGTGCCACTGCCAACCCAGTTGTGGAGGTGCGGGACCGAGTGGTTGGAGGGCAACCCAAATTGAGTTCTCGGGGCTGGGACCGTGCCGTCGGCCGCTAGAGAGGTGGTGGAGACAAACGCGGTGGCGGTGGTCTTTGTAGTTGTGGTCATAGTGTCTGGTCGCTTGGGTGAAGCGCTGGGTTCGGAGAGAAATATGGGGTCCTGCCCTATGCCCTTGGCATCCACTAGGTCCGTGGGCACATAGTCTTGAACGGAACCCACTACAATCCATTTGAGCAGCATGAGACTGAGGCCCAGGCCCACGAAGCCTATCACTAAGGGCACTGCGCACAGCCAGGTCTGCTGGCGGTGCCACACCGCACAGGGCCCACAGCGAAGAGGCCCCGGGGCCCGAGGGGAAGCCTGTTCGCCCCCGGGTTCCTCCAGGGTCATGGCCCCCAGAGTGCTCGCTCCCGAGTGCTCACTCATTCTGTTGATGCCGTCAAAGGTCAGGGATCAAACCAGGGACCCAATGACAAAAGGGCAGGAACGAGGGAGGGGATGGGGCAAGGAACCAATACTGGGCATCTTACCAATTCATCCACATTAAATTCCTACATTTATACCCACACACACATGGACACAAAACAGCACCCACAGACACGTACAAGTAATTACAAGCCAAGCAGCTCACATGGATGCACATGTAAGCAAATATACACTCCCTCTGGCGCCGAGCTAGCTAATTACACACACAAACACAGACACACACATACACACACAGGTTGGACACAGGCAGGTGAAAGTGCTGACCGGCGGGGCAAGCCTCGCTGTAGTTAGGTGGAAACGAAATGACGGTAAATCCCAAGACGCTTCACTCTCCCGTGAGAAAAAATGCAGAAGAAAAAGGCAGGCATGAGGGTATTGATCCACGGTGTGGCAAGCTTCTGACCAGAGCTGTACATCCTGTGTGTGTCTGTCAATGAGAAACAGGCCAGGCAGGGCAGCAACCCTCCTCTGCAGCTTTTTTTACTGTGTTTTTTATGCTCCAGTCCAGGGGCTTCCTCTGCAGTCTTCTTCCCTGTTTTAGATCAGCCTCAGCTTCCCCTCACTCCCAGGCAGCCCTGTGCAGCGGTGCTTTAGAGCTAGTAGCCAATGGTAATCTTACATGAAGAGAGCCAGTGGAACTGGATAGAGAGCTAGGGAGAGGATTTGTCGGGATGAGGCAGGCAGGGCGGAGGGGGGGTTAAATCCGACTGATGCCCATCAAATGCCTTTCCCCTCAGATATCCCGGACTGTCCGTCTTTCTCCAGCTGTCTGTCCACCGCTTGTCATTGTGGTAGAAAAATGAAAGCCTTGGCTACTTGCTTTCTACCTCAGAACGCTACATTAGCGGCGGTGTTGAGAGCAGGAGTGCGAGTGATAGAAAGGGAGGGAGAGAAAGAGCAAGAGAGAGGAAGAGGAGGAAGAAGGGAGGGGGAGAGTGCTGCTCTGAAAAACTGATGTGGCTGCTGTTGTTGAAGGCTGCAGACTGGGAGAGAGAAACACTCCACTGTGAGAAATGTGGGTTCCGCGGCTCACAACCGGCGCTTTCCTCCCCTCCGCGGACTACAGGACTCCAGACTGATAAACTGCCCCATCCCTTTTACGACACACTGCGTGCATCCGTGTAAGTGTGTGCGTGTGAAAGCAATACAGAGACCACACTGCCTTCCCTATCACCATCAAATCTGAGAGCAAGAGAGAGAAAGAGAGAGGAGGCACTGCACAACAGCACTGTGCGGAGAAGAGAAGAGCTGCCACAGACACCCCGGGGAACAGAGGGAGGGGAGGAGGGAGGAGAGGGGGGGGGCAGTGCGGCGCTATATCTCCGGGTCTCCCACTGGCAGTGAGAGAAACAAACCAAACATTGGGCTCATAATTTATGGGTGGGTTAAAGCCTTCCTTCAACATTATTTTTTGGCTCAAAGTCGATAAGACACTCATTTTACAGTTCCCATGAGACCCCAGTGCTAGGCAGATGCCTTACCTACAGGGCCTTGCTGTTATTTCCCTGTGACTGACTGACTTGCAGTCGAGGAAGGAAGCGTAAAAATGTAGGCGGGTGAATGCAGTAATAATAAGGGTTCACATCCAAGTCGTCAGAAAAGGGGGGTGTGTGTGAGAGTATGAAAGAAAGTGTGTGGCAGAGTAGAGAAACAGAGATGGAGAGAGAGAGAAAGAGATCAGCATACAGGGCTTAAAGTTCGTAGAACACGTGTGACTTTTTTATGTGTTCATATCTTCTCCTATCCCCCCGCCTCCTATTCTGGCGGACACAAAAGTCTTCCTGACTTCAGTCTGGAAAGGCTCCTTGATGTTGTAGGCACGATGCGTTGAAAATGAAGGGGGCTATGCTTTTTTACTAATTGGTTCTCCTCTGTCTCTCACTCAAGCACCCACATGGCCACAGCCCAGGAGTACTGCATTTTGGCCCTTGGTTCCGCAACCAAACAATCACGTCCCGCATTTTATCAACAAATTCAAACACCACTAATTTAACCTCTACAGGTACTGGGGCAGTATTCGGAAGTTTGGAGAGTCTGGCGTGCCCAAAGTAAAATGCTTGCCACTCAGGCCCAGAAACTAGGATATGCACATAATTAGTACTATTGAATAGAAAACACTCTGAAGTTTCTAACACTGTTAAGATAATGTCTGTGAGTATTACAGAACTGATATGGCAGGCGAAAACCCGAGGAATTTCTGTCCCGGAAAAAGGTTTTTTGGGGACATGCCTTTTTTCTAATGGCTGTCTATGGGATTTGCTGTAAAATAGGACCCAGCTTGCAGTACCTATGGCTTCCACTAGATGTCAACAGTCTTTAGATAAGGTTTCATGCATTTACCTTGAATAACAACCTTACAGAAGAAAAATATGGTAAGTGGAGGAGGAAGTGGCTTTTGTTTTTTGAGCGCGAGACCGTGAGCGCACTCCTCAGGATTTTCCTTTTCTATCGTTAAGGATATTATCCGTGTGAATTATTATAGTTAATATACATAAATGTGTACCTAAGGATACATTATAAATTAAATGTTTGATTTGTTTGGGCAAAGTTGATAGGTATAATTTGAACGCTTTCTCTTCCCTGTACAATGGGCAAGTGGACGGTGGATTTTCTGAACATAACGTGCCAACCAAACTGAGACTTATGGATATAAACAATGACTTTTTATAACAAAAGGAACATGGATTGTCTTGCTTGGACACTTCGGCTTGACCTCAGCAGAAGATCATCAAAGGTAAGTGATTTATTTTAGCTCTTTTATGTGTTTTGTGAGACCCGTGCTGGTTATGAAATTATACTAATGCAGAAAATATGTGAGGTGCTGTCCTCAGGCAACCAAAAGTTGTGCTTTCGCCGTAAAGCCTTTTTGAAATCTGACAACGCTGTGAGATTGCCAAGAGTCTAAGCTTTTGAAGACTATGCAATACTTGTGTTTTATAATTCTACTTTTGGATTTTGAATTTGGCGCCATACATTTAGCCCCCAGTGATAGTAGTTTAAAGAAAAAGGTTGATTTGTCTCGTATTTCAGTCAGACATTCAGCCACAATACCATTAGTGAGGTCCCAAAGGTGTTTAATGGGGTTCAGGTCAGGGCTCTGTGCAGGCCAGTCAAGTTCTTCGACACCGATCTCGACAAACCATTTCTGTATGGACCTCACTTTGTGCACAGGGGCATTGTCATGCTGAAACAGGAAAGGGCCTTCCCCAAACTGTTGCCACAAAGTTGGAAGCACAGAATTGTCTAGAATGTCATTGTATGCTGTAGCGTTACGATTTCCCTTCACTGGAACTAAGAGGCCTAACCAGAACCATGAAAAACAGCCCCAGACCATTATTCCTCCTCCATCAAACTTTACAGTTGGTACTATGCATTTGGGCAGGTAGCGTTCTCCTGGCATTCGCCAAACCCAGATTCGTGTGTCGGACTGCCAGATGGTAAGGCGTGATTCATCACTACAGAGAATGCGTCGTTTCCACTGCTCCAGAGTCCAATGGCGACAAGATTTACACCACTCCAGCCGGCGCTTGCCATTGAGCATGGTGATCTTAGGCTCATGTGCGGCTGCTCGGCCATAAAAAACATTTGATGAAGCTCCCGACGAACAGTTCTTATGCTAGAGTTGGTTCCAGAGGGGGGAGCCATTCTTACTAATCACCTGGAGAGCCAGTTTGGGTTTTAGTTTAACTACTTAGGGAGCAGTGGGGCACTACCCGGTGAAATGTAAGGCCCCAAATTCAAAATCCAAAAGTTGAATTATTAAACATTCATCAATATACAAGTGTTGCATAGTCATCAAAAGCTCTGCTTCTTGGCATTATCACAGCGTTGTCAGATTTCAAAAAAGGCTTCACGGCAAAAGCACAACATTTGATTGTTTGAGGATAGCACCTCTAATATTTCTGCATTAGCATAAATTCATAAACCAGCGCGGTTCGCAACTGGACAATAGGAAAGAAAAAAACCACAGCGCGAGCAAGCCCGTGAACGCGCCTCCTCTTCGGTTTACATCCTGTGACTAGTTCGAAATTCTTCTTCTATTACCATCCAGAGCAACCTAACATCACCAAACACTGTCTAGAGACTGTTGACATCCAGTGGAAGCAATAGGTACTGCAATCTTACTCCCATATATGGCTGTTTTCAATAGGGAGGGGTTCAAAATGAGGCAATGTGTCAAAAACACTTTTTCCAGGACAGAAATTCCTCGTGTTTTCGCCTGCTATATCAGTTCTGTTATACTCACAGACAATATTTTAACGCTCTTAGAAACTTCAGAGTGTTTCCTATTATGTGCATATCCTATTTTCTGGGCCTGAGTGGGAGGCCTTTTACTTTGGGCACGCCAGACTCTCCAAAACTGACACCTCAACTGCCGCTCCCTAAGAAGTTAACTTCTTATAACTTTTGCATGACTGATGCTTTTAGATGAATCTTTAACTACTTACGGAGTGGTGGGGCGCTAGGCGCCAAATTCTAAATCCAAAAGTTGAATTATTAAACATTCATCAATATACAAGTGTTGCATAGTCATCAAAAGCTCTGCTTCTTGGGAATATCACAGCGTTGTCAGATTTCAAAAAGGCTTTAAAGCGAAAGCACAACATGTGATTGTTTGAGGGTAGCACCTCCAATATTTTTCCAATAGCATAAATTCATAAACCATCGCGGGTCACACAAAACACATTTCACAGTGAAAACAAATCCCTTACCTTTTGAAGAACTTCTGCTGAGGGCTTCCCAAGTGTCCAATGAAGACATCCAATGGTTCTTTTGTTAGAAAAAGTCATTTATTATATCCATAAATCTCCGTTTGGTTGGTGCGTTATGATCATAAAATACAGCGTCCACTCGCCCATTGAACCGTGAAGAGAACGCGTTCAACCTATACCTATACACTTGTCCAAGAACAATCAAGCATCATTGATAATGTATCCTTAGGAACCCTTTTATGTATATTTACTATAATATTTCAACCGGATTATAAACTGGACGATAGGAAAGGAAAAAACCACAGCGCGCGCGAGCCCGTGAACGCGCATCCTCTTCTGTTTACATCCGATGACCACTTCAAAATTCTTCTTCTATTACCATCCAGAGCAACTATAACATCACCAAACACTGTCTAGAGACTGTTGACATCCAGTGGAAGCAATAGGTACTGCAATCTTACTCCCAGAAATGGCTGTTTTCAATAGGGAGGGGTTCAAAATGAGGCAATGTGTCAAAAACACTTTTTCCAGGAAATTCCTCGTGTTTTCGCCTGCTATATCCGTTCTGTTATACTCACAGACATTATGTTAACACTTTTAGAAACTTCAGAGTGTTTCCTATCCAATAGTACTAATTATGTGCATATCCTATTTTCTGGGCCTGAGTGGGAGGCATTTTACTTTGGGCACGCCAGACTTTCCAAAACCGTCACCTCGGGAGCCGCTCCCTAAGAAGTTAATGCTTTCATTGTTAATATTTTTAACCCCCCAAACTCATATTCATTATAGAAATAAATGAATGTTTAATTTTATTTGACTTGCCGTTCCAAATAAAGTGAAAGATTTTTTTGCTCAAATAATTTATAAGACAAATCGTTCTGCATAGGCAGGGCCATAAGTAAATAGGTAAACTGGGATATGACTAACAAATGAATCAGGGTGATTTTTCTACAAATACACAGGTATTTACCTTTCCACAGTAGTGTTGGGGTTCGTGTTCTTGTTCCTTGTCAATCATTGGCTCATTGGTGAAATTAGCATTATGACAATATCTTGAATTAAATCATTCATTCATTTATTAATGCAGTTGCAGATAGAAGTTGACAATCAGGAAAATAGCACGCATGTTTCAGAGTAAGTTCTGCGAAATAGAAAAAGTCCAAAGTTGTTTTATTAAACCCCAAGTCCAGCCTTAGTGATGTCACTGTCTACGTCATTACCTTCTACTCCTGAGACCAAACCCATGCATCCACAGCTACACAAACATTGAGTTTCAGTGTTATCTAAAAGCTAGGCAATAAATGTTCACTCCCCAAAGTTGATTTATTGTGGAATGTCTGACTAGTCTCTTATCTCCCCCACTCCCCTGCAGAGCTCCTTCTTCACAGTCACACATTTCTCAGACGTGTCTGTATAAGAAGCAGAGAGAGAGAACTAGAAAACAATTGTGGAACAATACTAAACCTCTATAATGAATATATATATTGTTAATCTGTAGTCTAGGACCCTATAAATGTAAAGAGGGAGGGTTCTTATTACCCCTCCTCTTCTATTAATACAACATAAGCATAATAAATTATTATAATTCATCAAACATTTAGTACAGCCCTATCATGACCCCTAGGTGAACTTCTAACAGTAGCAAGATCTTATCTATTTTTGCTAACTTTTTGTTGAAATGTGTTGTAATAAGTATGTCCACTTCACCATCAGACAATTTTATTGGTAAACTACACGGTAATGTAAAATTATTTTTTAGCGATCCAATACGTAATATGGTACACTTATCATAGTTCGGTTGTAATCCAGAGAGGTTAGAAAAATGATCTACATTCTCTATGCAGGGATCCAGATTGCGGATTTAAGAGGAAACTTAAATCTCTATATTACTGTTGGATCTTATTTTAAGAGCTAACATTTTGATGGCCATAAAAAATAGATATGCCAACAGTGGACAACATTGTTTTACTCCTCTTGACAGTTTAATACTTTCTTAGAAGTAGCCATTATTTATTATTTTACACATGGGGTTGCTCAAAAATAATTTGGTGCATTTTCCACAATTTTCCAACCAATTCGCTTTATTTTTTAAATATATTATACTTGATCGTTCCCAAAAAATGTCCTCCATTTCTTTTGTTTTTTCCTCCAACTTACTCTGTGCCTCTATGGTACAGTTTTTATTGCAATCCATCTGTACTGTTACTTATTCTATTTACCTTGTTAAAATAAAAATAATATATATATGTTTTTGTTTTAAAGACGAGTATAGAATTGCATGACCACTGAAGGCACATTTTAAAAAGTGTCCCATACAATACCCAGTCAACACGATGGGTTTGGGCCTGTTCCGTTTGAGACTCGGGGGACTCAGCATCTACTCGGACTCAGGGGGCTTCATACGGGCGGAGCTCTTCCAGACTTCGGGCGAATCATATTACTCTGGATTCTGGCTAATGGTACTTGGGCTGAGTTCACTTCAGCATATCTGGCCTGATAAACTTTTGCAGAAGTAGGGCCATATGAGGTTTTTATTTGGCAGGTGATGGAAGAATAAAAAACGAAGTAATGTAATAATTTGACATTGAATTTGCTGGGTAATTTGCAAGCAAAAATTTGACCCATTAAGCTATTAGATAGAGAAGGACCCAAGAGAATCTATGCTATAAATTAATCAGATTTTTTATACAGATTTTCTTTAGAGTTGAAGTCGGAAGTTTACATACACTTGGAGGTTGGAGTCATTAAAACTTGTTTTTCAACCACTCCACAAATTTCTTGTTAACAAACTATAGTTTTGGCAAGTCGGTTAGGACATCTACTTTGTGCATGACACAAGTAATTTTTCCAACAATTGTATACAGACAGATTATTTCACTTATCATTCACTGTATCACAATTCCAGTGGGTCAGAAGTTTACATACACTAAGTTAACTGTGCCTTTAAACAGCTTGGAAAATTCCAGAAATGTATGTCATGGCTTTAGAAGCTTCTGATAGGCCAATTAAGATAATTTAAGTCAATTGGAGGTGTAACTGTGGATGTATTTCAAGGCCTACCTTCAAACTCAGTGCATTTTTGCTTGACACAATGGGAAAATCAAAAGAAATTATCCAAGACCTCAGAAAAAAAATTGTAGACCTCCACAAGTCTGGTTCATCCTTGGGAGCAATTTCCAAACACCTGAAGGTACCATGTTCATCTGTACAAACAATAATACGAAAGTATAAACATCATGGGACCACACAGCCATCATACCGCTCAGGAAGGAGACGTGTTCTGTCTCCTAGAGATGAACGTACTTTGGTGTGTGAAAAGTGCAAATCAATCCAAGAACAACAGCAAAGGACCTTGTGAAGATGCTGGAGGAAACAGGTACAAAAGTATCTATTTCCACAGTAAAACAAGTCCTATATCGAATAAACTGAAAGGCAGCTCACCAAGGAAGAAGCCACTGCTCCAAAACCACCATTAAAAAAGCCAAAATATGGTTTGCAACTGCACATGGGGACAAAGATTGTACTTTTTGGAGAAATGTCCTCTGGTCTGATGAAACAAAAACTGTTTGGCCATAATGACCATCGTTATGTTTGGAGGAAAAAGGGGGAGCTTGCAAGCCAGAGAACAACATCCCAACCTTGAAGCACGGGGGTGGCAACGAGCAAGGAGGAGCAAGGAGGCCTACAAATCTGACTCAGTTACATCAGCTCTGTCAGGAGGAATAGGCCAAAATTCACCCAACTTATTGTTTGAAGCTTGTGGTAGGCTACCCGGAACGTTTGACCCAAGTTAAACAATTTAAAGGCAGTGCTACCAAATACTATTTGAGTGTATGTAAACGTCTGACCCACTGGGAATGTGATGAAAGAAATAAAAGCTGAAATAAATCATTCTCTCTACTATTATTCTGACATTTCCCTTTCTTAAAATAAAGTGATGATCCTAACTGACCTAAAACAGGGAATTTTTGCCAATGTTTGATTGCATGGCGGTGTGCGTATTTTTTTAATATATTTTTTTATTTAACATTTATTTAACTAGGCAAGTCAGTTAAGAAAAAAGTGCTATTTACAATGACGGCCTACCCTGGCCAAACCCGGACGACGCTGGGCCAATTGTGCCTATGGGACTCCCAATCACAGACGGATGTGATACAGCCTGGACATACACTAAGGCATTGCTGGCAGAATAGATGGAGGCAGTTCAATGCATGATTAATACAATTCACCAATACCTATTGCTATTGCTATCACGTTGTAAACCACAACTGGTCTGGTACATTGTTTGCTGCCTCCATTCGGGATGCACTGTTTTAGAACAAAATATTCTGGACAAAAATTGACAAATGTAACTCTGGGAATGTCAATACAATCAAACTAACAAAGGCAATGATCACAGTCATAAATTGGCTAATATATAGTGGTTTGTCCTTTAAAAGTTGCAGCGTACTGCAGCACAGCTTGCGTGGTGCCTCAGAATTCTATGGCACCTTATTTAAGTGCCAACCACTGGTACCATTAATGCTAGTTAATGCTAGTTTGACCACCAGAGGGCATCTTTGAGACACATTTGATAGCCTTCAATAGTGGCTGTACTAGAGAATTTAAAACCTTTTTTGTAAGAACATATTATATGGGACTGATTTTAAGAAATGTTGCTTAACAATTTGCTTAATATTATGGTATTTCTATTCCAAGAAAAACAAAAAAAACCCTGGGTTTCCTTTAGGATGGAACGGACAATCGGGAGTAGGCCACAGTGCTGGGCTATTTAGCTAAAGAATCCCCATGTCGTGCGCAAGGGCCAGTCGTGTAAAGCCGTAACAGAAATTTTGGTGACCTTATTTGACCTTTTCTGTTGCTTTTGAGACACGGTTCGATCCCTCCTTGGGGCACTACTTGATTGAGTAAATAAAACACCAAACAATCACAATACAGTAACTTTTGGTCACTCTATTATGTATTATTATTCTAATATGTATTAATTATAGGATTGTGTCAGTTTTTAATGATAAACCTTTAAACTGCACTCCCCTCCCTACCCATCTCTCTATTTTTCAGCACCAGATAACAAAACCTACACAGTCCAAGGGTTGCAGGTCTGCCAACTTCCTTCTGGTCACACATTGTGTTAAGAGAAATATCCAACAAACCAAAGACATTGCTTTAACTGTGAAAGTACTTTATTGCAGATATTTTCCTTAAATAAAATGGAGCATCCAGAAAATAAACAAGTTATTACAATTTATTTACATTAGACTCAATGTGTGTGTGTAAGAGGGAGACATGTTTTTCAACTCAGAAAAGAGCACACAGAATTTCCTCAAACTGTACGTATGAAGTCTTTTACAATATTATCAATCACACTGATTTTATAGATATTTAGAGTAAATATGTAGATATTGAGAATGGATATGAAGGAGTAGATATCTCCAATCCTAAAATAAAATGGAGCAAACATTATAAACAATAAACAAGTAATTACAACTTATTTACATTGTGGATAATGTGTGTGAGTGCATGTTGTTTTATTTTTCCTTGTCAGCCACCCATCTCTGCTTGTCAGTCTTGATAGGCAAAGTGTATGCACTTCTGGGTGAGGCTGTCAGGCAGTGGTGGAGTGCATGGCAGATCTGAAAGAGAGATGCACAAAGTGACAGTAAGTATACCGCTCAACAACATGTCTGTGTGTACATCTGTTGGTGTGAGTGAGCATATGCAATATAATTCTGAATTACCTGTATCCATCTAAGTATCCTCAAAAGTTTCTCCCTTCACGGCCAGTGTAGGAGGAACTGGTACAGCTGGTAAATTAAGTACCACAGCAGAGGACTGCTGTGACTGAATGAGACTGAATGAGTGTAAGGCCTAGATTCAATCAGATCAAGCGTTAACCGGCAATAGCGACACCCGCATAGCTGATATTTTGGCGGTGTGTGATGTGTAACTGCGTTGGACCTGTCAAATCAGTAAGCAGCAGCTTGATCATTGTCACAAAACTACATCCGTCCTACTCGTTACAAGTTCAGATCGAGAAAGTGTAGGTTATATAGAAATAATGCCACTCAAATTCAAAATCATTCAACTATCAGCCTAATCAAATTGCAGTGTTCTAACTTGTAAACAGGGCTGCATGAGATTTCTGTTAATGCGACTCCGTGCAGCCAATGGTAATGTCCGCTTTAGGTATAATGCCAGGAGCTGCTTGTGAATTTGACAGCTCTAACACAGTTACACCTCAGACACCGCCAAAACAACCGCTATATGGATGTCGGTTAAAGCAGACGTGATTGACCCACGTGAGGGAGAGTGTGCATGTGTGTATGCATACATGTGATAATTACCAGTGTCAGATCTAAAAGAGAGAGGAACTATTTTCTTAAGTTAAAATAATTATACAACAAAACAGAGTGAGTGATTGAGTGAGTGTGTATACTTGGGTTTGATAATTACCTGGACCACATCACACTGCTTCAGGTCTACAAGCCTCTGGAAGTTCCAGCGTGCCACTCCAGGCCTGGAACAGCTTGGTGGTAAGACGGTTACCTGTCACCCACCGAGCAGGTTGGAATATCTGAAAAATGGGCACAACATAATTTTTATGACAAAGCCTTTACTACACACTACCCTAAACAGAACAGACTATGGGAGGCGCACAGTAGAAAATAGAGCCATGACTACATGGAACTCTATTCCACATCAAGTAACTCACATCAAGTAACTTTACTCAAGCAGTAAAATTATATTTAAAAACAGATAAAAATACACCTTATGGAACAGCGGGGACTGTGAAGAGACACATACATACACACGATAACATATGCACTGTACACATACGTACACAAGGATTTTGTGTTGTAGATATGTGGTAGTAGAGTAGTGGCCTGAGGCCACACACTTAATAATGTTTTTAAAATTGTATAATTATCTGCATTAATTGTGCTGGACCCAAAGAAGAGTAATTGCTGTCTTGGCAGCAGCTAATGGGGATCCATAATAAATACAATACAACAAATTAATAAAGTTTGAGTGTGTGTGTTTCTGGCAACCCACGCAGCAGACTTCCTTTTCCCAACTGCTCATTGTACTTGCCCTTGCAATCTGATGTGTGTGTGTTCTGTGTTATGACTTAGAAGTGTCAACCTGACCACATTCGTGTAGTAGGCCATTCAGTGTTTAGCATGGAAAAATTACTATAAACAGAGTACAGTAAAAAGGACAGAAAATTCAGATCTGGATTGACATGTAGGCCTAGAGAATTTGATGAATGAATGAAATGCAATATGGGTTAACTGTGTATCTCATCTGATTGAGAATTGCTGATGATATACAGTATTTGTCTATTTTCTTATAAAAATCTGCCACCAAACCACACAATTCTATCTAGTGAGAGTGCACACAACCATTAGCTCATTTCACTAAGTCAAAAATAACATCATTTTGTCAAGGGACCCAACGAATAACAACGACGCTAGCCTACTGCAACCCATATCAACCAACTTGCCAACTAGTAGTGAACAAGGCTATATTGTTGTCATTCAGTAATACCAAAGATGAGAACCTTGGAATGTCTGAAATTAGGAAAGTGAAGAAGATAAACCAGTGAATACAATCTAAACACAAGGATGTTGACATACATACAGTGCGTTCAGAAAGTATTCACACCCCTTGACTTTTTCCACGTTTCGTTACAAACTGGGTTTAAAGTGAATCTAATTGTCATTTTTTTGTCAATGATCTACACAAAATACTCTGGTGTCAAAGTGGAAGAAAAGTTCTAACATTTGTAAAAAACAATATGAAAAATGTAACTAATATATCTTGATTAGATAAGTATTCAACTCATTGAGTCAATACATGTTAGAATCATCTTTGGCAGTGATTGAAGCTGTGAGTCTTTCTGGGTAAGTCTCTAAGAGCTTTCCACCCCTGGATAATGCAACATTTTCCCATTATTATTTTCAGAATTGACTCAAGGGATTGAATACTTATCAATTCAATATATATTCGTTTAATTTTTCATATTTTCTTCCACTTTGACATTAAAGTATTTTGTGTAGATCACTGACAAAAGACGACAATTAAATCAGCTTTAAACCCACTTTGTAACACAATACAATGTGGAAAAAGTCAAGGGGTGTGAATACTTAATGAAGGCACTGTATGAAAAGAACATATGGGACATTTCTTAGTTTGCAACATTGCGCTCAGGCTAGATGCAGTTGATCAGTTTAGTGTAGTGTAGTGGACATAGTCAGGCCCCACACTAGAAAAAGGGTGCATCTGAGCCAGGGTTTTCCATTAGGAAAATGTGGTTCCGGACAACATTACCGGAAAGATTTTAATTTACCGGACGCTTAACCCATTAGGGCGTCCACCAACGGTGCTTAAATTGAAATCACATTTAGATTATGGTAATTATTTTTAACAGAACATGCACCTCAACTAACCGGGGCCCCCGCACATTGACTCTGTACCGGTACCCCCCTGTATGTAGTCTCGCTATTGTTATTTTATTGCTGCTCTTTAATTACTTGTTACTTTTATTTCTTATTCTTATCCGTATTTTTTAAACTGGGTTGTTGGTTAAGGGCTCGTAAGTAAGCATTTTACTGTAAGGTCTACACCTGTTGTATTTGGCGCATGTGACTAATAAAATGTTATTTGAACTCTAAATCTCCTGTAATGAAGCAGCAGATAAAATGTAATTTTCAACGATTTGCTCAAACGCAAACTAAAATGTGGGAAAACACCATTCTAAACAGTGCACCTGATGCAAACAGTAGGTTTTATGAAAGAGCTGAAAATCTCAGTTAGAAACTTAGAGGGTGAATTTAAAGACGCAACAACTAGGATGGGTTGCTAACATGAATAGGATCGTGGCTTTGGCTTCTGGACAATGACATACATTTGATATGAAAACCAATAGAACAGGAGAGAAATGGCTTGAGGAAGTCTTTCGTAGGCAGCGGGGCAAAAGGCCTAGCTGATAATTGATTCGCAGCTGTCAGGGAAAAGCATCTAAAATGTGTGTGAAGATAATGTGTCTTGAGTATAATTTAAAATGTTGAGATAAGAAGAAGGGGATGGGGTATGTGGCGAAGATAACCTATAGGCTCTTCTCTCTCCAGAATACACGTGCTCAGCTCTCCAGAATGCACTCAGTTGTCTCTTGCCAATTCTTGCGCATTCATTGTTTCATTGCGTGATTTGTTTGCCCTTTGATTTTTGATTTTGATCAGTTCCCATTACATATGTCACCAGTAGTAAACATGTCTACCAGTTGTAGACATGCCTCATAATATGAGGTAAAACGTTCAGGTTTCAAGCAATGAAGTATGTTTTCAAAATGCATACTGCCTCCAGCTCACATTGTAAAGTGTGGGTGATCCGCTGATAGCATGCCTGACATTGTTTTTTCTCCCAGTCAATTTGGCCTTTTTTTTTTGGCAATTACCTGCTAAAGGAAATCCTGCTCTGAGCACACTTGAAAGGGAGCACCATCCCCCAAAGAAACCCCCCACTTTCCCCAAGTCAACCAAATTAGGGGCAATCTGTTTTTTTGTTAGAATAGATCTGGGTCAACATTTTAAATTATTATTTTGGGATGGTAATACAATCATTGGCATGTCCAGACATTACCATCCCAAAATGACAAAACAAGTGAAAAAGAGTACACCATAATATTGCTAGCATATTTTGAGTACTTACACTACCGTTCAAAAGTTTGGGGTCACTTAGAAATGTCCTTGTTTTTGAAAGAAAACAAAAGAAATTGTCCATTAAATAACATAAATTGTTAATGTTGTTAATGTTGTAAATGACAATTGTAGCTGGAAACGGCAGCTTTTTTTATGGAATATCTACATAGGCGTAGAGGCCCATTATCAGCAACCATCACTCCTGTGTTCAAATGGCACGTTGTGTTAGCTAATCCAAGTTTAGCATTTTAAAAGGCTAATTGATCATTAGAAAACCCTTTTGCAATTATGTTAGCACAGCTGAAAGCTGTTGTCCTCGTTAAAGAAACAATAAAACTGGCCTTCTTTAGACTAGTTGAGTATCTGGAGCATCAGCATTTGTGGGTTCGATTACAGGCTCAAAATAGCCAGAAACAAAGAACTTTCTTTTGAAACTCGTCAGTCTATTCTTGTTCTGAGAAATGAGGGCTATTCCATATGAGAAATTGCCAAGAAACTGAAGATCTCGTACAACGCTGTGTACTACTTCCTTCACAGAACAGCGCAAACTGGCTCTAACCATAATAGAAAGAGGAGTGGGAGGCCTCAATGCACAACTGAGCAAGAACAAGTACATTAGAGTGTCTAGTTGGAGAAACAGACACCTCACAAGTCCTCAACTGGCAGCTTCATTAAATAGTACCCGCAAAACACCATCTCAATGTCAACAGTGAAGAGGCGACACCGGGATGCTGGCCTTCTAGGCAAAGAAAAGAAAAGAAAAATACATATCTCAGACTGGCCAATAAAAAGAAAAGATTAAGATGGGCAAAATAACACAGACACTGGACACAGGAAGATTGGAAAAAAAGTGCTATGGACAGACAAATCTAAGTTTGAGATGTTCCGATCACAAAGAAGAACATTCGTGAGACGCAGAAAAAATGAAAAGATGCTAGAGGAGTGCTTGACGCCATCTGTGAAGCATGGTGGAGGCAATGTGATGGTCTGGGAGTGCTTTGGTGGTGGTAAAGTGGGAGATTTGTACACGGTAAAAGGGATATTGAAGAAGGAAGGCTATCACTCCATTTTGACCGTATGGTACGTAAGAAGTGCCCATCAAGCCAATCCAACTTGTGTGAGGTGCTTCAGGAAGCATGGGGTGAAATCTCTTCAGATTACCTCAACAAATTGACAACTAGAATGCCAAAGGTCTGCAAGGCTGTAATTGCTGCAAATTGAGAAATCTTTCACAAATGCAAAGTTTTATTATTTCCTATTCATTTTGCAACTCATTTCATGTATGTTTTCATGGAAAACAAGGACATTTCTAAGTGACCCCAAACTTTTGAATGGTAGTGTGTACAGTTGAAGTGTTACGCGGAGCGAAGGGGGGACCCAAGAGCGGACTCAGAGAGGAAGCCGGGATGAATGTACCAAAAATGTTTATTTAACAGAGAAAGATGGAGTGCAGAACCGGGGTATCTCATATGAGTTGCAAAAACCAGGAGTGTAGAGTGAGGTTGGAGTAGGTTGAGTAGAACTGGGAAACAGGTCCTGAGTGGAGTCCAAGGTATGGTGGGGAGTGCAATCCAGAGCAAGGTGGTTGGTGGTGATATGTGGAACAGGAGACAGGAGCCAGAGACAGAGCGGTACTGCAAGGAGAGGACAAAAATGGTGTAAGGCAGGAAAACAAAAGACAGCAGAGCAACAGGATCTTGAGAAAAGACTAAAGGCTAGAATATAACTGACTGAGCAGAGATTACGACCTGGCAGAGTGGGGTTGTCAGAAATTGTATTTGTAGAGGTCTTGATTATTGGACGAGTTGCAGTTGGTAGGTAATTGCTCTGACTCCAGCAAACCTGTCTCCAACCACACAATTAAAACAGAGAGGGATAGAGAGAGAGAGTACAGGGGAAGTCGGTTAGGACGTCTACTTTGTGCATGACACAAGTCATTTTTCCAACAATTGTTTACAGACAGATTATTTCACTTATAAGTCACCGTATCACAATTCAAGTGGGTCAGAAGTTTACATACACTAAATTGACTGTGCCTTTAAACAACTTGGAAAATTCCAGAAAATTATGTTTAGAAGCTTCTGAGAGCAATTTCCAAACGCCTGAAGGTACCACGTTCATCTGTACAAACAATAGTATGTGAGTATAAACACCATGGGACCACGCAGCCGTCATACCGCTCAGGAAGGAGACATGTTCTGTCTCCTACTTTGGTGCGAAAAGTGCAAATCAATCCTAGAACAACAGCAAAGGACCTTGTGAAGATGCTGGAGGAAACAGGTACAAAAGTATCTATATCCACAGTAAAACGAGTCCTATATCGACATAACTTGAAAGGCTGCTCAGCAAGGAAGAAGGCACTACTCCAAAACCGCCTATTAAAATAACAGACCTGGTTTGCAACTGCACATGGTGACAAATATTGTACTTTTTGGAGAAATGTCCTCTGGCCTGATGAAAGAAAAATATAACTGTTTGGCCATAATGACCATCGTTATGTTTGGAGGAAAAAGGGGGAGGCTTGCAAGCCGAAGAACACTATCCCAACCGTGAAGCACGGGGGTGGCAGCATCATGTTGTGGGGGTGCTTTGCTGCGAGAGGGACTGGTGCACTTCACAAAATAGATGGCATCATGAGGAAGGAAAATTATGTGGATATATTGAAGCAACCTCTCAATACATCAGTCAGGAAGTTAAAGCTTGGTTTCAAATGAGTCTTCCAAATGGACAATGACCCCAAGCATACTTCCCAAGTTGTGGCAAAATGGCTTAAGGACAACAAAGTCAAGGTATTGGAGTGGCCATCACAAAGCCCTGACCTCAATCCTATAGAAAATGTGTGTGCAGAACTGAAAAAGCGTGTGCAAGCAAGGAGGCCTACAAACCTGACTCAGTTACACCAGCTCTGTCAGGAGGAATGGGCCAAAGGCAATGCTACTAAATACTAATTGAGTGTATGTAAACTTCTGACCTACTGGGAATGTGATGAAAGAAATAAAAGCTGAAATAAATAATTCTCTCTACTATTTTTCTGACATTTCACATTCTTAAAATAAAGTTGTGATCCTAACTGACCTAAGTCAGGGAATTTTTACTAGGATTAAATGTCAGGAATTGTGAAAAACTGAGATTATTGAATGAGACAGACAACTTCAAAGGGTGTCTGTGTGTTTGGTTTACGCATGATGTCCAGAATATGAGGAGTAGAGATTGAGAGTAGGAAAGATGATTAGACGATGGAAAGAGGTGGTTGATCGAATCTGTGTTAAATCTTTTTAACTGTCTGTCATACTGTGTGTTCCCAGACATGGCTGGTGGATCCACACCCTTCCTCCAACCCCCAAAAGTAGCACTCCAGGCTGTCACAACCCTACCAGGGTTTGAAGTCACCCGTAAAGCGGGGATGCAAACTAGTCACAATTTGCATAAAAAAGCAGGTGTATTAACATTGTAACATTACAGCGAGCATTTAAATACTGTATGCATGTGTAGTTTTGCTTAATTTAACGTACATGTTTAATGCATATTGTAGTACAATGATAATTTGTCTTATAAGTGTTATAATTTATAGATCACCATATTGGATTATGCAAAACATATTCACAAAACTATTTCTCGTTAACTACTAAAACTATCTAACTGAGTACAGCAAGCAAACAACTTGAGTCATGGCAGAAATGACAACGAGAATGGTTTTATAATTGAAATACATTTACTTACTTAAAGGGGTGGTTCATCGGACAATACTATTAACCTCCTTAGAACATTTGCTTAGGCATTAGCCTTTACCAGAGACAGTTTAGGTTTGTTGGATCAGTATTTAGACTTCTACAATTTTATTTCAAAATGCGACATTTACGATTTTATCTAGAATGTATGAAAAACTATATGTATTTATCCTCACTTTATGCAACAAATGTTGTCTCGTCATTGAATTGCCCAAAAAAGATCTGTTTTGCTTTAAAACATGTTACAAAAATTGACCTACTAGAGGTAATGTTTTCTTCAGTTTGTGTCATCTGGTTGATACAAATCTTTGAACCAAAAGGAAGAGTAAGTAAGTTCTGACACTGACCCAAGCTGCGGCTTGGCGTGGATTAATCGAAAATTAATGAAAAATTACCGATATCATTGAGAAATATTAGGCTAGGTAAATATTTTAGCAAAGTAATCTTATCGAGATTTTAACTACAAGGGCTATTGCAGTGATTGAAGGCACTGGTGGTGTCTTTTGAAGGTATTTATGATGTGATATGATATTTATGAAATGGGGTTTCTATGGGAGAGGGAGAAGTAGAATTCGCTGATGAGCTAAACTAAATACTTATGGTGAAGGCTAATGCCAAGGAAAATGTTCTAGTGAGATTAAACTTATTTTTTTATGAACCACCCCTTTAACATAGTTGATGAAAACATTAAAAGAAGGCAATACAACAGTTTACATTTCAAGATAATACTTAATCAACAAAGCATTTATTTAAACATGAATCTGAGAGGTAGGCAGAGAACAAACATATGCTTGACTAAGTCCAAAATTCAAATCTAATATACTATACTTAGAAAGGGGGGAGAAAGATAGAAGGGGAGAGTGACAAAGTGAGGGAGACAGAGAGAGAAAGAAGGAGATAATAGTTGTATAGTTACCACTAGTGCTGGGGGATAGGACTACATCCATCATCAATAGCGACAATGTCAAAAACAATGTTTTGTTAAATTTGAGGTCGACTCGAGAAATTCTGTTTTCAGAAACTTTTTATAATCACGGATAATGGTGTTAATAATCAATACATATGTGTTCTGCAAAGTCCTAATATCGGTAACAATAATGGTTTTGTGCCTGAATACTCGGCACACCCCTATTAAAGACATACTGGGGATGATTGCACTAACAAGGCAAGGGGTTTTTAGAACAGGTGCACACAAACTGGAAGTCAGAGCAAATCCTGATATTAAAATACTGTATTGATTTCAGATGTAATTTTTTTAAATATTCAAATTTCTAAGTTTCTGTCCATCACAAAGGAAAGTTTGAATACATTGTTGATAACTACTACAGTACTGTACAAAGAGCACATTTTGACCACAGCTTCTAAAGTCCCAAAATCATTTGGAACTGGCTTATTTTTTTTATTCATTTCATTCAAGTTATTGTTTTATGAAGTTTTACAGGTGGAACTGGCAGAGGGTCTTAAACTCCAGGCAAACATTATCAATCGATTGAGAAAAAAACTAACATCAAAGTGCATTTCTGTTTAAAACTACTAAAATAGTGATTTCGTCAGATAGCATAGGCAGCAGTAGAGATGAGTGATGACTTGGAATGCAATAATAAAGTCATCAGATGAAACAAATTAATGTAATTTACACAACAAAAAATATTTTATTAAAGTAAAGTAATGTGAATAAATAATGGTTAATAAGTTAATAAGCAGCAATGGGCAGTCACTAACATCGTGGAACTTTTATTAATTGTTTTATTCTGTGTTGTTACAGCATTAAACCCTCATAGTGTACTTAATGTAAAAAAAAAAAAAAAATCTAAATAAAAAAACGTGATTCTTTTTTTATAATCGACCAGAAACAAACCTCAAAAAGTATTAATTGCTCAGCACTATTGTTTATTAAAGTTGTTCTTTATAATGTTGAGATAAACATGTCTCCAACACCCCATATTACACAATTACAAACTGAAAATCTATGTGTGTACATTGTACAGTAAATTGGTGAGAGAGACTCAAATATCAAATGCATTTGAACATATCCACTGTATATGGCCATGGCTAGAAGGGATCCATCTTTTGTCAAATTAACGTCACAAGTTGCTTTTTTTTTGCATTTTAACTCATCCTAACCTTAACCTCTCTCCTAACCAGCTAAGTGAATTATCCTAACCTGATACTTAAGTTCCCATAACCTGCGACGAAAAGTCAATTCTGACGTTAATTTTACAAAAGCTGGTTCCCTGCTAGCCAAGCTGGATCCCTTCTAGCCTGATTCAGTCATGTCTTTGGTCACGTTCGCATGGGTCAAACAAAAACACCCTAATGATTGGTTGAAAATAGAGCCTCCCACAATGCAGGATGAAGTTGGTAAAGAGCAACTGCAGAAACTTGCAGTCGACTGCAGCAAAGTTTATGGATATACTGAAAAGATACACGTCTTTCCGCCCTAACAACGGGATTCGTTGTACACAAAGTGACACACTGTCTAGCTCCCGCCTATACTTTCTTTGGGTTAAGGGCTTGTAAGTAAGCGTTTCACGGTAAGGTCTACACCTGTTGTATTTGGCGCATGTGACAAATAACATTTGATTTGGATACATCTCATTATTGTAATCCTTTTCTGAATATACAATGAGGGTTGTTGACATCAACCACCTGTATTCAATGGAGAGAGACTCTATGCTACTAGCCTCATGCGATGAATATGCATAGCCATCTCGAGACAACTCTGAAAAAACACTTTATATCTCAAATTTGCGTGTCCTACTTAAATCAGCACACTCGTAACAACATAAAGCACTACGAAACTTCTATTCGATCAAATAAACCCAAGCCATTAATTATATGTGGACCAAATTCAACACTTACATTGGCCTCCACACAAAAACTCCTTGCTTGGTGGGCGAAACAATGAAAACGCCACCTGCTGGAGGCAGACAGATTTTCCGCTGAGTTGGGCCTCATACTGCAGTCAAAACATCATGACACTTTAATCACATGATCTAGGAATAATTGCATCTTTAAGTGCTAAAATGTCACATTTTGCAATACAGCTTTTGTGAATTGTAAAATGAGACTGTAGAGCATTTATTCTGAGATTGTTTGCATAGTGAAATATTTTGGACAGATATGAAAATATATATTAGTGATAAGATGGGCAAACCTATAAGCATTACCAATTGTGAAGTTCCTTTTTATTTTACATACACACAGTGACTGCCAATGCAGTGTGGAACTATGGAACCCTGACCTGTTCACCACACGTGCTGTTTTCAACTCTCTAGAGACAGCATGAGCGGTAGAGATACTCTGAATGATCGGCTATGAAAAGCCAACTGACATTTACTCCTGAGGTGCTGACCTGTTGCACCCTCAACAACCACTGTGATTATTATTATTATTTTACCCTGCTGGTCATCTATGAACATTTTAACATCTTGGCCAAGTTCTGTTATAATCTCCACTCGGCACAGCCAGAAGAGGACTGGCCACCCCTCATAGCCTGGTTCCTCTCTAGGTTTCTTCCTAGGTTCTGGCCTTTCTAGGGAGTTTTTCCTAGCCACCGTGCATCTACACCTGCATTGCTTGCTGTTTAGGGTTGTTGTAAGAAGAGCTTTAAATACATTTGATTTGATGAGTGTGAATTTATTCATTTCATTGCAAAGTTCATGGGTAAAAAACTATTTTCAATATTTTTCTAATCGATTTAAAATATTATACAACATCCCTAAAATATATAAATACCAAATTATCAAAGAAGTGTCTCTGGATTTATTTGTTATTTATTGTATGCCTTTTTTGTTATGGGTGATATCTGTATATTGTTTTGTACAATGTTCGTGTAATGCAATAAAAAAATATATAGAATCTTTAATCACATTTTTGAAAAGTTCATACAATCGACAAATAGGCGCAAGTCGGAAATAGTACTGTTTGTCCCTCTTGAGGCGCCGTAGCCTGCATGCACTTCCTCGACATAGTCTGAATTCATTTTTACGTATTTTGTCTAGGAGGTTTTAGTCGCGCAAGTTTACATCTAACCAAGATGTTTGGTGCAGTATTTCTCAAGTGAAAACATTTGCATGAAAACGAGTCTCTCCTTCAAAGACCACAAACGCTTGGTTGAAGGATCCCTACTGTTGACAAATCACAGATGGGGTGTAAACTACAGCTACGAACTTCCGCTTGCCTCGGAAAAAGAAAGAAAGTGCGCACATACCATAGAAATTGAATGAATAGAAAGGATATGGAACATCATGGGTACACTTGCAATGGCTGCCTGGTATTGTGACGCAATAATTTACATGGTACTGTAGAATGTTCATTTAAATTATGCTAACTGATGTGGCTCCAGCAATGGAATGTATTTTGTTTCATGTCAGTTGAGTTGTTAAAACAAATCACAGCACAGATTGATGGGTCCACCTCCTGCATTGCTTCTGTAGGTACGCTTGCAATGGCCGCCAGTCCATCCATTATGCATAATTCAATTGCATGGGGATAACCGTTCTATTCATTCTAGTGCTATAGCACGAACAGCCGAGGGGGGGACATTGCAGAAGACCAACACGTCATAAAATGTCGTCATAATATATGCAGAAACTGTTTCGGATGGGAAGCACTACCGTGATAATTTAGTGAAACAGATGGAATGTAGAACACGGGCCTGTGAACATTGTCTTCATATGAAAGTTGCCTGTTCTGAATCAGTCGGTCGCATAGAGAAGTGATTTTCTAAACGCTCGAACAGCTCTCGAATCGAGTCTAGCAGGTAATCCATATTCATCCGCTTTAGATGCCTCACCAACCTCAGTCAATCAGCAACGAAGTACCCGGATGGAACTGTCATGGCCGCCGTCGCTGAACTGCAAGGCTGAAGAGAAAAAGAAGGTAAATTAATCAACAGTCAACATTTTTCCAACTGTAATTTTAGCAGTCGAGAATGTCTAATTTCTAACCATATAGTTCCATTATGAGGTTATTTCTCGAGTGGGTGTGGGCAAGCTATATTTTATATTTCAATAACCGGTTACACCAAAGTCGCAACGTGAAGTAATTATGTCAGTATCAAGGATGAAGTTGATTAGTTAAAGTAACGTTAGCTAGAACAGTGAGAATTCGCAAGACAAACATTGTTTAATGTTTCCTTACACTGGTTTTGTATACGTCCACGTTTCTCGAAGTTAGATAATGTAGAGGCTCTATAGATGGGTTGGTTGTTTAGCAACAAAAACGAGATGCGCCCAACCCATGGGGCAAAACGGATGAGGTTGGCTTAGATTGTTGACAACGTGTAAGCTATATTTTGTCTCCACTGTGTATTGAAAACATAATGACATTTGCACAATGACCACTTGTTGTTTCTAAAATACATCGTTAGTTGTTGATTTAGCTAGTTATTGAACTAGAATTTTAGCCTTATTCGCATTGACATGAATTAAGTCAAAACAAGACATGGTATCAATAGCAATTTGAAACGAGACACTTACGATTCACCACATGGCAGTTTCTTGACGTGTTGCTAGCAATCTAGCCATCCAGAATCACAACATGGAAGAGCGCACATCGTTTTTTTGTGACATTGTCAGCCAACCTATCCGTGGGATAGCTTAGCCTCCTCGCGTACCAGGGCTGCGTTCAGTATGTTTTTTACGTTCTGGGACGTTCAATTAAATGGAAACGGTGCTATACTGAACGACCATTTGAAAAATTGTGAGGGCTTGGGGAAGATGTCAGCATGGGCAAGATGTCAGCATGGGCAACGATATCAGCATGGCCACTTGTCCAGTTCAAAACAACAGGGAATCCGGAACTCTCCGACTTCAGTGGGTTCAAGACAACTGACTTTAGGATTTGACCTAGTTTTTTTTTTCCAAGCTCCAACTGCCCTATAAATACATCTCTCATTCCCTCAAGCCACACACACCAAACAGGAACGTTTTGGAGAAACGTGTCGCTCACCACAAACTGTTCCGCAAACGTTCAAGCGAACTGAATGTACCTCTGGCTTCCCTATAATGGGATGCCGGGGAAGTTCCATGGCAGAAATTGGCTAAAGAGGGGTCAGAATCCGAGGTAAATCAGTGACTCCTCCTAACACGTCAAACCAATCAAATGCCTTGCTTGGCAGAGCTCCCGAAGGGGCTCACCAGATTAGTGCCATAGGAGCAACAGTGTGTGAGGACTAAAATGTCTACAAAACACTGGTGACAAAACATTTAAGTTAGTTTTCAGCACGCTGGATTTCACAGCTTTTCTTTGTTATTTTGAGATGCGCTAAAGCTGCAGCAAGAGGGGAGAAATGGTCGACAATGCTGGCCATATCAATATTTTAATTTTGGTGTTTCTGAAGTGACATTTGGCTCTAAAGGCATCAGGGTCAAGAAGTAGCTAGCCACAATGAGGTTCGTTTTGAGGAAAGTCAGCTAACCTTGTAAGCTACCTAGGTATAACTAACTAAAGTTACATTTCTGTCATGATTTTTAAAGCCAACAAAAGGTTAATAAAAACAGCATATTATTAACATAAAAGGTTAGCTGTGTTATCCCAGTCCCTATCTTATCCAGGGTCAGTGATACATAACGCAACCATTTACAGTCTATGGGAACAATTGCAATAATTTTGCAAGTAACATTGCTAAAATGAATGAAATAAAATGAACCTCAATGTTACCTGTAGTGCTCATCTCCTGTAGCCTTATTGTCATCTCGTTATTTTCATACTGTAAATTACAAGGGTTGGATTTGCACTCAACTTTTTTTTTGTCAGCACTTAAAAGGCATGTATAAAATCTGTTATATTGTGATATGTGATTAATCAACATTGATACTAGTTCATTTGGAATAATAGTTTAACACTTAAAGGTGCAATATGCAGAAATCGCTCTGCCATTTCC
Organism: Brachymystax lenok tsinlingensis; assembly: GCA_030435695.1. Taxonomy (NCBI): domain Eukaryota; kingdom Metazoa; phylum Chordata; class Actinopteri; order Salmoniformes; family Salmonidae; genus Brachymystax; species Brachymystax lenok. Next base: position 40,210,740 of record CM059804.1, on the reverse strand, counting down.
TGTTTGCAAAAGTTAATGGTTCGCCTAGTTTCAGTTTGACAGAACAAGCAAGTATAGTGTACTTTAGAGAATCATTGTACCATCTAAACTGCTGCGCAATATCTTTTCCATAACCAAAAATGGTTATTTCAGCTGTTTTGAAGCTGGTGTACCAAACCGAAAGTAAGACACTAAAACTAAACTTAAGCACAGGAAGCATAGAAATAGCGCAAGTTACATATTGCAGCTTTAAAAACAAGTTTAAACACTTAAAAGAATCAACACATCACTTTAAAATGTACAAATAAGCAAATAACTTGTATGTCAGATTAGACATCTTCAACTAAACAACAATAGATAATTGAGTAGTAACAAGTAGGCTATTATGACTAAAGCGTAATTTCAGGTAGAAAAAACTACATACCAGCGGTGACCAACCTTGCTCTACTGATCCCCAATCTACTGGGTGAGCAGACTTCTATTCCAGCCCATCAATAGCACTCTTGATTATCATCTCATTAGATTTGATAAATTGAATCAGGTGTGTTATTGCTGTGCTGAAACAGAATCCTGCAAACCTCCATCAGGGTTGGCCTGCTCCAATTGTAATGGGTTTATACATTGTGATGTTTAACTGTATTTTTGTATACAACAATTGCAGACAGATGGACTTACACATATAACCCACGGCATATAGCTCCCGAGTGGCGCAGGGGTCTAAGGCACTGCATCTCAGTGCTAGAGGCGTCACTACAGACCCTGGTTCGATCCTGGGAGTCCTATAGGGCGGCGTACAATTGGCCAAGCGTCGTCCGGGTTAGGGTTTGGCTGGGGTAGGCCGTCATTGTAAATAAGAATTTGTTCTTAACTGACTTGACTAGTAAAATAAAAAATAATTATAATAAATATAGGATACACCATTAGTCTCTTGGGATATCTCTCCATCTGAAAACAGGCTTTCACAGCTTTCCATATCTGGGGACAGAAAACATCACAAAGAAACAGGCTTCATTATACTCAAATTAGACGGCACTGAATATTATGTTGCTGTTATTTTACAAAATAGTGGGCAATCTTCACTGTTTTTGGTGGTAGCAAAGCGCAGCCATCTGGACGAATGCAGACAATGAAAAACGTTTGTTTGTCACCAGAGCGGTTTAGAATGTTTTGTGATGTTTGACTTCATCAGCAGGGCCTAAAATTTACTTTTTGTTTCACCAGCCACAGTGGCAGGTTGATAAGAAAAATCTACCAGACAAAATATTTTTTCACCATAAATGCGTAAAACTGACCATGCTCTGTAATGTTTCAAAAACAATAAATGTGTTAGTATGAAGTAATGTGGTATATTGCTTTCATTTGTTCTTTTTACCAAAGTGAGACAAAGGTTCTCTCTGTGTGTGTGTGTGTGTGTGTGTGTGTGAGAGAGATTTGCTATCAGTTGACGCAACAAATTCAAACTAACATTGAAAAACAACCTAGCTTGTGAACAACACAATGTAAATAGCCAAGAGTCTCACTTTGCTGACTTAAGTAAATTAGTAAATTAGACCAACTTTTATGCCTGTGCCAGCACCTCCAAAAATATCTGTCAGTGCTTCACTCAGTGCGCAAAGCTGTTGATATGCGAGGTGGTTGTACGATTTGTATTTCTTTGTGCCATTAGCAGCTATGAAACAAAACAGCAGAAATACTTTGAAAACAGCTACTTCAGCATTTTTCTGCTACAAATTGCAACTCGCACATACTTGTCTTTTGACTCTTTTTATTCACCAATGCGAATGTAATGCTCGCACTGTAGAGCCCTGCAAATTGACCACCTGCCAACGTGACTGGTGAAGTAGACATTCTTACCCACCAATACCTACATCTATCCGCATTTGGCGGGTGTTCATTTTATGCCTTGTTTACCAGCGTAATCAACTTTTAAATTTCAATAAATATAAATTCCAAACTGTCAGCCTCACTTGATATCTTGAAAACTAACACTTGACACTAGCTTAGGCAACAACTACCCAGACAGAAAACAGTGAAGCACATAACACCCCTTCTACGGGCATTTGGGGGGGAGGATTTTTTAAATGTAACATCCAATCAAAATATTGCTGCTGGGAGCCAGCAGACCATTCAAACCGTTTATGCAATATAAAATTCTCCAGACCTCCAAGATATGGCGACTTGAGACTAAGGCTCAGGGCTGTCCCAGAGTAAAATAAAAATATCTTGGTTGACTGAGTCGTCTGTTCTTTCGACCAATCGATTGGTTGAAATTTTTAAACCAATTTTTCCATAAATAGAATGTTTTAATCAGATCAACTGTAGTCACTGAGTTTGTATGATGCTTTAAGCACACTGTTTGATTAAATAATTTAGACACACGTTACTAGAGGGAGTCCGACTACAATTGATTTGATTGTGCTGGCCGGACTCAGACTTGCTGCACTGTGTGTGTGTGTGTGTGTATGTATGTATGTATGTATGTATGTGTGTGTGTGTATATATATATATATATATATATATATATCTCTCTCGAATAAGTCACCCAGAACATCAAATGTTTATCGCGGTCCTTGTTGCTGAAACTGCAACGTAAATACAGCCATTTCTGACTGAAAAGTTCTGATACCGAAGTCGTAATTTGTTTAGAAAAAACATTCCCTATTCCCTTAACCCTTGCTTTCTTTATGTGACACATGTATGCATCGCAAGCACGTGACCAATAGGGCCTGACCTATAGCATATCATAATCACATTAAATTGGTTATAACAAACACTATAACACATGATAGGGAAATGGATGGAGAGAACATGAGAAACTCGAAATGGGGAATGTTTGTTTATTTGGTTGCTCAGGAGGTTAAGGTGAAGTCAGATGTGTGGAATAAATTTGACTACTTGTGGAAAACTCTGGAGCTCAAGAAAAATAACATAAGGAGCAAACATTGCGTGTGTGTGTGTGCCTAACAGGTGCTGTTGGATTACACTATATATATTTTTTCTGACCTTTTTTGGAACAATGTGAACACAAAATCGATTATAAAAGTACCAGAGAGTCTGTTGTAATGTTTTTTTGTTTGTTTTTTAAGGCGTTACAAAAACAGTCATGCATTCGTGAGTGCAATTGCGGAAATGGAACAGTTTAAGTATTATTGACATCAAAGGGTCGCTTTGTTATCTTATACTGAACAAAAATACAAACGCAACATGTAAAGTGTTGGTCCCATGTTTCATGAGCTGAAATAAAAGATCCCAGAAATGTTCCGTACGCACAACTTTCTGAAGTTGTGCACGTATTTGTTTATCTCTGTTAGTAAGAATTTCTCCTTTGCCAAGATAATCCATCCACCTGACAGGTGTGGCATATCAAGAAGCTGAATAAAACAGCATGATCATTACACAGGTGTACCTTGTACTAGGGACAATAATAGGCCACTCTAAAATGTTCAGTTTTGTCACACAAAACAATGCCACAGATATCTCAAGTTTTGAGGGAGTGTGCAATTGCCATGCCGACTGTAGGAAAGTCCACCAGAGCTGTTGCTAGAGAATTGGATGTAAATTTTTCTACCGTAAACTGCCAGACAATTGGATGTTCAGTTCTCTACTGTAAACTGCCTCCAACTTAGTTTTAGAGAATTTGGCAGTATGTCCAACCGCAGACCTTGTGTAATCACACAAGCCCAGGACCTCCACATCCGGCTTCTTTACCTGCAGGATCATCTGAGACCAGCCACCGGGACAGCTGATGAAACGGAGGACCTTTGCTCTCTGTAATAAAGCCCTTTTTTGTGGGGAAAAACTCATTCTGATTTGCTGGGCCTAGCTCCCAAGTGGGTGCTCTCCCAGGCCCACCCATGGCTGCGCCTTTGCCCAGTCATTTGAAATCCGTAGATTAGGGCATAATTAATTTATTTCAATTGACTAACTCAGTAAAATCGTTGTGTTGCGTTTAGATTTTTGTTCAGTGTAAAACTAAAATGCTTGATTGCATTTCAAATTATGAATGAATCCTATGCTGTGTTATAAGAACAGGTTGTTATTAATAATTTCTGACATTTTGGAACAGCGTAAATAACACTAAATAAATTATAAGTAATACCAGAGAGGCTGTTCTAACGGAGAAAAAAGTGTAAAGCTTTTATTACAGCATAGCAAAGATTAAAAACAGCTGAATTTGAAATTGTTTATCTGACATGTGGTTGCATGAGGCTTGGTGCTCATGGAATCAGTAGACTATTAAAGAAATAGGCAAACAGGCAACAGAAGCAGAATGTCTTTTTTCTATACATATACAGTGCATTCGGAAAGTACAGTCGTGGCCAAAGTTTTGAGAATGACACAAATATTAATTTCCACAAAGTTTGCTGCTTCAGTGTCTTTAGATATTTTTGTCAGATGTTACTATGGAATACTGAAATATAATTACAAGCTTTTCATACGTGTCAAAGGCTTTTACTGACAATTACATGAAGTTGATGCAAAGAGTCAATATTTGCAGTGTTGACCCTTCTTTTTCAAGACCTCTGCAATCCGCCCTGGCATGCTGTCAATTAACTTCTGGGCCACATCCTGATGGATGGCAGTCCATTCTTGCATAATCAATGCTTGGAGTTTGTCAGAATTTGTGGGTTTTTGTTTGTCCATCCACCTCTTGAGGATTGACCACAAGTTCTCATTGGGATCATGGTCTGGGTAGTTTCCTGGCCATGGACCCAAAATATTGATGATTTGTTCCCCGAGCCACTTAGTTATCACTTTTGCCTTATGGCAAGATGCTCCATCATGCTGGAAACGGCATTGTTCGTCACCAAACTGGAGAAGTTGCCCTCAGAGGATGTGTTGGTACCATTCTTTATTCATGGCTATGTTCTTAGGCAAAATGGTGAGTGAACCCACTCCCTTGGCTGAGAAGCAAACCCACACATGAATGGTCTCAGGATGCTTTACTGTTGGCATGACACAGGACTGATGGTAGCGCTCACCTTGTCTTCTCTGGACAAGCTTTTTTCCGGATGCACCAAACAATCGTAAAGGGGATTCATCAGAGAAAATGACTTCACCCCAGTCCTCAGCAGTCCAATCCCTGTACTTTTTGCAGAATATCAGTCTGTCCCTGATGTTTTTCCTGGAGAGAAGTGGCTTCTTTGCTGCCCTTCGTGACACCAGGCCATCCTCCAAAAGTCTTTGCCTCACTGTGCAGATGCACTCACACCTGCCTGCTGCCATTCCTGCGCAAGCTCTGTATTGGTGGTGCCCCAATCCTGCAGCTGAATCAACATTAGGAGACGGTCCTGGCGCTTGCTGGACTTTCTTAGGCACCCTGAAGCCTTCTTCACAACAATTGAACCGTTCTCCTTGAAGTTCTTGATGATCCGATAAATGGTTGATTTAGGTGCAATTTTACTGGCAGCAATATCCTTGCCTGTGAAGCCCTTTTTGTGCAAACCAATGATGACTGCACGTGTTTCCTTGCAGGTAACCATGTTTGACAGAGGAAGAACAATGGTTCCAAGTACCACCCTCTTTTTTGAAGCTTCCAGTCTGTTATTAGAACTCAATCAGCATGACAGAGTGATCTCCAGCCGTGTCTTCGTCAACACTCACACCTGTGTTAATGAGAGAATCACTGACATGATGTCAGATGGTCCTTTTGTGGCAGGGCTGAAATGCAGTGGAAATGTTTTTGTGGATTTAGTTCATTTGCATGGCAAAGAGGGACTTTGCAATTAATTGCAATTCATCTGATCACTCTTCATGACATTCTGGAGTATATGCAAATTGCCATCATTCAAACTGAGGCAGCAGACTTTGTGAAAATTCATATGTGTCATTCTCAACTTTTGGCCACGACTGGATTCAGACCCCTTTACTTTTTCCACAGTGTTTGACTTTACAGCCTTATTCTAAAATGGATTAAATCGCTTTTTTCCGTCAGCAATCTACACACTATACCCAATAATAAAGCAAAAACAGGTTTTTGCATAAAATTAAGTATTCAGACCCTTTTCTCACTTTGTCGAAGCACCTCTGGAAGTGATTTCAGCCTCGAGTCTTGGCTATGACGCTACAAGCTTGGCACACCTGTATTTGGGGAGTTTCTCCCATTCTTCTCTGCAGATCCTCTCAAGCTCTGTCAGATTGAATGGGGTGTGTTGCTGAACAGCTATTTTTGGGTCTCTCCAGAGATGTTCGATCGGGTTCAAATTCTGCGTGCTCTTCCTCTGCTTCCACCTCTCCCTCTCCCTCCACTCCCCTCTCTCTCCTCTTCCTCTCTCCTCTCACTTCACTCATCCCTCTTCCTCCTTGCTCCACATCTCTATCCTTCCAATCATCTCTAACTCCTCTGACTCTCCACATCACTTCCCTCGCTTTCACTGACCTAGAGAAACGGTAAGAGGGAGCCGGAGCGGAGCAACACATAGGATACAATTGTGGTCAGGAACATAATCTCCCTTGCACACACTCTTTTTTTATTTTATTTATTTATTTAACTAGGCAAGTCAGTTAAGATCAAATTCTTATTTACAATGACGGCTTAGGAACAGTGGGTTAACTGCCTTGTTCAGGGGCTGGACGACAGATTTTTACCTTGTCAGCTCGCAGATTCGATCTAGCAACCTTTCGGTTACGCTCTAACCACTAGGCTACCTGCCTCCCCTTTTCCTTCCTCTCTTTCATTTTCTCAACCATATACACAGTCTTCCTAATAATAACCCTTTAGGGGTTTACATAATAAATGGTGTGATAGTTACACACCTCCCTTTACTTTACTACACACACATTATTCTATCCTCATGGGGGTCTAAAATGTATTTCTATAAAAAAATCATATTTTCCCTTACCCTAAACCTGCAAAACACCAGTGAAGAGGTGACTCTGGGACGCTGGCCTTTTTTAAAATTGATCAATTGAAAGTGTGGGTTCATAGCTCCAATTCAGATACGTTGGTCATTACTGAGACGTGGTTAAGAGAGTGTTTTGAACACTGATGTTAAGCTTTCTGGTTATAACCTTTTTCGGCAGACAGAGGTGTTGAAGTGGCAATCTTTACCAAGGAACACCTTCAGTGCTTGGTTGTCTCAACCAAGTCTGTCCCCAAACAATTAGATTAGCTTGTTTTAAGCATTAAAGTTTCAAATAGCTCTTTGTTGACTGTTGCTGGGTGTTATCGTCCACCATCAGCACCGGCCTACCCTAAATGTTAGGTGACCTAAACTGGGACATGCTTAAACCACCTGACCAAGTCCTAAAGCAATGGGACTCCCTAAATGTTTCTCAGATTATTACGAATCCCACAAGGCATTACTCCAAACACCCAGAAAAGGCAACTCTGCGTGATGTTATCCTAACAAATAATCCTGATAGGTATCAGTCTGGTGTTTTCTGTAATGACCTTAGTGATCACTGTTGTACTGCCTGTGTTCGTAATGTCTGCTCAGTGAAAAGACCTGTCCTGATTTGTCATAGATGCTTGCAAAAAAACTTTAATGAGCAAGCCTTCCTTCATGACCTGGCCTCTGTAATTTGGTATAGAATCAGGTATATTTTTCAAACTCAGTGCCTCTTTGCTTGACATCATGGGAAAATGAAAAGAAATCAGCCTGTTAGGTGGATGGACCTCAGAAAAAAAATTGTAGACTTCCACAAGTATGGTTCATCTTTGGGAGCAATTTCCAAACACCTGAAATTACCACGTTCATCTGTACAAAGAATAGTACGCAAGTAACACCATGGGACCACGCAGCCGTCATACCGCTCAGGAAGGAGACACGTTTTGTCTCCTAGAAATTAACGTACTTTGGTGCGAAAAGTGCAAATCAATCTCAGAACAACAGCAAAGGACCTTGTGAAGATGCTGGAGGAAACGGGTACAAAAGTATCTATATCCACAGTAAAACGAGTCCTATATGGACATAACCTGAAAGGCCGCTCAGCAAGGAAAAAGCCACTGCTCCAAAACCTCCATAAAAAAGCCAGACTATGTTTTGCAACTGCACATGGGTACAAAGATTGTACTTTTTATTATTAATCATTACCTCTTTTTGCAGATGCATGATTCAGTACTACACCATTTGGTTCAGTTCTACACCAATTGGTTTAATTATTTATTTACTAGCTATCTAAAATGAGAACAGGATAACATACACACTTAATACATGAGAAGATTTGACGGCTTATTACACAGAGAAAAAGGGACCCTTATCGTGGACATTTTTCATTTTTCTTTGCACACAAACTGCTGCCCGTTTGGAATAAGAAATCATGAATTTATTTACTTGAGTGCCCTTGTTCGCCGTCTAGCTCTGTCGGAACCAGGCCTTCTTAGGAAGGAGGTGGGTTGGCCTTTCAGTGGCACGCTTTTAAAGGTCCGCACCTCATCTACTGTTGTTCACTCTGGAAGACAGACAGTCATGTTGAAGATTCCCATTGGTGATGATAGTTGGAGAATACAGTGATTTGAGACTCGTAGTAGGATGAGATGGTTTGAAGCAAAGTAGAATGGTCCCTCTCTGATTTGCTTACCTCCGATCTGATGTAGGATAGCTAATCAGCCGTACCAGTGAGTGTCTGAGAGGGGACTTTCTCTCCTCTTCCTCCTCGTGTTGATAATCTGGATTTAAACCACTTCAGACGTGGGCTGCAGCTCCCCGTCTTTCACCTCCCGTCGAGGTTCAAAATTCCAACCATTTCAAACATGTAGCTAACGGTCCACACTTTTCTGGTCTTAAGGTTGAGTTCTCTTCCAAGCCTTTATGCACCTTTGGTCAAAAGGGGTGTTCCGTCATGCTGACAAGCTCTCTAATCTCACTTGGGGCTTGGCTAGTTACTGTGCAAAGTATTATCAAAAACAAATTATTAGAAAACTAAAATAAATCCGTACATTTTTTCATATATACACAACATATTGGATGAAAACTTGACAGATAAAGGGGGATATACTTTTCAAGTTAAAGTATTTCCTTTACACAGTTTTTAATGACATCACAAAATGAAAACCAATATTACATTTGTTTTCCGTAGTTCCCCACTGACCATTCCCTACATTGTGATGTTAGAAAACTATTGTTCCGGTATTCACTTTTTGGGATGTTAGAATTTTGGCGGTAACAAGTCTGAAACAAAGGCACATTCCTTTCACCAATACTGAGGGGTAGAGAGAGGCTCCTCTACTTAGATTTACGACCGGGCGTGAGCAGTCAAACCGGCCCAATCCCCTCTTCATCCACAGAAGAGGGGGAGAGCAGGTCTGGTTATTGTCAAACATTGCCAAGCTGATATGAGCCATTGGATCCTCACAGGACAGCCATTGGATCCTCATGACACCCTGGTTACTCCACCTCAAGAATTCTATTTGGCGAAAGGCTCAGCACATGCATACTCAGGCTGACTGGTTCTTGTTCAGGCAAATGAGAAATAAGTTAGTGCCAAAGTTAGTTACTTTAAGTAGCAGTTCTCTCTCTGTGTGTCTAACCCCAAGAAGTTCTGGAAAATGGTTAAAGACCTGGAGAATAAACCCTCCTCCTCACAGCTGCCCATGTCTCTTTAATGTTGATGTGGTTGTTACTGACAAGGAGCACATGGCTTTGCTCTTTAATCACCACTTCAAACAGGATTCCTATTTGACTCAACCATGCCTCCTTGCCCGTCCAACATTTCCTCATCTCCCACCCCTTCTAATGTGACTAGCCCCGATGCTCCTCCCTCTTTTTCCCTTGCCCCGCTACAAAGTTTCTGCCTGCAGGCGGTCACTGAGTCCAAGGAGCTCCTTAAACTTGACCCCCCCCCCCAAAAACATCTGGGTCAGATGGTTTAGACCTTTTTTTTTTTTAAGGTTGCTGCGTTTTAACCTTTCTCCTCTGGGGAGGTTCCCATTGCTTGGAAGGAAGCAACGGAGCATCCTTTATTTAACCTCTTAAGTATCATTAAGGAGCGCTAGCGCCCAGTTCCCGACACTACCCGGTGAAATGTGAGGCGCCAAATTCAAAATCCAAAAGTTGAATTATTAAACATTCATCAATATACAAGTGTTGCATAGTCATCAAAAGCTCTGATTCTTGTCAATATCACAGCGTTGTCAGATTTCAAAAAGGCTCTACGGCGAAAGCACAACATTTGATTGTTTGAGGATAGCACCTCACATATTTTCCACATGAGCATAAATTCATATCCAGCCCGGGTCACACACACCCATATAAGAGCTAAAATAAATCACTTACCTTTCGAAGAACTTCTGCTGAGGGAATCCCAAGTGTCCAAGGAAGACATCCGATGGTTATTTTGTTAGTAATTTATTATATCCATAAATCTCAGTTTCGTTGGTGCGTTATGTTCAGAAAATCCACCATTGAGTCGCCCATTGAACCGTGAAGAGTATGCGTTCAAAGTATACCTATCATCTTTGTCCAAACAAATCAACATAATTTTTTATGTATCCTTAGGAACACTTATGTATATTTACTATAATATTTCAACCGGATGATAACCTGAACGATAGGAAAGGAAAAAACCAAAGAGCGCGTGAGATGTCATTCTATTGACTTCCTGGGTCCACTTCTAAATTCTTCTTCTATTCGCTTCTAATTCAACCTAACGTCTTGAAACCCTGTCTAAAGACTGTTGACATCCAGTGGAAGCCATAGGTCCTGCAGTCTGAGTCCTAGATACTAGCAAATCCCATAGGCAGCTTGGAGAAAAAGGTAGTCTAAAAAAAAAAACTGCAAATCCGGATGGATTTTCTTCGGGTTTTCGCCTGCTATATCAGTTCCGTTATACTCACATACATTATTTTAACATTCTTAGAAACTTCAGAGTGTTGCCTATCCAATAGTACTAATTATCTGCTTATCCTAGTTTCTGGGCCTGAGTGGCAGGTATTTTACTTTGGGCACGCCAGACTCTCCAAAACCGACACCTCTGCTGCCGCTCCCTAAGAGGTTAACAGACTTGTCTAGTTTGTTCTCTTTTTCTGTGATGTCAGCCTCCTGAAATCAACAACCGTCACTCCAAAATATAGACAGAAGCCTTCAACAATTCTAATCTAACCAACCATTTATAGGTTTTTCCAATTTCCGTGTGGCTTTTGAATAGGGTTAGTTTAACAGCACCACCCCATATGTTTGCCCCCTATTCTATGGTTTTCAGTGTGATATCGATGGAAGTGATTAACAGAAAAAGTGTTGGTGACCCACTTGAATCAAAATGCAACACTTCAAAATGTAGCTAGCCGTCTTCTACAAATTTGTCCTCTAATCAGTGATGTACACATTATTCCAAGATTCCATGTGGTTTTTGAGCTGTTCTTTTTAACAGTATGGGCAACCTCCTCTCCACTCTCTTGCATTATTGATTTCAAAGTAATAAACTATAAAGGGTTTGACAAAATATGGTTGCGTTTCTGTTTTTAGTGACCAGGTATCAAAATGCAAAATTCCAAAATGTAGCTGACTGTTCTGCAGGTTGTACTCTAACCAGTAATGTAACAATATACCCCGTTTCCATGTGGTTTTTGAGTTGTGGTAGTTTCAACAGTGCTATTTATCAATAGTGCCTTCAGAAAGTATTCAAACCACTTGACTTTTTCCACATTTTGTTACATTACAGCCTTATTCTAAAATGGATACAAATATTCCTCAATCTACACACAATACCCCATAATGAAAAAGCGAAAACAGGTTTTGATATTTTTTTTGCAAATGTATTAAAAATAAAAACAGATACTTTCTTAGGGATCGGTGGGACGCTAGCGGGTCCACCTACAACAACATCTGGTGAAATGCAGAGTGCCAAATTCAAAATACAAAAATAATAATATTAAACATTCATGAAAATACAAGTGTTGTACACCATTCTTTAGCTTAGAATCTTGGTAATCGAACCGCTTTGTCCAATTTACATAAGGCTTTACGGTGAAAGCGTAGCATTTGATTATCTGAGGACAGCGCCCCACATACTTCCTTTATATAAATATATTTCAAACCAGCGCAGGCGTCACAAAAATCTAAAATAGCGATAAAATTAATCACTTACCTTTTTGAAGATCTTCCTCTGTTTGCAATCACAAGGGTCCCAGGAACACAAAGAATGGTCGTTTTTGTTCGATAAAGTCCCTCTTTATTTCCCCAAAACTCTGTTTGGCGCATTTTGTTTAGTCCACCCGATCCACTCGTTCAACTTACAAAGGAAACCTAAAGAAGTTACAGATTTAAACTTTGTCCAAACAAGTCAAACAACATTTCTAATCAGTCCTCCGGTACCCTAATATTTAAATAAACAACAAAATTTAAGACAATGTATTATGTTCAATACCGGAGATAAATAACTCAGTCACGCGCGCCACAAGACTACAGCCAGAATGAGGATCACCAGAATATCCTTAAATTACTTCTTCATTTTTCAAAATAAAAGCCTGAAACCTTGTCTGAAGACTGACATCCAGTGGAAGCCATAGGTACTGGGGAAGGGTACCAATCCATTTCTGCAGCATTGAAGGTCCCGAAGAACATAGTGTCCTCCATCATTCTTAAATGGAAGATGTTTGGAACCACCAAGACTCTTCCTAGAGCTGGCTGCCTGGCCAAATTGAGCAATCTGGGGAGAAGGGCCTTGGTCAGAGAGGTAAAAAAAAAGTAAAAGCCACATGACAGCTTGGAGTTTTCCAAAAGGCACCTAAAGACTCTGTTCATGAGAAACAAGATTCTCTGGTCTGATGAATCCAAGATCGAACTCTTTGACCTGAATGCCAAGTGTCACGTCTGGAGGAAACCTGGCACCATCCCTATGGTGAAGCATGGTGGTGGCAGAATCATGCTGTGGGGATATATTTCAGTGGCAGGGACTGGGAGACTAGTCAGGATCGAGGCAAAGATGAATGGCACATAGTACAGAGAGATCCTTGATGAAAACCTGCTCAGGACCTCAGACTGGGGCAAAGATTCGCCTTCCAACAGGATAATGACCCTAAGCACACAGCCAAGACCATGCAGGAGTAGCTTCAGGGCAAGTCGTTGAGTGGCCTAGCCAGAGCCCGGCCTTGAACCTGATCCAACATCTCTAGAGACCTGAAAATAGCATTGCAGCAATGCTCGTCATTCAACCTGACAGAGCTTGAGAGGATCTGCAGAGAACATTGGGAGAAAGTAGGTTTTAATTTAATCCATTTTAGAATGTAACAAAATGTGGATAAAGACAAGGGGTCTGAATGCTTTCCAAAGGCGCTGTATGTCTTGTCAATAGGAAGCGTCTTCAGCATCATTTTACAATGGTTTTGTACTCAAAGGTAAAAACAACTGAGTCTAAAAACGTGCTGTGATTTGATTTGTTTCGATTTACCTGAATTCAGCAACACCGATTTGCCCTGCCTAGTCATTGATGCAGGGAATCAGGCAAGGAATAACAAGGGCAGGCTGTGTTGAAATTAATATTGTGTTAATCTCCCTCGCAGCAGTGAACTAAGCAGATGCGTTCCGCCAAGAGTTGTTCACAATTTAGTCCTGGTTGCGGCCGAAACTAGACCTTGTTTTAAAGCTATCAATAAATCGTATTTATATGCCTAGCAAGTCACACATGACAGCTCCAATAAGCCCCCTATGGTGAACGAGAGGCTTGTAGAATCATGATTCTATCAAGTTTTTAGTTCATTGTTTACCAGTAGTGGGTCCTGCGTGCTCTGGGCATTACTGAATCAAAATGAACGAAATGAGTAAAGATTTTGTTCTTTTGACTAAACGAGTTGAAAAGATCTGAGGCAATAAGAGCTGAACTTCCCATCAGTACAACCACCGCTGCAGGGTCAGTTTTCTTGGATGGGTCAAAAGACATGGGCTATGTGCAAATACCTAACCTCAAAGGGTCCTGTGCAAATAAATATGAAATTACAAAACCAGCTATTTAGACTGCCCTTTGTACTACCCACCTACTCGTTGATAACTACATATTTTTCCCCTATCAGAATTAGGTTACGTTGCCTTTAAGGTTCTAATCAAACCTAACTCTTTGAACTTGGTTGATAGGCTGTGTTGTAAAATGAGTGTCCTATTTCAATGTGTTCCTATATCCAACAGGGTGGTGTTTAACTTAGGCAAAAGGTAGTGTCAGCAATGCACGAAGTACGCTAAATAACAATATCGGGCCGACTTCTACCACTAAGAGCGTGAAGTGTGAGCCGAGCCTACACTTCTGTGCTGTTGTCCAGCAGAGCAGCACATGGCAGCACAGTGAAGCATACCTGTGCACATGTGCAGATACTTTGTGTGAGTTCGTCTTGCATCGCGCTCATCTGCAATTTTATTGGTTCATCCTGCTGCTTGTGGCAACGTCATAGTGCACTGTCTCAGTTTAATAATCTTAATATTTCCCTTCATTCATCCATAACCATAATTCTTATGTTACCCTTCATTTAATATTTTACCAATTAACACTCAGAAAATTATGATTACAATAATTGGACATCAAAACATTTACAATGTAATCAGTCCACACAATAAATGGTAGCCGTAGTATTGATCATTTTGCTATTTTTCTGACAGCTCGTGGAGCGTATCCCCACATAACCAACCCAGAGGGAGAAGACACAACATTGATAAGGCTTCCTTGGAAGGGGTAAAGGTAAATTCACATACCGGTAGTTATATTAAAAACAGAGGAGGTAATTTCTGACGTTTCTTTTTGTTGAGAAAGTGTTCTATTGAGTTCAGTCTTGATCATTTTGTGAAATATGGTAATGTGCATACAACAGACATACAGCTATTTCAGGACATTTTCTTTTGTCATGGTGTCCTTTAATCTGTTTAGGCTACCACATTTCTAATCTCTGATGTTAGGCAATTGGACCAACAAATGGGCCCATGCTCTGTGGAATCTGGATTTCTTAAAGTGGTAACAATGGGATATAACACAGATTTCAGTGCGATCATAATTACAATTTCAGTGCGATCTTGATTACAATGAAAAGCCACAAGAATAAAGCGGGTGAACATCTGAACTCACATCGGAACTGTGTGAAGTCCTCATTGTTTAGGTTTTCTATGTCCTCCGCAATGGGGATCATTATGTGCATGCAAGGAGATCACCTTATGTTTATATGGCTGTCGATGTTAGTTGCAATGTCCCCATGATGCTTATTTTGACCACTTCCATCTCTTGATGGGGTGGCCATTCAGATCCAGAAATGGCTGTTTTTTAGTATTGGGTAATGTTTCATAAAAATTTGTTTGGCTGTGGTCTGATTCCTGAAATAAGACAAAGTTAAGGCTAATTCGTGGTCCAGAGCCGTGATAGTCCGGCAGCTCATTGTGACGTAGCAATGCGGCTCTGAGACCATGGCCTGTGGGGGGACCGACGGCGCACCTCCCAAGAATTCCCAGCCAACATACGTGTCGCCTATTCATTCTCAATGTCGTGACTGTTGGAGAAAAAGTTTGAGCCGCACTGAGAATTTGAAATTTATGAAATATTCAAGAAGGCGGCTGTGCGGACAAGGTTTGGACTCTGATTAGCGCTTTAACTAATTCAGTAGTTTTGCATTGATATTTCACACTTTTAATTACTGAATATTTTCTTGATTTCAAATAAAATTTTATTGGTCAAATACACATGGTTAGCAGATGTTAATGCGGAATGCTTGTGCTTCTACTTCTGACAATGCAGTAATATCTAACAGGTAATCTTACAAATTCACAACTACCTTATACACAAGTGTAAAGGGATTAATAAGAATATGTACATATAAATATATGGATGAGCGATGGCCGTGCGGCATAGGCAAGATGCAGTAGATGGTGAAGAGTACAGTATATACATATGAGATGAGTAATGTAGGATATGTATACATTATTAAAGTGGTGTTATTTAAAGTGACTAGTGATACCTTTTATTAAATCCATTTATTAAAGTGGTCAGAGATTTGTCTGTATGTTGGCAGCAGCCTCTATATTAGTGATGGCTGTTAAACAGTCTGATGGCCTTGAGATAGAGACTGTTCAGTCTCTCGTTCCCAGCTTTGATGCACCTATACTGACCTCGCCTTCTGGATGATAGCGGGGTGAAGAGGCAGTGGCTCGGGTGGTTGTTGTCCTTGATGATCATTTTGGCCTTCCTGTGACATCGGGTGCTGTAGGTGTCCTGGAGGGCACGTAGTTTGCCCTCAGTGATGTGTTGTGCAGACTACACTACCCTCTGTAGAGCCTTGCGGTTGAGGGCGGTGCAGTTGCTGTACCAGGCGGTGATAGAGCCCGACAGGATGCTCTCGATTGTGCCTCTTTAAAAGTTTGTGTTTTCGGTGACAAGCCAAATTTCTTCAGCCTCCTGAGGTTGAAGAGGTGCTGTTGCGCAGCCTTCACCACGCTGTCTGTGTGGGTGGACCATTTCAGTTTGTCTGTGATGTGTACGCCGAGGATATTTTTTTTTGCTAATCACTGTCGTAGCGTGACAATCATTAAATGTGAAGACTGTTATATTATCAAATCAATTCTCTATGGGCAATTATTCCTTACGTGATTAAACTAATCATGTAAACTTGAATTAACTGGGAAGTTGGGGCACTACGTGAAAATGTTTTTAAAGAGTCCCGATTTAACTCTATTTACTAACTAATCAATCACAGAATTACACACACAGTAGGTCATACATTGGTTACGAACATGACACAAAAGATCCCTAGTGGCCGAAACCGATATGACTGCTTGGTAGACAAAGGAAAGGGGTGGGGACAGCTCAAGAGCAGCAAACTGAGTGGACCCACTTAATATCCACTAATACTTTGAACATGAACATTTCATAGTTGTAGCTTGTTATAATGGATATGTCAGGGTACCATTTGGAAATGTTCTTGAGCATGGATCTTTCAGAGTACCATTGTTCTTAGATCGACTAAAGCATTTTAACAGCTGCAGTCTGAATAATATGTCTTTAGTTTGTAGATTTCTTAGCCATTTCAACATGGGGATCTCGTCCCTGCGTTATCTTAACTAATTTATATTTTGTCACAAGTCCTTTTTATTAACTCTGTGGAAAGGGGGGTTCCGTGACGTTTGGGTATAATGTCTGTGCTCACGAGGGCGTGGCCACTGACTGGATAAACTTTACATGAAAAACATTTTCTCATTTAGAAGACTAAAGTCACATTTAATCTTCTCACAAATAGTTTCATATTTAATCATATAAGTTCCACAACATTTTAGATGTACATCTGATGAATACATTGTGAAAGCTCTTAAAGTTGCGTTGTTTCCGTTGTAACGTCTTTACTGATATCACCACACATTAAATGTTGGACGTGATTATTGTTTAAATACCCATGGATCATTCCAACTGGTTGGAATACAGAAATATTGTTACATTATTCAAGTCTTTCTCTGTGGTAACAAAGGGATTCTCAACTTTTCATTTTGTCAGAGTGGGGAAAGGAGTTTCGGTATTTACGACTGTCATAAAACAGCCGACTTCCCACTCTACGAGAGAGAGCGCGCTGTAGAGCGGACCCACTGTAACCTGATCCTTCAGATCTGAACAGGAGAGTCATGACATCACATTAGCCTACGTTAGCTCAACCGTCCCGTGGGGGGGGGGGACACCGATCCCGTAGAGTTTAAGAATAAATTATTATTTTACAATGACGGCCTACTCCGGCCAAACCCTAACCCAGACGACGCTGGCTAATTGTGCGCCGCCCTATTGGACTCCCAATCACAGCCGGTTGTGATACAGCCTGGAATTGAACCAGGGCCTCTAGCACTGAGATGCAGTGCCTTAGACCGCTGCCCCACTCGGGAGCCCTCAGAGGTTGGTGCCTCCTGTACTAAGCAACACTTCCTGTTGAACGAGGAAGAGCTCGGTTTTGTTTGTTTAGAAAGTTTGTTGTTTGAAAGTGATTGTGAAAGTTCTTGCTATCCACCTAGCTTCTTAGTTTGGATCCCACGACGCAGTTGACATCAGTTGCTGGGACTGCTTGTTAGGGCTGGGCGATATGACGATATATATTGTGTGACGTTAGAGCATAATATATCTTATTTATTTCGTTGTCGCATATCACACTTTACGGCAATATTTTTCATCAATTGGACGACGGTCTGCGGCACGTTTGGAAGGAAATTTGCAACATAAACAAACATGGAGGAGAGTGAATGTAACACAGAGCACGGAGACACAGAGCTTGTACCTAAAAAGAGGGGCTACTTCGGTCGCATGGACGTGGTTTTGGTATGAAAAGTCTGACACGGACCAGAAAAGCATCCTCTGCAAAATATGCTGCAGGCTGGTCCCGACAACAGGCTCAAACACCACTAGCCTCTTTTACCACATACGCAAGAATCATGTGAAACAGTACGGAGAGAGTCTACGGATGAGACCCCAAAAAAAGTACAGTCGAGTGCTCAAAACAAACCCCCGACTTAGACGTTGCAAGAGGCTTTTACCCGCGGCAAGAATCACGAAGATGGAAGGAGATAACAGCTGCCGTTACAACTTACATCTGCGAAGACATGGCCCCAATTTATACCGCCGTGTTTTGTGAGTTGATAACACTCGACCCAAGGTACCAAATGCAAATTGATATGTGACACGTATTAATGCCAAAATAACATGCGAAACAGGCAAGCCCCCAAATGTATCTACAGTGGGGCAAAAAAAGTATTTAGTCAGCCACCAATTGTGCAAGTTCTCCAACTTAAAAAGATGAGAGAGGCCTGTAATTTTCATCATAGGTACACTTCAACTATGACAGACGAAATGAGAAAAAGAAATCCAGAAAATCACATTGTAGGATTTTTAATTTATTTATTTGCAAATTATGATGGAAAATAAGTATTTGGTCAATAACAAAAGTTTATCTCAATACTTTGTTATATACCCTTTGTTGGCAATGACAGAGGTCAAACGTTTTCTGTAAGTCTTCACAAGGTTTTCACACACTGTTGCTGGTATTTTGGCCCATTCCTCCATGCAGATCTCCTCTAGAGCAGTGATGTTTTGGGGCTGTCGCTGGGCAACACGGACTTTCAACTCCCTCCAAAGATTTTCTATGGGGTTGAGATCTGGAGACTGGCTAGGCCACTCCAGGACCTTCAAATGCTTCTTACGAAGCCACTCCTTCGTTGCCCGGGCGGCGTGTTTGGGATCATTGTCATGCTGAAAGACCCAGCCACGTTTCATCTTCAATGCCCTTGCTGATGGAAGGACGTTTTCACTCAAAATCTCACGATCCATGGCCCCATTCATTCTTTCCTTTACACGGATCAGTCGTCCTGGTCCCTTTGCAGAAAAACAGCCCCAAAGCATGATGTTTCCACCCCCATGCTTCACAGTTGGTATGGTGTTCTTTGGATGCAACTCAGCATTCTTTTGTCCTCCAAACACGACGAGTTGAGTTTTTACCAAAAAGTTCTATTTTGGTTTCATCTGACCATATGACATTCTCCCAATCCTCATCTGGATCATCCAAATGCTCTCTAGCAAACTTCAGACGGGCCTGAACATGTACTGGCTTAAGCAGGGGGACACGTCTGGCACTGCAGGATTTGAGTCCCTGGCGGAGTAGTGTGTTACTGATGGTAGGCTTTGTTACTTTGGTCCCAGCTCTCTGCAGGTCATTCACTAGGGCCCCCCGTGTGGTTCTGGGATTTTTGCTCACCGTTCTTGTGATAATTTTGACCCCACGGGTGAGATCTTGCGTGGAGCCCCAGATCGAGGAAGATTATCAGTGGTCTTGTATGTCTTCCATTTCCTAATAATTGCTCCCACAGTTGATTTCTTCAAACCAAGCTGCTTACCTATTGCAGATTCAGTCTTCCCAACCTGGTGCAGGTCTACAATTTTGTTTCTGGTGTCCTTTGACAGCTCTTTGGTCTTGGCCATAGTGGAGTTTGGAGTGTGACTGTTTGAGGTTGTGGACAGGTGTCTTTATACTGATAACAAGTTCAAACAGGTGCCATTAATACAGGTAACGAGTGGAGGACAGAGGAGCCTCTTAAAGAAGAAGTTACAGGTCTGTGAGAGCCAGAAATCTTGCTTGTTTGTATGTGACCAAATACTTATTTTCCACCATAATTTGCAAATAAATTCATTAAAAATCCTACAATGTGATTTTCTGGATTTGCTTTCCTCATTTTGTCTGTCATAGTTGAAGTGTACCTATGATGAAAATTACAGGCCTCTCTCATCTTTTTAAGTTGGAGAACTTGCACAATTGGTGGCTGACTAAATACTTTTTTGCCCCACTGTATATATTTATTTTAAGCCTATATTTGTTTTGTTTGCAACTATAGTTTAAGTGTTTTCTATTTACCTTTTTTATATTTTATACGTTATTTTATATTTTGTTGCTTAATTGAAATAAAAGGAGAAATAATCAAATATGAGTAAGTACCTTTTTATTTGTTGAGTATAATTAAACATGTAATAAGAAATAGGCCTTTACATGTGGTCATTTTATATAAACTATTTATTCATAGAATTTACAGAAAATGTGCTATATCGTATTTTGTATCATATCGGGAAAGGAGATTTTTGCCATATCGCCCAGCCCTACTGCTTGTCTCTTTCCAGTGTTCTTGCCAATCAATCAATCAAATGTATTTCTAAAGCCCTTCTTACGTCAGTTGATGCCAGCAAGCAATGCAGGTGTAGAAGCACGGTGGCTTGGAAAAACTCCCTAGAAAGGCCAAAATCTAGGAAGAATCCAGGCTATGAGAGGAACCAGGCTACGAGGGGTGGCCAGAGAAAGTCCTCAGAGAAAGAGCGAGAAAGAGAGCAAATTAGAGGGCATACTTAAATTCACACAGGACACCGGATAAGACTGGAGAAATACTCCAGATATAACTGACTGACCCAAGCCCCCCCGACACATAGCTTCCAGTATTTATGCTGCAATAGTTTGAGACCGGAGGGGTCGGGAGACACTGGCCCCGTCCGACAATACCCCGGACAGGGCCAAACAGGCAGGATATAGCCCCACACCACTAGAGAGATCTTCAACCACCAACTTACTATCCTGAGACAAGACCGAGTATAGCCCACGAAGATCTCCCCCACGGCACGAACCCAAGGGGGGCTGCCAACCCAGACAGGAAGACCACGTCAGTGACTCAACCCACTCCAGTGATGTACCCCTCCTAGGGACGGCATGGAAGAGCATCAGTAAGCCAGTCACTCAGCCCCCGTAATAGGTTTGAGGCTGAGCATCCCAGTGGAGAGAGGGGAACCGGCCAGGCAGAGACATCAAGGGCGGTTTGTGGCTCCAGTGCCGTTCCGTTCACCTTCACACTCCTGGGCCAGACTACACTCAATCATTGGACCTACTGAAGAGATGATACTTCAATAAAGACTTAAGTTGAGACCGAGTCTGCGTCTTTCACATGGATAGAGCTCAATTTTTATGGAATGGTCTGCCTATCGGAGAATCCCTGCCTCCAGCTGTTTGCTTAGAAATTCTAGGGACAGTAAGGAGGCCTGCATCTTGTGACCGTAGCGTACGTGTAGGTATGTACGGCAGGACCAAATCGGAAAGATAGGTAGGAACAAGTCCATGTAATACTTTGTAGGTTAGCAGTAAAACCTTGGATGTCTGCCCAAACCTCAACAGGAAGCCAGTGTAGAGAGGCTAGCACTGGAGTAATGTGATAATGTTTTGGGGTTCTAGTCAAGATTCCAGCAGCCGTGTTTAGCACTAACTGAAGTTTATTTAGTGCTTTATCCAGGTAGCCGGAATGCAGAGCGTTGCAGTAGTCTAATCTAGAAGTGGCAAAAGCATGAATACATTTTTCTGCATCATTTTTGGACAGAAAGTTCCTGATCTTTGCAATGGACTGGTCTGGGGAGCTATTTGGCATTGCAACTAGCCTAGCTGCTAGCTAGCTGCATATCATGCTAGTGAGGCTTTCTTGAACGCAGCCCGTGACGCCGTTAGCCATTGTGGCTGGGACCGTGGATTGTCCCGGGTTTGTGGCTGTCTAGATCCCTGCTGTTTTCTATTTTCCCCGTGACCTGCCCTGTCTGGAACTGTGAGGAGTAACCGCATAACCTACGTTGCTAGCTACCATGACAAAGACCAAAGCCGGCGGGAGTACCGTTGAGGACAGTGCCAGTGGTGTCTCTATCACACGTGAAGGATGTTTTAAATGAACAAAAAGAGACCTGTAAGCAGTTGTTACAACAACAAGAAAATAGTTTCAAGTGTTTTGTCCAAATACTGGTCCAGGACCTGAAGAACAGTTTGCAGTTCTCCCAGGGTCAGCTTGATGAGTTGAAACAGCAGAACTTCAAGATGACAGCAATCTGTAAGTCATTGAGAGAGAACATCAGTTCTGTGTGTGAATCCATGATAACAATGACCGATAAATCGGGGACAGTCAAGGCGGAATAACATGGTTGTGGATGGAATTGCAGAATCTCCACATGGAGTCTGAGGACAAAGTGAGGGAAATGATCTCTGAGAAATTGAAGATGGGCCACAGGAAGATTGAGGTGGAGCGTGCCCACAGGACTGGAAAACCCACCACCGGCCCAGGTGATGGGCCCAGGCCGATAGTGGTTCCTGAGATTTCAAGGACAAGGTAGCTGTTCTGGAAAGAGCCAAGAACTTGAGAGGAATGTATATCTTCCTCAATGAGCACTGTCCTGAAGCTGTGCGCCAGAAGAGGAAAGAACTGATCCCACAAGGATGTAACATTTTATAGAAGAGACAGAAATGCTTATGGGGGAGGTGTTGCTGTATATATTCAGAGCCATATCCCTGTAATGCTCAGAGAAGATCTCATGTCCAAGTGTTGTTGAGGTGTTGTGGTTGTAGGTTCACTTGGCACATCTAAAGTATTTTTCTTTTTCAGGGTGTTGCTATAGGTCACCAAGTGCTAACAGTCAGTTTCTAAATAATGTGTGAAATGCTTGATACTGTATGTGATGTACACAGAGGTCTACTTTCTTGGGGACCTGAATATTGACTGGTTTTTATCAAGTTGTCTGCTCAAGAGGAAGCTTCCTACAATAACCAGTGCCTGTAATCCTGGTTCAGGTTATTAATCAATCTACCAGGGTGTTTACCAACACTACAGGAATAAGATCATCCACACGTATCGATCACATTTTTACTAATGCTGTAGAACTTTGTTCTAAAGCTATATCTGTACCCATTGGATGCAGTGATCACAATATAGCCAAAGTTCCAACAGCTGGGATTAAAGTAGTATATAATAGGTCATCCAAAAGATTTTGCTGTGACTCTCTTATGTGGATGATGTTAAAAATATTTGTTGGTCTGATGTGATTAATGAGGCGCATCCAGACGCTGCACTTATAACTGTAACTGACTGTTAGAACTGTTAAGGCTCCATGGATTGATGAGGAATTGAAAAATGTTATGCTTGAAAGAGATGGGGCAAAAGGAGTGTCTAAGTCTGGCTGTACATCTGACTGGCCTACTTACTGCAAATTGAGAAATTGTGACTAAACTCAACAAAAAGAACATGAAGCTAAGATCAATGATATAAAGAATGATGGGAAAAAACTTGATTGCCAGACATTCAACTCCATCTTTCGAGTCACAAAACCATTTGATGTTGCCAATTATTTTAATGATTATTTCATTGGCAAAGTAGGCAAACTTAGGCAGGAAATGCCCACAATGAACAGTGGGAAATTGTATTAATTCATTAAAACTAATAATGAAAGAAAAGCAGTGCATGTTAGAATTTTGTAAAGTTAAAAATTGTTTGACCAAATACAATGCTATTTCTTTGTCAACAAATTAACAAGACTCAGCATGCTTCTAGAGAAGGGCACTCAACATGTACCGCACTGACACAAATGATTGGTTCAAAGAAATTGATAATAAGAAGATTGTGGGAGCTGTACTGTTAGGTGTCAGTGCAGCCTTTTGATATTATTGACCATAACCTGTTGAGAACTTATGTGCTATGGCTTTTCAACCTCCGCTCTGAATCCACAATATGGCAATCTATCTAGTCTCTTATGTCAAACATGTCAATTGTGATGTACCGCAGGGCAGCTCTCTAGGCCCACTGCTCTTTTCAATTTTTACCAATGACCTGCCACTGGCATTAAACAAAGCATGTGTGTCCATGTATGCTCTTAGGGATAACCGGCGCGCTAGCGGGCCGTTCCTGACACTACCCGGTGAAAGGCGCCAAATTCAAAATCCAAAAGTTGAATTATTAAACATTTATCAATATACAAGTGTTGCATAGTCATCAAAAGCCAGATTTCAAAAAGGCTTTATGGCAAAAGCACAACATTTGATTGTTTGAGGATAGCACCTCACATATTTATTCATTAGCATAAATTCATAACCATCGCGGGTCACACAAAACCCATATGAGCTAAAATAAATCACTTACCTTTCGAAGAACTTCTGCTGAGGGCATCCCAAGTGTCCAAGGAAGACGTCCAATGGTTCTTTTGTTAGAAAAAGTCATTTATTATATCCATAAATCTCTGTTTGGTTGGCGCGTTATGTTCAGAAAATCCACCGTCGAGTCGCCCGTTGTACAGTGAAGAGAAAGCGTTCAAATATGCCTATCAACTTTGCCCAAACAAATAAAGCATCACTTATAATGTATCCTTTCATGAATATTAGCGATAATATTTCACTCGGATGATATCCTAAACGATATAAAAGGAAAATAAAGTGGAGCGCACTCACAATCTCGTGCCTGGGAAACGTTATTGATCTGTGGTCCCTTGAATATTTCCTCGTCCTTTCAGTTCTGTTCAGTGCTAAAGCCTCAACACTGTCTAAAGACTGTTGACATCTAGTGGAAGCCATAGGTACTGCAAACTAGGAGCTATTATACATGGATTTCAATAGGAAGTCTAAGGAAAAGAGGAAATGTCACAAAAAATAAAATTCTGGACAGAAATTCCTCTGGTTTTCACCTGCTATATCAGTTCTGTTATACTCACAGACATTATTTTGAAGTTTCTAAAACTGTTAGTGTTTCCTATCAAATAGTACTAATTATGTGCATATCCTAGTTTCTGGGCCTGAGTGGCAGGCATTTTACTTTGGGCACGCCAGACTCTCCAAAACCGTCACCTTTACTGCTGCTCCCTAAGAAGTTAACAAATAGTTTCAGTCTGTTTTGGAATGGGTGGCCAGTAGTAAAGTGTTCCAGACCATCTCTAAAAGTAAGAGCTTTGTATTTGGTACAAATCATTCCTTGTGTTCTAGACCTCAGCTGAATCTTGTAATGAATGGTGTTGCATTTGCAACAGCTAATGGGGATCCTAATAAAATACCAAATACCCACCCTCCACTGGACATTATTCTATTGGGTGATTCAATTAAGATTGTAAGTCAGAACCAGACCAATACAAAAACAGCAGTAACATTAATAGAAACTGTACTTGTCAGTTGGTAATACTGTAACAAATATCCAAAGTATTCCCATGCATAATAGAGAAATACACTACATAGCCAAAAGTATGCTCGTCGAATATCTCATTCTAAAATCATGGGCATTAATATGGAGTTGGACCCCCCCTTTGCTACTATAGCCTCCACTCTTCTGAGAAGGCTTTCCACTAAATGTTGGAACATTGCTGCAGGGACTTGCTTCCAGTCAGCTACGAGAGCATTAGTGAGGTCGGGCACTGATGTTGGGCGATTAGGCCTGGCTCGCGGTCGGTGTTCCAATTGATCCCAAAGGTGTTTGATGGGGTGGAGGTCAGGGCTCTGTGCAGGCCAGTCAATTTCTTCCACACCGATCTCGACAAATCATTTCTGTATGGACCTTGATTTCTGCCGGTAGTATTCTCCTGGCATCTGCCAAACCCAGATTCGTCCGTCGGACTGCCAGATTGTGACGTGTGATTCATCACTCCAGTGAACATGTTTCCACTGCTCCAGAGTTCAATGGCGGCGAGCTTTACTCCACTCCAGCCGACGCTTGGTATTGCGCATGGTGATCTTTAGGCTTATGTGTGCGCATGCTCGACCTTAGAAACCCATTTCATGAAACCGAGGACAGATGATTTTTACTCACTACGTGCTCCAGCTCTCGGCTGTCCCGTTCTGTGAGGTTGTGTGACCTACCACTTCGTGGCTGAGCTGTTGTTGCACCTAAACGTTTCTACTTCACAATAACAGCACTTACAGT
The DNA here is from genome assembly GCA_030435695.1 of Brachymystax lenok tsinlingensis. Lineage (NCBI taxonomy): Eukaryota > Metazoa > Chordata > Actinopteri > Salmoniformes > Salmonidae > Brachymystax > Brachymystax lenok. The sequence continues at coordinate 40,184,656 of CM059804.1, read as the reverse complement.
TGACCGGGGGCAGCTCTAGCAGGGCAGAAATTTGACAAACTAACTTGTTGGAAAGGTGGCATCCTATGACAGTGTCACGTTGAAAGTCACTGAGCTCTTCAGTGACTTTCAGCTCTACTGCCAATGTTTGTCTATGGAGATTGCATGGCTGTGTGCTCAGTTTTATACACCTGTCAGCAACTGGTGTGACTGAAATGGCCTAATCCACAAATTGAAGGGTTGTCCATATACGTTTGGCCATTTAGTGTATATGATCGTATACAAATGCAAGCAAGGTTTGAAATTGTTTTAGTCAAATATTATATATATTTTCAGTCTACACATTATTTAAAATGATATTACAGCCCGCAGCTGAATCTGGTTTTTTATCCCTGCCATAGAGGGTCTTGGGATTTAAGCATAAATACCCCTTTATTTTCGTCCACAAACCTGAATAAAATTTCTTGTTCAAATGTGTCGGGTGACTAAATTTCTCCATTGACACCAATGCCTGATTTGCAAGGTTAGTCAGAATTCCCAAGTTGTGATTGACTGACTGTTTAATCAAAAATGGATTCCGTGGTGAGATTTTTTTCTTCTGCCGCTAGATAGCATGTTTGTGACACTCTTCTCTTGTTCATAGGAGCCTGTATATTGAACCATGGAAGAGGACCTGAAGACACTGGATGATCCTGCTGAAAGCCATGAGGACATGGAGGCTGAGGAAGAAAAGGAATCGGCAAAGGACCACACCGGCCAGAAGTTAGATCAATCTCCTGGGTTGCCATGTAGTGACCAATGTGACCCTGATGAAACATCTGAAGAGTCAGGTAGTCGCAAGACAGCCAGAAAAGCATCTAAGTCCCCATGTAAGATACAGCAAGGTGCAGTCTTCTCTGGGAAAATACTTAGCTTTGGGTGTTCAGAGTGTAAGGGTGACGCTACCTACAGCCCCAATGATCTCCTCAAACATTTTCAGGGGGGCCCACAAGGGGACCCTGCCGACGTATCCGTGTGACTTATGTGGCTTTGTCACAAATGAGTTCCCCGCACTTCAGCGCCATCGGATCGGGCACAGGAACACTTTAGTCACATGCGAGATCTGTAATGATGATGTACAGTACTCTCTCCTCCTGCTCACTAGACACTATATCATGTCTCACAGCCAAAATGGCCACTTTCACTGCGAAAAATGTGAGTTTTCAACAGTTGACGCAGGGACATTTGTGCAGCACATCCATCATCACAATGAGAGCCGGCTCAAATGTGTGAAATGTCAACATGTGAGCTCTACCCGAGGTGAGCACCAGAGGCACCTAAAACTCCACTCGGGTACCTTCCCCTTCACGTGTCAGGTCTGTGGATATGGGGCAGCACGGAGAGAATACCTCACAAAGCACATGGTAACTGTCCATGGTGAGGAGGCAGACAAGAAAAATATATGGAGAGCAACGGAGGACAGCAACAATACCCTGGCAAACTCTTCTTCAGGATTAAAACTCCTGCTGAAGAAAAGCCCTGCTGCAGGTGGTCAATCTAAGGAATCCCAGTGGATGTCCAAACGTAATTCTCTTCCTGGAGTAGGTTTACTTGACCAAAATGGAAGGTTGTTGAACCCAGAGAAAACATTGGAGGAAACCCAACAGTTCCTTGAAAGGGCTGTGGTTGTGAAAAAGGACTGTAAGAAGCGGGTCAAAGGGACTCTTAAAAATGAGCAACATTTTGACTCCCAGGCTGTATCATCTATACCACCACCAAAGTCCCAGGAAAGTGATGACAGTTATGGGGCTGACACCCTAAACCCCAACAACTCCAATGGACTAACGGTTCTCATGGTCAAAAATAAAATCTCTATTCCACCTAACTGTACTACAAAAGTAATGGGGTTCAAAATGGTTGACGGCAAAAAGCATTTAGTTCTCAAAGTTATACCATCAGCAAAGCCTGAGTCCTCTGCAGAAAATAAAATGTTGTGTAGAGCGCAAGAGAGAGGCTGCCCAATTATAGACGCTACCTCCGATGGAAATAAATGCTCAGATTCGGCAGAAAATTGGGAAACTTCAAGTACGGTCTTCCCTTACTTGACAGTTCTAAGCCCCTTAGGGACTGATCGAGATGCTGCAATTTCAGTACAAGTGAAGCCAGAGGAAGAGGACATTAGCATTGAGGAGACGTTGCCCATACTGGAGAAACTAGCACAGAAAATAGCACAGAAAGCAAAACACACAGAGCAGCAGAGGAATGGTGAACAACATAAGTTTAAGGATGAACAGAATCCTTCTTTGGCAGTTTCTCCATTGACCAAAGAGTCAGATCACTCCATGATTCAGAACGGTAAACTGAATAACAATACATCATCAATTGCTAATCAGCCAAATGATTCTGAGTTGGGAGACAAAATGTCTGCTTATTCAAGCCCTAATGTGACTGCTGTGGAGGTCGTTCCAGCCAAAATGCTCACAGATAAGACCATGCCCCCTGAATCAGCTTATGAGACCATGCTTCCCAAACCAGTCTCTGATGAAACGATCAGCATGCTTAGAGTTGGTGACCTGAGTACAGCTACAGCTGATAAGATCAGTGATCCCATCACTGAAAATTCCCCTGTGCCCAATGGAGATATGTTACCCTCCAATGACAAACCTAAGAAGACTCCCTCAGAACCCATGACTGGTGACATCCTACCTTCTGATGATACTGTTGAAAAGAATCATTCAATTATCAAGGAGATGGTTCCTTCTGATTTTACTGCCAATAAGATTAATTCCTGTGTAGCGACTAAGACAAAAACTGAAACTTTATCCCCAGATCTGGGGATAAAGATGCCCCAACTGGAGTCGCACCCAGCTGAATCTGACAACTTTAAAGAGACTGATACTAATGCTGAAAATCTTAATTCTCCCAACCAAGAGGTGTTCAGTTTTCATAATTACTCAAAGGAAACATCAAGCATTTCCTCCAACTCAACACAACCTTGTGAACATCCATCAGAGCTTTCAACAGAGGATGAAGGTGTTTGGATGAAAGAGTCACCTGAATGGAGCTTGACATTGGCTGCATCCCCACAACCTCCAGATGAGGGAAATGAGGAAGTGGAGTCTGCAGAAGAGACTGAGACTGCAATGGAAAGAGTGTCAGACAATGACATTGAGGTCGATGAGTGCATAGCTACTGTAGATCTGGCCACCCCAGTGGCAACTGAGAAAGATAATCATGGACACTCTGGGTCTAAACACCAAGTCCAAACTACAGGAAAAATGGAGGAGAGTGTTCCTGTGTCAGAAAGGGCAACAGGGAGCATAAATAGTTTGGCCGTCTTGGGTCGCATACTGGAGCAGCATTCAGATGCTATCATTAGCCACCAGCTTGAGAAAGATAGAATAGGCTGCTCAGCTGCTAGCCATGATTCTGCCAAGCCACCTAAGACTATGCTAAGGATCCTTAAAACTGCAGAGGGAAAGCAACAGATGTTCTTACAGACTGCAGAGAACCGGTTTGCTGTACCTGTGCAGCTCCAAGGCGACGCAGGGTTCAAGCTGATAACCAAATCCTCTGCTCCTCAGATCAATGTGTCCTATGTTAAGCCAGGAATTGAAAGACAGAATCACACCACAGGGTTGGCACTCACCCTCAATGGTGGAAGGTTCAGCATTCCAGGACAGACTGTAGGTGCTAGTGAAAAAGGTACAATGCTGTTATCTGCTATTCAGCCTGGAGCCAGTACTAGTGCAAGCCACTACCTAGTCAACAGCACAGCTTTTAAAGGAAATATGCTGTTGTCAGACACAGCACATGGTTCTCCTGGAGAAAATACCATAAAGTCACTGCAGACTTGTTACTTAGTCCAGAGGCCAGTCCCTGTAACCCAGCCCCCCCACAATGCAGGTACCAAATCAGCAAACTCAATGTCTCAATCTCCACTCACGTCCCGTCCAGTTCTGGCAATGTCTGCACACTCGGTGAACAAATTAACTGCATTGCACACTGGGCGACAAGCCTTCTTGGTTAGGTATATCTCTCCAGCTAAGTCAGGGATGCTTCTGAATAGTCCTGATGGGAAGTCTGTGAACCAGAAAGGTCAACCTAATGAAAATCGAGGAAATAAAGTTGTTTATAAGATAGTCAGAACTGCCAGTGGTAGCACGTTTCTTGCTGGTGGTGCACACTCTGCCGACAAGCCCATTTATCTGGCCACAAATTCCACACAGATGCCCTGTTTTCTGATGTCATCAAATAATGTCTCTACTGGAGAGCAAAAACTGGTACCCATACAAAATGCCTCCCACAAACCTGTCACAGCCTCCAAGCTCTCAAATCTTCTGTCCCCCCAATCCAACATGCAAGGTAGGGTCAGGCAGCAAGTGGGCATAGATGGTCTGAATAAATCGGCCATTGCCCCAAGGCCAAGTCGCCAGCTAAGTCAAAGGAAGAGGCACAGGAAAGCATTGTTTGATGAACTCCCAGAGCACTTGCCTAAAGTGAAGAGGCTCTCTAGCAAGGCGGTAACTGAGAAAGGGGCTCCCTGGCTCTGGGTGCCTGTACCCAAAGATGCAGAGAGGACTCTGAGACTGTACCCATTCAGTTCACTACAGGAGATAAAATGCCCTCGACGAAATCAGCCGGTAGTGGTTCTCAACCATCCCGATGCCGACATTCCTGAAGTGGCCAGTATCATGAGGTCTGCTAACAAGTACAAAGGTGCTGTTTCCAAGGTGGCACTGTCCCAAAAAACGGTTCAAGCTCTCTCTGAACTCAGCCCGACTGGACTTCTGGGGAAAAGCTCCAAGGTGAAATGTCCCTCGTCACAAAGCAGTGGGTCGAGACTTCGGCCTTCAGAAAGCAGAGTCCGAGAGCGATTTCTGTTAAAACTGAAATTTAAAAAGACTAGCAGGAAAAGATATGAGGTGGTGAAGTCCTTATCTAGATGTGCAGAGAGGTCATCAGTGTTCGCCTGTTGGTTTTGTGGTCGACTCTTCAACAACCAAGAGGAGTGGATAGGCCACGGCCAACGGCATCTCATGGAGGCGACCAGAGACTGGAATAAGCCGTTTTAAAGCCGTCACATAGCCCCTGGATGGGCCAAAATACCATCCTATAGAGTGGCACAAATGGAGAGGTTAAAGTTGTATATTTTTCAAATGACTCATCAGTATACTTTATTCTTACTGCAGTTTCTATTCCCATAAATGCCCTAATAGCTATGATTGAATCACCGTTTTTTGAGGCTGTTGATGTGTGGTACAAGCTGAAACCTTTTGGTATGTATAGATATTCTAATACGATTATTTAAGTATGACTTAAACTCGTTTGTACAGATGGAATTGAACTGTGAAAACTTGGCACACTGTAATGGAGTATATTTGAGGGAGCACTGTTGCTAGATTTTTTTGTATTAAGAAATGTACCAAATTCCTCAGGTGATTTCATATTCTTGGATTCAACTAATCTGCTTTGTAACATAAGTAATTATTTTACATTTATCATCTTTTCATAGGTTTGAGAGAACATTGTGAGGTAATTTGTTTTGATTCCCTTCATTTTGTTATTCATGTTCTATTCACATATATTTTTTTTATGTTCAGAAATAGTTGTAAAGAAATAGTTTTACAGGTATACAAATGTGTCCTTATTGTGGAAATGTTTCTTTTTAGCAGTTACATACAGTACTTCCTACATACATCCCGGTTTGTTTCACTATTTTACCTGTTTTTATTTCTGGGTTGACAGATGTTTTAGCTTATTTTACGGCAACACAACCCCATTTGTCTAATATCTTAATTGTCAGTGCTTGACTTTAGCATTAGTCATAACATAGTTATGTTGATTTTTAGCTCTCAGAACTGTTTGTCATTTGTTTCCACATCTGTGTTCAGTATGCAAAAATAACTCAACTGATGAACTATTGCATGAGTGATACTTTACGATAATTTTTGCACATTTAGTACTGTTTAGCGGGCAGAAGAATGTTCCCCTTGATCAAAAGCCGTACTTGTTAAATTGTACTAGTAGTTGAAAATTAATAGGCCTACAGAATAATATCATATGGCTTCATGAAAGACTGGTGATACAGCATGCACAAAATAAGACTAGACCACAGTTTAAGCAGCAACCACACCAGCAGATTAGCTACTTTCCTTACATTTCATTCAAGTTTGTTTCTGATCATATGCTAATTGAACAATGTCCCAAGACATATGTTTTGTAGTAATAGTGACTTCTGTAAACTTTCTTTGAACCATGTATAATCGGTTTTATTTGACAAATTACGCTTGTTACAGACTAGCCCCTTCCCCCTTGACACAACAATACCTCTAAACCCGACGACCAAATAATTGTTATTCTCTTAAGTTTTATGGAATTCTTCTTAGGAAAAAAAACATTGTTTTTTTATTTTTAATATCCCTGTCAGACAGGTTGCCGGGATCTTTTTACCTGAGAATAAAGTGCCTAAAATGTTGTGCACCAGGTTGACACTATTGTACTGTATTCACCTCCTTGTGGTTCTCTCTTCTCAAATAAATGTAAGTACTTTGGAAAATAAGCAATGTCTTGTGTTTTGCTAATATTTCACTTTTGTTTGTGCACAGGAACACAGCTTAATAGATTCATATATTTGATTAACTACTTAGGGAGCAGTGGGGCGCTACTCCCGACACTACCCGGTGAAATCTAAGGCGCCAGATTCAAAATCCCAAAATTGAATTATTAAACATTCATCAATATACAAGTGTTTCATAGTCTTCAAAAGCTCTGCTTCTTGGCAATATCACAGCGTTGTCAGATTTCAAAACGGCTTTACGGTGAAAGCACAACATTTGATTGTTTGAGGGTAGCACCTCCAATATTTGAACCATTAGCATAAATTCATAAACCATCACGGTTCACACAAAACACATTTCATAGGGAAAACAAATCCCTTTACCTTTTGAAGAACTTCTGCTGAGGGCTTCCCAAGTGTCCAACAAAGACATCCAATGGTTCTTTTGTTAGAAAAAGTCATTTATTATATCCATAAGTCTCCGTTTGGTTGGCGCGTTATGTTCAGAAAATCCAACGTCGAATAGCCCATTGATACGTGAAGAGAACGCGTTCAAATATATCTATAAACTTTTCCTAAACAAATCAAATACCAGTTAAAATGCATCCTTAGCTATCCTTTTATGAATATTAGTCATAATATTTCACTCGGATGGTCACCTCAATGTTATATAAGTAAAATAAAGTGGGGCGCGCAGCCAGACTCGCGCCCGAGAACTTGTTGACATCTGAGCTACCTTGACCATTTCCTCTAACCTATTCGTTCTGTTTACTCCAATCTCTCTGAGTCTTTGTATATAGACTGTTGACATCTAGTGGAAGTCATAGGTACTGCAGTCTCAGTCCTGGTTACAATTGGATTCAATGGGGAGTGTGTCAAACAGAGCAAAAGGTCACCAGAAACTGATTTCCGGATGGATTTTTCTCGGGTTTTCGCCTGCTAAATGAGTTCTGTTATACTCACAGACATTATGTTAACACTTTTTCCTATCCAATAGTACTAATTATGTGCATATCCTATTTTCTGAGCCTGAGTGGCAGGCATTTTGCTTTGGGCACGCCAGACTCTCCAAAACCGTCACCTCACCTGCCGCTCCCTAAGAAGTTAGAAATATAAAATGTTACTAATTTAAACAACATTTTACAAATATCTGAGTCATTGGTATGAGTATCATTTTTGGGGGACATTTTGCAGGTGTGGATGGACTTCATAGTTTTAGAACACCTAAAAAAAAATCCTCAGGACACATAGTCACCTGTTGTACGTGGAACGAGGAAGAGCCCGGTTTTGTTTGTTTGGAAAGTTTGTTGTATAAAAGTATATTGGAAAGTTCTTGGTAGCTACCTAGCTTCCAATCCCGCGACGCAGTTGGCATTAGTTGCTGGGACTGCTTGTATCTTTCCAGTGATCCTGCCAACCAAGGACTGGTCTGAGGAGCTATTTGGTGTCGCAGCTAGCCTAGCTGCTAGCTAGCTGGACATCAAGCTAGCGAGGTGTTCTTGAACGCAGCCCGCAACGCGGTTAGCCATTGTGGCTGGGACTGTAAATTGTCCCGGGTTTGTGGCTGTCTAGATCCCTGCTGTTTGATGTTTTCAATTTTCTCCATGACCTGCCATGTCTGGAACTGCGAGGTGTAACAGCCTAACATACGTTGCTAGCTACCATGACAAAGACCAAAGCCGGCGGGAGTACCGTTGAGGACAGTGCCAGTGGTGTCTCTATCACACGTGAAGGATCTTTTAAACAAACAAAAAGAGACCTATAAGCAGTTGTTACAACAAGAAAAATAGTTTCAAGTGTTTTGTCCAAATACTGGTGGATTCTACTAATAAAAGTATGGACGACCTGACCAGAGAGGTCCAGGACCTGAAAAACAGGTTGCAGTTCTCCCAGGGTCAGCTTGATGAGTTGAAACAGCAGAACTTCAAGATGACAGCAATCTGTAAGTCATTGAGAGAGAACATCAGTTCTGTGTGTGAATCCATGATAACAATGACCGATAAATCGGGGACAGTCAAGGCGGAATAACATGGTTGTGGATGGAATTGCAGAATCTCCACATGGAGTCTGAGGACAAAGTGAGGGAAATGATCTCTGAGAAATTGAAGATGGGCCACAGGAAGATTGAGGTGGAGCGTGCCCACAGGACTGGAAAACCCACCACCGGGCCCAGGTGATAGGCATAGGCCGATAGTGGTCAAGTTCCTGATGTTCAAGGACAAGGGAGCTGTTCTGGTAAGAGCCAAGAACTTGAGAGGAACGTATATCTTCCTCAACGAGGACTATCCTGAAGCTGTGCGCCAGAAGAGGAAAAACTGATCCCAGCCATGAAGGCTGCCAGAGCGCGTGGGGACATTGCGTACATCCACTATGACAGGCTCATTGTCCACCCTCCCTCCCAGAAGCCTGGAAGGGATGAGAGAGCCAAGCCTATGCGTTCGTAGCCTCAACCCCGCAGCGCGCGCACACACAAATTGATTAATGGACTGCTGAATGTCTTTTTTTTTTCTCTTTTCAATATTATGTCTATCTCTGATAAGCTACCCAGGAAAGGAATGAAAATAACCCATACTTGCTAACATCAGATAACATTCATATATTAGCCATTTCTGAGACTCACTTAGATAATTCATTTGATGATATATCAGTAGCAATACAAGGATATAACATTTCCAGAAGAGACAGAAATGCTTATAGGGGGCGGAGTTACTGTATATATTCAGAGCCATATCCCTGTAATGCTTAGAAGATGTTACGTCAAGTGTTATTGAAGTGTTGTGGTTGCAGGTTCACTTGGCACATCTAAAGCCTTTTCTTTTGGGGTGTTGATATAGGCCACCAAGTGCTAACAGTCAGTATCTAAATAATATGTGTGAAATGCTTGATACTGTATGTGATGTACACAGAGAGGTCTACTTTCTTGGGGACCTGAATATTGACTGTTTTTCATCAACCTGTCCGCTCAAGAAGAAGCTTCTTACTGTAACCAGTGCCTGTAATCTGGTTCATTAATCAATCTACCAGGGTGTTTACAAACACTACAGGAATAAGATCATTCACATGTATTGATCATGTTTTTACTAATACTGTTTTTACAAATACGTTTTTACTAATTCTATATCCATACCCATTGGATGTAGTGATCACAAGTGGCTATATCCAGGAAAGCTGAAGTTCCAACAGCTGGGCCTAAGAGATCATACAAAAGACTTTGCTATGACTTATGTGGATGATGTTAAACATGTTTGTTGGTCTGGTGTGAATAATGAGGAGCATCCAGACACTGATGATTGGTTGAAAGATATTGATAATAAGAAGATTGTGGGAGCTGTACTGTTAGGTGTCAGTGCAGCCTTTGATATTATTGACCATAACCTGTTGTTGAAAAAACGTATGTGCTATGGCTTTTCAACCTCTTCATAATCGTGGATTCACAGCTATCTATCTAATAGAACTCAAAGGGCTTACTTTAATGGAAGTGTCTCTAATGTCAAACATGTAAGGTGTGGTGTACCGCAGGGCAGCTCTAGGCCCTCTACTCTTTTTTTATTTTACCAATGACCTGCCACTGGCATTAAACAAAGCATGTGTGTCCATGTATGCTGATGTTTCAACCATATACGCATCAGCAACCACAGCTAATGAAGTCACTGAAACCCTTAACAAGTCTGTTTTGGAATGGGTGGCCAGTAACAAACTGGTCCTGAACCCCTCTAAAACTAGACCTCAGCTGAATCTGGTAATGAATGGTGTGGCTGTTGAGCAAGTTGAGACTAAATGACTTGGCATTACCTTAGATTGTAAACTGTCATGGTCAAAACGTATTGATTCAATGGTTGCAAAGACGGGGAGAGGTTTAGCTGTAATAAAGACACCACACTCCAAAAAGCTAATTCTGCAGGCTCTAGTTTTGTCTAATCTTGATTATTGTCCAGTCGTGTGGTCCTGTGCTGCAAGGAAAGACCTAGTTAAGCTGCAGCTGGCCCAGAACAAAGAGGCACATTTTGTTGAAAATCCCAAATTGTTTGCATAGTCAACTTACACACAGCTCTGACACACACACACTTATCCCACCAGACATGCCACCAAGGGTCTTTTCACAGTCCCCAAATCCTGAACAAATTCAGGAAAGCGTACAGTATTATATTGAGCCCTTATTGCATGGAACTTCCTTCCATCTCATATTGCTCAAATAAATAGCAAACCTGGTTTAAAAAAACCTATAAAGCAACACCTCAGGGCACAACGTCTCTCCCCTATTTGACCTAGACAGTTTGTGTATGCATTGATATGTAGGCTACGTGCCTTTTTAAAAAATGTATGTAGTTCTGTCTTTGAGCTGTTCTTGTCTATTGATGTTCTGTATTATGTCATTCTGTATTATGTTTCATGTTTTGTGTGGACCCCAGGAGGAGTAGCTGCTGCTTTTGCAACAGCTAATGGGGATCCTAATAAAATACCAAATTCTCAGTCAAGGTTTTTTCTTTATTTTTACTATTTTCTACAATGTAGAAATAGTACAAATAAATAAAAACCCTTGACTAAGTAGGTGTTCTAGAACTTTTGAACGGTGGTGTATAATGGCAGATTGGTTTTAAGCTGAGCATAATTACTAACAAAGTCTTATATGACAACAAAAGCCCAAACTTTTTTGTTGTTGTACTAATCTGTCGTTTTCTGTTTATTATTCCAAATTAGTGTTAAGAATGTTGCTTTGAGAGTTAAGTAAATGCTATTGCATTTTAGACCATTTGAAGATTGTGACAAATTATTCTGTAAATGGCATAGAATGAATGTTCAAATATTTCATCAGTGAACTATTATTTCCAAATATTTGTATCGGGTCCGTCCACAAGTGTTGCAAGTGAGGATGAATTAATGGCAACATGAAGGCAGTATATAATTGAATTTAGAGATTTGCCATTTTTCTTCCTATATATACTGAACATAAATATAAACTCAACATGTAAAGTGTTGGTCCCATGTTTCATGTGCTGAAATAAACGATCCAAGAAATGTACCATACTCACAAAAAGCTTATTTCTCTCATTTTGTGCACAATTTGTTTATGTTCCTGTTTGTGAGCATTTGTCCTTTGCCAAGAAAATCCATCCACCTGACAGGTGTGGCATTTCAAGAAGCTGATGAATCAGCATGATCATTACACAGGTGCACCTATTGCTGGGGACAGTAAAAGGCCACTCTAAAATGTCAAGTTCTGTCACAACACAATGCCACAGATGTCTCGTTTTGAGGGAGTGCACAATTGGTATGCTGACTGCAGGAATGTCCACCAGAGCTGTTGACAGAATTAAATGCCTCCAACATAGTTTTAGAGAATTTGGCAGTACATCCAACCGGCCTCACAACTGCAGACCACCTGTAACCACGCCTCCACATCCAGCTTCTTCACCTGCCGGATCATCTGAGACCAGCTGCCCAGACAGCTGATGAAACGGAGCAGTATTTGTCTGTAATTAAGCCCTTTTGTTTGGGAAAAAATATTTCTGATTGGCTGGGCCTGGCTCCCCAGTGGTTGGACCTATGCCATCCCAGGCTCACCTATGGCTGCGCCCCAGCCCAGTCGTGAATTCCAAAGATTAGGGCCTAATTAATTTATTTAAATTGACTGATTTCCTTATATGAACTGTAACTCAGTAAAATCGTTAATTGTTTCATGTTGCTTTTATATTTTTGTTCGGTTTATATATTCAAAATTACTGCAATGTCAGTTTTCATTCTTTCTGCTAGCAGATAATGATCCATAACATGACAGCATTCTTAGCTGGCAATTAGGTAGAAATCATACATGCACAACAATCTTTAGTCATTGATTTTTACAGGGTTGGAAATGAAATCCAGAAAATGATTTGTTTTTTAAAAGCTTGCTTTAAAGAGGCAATCAACAGTTGAAACAATTACAAGGCATGTCCCTGACACCGTTTCAGTTAAAAGGTGAGGGATGGGGCTGGAGGAATGTAACCACTCTCAAATGCATAGACAGAGCTATGGATGCAAGGACTGACCATCCATGATGTAAAAACTATAGTTTTGAGGCTATACAGTGTTCGTTTACATTTATTTGTTTACAAATATAGTAAAACAAGGTTATATTTTGGGTTCTGAAGGAGTACGACTCATGAGGCATTTATAAGTTCAATTTTTCAAGAATCAATGGATGCATGTCATTAATATATGTCCAAAAATGTACAGTTGAAGTCGGAAGTTTACATATACCTTAGCCAAATACATTTAAACTCAGTTTTTCACAATTCCTGACATTTAATCATAGTAAAATAAAAATGCCACGTCTTAGGCCAGTTAGGATCACCACTTTATTTTAAGAATGTGAAATGTCAGAATAATAGTAGAGAGAATGATTTATTTCAGCTTTTATTTCTTTCATCACATTCCCAGTGGGTCAGAAGTTTACGTACACTCAATTAGTATTTGGTAGCATTGCCTTTAAATTGTTTCATTTTGATGTTTTGGGTAGCCTTCCACAAGCTTCCCACAATAAGTTGGGTGAATTTTGGCCCATTCCTCCTGACAGAGCTGGTGTAACTGAGTCAGGTTTGTAGGTCCACTCCAATACCTTGACTTTGTTGTCCTTAAGCCATTTTGCCACAACTTTGGAAGTATGGTTGGGGTCATTGTCCATTTGGAAGACCCATTTGCGATCAAGCTTTAACTTCCTGACTGATGTCTTGAGATGTTGCTTCAATATATTCACATAATTTTCCTTTCTCATGATGCCATCTATTTTGTGAAGGGCTCCTGCAGCAAAGCACCTCCACAACATGATGCTGCCACCCCCGTGCTTCACGGTTGGGATGGTGTTCTTTGGCTTGCAAGCCTCCCCCTTTTTTTCCTCCAAACATAACGATGGTCATTATGCCCAAACAGTTATATTTTTGTTTCATCAGACCAGAGGACATTTCTCCAAAAAGTACGATCTTTGTCCCCATGTGCAGTTGCAAACCGTAGTCTGGCTTTTTTATGGCGGTTTTGGAGCAGTGGCTTCTTCCTTGCTTAGCGGCCTTTCAGGTTATGTCCATATAGGACTCGTTTTACTGTGGATATAGATACTTTTGTACCTGTTTCCTCCAGCATCTTCACAAGGTCCTTTGCTGATTGATTTGTACTTTTCGCACCAAAGTACGTTCATCTCTAGGAGACAACGCATCTCCTTCCTGAGCGGTATGACGGCTGCGTGGTCCCATGGTGTTTATACTTGCGCACTATTGTTTGTACAGATGAACGTGGTACCTTCAGGCATTTGGAAATTGCTCCCACGGATGAACCAGACTTGTGGAGGTCTACAATTTTCTTTCTGATGTCTTGGCTGATTTCTTTTGATTTTCCCATGATGTCAAGCAAAGAGGCACTGAGCTTGATGGTAGGCCTTGAAATACATCCACAGGTACGCCTCCAATTGACTCAAATGATGTAAATTCGCCTATGAGAAGCTTCTAATGCCATGACATCATTTTCTGGAATTTTCCAAACTGTTTAAAGGCACAGTCAACTTGGTGTATGTAAACTTCTGACCCACTGGAATTGTGATACAGTGAATTATAAGTGAAATAATCTGTCTGTAAACAATTGTTGGAAAAAGTACTTGTGGCACAAAGTAACCGACATGACAAAACTATAGTTTGTTACAAAAATTTGTGCAGTGGTTGAAAAACAATTTTTAATGACTCCAACCTAAGTGTATGTAAACATCCGACTTCAACTGTATTTAGCATATGTTATTGCGGGTGTATCGAAATGATTGTGTTCCTAGATCGAACAGAGCAGTAGTATCTAACAATTCACAACAATACACAAATCTAAAAATAAAATTATGGAATTAAGAAATATATAAATATTAGGACGAGCAATGTTGGAGTGGCATTGACTAAATACAGTAGAATAGAATACAGTATGTACATATGAGATCTATCAATCAAATTTATTTATAAAGCCCTATTCACATCAGCCGATGTCACAAAGTGCTATACAGAAACCCAGCCTAAAACCCCAAACAGCAAGAAATGCAGATGTAGAAGCACGGTGGCAAGGAAAAACTCCATAGAAAGGCTGAAATCTCTGAAGAATCCTCGAGAGGAACCAGGCTCTGATGGGTGGCCAGTCCCCTTCTAGCTGTGCCGGGTTGAGATTATAACAATACATGGCCAAGATGTTCAAACGTTCATAGATGACCAGCAGGTCAAATAATAATAATAATAATTCATAGCAGAGGTGCGGTAGAGAGAGAGTCGAAAACAGAAGGTCCGGGACAAGGTGGCACGTGCGGTGAATAGGTCAGGGTTCCATAGCCGCAGACAGGAAGAGTTAAAACTGGAGCAGCAGCATGACCAGGTGGACTGGGGACAGCAAGGAGTCATCAGGCTAGGTAGTCCTGAGGCATGTTCCCAGGGGCTCAGGTCCTGCGGGAGGGGAAAGGGAGAGAGAGAGAATTAGAGGGAGCATACTTAAATTTACACAGGACACCGGATAAGACGGGAGAAATACTTGAGATATAACAGACTGACCCAAGCCCCCCGAAACAAACTATTGCTGCATAAATACTGGAGGCTGAGACAGGCTAATTGGTTAGGCTAGCCGATTGTGCAAGATGGCGCCGACAGAGATGGTCACCTCGCTTCGAGTTCTTAGGAAGCTATGCAGTATTTCAATTTTTTATGTATTATTTCTTACATTGTTACCCAAGTAAATCTTAAGTCTTATTACCTTCAGCCGGGAAGAACTATTGGATATAAGAGCAACGTCAACTTACCAACATTACGACCAGGAATACGACTTTCCCGAAGCAGATCCTCTGTTCGGACAACCACCCAGGACAATGGATCTAATTCCAGTAGCCAACCTAAAACAACGGCGCCGCGGAACGGGCAGACGGAGCGGCCACCTGGTCAGGCCCTGTAGACGTGCACATCGCCCACCGCTCCCGAGAACTAGCCAATGTCCAGTCTCTTGACAACAAGGTAGACAAAATTTGAGCAAGGGTTGCCTTCCAGAGGGACATCAGAGATTGTAACATTCTCTGTTTCATGGAAACATGGCTCTCTTGGGATATGTTGTCGGAATCTGTTCAGCCACCGGGTTTCTCCATGCATCGTGCTGACAGAGATAAGCACCTCTCTGGGAACAGGAAAGACGGGGGTGTATGCTTTGTCATAATATACAGAACTCAAGTCCTTCTGCTCACCCAACCTAGAATTCCTTACAATCAAATGCCGGCCATTTTACCTACTAAGAGAATTCTTGTCAGTTATAGTCACAGCTGTGACAGCTTGTACCCACTGTGACTATTAAAACCTATCCTAACCAGAAACCGTGGATGAATGGCGGCATTCGCACAAAACTGAAAGGGCAAACTCCCACATTTAACCATGGAAAGAGGTCTGGAAATATGGCCGAATACAAACAGTGTAGTTATTCCCTCTGTAAGGCAAACAAACGAGCGGAATGCAGGTACAGGGATAAGGTGGAGTTGCAATTCAACGGCTCAGACACGAGACGTATGTGGCAGGGTCTACAGGAAATCACGGACTACAAAAAGAAAACCAGCCACATCATGGACACCGACGTCAATCTTCCAGACAAACTAAACACCTTCTTTGCCCGCTCTGAGGATAATACAGTGCCACCTTCGCGGCTTGCTAACATGGACTGCGCCCCCCCACTCCTTCTCCATGACCAACGTGAGAAAAACATTTGAACGTGTTAAACGTCGCAAGGCCATCACTAACATTGAGTGGCTGCTGACAACATACAGACTCAAATCTCTAGCCACTTTAATTATTAATAATTGGATGTAATAAATGTATCAATAGTCACTTTAAACAATGCCACTTTATATAATGTTTACATACCCTACATTACTCATCTCATTTGTATATGCTGTACTCTTTACCATCTACTGCATCTTGCCTATGCCGCACGGCCATCGCTCATCCATATAGTTGTATGTACATATTCTTATTCATCCCTTTACACTTGTGTGTATAAGGTAGTTGTTGTGAAATTGTTAGATTACTTGTTAGATATTACTGCACTGTCAGAACTAGAAGCACAAGCATTTCGCTACACTCGCATTAACATCTGCTAACCATGTGTATGTGACCAATACAATTAGATTTTATTTGAAGGCTGCAGGCCCAGGCGGCATCCCTTTCCGCGTCCTCAGAGAATGTGCAGACCAGCCAGCTGGTGTGTTTACGGACATATTCAATCGCTCCCTATCCCAGTCTGGTGTCCCCACATGCTTCAATATGGCTACCATTGTTCCTGTACCCAAAAAGGCAAAGGTAACTGAACTAAATGACTATTGCCCCGTAGCACTCACTTCTGTCATCATGAAGTGCTTTGAGGCAAGTCAAGGATCATATCACCTCCACCTTACCTGCCACCCTAGACCCACTTCAGTTTGCGTACCGCAGGTCCACAGATGATGCAATCGCCATCACACTGCCCTATCCCATCTGGACAAAAATAATACCTTTTGTAAGAATGCTGTTCATTGACCAAAGCTCAGCATTCAACACCATAGTACCCTCCAAGCTCATCATCAAGCTGGAGGCCCTGAGTCTCAACCCCGCCCTGTGCAATTGGGTCCTGGACTTTCTGACGGGCCGACCCCAGGTGTTGAGGGTAGGAAACAATATCTCCACTTCGCTGACCCTCAACACTGGGGCCCCACAAGGGTGCATGCTCAGCCCTCTCCAGTACTCCCTGTTCACCCATTACTGCGTTGCCGTGCACGCCACCGACTCAACAGTAGTGGGCTTGATTACCACCAACAACGAGACAGCCTACAGGGAGGAGGTGAGGGCACTCTGAGGGTGGTGTCAGGAAAAGAACCTCACTCAACGTCAACAAAACAAATGAGATGATCTTGGACTTCAGGAAACAGCAGAGGGAGCACCCGACAATCCACATCGAAGGGACTGTTTTGGAGAAGGTGGAAAGTTTTAAATTCCTCTGTGTACACTTCACAGACAAATGGTCCACCCACACAGATAGTGTGGTGAAAAAGGCGCAACAGGCTGAAAAAATTTGGCTTGTCACCCAAAACCTTGACAAACTTTTACAGATGCACAATCGAGAGCATCCTGTCGGGCTGTATCCCAGCCTGCTACGGCAACTGCATCACCCTCAACCGCAAAAATCTCAGTCTGGACAATGCATCACCTGGGGCATCACCTGCCCTCCATGACACCTACAGCACCCAATGTCACAGGAAGTCCAAAAAGATCATCAAGGACAGCAACCACCTGTTCGCACTTCTACCATCCAGAAAGCAAGGTCAGTAAAGGTACCTCAAAGCTGGGACCGAGAGATTGAAAAACAGCTTCTATCTCAAGGCCATCAGACTGCTGAAAAGCAATCACTAACTCAGAGAGGCTGCTGCCTACATTGAGACCCAATCACTGGCCACTTTAATAAATGGATCACTAGTCACTTTAAACAATGCCACTTTAATAATGTTTACATATCTTACATTACTCATATCACATGTATACAGTGGGGCAAAAAAGTATTTAGTCAGCCACCAATTGTGCAAGTTCTCTCACTTAAAAAGATGAGAGAGGCCTGTAATTTTCATCATAGGTACACTTCAACTATGACAGACAAAATGAGGAAAACAAATCCCGAAAATCACATTGTAGGATTTTTAATGAATTTATTTGCAAATTATGGTGGAAAATAAGTATTTGGTCACATACAAACAAGCAAGATTTCTGGCTCTCACAGACCTGTAACTTCTTCTTTAAGAGGCTCCTCTGTCCTCCACTCGTTACCTGTATTAATGGCACCTGTTTGAACTTATCAGTATAAAAGACACCTGTCCACAACCTCAAACAGTCACACTCCAAACTCCACTATGGCCAAGACCAAAGAGCTGTCAAAGGACACCAGAAACAAAATTGTAGACCTGCACCAGGTTGGGAAGACTGAATAGGTAAGCAGCTTGGTTTGAAGAAATCAACTGTGTGAGCAATTATTAGGAAATGGAAGACATACAAGACCACTGATAATCTTCCTCGATCTGGGGCTCCACGAAGATCTCACCCGTGGGTCAAAATGATCACAAGAACGGTGAGCAAAAATCCCAGAACCACACGGGGGGACCTAGTGAATGATCTGCAGAGAGCTGGGACCAAAGTAACAAAGCCTACCATCAGTAACACACTACGCCGCCAGGGTACTCAAATCTTGCAGTGCCAGACGTGTCCCCCTGCTTAAGCCAGTACATGTTCAGGCCCGTCTGAAGTTTGCTAGAGAGCATTTGGATGATCCAGATGAGGATTGGGAGAATGGCATATGGTCAGATGAAACCAAAATAGAACTCAACTCGTCGTGTTTGGAGGACAAAGAATGCTGAGTTGCATCCAAAGAACACCATACCTACTGTGAAGCATGGGGGTGGAAACATCATGCTTTGGGGCTGTTTTTCTGCAAAGGGACCAGGACGACTGATCCGTGTAAAGGAAAGAATGAATGGGGCCATGTATCGTGAGATTTTGAGTGAAAACCTCCTTCCATCAGCAAGGGCATTGAAGATGAAACGTGGCTGGGTCTTTCAGCATGACAATGATCCCAAACACACCGCCGGCAACGCGAAGGAGTGGCCGTAAGAAGCATTTCAAGGTCCTGGAGTGGCCTAGCCAGTCTCCAGATCTCAACCCCATAGAAAATATTTGGAGGGAGTTGAAAGTCCGTGTTGCCCAGCGACAGCCCCAAAACATCACTGCTCTAGAGGAGATCTGCATGGAGGAATGGGCCAAAATACCAGCAACAGTGTGTGAAAACCTTGTGAAGACTTACAGAAAACATTTGACCTCTGTCATTGCCAACAAAGGGTATATAACAAAGTATTGAGATAAACTTTTGTTATTGACCAAATACTTATTTTCCACCATAATTTGCAAATAAATAAATAAAAAATCCTACAATGTGATTTTCTGGATTTCTTTTTCTCATTTCGTCTGTCATAGTTGAAGTGTACCTATGATGAAAATTACAGGGCTCTCTCATCTTTTTAAGTTGGAGAACTTGCACAATTGGTGGCTGACTAAATACTTTTTTGCCCCACTGTATATGCACAGTCCAAGTGGTTATGAACTAAGCTAAGTTTGTAATATCATACAGTTATGATTATTAATAATGTTTCTATTGTGCTCATAATTTTTCTGTTCTGCCCACCTTCTCTTGCCTGCATCCTGATTGTTTGGACAACCCAAGCGCTGCCAGCTGAGGAGGGTAAGTGTTTTCGTCACATCTACTAGCACAAATAAGAACCACATTGTGGAAATGTACCATACTTTTATCAATATCATTGCTACTTTTTACACGTGATTAATGTCATAAAAATGTTTAACACTGGCTTCAATCCAAAATAAAATCAACCTTTATCAGGGGTTAATTGTAACATGCAAGCAACCATTTGATTGTGGAATTTCTTGCACAGTATTGCATAATCCTCACACTCTTGTATAATCCTGGTATCTGGGCTTCCACATTTATAGACGTAAGACTCCAAATCAATGCAAATCAATCAATAGACTACTTTTACATGGGTCATTTCCCGTCACTTATTTTGCATTTGCAAACAAACAAAACACTCCATATAATATTACTCTCACACCGCTTTCAGCATAATAATTATCTTGTCCCCAGACACTTACACAAAAATAACAAATGCACACAGATTCTCAGATTTTTTTAAATAAAACTTTTTTCTATATTTCTCTCTCTCTCTCTCAGGTAAGACCACCTGGGAGCTTATTGTGGAGCAGTTTGAGCATCTGTTGGTCAGAATACTGCTGCTGACTGCCTGCATTTATTTTGTGAGTAAATTAAATCAAATGTATTTATAAAGCCCTTCTTACATCAGCTGATGTCACAGAGTGCTGTACAGAAACCCAGCCTAAAACCCCAAACAGCAAGCAATGCAGGTGTAAAAGCACGGTGGTAAGGAAAAACTCCATAGAAAGGCCAGAACATAGGAAGAAACATAGAGAGGAACCAGGCTGTGAGGGGTGGCCAGTCCTCTTCTGGCTCTGCCGGGTGCAGATTTTAACAGAACATGGACAAGATTTTAAAATGTTCATAGAACAGGCAGAACAGTTGAAACTGGAGAAGCAGCACGGCCAGGTGGACTGGGGACATCAAGGAGTCCTAATGCTCAGGTCCTCCGAGAGAGAGAGAGAAAAAGAAAGAAAGAGAGAAAAAGAGAGATAATTAGAGAGAGCATAATTAAATTCACACAGGACACCGGATAAGAGAGGAGAAATACTCCAGATATAACAGACGGACCCTAGCCCCCGTCACATAAACTACTGCAGCATAAATACTGGAGACAGGAAGGGGTCAGGAGACACTGTGGCCCTGTCCGACGATACCCCCGGACAGGGCCAAACAGCCAAGATATAACCCCACCCACTCTGCCGAAGCACAGCCCCCACACCACTAGAGGGATATCTCCAACCACCAACTTACCATCATACGCTAGTATTATTTAATTTTGGTCATAATTTGGTCACAATAATAGTAATAGTAGTCGTAGTTGTAATACGTCAGTGGAAAAACACACAAATTACTCACTCTTATATTGTAAATATTTTTTTATGTGCAGATCTTATTATTCCCGTTGTTTAACAATAATTTAATTGTGGACCCAACTATTTATCCCACCTGAACACGATTTTTGTAAACCTTGTGAGAATCACTCCCCAAGAACAAATTATTTTAAGATTATTTAAAAAAAAATGTTTTCATGTTTTATTCCCTTCCCATACCCACTCATACGCCCTCTGCACTTTTTCTGTTAAGACCCATAATTAGTATGACCATTAATTGATATCAAACAGCTGTGGCAGGGGTACTCAACCCCTTACACTAATGGGAATTGGCCTATATGGATAGGGATATATTGAAATGTTTCTTACAGAAGTAATATGAAAAACATATGCATGACCATGGTAGCAATTAAAAGGGAACCGTTTGGAGATTATGGGAAATGATTAAACTAACGGTCAGGACACAACAATTCACCTGACACAAGACTGAATCCAAACATTACACTGTTGATTTTATGTGCATTTTACATTTACTGCACATTTTGCCCCATTTGTTGATGACGAAATATGAAAATGCTCTAGATACACTCAGTAACACGATAAGAATATTCTTGGAAAATTTGGGGCTGGTGCAACATAAGACAAAAAAATGACAATGGTTTGAATGAGAGATCTATCTGGTATCTCGAAGTGGCCACATCCCTCTCCAAAGTGTGCACAGGTCCTAAGTAATTTCAATGCACTTTTAGAATTCAAAGAAGAATCTTCAACTATAAGATTTTCAACTTTTTTTTGCTCTCCTAGCTGTGCCATTAAGTAACTACAGCAAGCACACTTCTATTTTTTTTTTTTTTAAACAGCCCTGCATCCCATCACACAATTACTTTTGTTGTTTACGCAATCCAAATACAGCCCATTGTAAATTGGAAAACAGGGTCTGGTGGGCATAAAATGAAAGCATATTCTACTGCCAACATGACTAGCTAAATTATAAAATATGACCTTGAGGTGTTAGACTTTCACAAGGCAATTCAGAGAAGCAGATCTTTATTTTGGTGCTCATAGAATGGATTCATGAGTGCATTCAGATGCGTGGTCCATGGCATATTTTATTCACAATACAAAAAACATATGCTCATTCTGTTAAGGACAACCCAGGGTATAACACCATGTCCTCTTGTAACAGCACATCAGACATAGTGATCATAAACGTTGTCACTGTATATTACATTAGTATTATGATATTGAAATGCGAAGTGCACATTTGGACTCATGGGTGTTTGGCTTGCTCATATGACCTCAAAGGGGTAATTATTATTCTCCTCAATGTCTCCTCGTAATTTACAGCATTTCAAAAACATTACCAAAAGTTGACCAATTAGCGAGAGGGATGGGTGCAACTTCTTGTCATGTGTGGTGCTCAAGTTCAGTCAAAGCACATACAGAGCTGCGAAGCGCAAAGCCTGAGCCCTGACATCATGTATAGAATGTTACTGTACAGTCACTGCGTTCCAATTTAGGCGCTTGTCAGTGTCTAAACCTGCCATTTTGAACCCGTATACAGGTACGAGTGTAAAGAGTTAAAGTTTTAGGCCTACACCTTTAACCCAAGCCACTGGCCTGAATGATGATCCTGCATAGCACTGCCTGGTCATTGCTGTCTTGTCACTTTGTCAAACAACTTGTAGCTTCTCTTGGCTCTCCAAGTCCCCCTCCCTCTTAAAATATGTTTTTGAACTGTAGAACTTGGGGTGGGGTACATTGAGAGGGGTGGAGGTGAATTAATTCCCACCCCAAGCTTACCACCACTTGGGGCAGCTGTTGTGATGGCCATAGAAGGTGAATATTGAGGAGTGGGTGAGAGACAGTGGTTGCGGTGATTATGGGGGGGGTCGAAGGGGTAATGGTTTATTTTAAGAAAGATTCAAGTCGGGGAAGAGAAACTGTATCCTTCGGTAAAAGGTCAGGTCTGAAGGAAGGAACTATGGGCTTCCACAGAAAGAGAAGTTTGAAGTGGATACCGTAGGAGCATGGAGTTATGGGACACGGAGAACAAGTGTACAGGGATTGTGTCATTATATTGTGAATACAGCACTAAACTGCATTCTGGAAACTGCAAAGTGGAAATGTTGCTCAACGTTGGACCACAGCTGAACAAAATGTTTTAAGAAAACATTTTAACTCAACCTGTTGATTCGGTGTTTACGCATTAAATTATTGAGAGCATATATCCTGTATAGAGTTTGCGACTATCTTTATTTATTTTTACAAAATTATAAATACACAAATGCAAAATTTCAAATACACTAAACATTATTCAAAATGTTTCTCCCACTGCATTTAAAAATGAATATTTCTAAACCTGCCTCTTGTTGATGTGTCCATGATTTCATGGATACTAGCATTGAGTTTGTGAAAGAGTATCAGACAGTAAACAGACTAATCTCTAAATAGAACAGTGATGAAACCATAAAGATCCTATGAAATTTCTAGAGTGGCTATGCCATAAAGTCCCAGAATGGGGTCAAAATGGCAGCCATGTTGGTCAGAAAGAATTCCAAACCAGTCTAATTGGAATGAACGGCAGTAGAGGGATAATCATGATTTTACTTAAGCAGGAAATTAAAAATAAGGCATGTGATATCAGAAATTGTCATATAATTATAAATACAGTTTACAACAATTTTCTGTATAAATAGCCTCAAAAATATATGTAAACAGACCATAAATGGATTAAATTCCTGACATTCCTGTTTTAGGTCAGTTAGGATCACCACTTTATTTTAAGAATGTGACATGTCAGAATAATAGTAGAGAGAATGTTTTATTTCAGCTTTTATTTCTTTCATCACATTCCCAGTGAGTCAGAAGTTTACATTTAACTTCGGTCAAAAGTTTAGGTAGCCTTCCACAAGCTTCCAACAATAAGTTGGGTGAATTTTGGCCCATTTCTCCTGACAGAGCTGGTGTAACTGAATCAGGTTTGTAGGCCTCCTTGCTAACACACCCTTTTTAAGCCCACACATTTTCTATAGGATTGAGGTCAGGGCTTTGTGATGGCCACTCCAATACCTTGACTTTGTTGTCCTTAACTTCCTGACTGATGTCTTCAGATGTTGCTTCAACATATCCACATAATTCTCCTGCCTCATGATGCCATCTATTTTGTGAAGTCCACCAGTCCCTCATGCAGCAAAGCACCCCCACAACATGATGCTGCCAGCCCCGTGCTTCACAGTTGGGATGGTGTTCTTTGGCTTGCAAGCCTCACTCTTTTTCCTCCAAACACAACGGCTGTCATTATGGCCAAACAGTTATATTTTTGATTCATCAGACCAGAGGACATTTCTCCAATGGAGATCTTTGTCCCTATGTGCAGCTGCAAACCGTAGTCTGTCTTTTTTTATGGCAGTTTTAGAGCAGTGGCTTCTTCCTTGCTTAGCGGCCTTTCAGGTTATGTCGATATAGGACTCATTTTACTGTGGATATACAGTGAGGGGAAAAAGTATTTGATCCCCTGCTGATTTTGTACGTTTGCCCACTGACAAAGAAATGATCAGTCTATAATTTTAATGTTAGGTTTATTTGAACAGTGAGAGGCAGAATAACAACAAAAAAATCCAGAAAAACGCATGTGAAAAATGTTATGAATGGAATTGCATTTTAATGAGAGAAATAAGTATTTGACCCCCTCTCAATCAGAAAGATTTCTGGCTCCCAGGTGTCTTTTATACAGGTAACGAGCTGAGATTAGGAGCACACTCTTAAAGGGAGTGCTCCTAATCTCAGTTTGTAACCTGTATAAAAGACCTGTCCACAGAATCAATCAATCAATCAGATTCCAAACTCTCCACCATGGCCAAGACCAAAGAGCTCTCCAAGAATGTCAGGGACAAGATTGTAGACCTACACAAGGCTGGAATGGGCTACAAGACCATCGCCAATCAGCTTGGTGAGAAGGTGACAACAGATGGTGCGATTATTCGCAAATGGAAGAAACACAAAAGAACTGTCAATCTCCCTCGGCCTGGAGCTCCATGCAAGATCTCACCTCGTGGAGTTTGAATGATCATGAGAACGGTGAGGAATCAGCCCAGAACTACACGGGAGGATCTTGTCAATGATCTCAAGGCAGCTGGGACCATAGTCACCAAGAAAACAATTGGTAACACACTACGCCGTGAAGGACTGAAATCCTGCAGCACCCGCAAGGTCGCCCTGCTGAAGAAAGCACATTTACATGCCCGTCTGAAGTTTGCCAATGAACAACAGGGTTGTCAGATGAGACCAAAATGGAGCTCTTTGGCATCAACTCAACTCGCCATGTTTGGAGGAGGAGGAACACTGCCTATGACCCCAAGAACACCATCCCCACCGTCAAACATGGAGGTGGAAACATTATGCTTTGGGGGTGTTTTTCTGCTAAGGGGACAGGACAACTTCACCGCATCAAAGGGACGATGGACGGGGCCATGTACCGGCAAATCTTGGGTGAGAACCTCCTTCCCTCAGCCAGGGCATTGAAAATGGGTTGTGGATGGGTATTCCAGCATGACAACGACCCAAAACACACGGCCACTGTTCAAATAAACCTACCATTAAAATTATAGACTGATCATTTCTTTGTCAGTGGGCAAACGTACAAAATCAGCAGGGGATCAAATACTTTTTTACCTGTTTCCTCCAGCATCTTCTCAAGGTCCTTTGCTGTTGTTCTGGGATTGATTTGCACTTTTCACACCAAAGTATGTTCATCTTTGGTGCGAGCGGTATGACAGCTACGTGGTCCCATGGTGTTTATACTTGCGTGCTATTGTTTGTACAGATGAACATGGTACCTTCGACCCAGCCCTGTGCAACTGGGTCCTGGACTTCCTGACGGGCCGGTCCCAGGTGGTGAGGGTAGGAAACAACATCTCCACCCCGCTGATCCTCAACACTGGGGCCCCACAAGGGTGCGTTCTCAGCCCTCTCCTGTACTCCCTGTTTACCCATGACTGCGTGGCCAAGCACGCATCCAACTCAATCATCAAGTTTGCTGACGACACTACAGTGGTAGGCTTGATTACCAACAACAACAAGACGGCCTACAGAGAGGAGGTGAGGGCTTCGGAGTGTGGTGTCAGGAAAATAACCTCTCACTCAATGTCAGCAAAACAAAGGAGATGATCGTGGACTTCAGGAAACAGGAGAGGGAGCACCCCCCTATCCACATCGAGGGGACAGTAGTGGAGAAGGTGGAAAGTTTTAAGTTCCTCGGCGTACACATCACGGACAAACTGAATTGGTCCACCCACACAGACAGCGTGGTGAAGAAGGCGCAACAGCGCCTCTTCAACCTCAGGAGGCTGAAGAAATTCGGCTTGTCACCAAAATCACTCACAAACTTTTACAGATGCACAATCGAGAGCATCCTGTCGGGCTGTATCACCGCCTGGTACGGCAACTGCTCCGCCCACAACCGTAAGGCTCTCCAGAGGGTAGTGAGGACTGCACAACGCATCACCGGGGTTAAACTACCTGCCCTCCAGGACACCTACACCACCCGATGTCACAGAAAGACCAAAAAGATCATCAAGGACAACAACCACCCGAGCCACTGCCTGTTCACCCCGCTATCATCCAGAAGGCGAGGTCAGTACAGGTGCATCAAAGCTGGGACCGAGAGACTGAAAAACAGCTTCTACCTCAAGGCCATCAGACTGTTAAACAGCCATCACTAACATTGAGTGGCTGCTGCCAACATACTGACTTAAATCTCTAGCCACTTTATACATAGGAATTGGATGTAACAAATGTATCACTAGCCACTTTAAACAATTTTGTATATAATGTTTACGTATCCGACATACTCATATCAAATGTATACACTGTATACATAATAAATGAATAAAATACCTACAACACTTTTAAGAAATTTGCAAACAACCTGTTTTTGCTTTGTTGTTATGGGGTATTGTGTGTAGATTGATGAGACATGTTTTATTTAATCCAGTTTAGAATAAGGCTGTAACATAACAAAATGTGGAAAAAGTTAAACACTTTAAAATACACTTTCCAGTTTGAGCGGAAGTTGTGGGATTTCCAGGACGTCTGTGCTATTCCACAGAATTTGTAGATACAGGAACAAATCATGCCCGTTAATAGCTGAACGAGATATTCATTCATATGCATTTGTTGGGTTATGTTTAGTCTGAGGGCACAGTATGCTGTCATTGTAACGAGTACGTTAGGAGTCGGGAAGCAAGTACAGGGAGTGAATTTAATAATAAATGAACCAAAACAAGAAACACGAGTAGCATACAGACATTAAGCACATAAACAAACAATAACAACTGACGAAAGAACCAAAGGGAGGGACAGATATAGGGGAGGTAATCAGGAAGGCAATTTAGTCCAGGTGAGTCTCATGAGGCGTAGGCGCGTGTAATGATAGTGACAGGTGTTGCGTAATAATGAGTAAACTGGCGACAACGATCGCCAGAGAGGAGGGGCGGGAGCAGACGTGACACTCATAGATCCATGTCACACTTTGTTAAGCTGCTCTGCACTCTGTTAGCTCCCACTGGTACAAATGTATACGGCAAACAGCAGACTAAAACCCCCACTCACTCCTTTTGGATAAAACATGAATATCAAACAGCACAAGAGTGAACGTGATCAGTGACTGTCTGTGTCAATCCAGACTTTGTTGCCAAGCATTGACCATTGAGTGACATATTGTCATGGAGACCAAGCACTCTGTGTGCACAGTAATTTGTGACCTCACTTTGAGTTTGTGTATTACAAGATGAGGCCCCCTCAGTCATACATTGTTGCCCAGAGACCATGCAGTTTTGCCCATAATACAGAAATGTTTGTGTACCAGATATTTATCCTAGATGTAGTTACTGTGTACTGCTGAAAAATGTGACCCACCGTCTCTTTTTAGTTTTATGTTCCAAAATTGAAAAATATGTTAGTTTTTTACATTGGATAAAAGTACAGGACTCAGAGCTTCAAAGTGGTATATCATACGCTGTAGTTGTAGGAAACATGGGGAAGTAATGCTTCTTTAAAGTTTATAAAGATTATAATCCCATTTAGGAGAAAAAGGCGTTCAAACATTTTGCTGTGATTTTCATATTTGCTCTACATTAATCCTTGGTAAACATATATCTAGAAAAGGAACACTTTCCCTAAATTGCCTAAATGAATTTTTTGAAAATTTTCTCACCAAGTTACCACATTAAGAATTTCAAGTATTAGATTGCCTATTGTTGTATAATAAAGCTAACCTTTCACATTGAACAGCTACAGTGCTGCACTTTGTTTACGCCCATTTGGCATTGTTCACACCCTCTAAATCATCAGACCCACCCATCTCTTAAAGAATTCACATTGGAACACATGCGAATGTGGCCATGTGCAAAAGCAGTGAGGTAGTGCTTAAATATTATTAACTTAGAGTGCTAAATGTAGTAGACTACAATTAGAAAAAACATTAAACACACAAATGCAAAAAAGTTTAGGTAAAACAATATCTAGACCTAGGCCAATATCAAGATCCTTTTGAGTAACTTTGGTTCAGGTCATGTTACGATATGAACAAAGAAATCTAGCCTGTCCTGCCCTTTGGAGCAGGACATGTGCTGTCCGTGGCCTCATTGCAGAAGTCCTGATCTTCAAAAAATAAATACAGTACCAGTCAAAAGTTTGGACACCTACTCATGTCAGGGTTTTCCTTTTTTTTTTACTGTTTTTGTCATTGTATAAAAATAATAAAGACATCAAAACTATAAAATAGCACATGCAGTCATGTAGTAACCAAAAATTATAAGTGTTAAACAAATCAAAATATATTCTAAGTAGCCACCCTTTGCCTTGATGACAGACTTGCACGCTCTTGGCATTCTCTCAATCAGCTTCATGAGGTAGTCACCTGGAATGCATTTGAATTATCAGGTGTGCCTTTTTAAAAGTTAATTTGTGGAATTTCGTTCCTTCTTATTGCTTTTGAGCCAATCGGTTTTGTTGTGACAAGGTAGGGGTGGTATACAGAAGATAGCACTATTTGGTAAAAGACCAAGTCTATATTATGCCAAGAACAGCTAAAATAAGCAAAGCGAAGCGACAGTCCATCATTACTTGAAGACATGAAGGTCAGTTAATACGGAAAAGTTCAACAACTTTGAACGTTTCTTAAAGTGCAGTTGCAAAAACCATCAAGCACCATGATGAAACTGGCTCTCATGAGGCCCGCCACAGGAAAGGAAGACCCGGAGTTACCTCTGCTGCAGAGGATAAGTTCATTAGAGTTACCAGCCTCAGAAATTGCAGCCCAAATAAATTCTTCAGAGTTTAAGTCACAGACACGTCTCAACATCAACTGTTCAGAAGAGACTGTGTGAATCAGGCTTTCATGGTCGAATTGCTGCAAAGAAACCACTACTAAAGGACACCAACAAGAAGAAGAGACTTGCTTGGGCCAAGAAACATGAGCAATGGACATTAGACTGCTGGAAATCTGTCCTTTGGTCTGATTAGTATCATACCACAAGGCGAGACCCAGATGCAGACACAGGAGGCAGATGGTTGGAGTCTTACAATGTTTATTAATCCAAAGGGGTAGGCAAGATAATGGTCTTGGACAAGCAAAAAGGTCAAAACCAGATCAGAGTCCAAGAGGTACAGAGTGGCAGACAGGCTCGTGGTCAAGCAGGCAGAATGTTCAGGCAGGCGGGTACAAGGTCCAGAAACAGGCAAGGGTCAAAACCGGGAGGACTAGAAAAAGGAGAATGCAAAAAGTAGGAGAACAGTTAAAACACTGGTTGACTTGGAAACATACAGTACAAGACAAAATGGCACAGAGAGACAGAAAACACAGGGATAAGTACACTGGGAAAAAAAGCGACAACTGGAGGGGGTGGAGACAATAACGAGGACAGGTGAAACTGATCAGGGTGTGACATTACCCCCTCTAGAGACGCGTCCTACCTGGGCGTACCTGGTTGACCGGGGTGCCGGTGGTGGAAGTCGTGATGAGGGCTGGATCCAGGATGTCTCTAGCGGAAACCCAGCACCTCTCCTTCGGGCCATAACCCTCCCAGTCAACCAGGTACTGGAAACCCCTGCCCTGTGGTCGAACACCCAGGAGACGTTTTACTGTATAGGCCGGATGGCCATCAATGACATGTGGAGGGGGACAGAAGACGACAAAGAACAGTGAGACACGGGCTTAATCTTAGACACATGGAAGGTAAGGTGAATACGGAGAGTACGGGGTAACACAAGACGGACAGCAGTGGAACTCAGGACTCTGGAGATGGGGGACAGTTTGTGGGACTGTGTGGACAGCCATATCCTCTGCCCAATGTGGTAGCGGGGAACTGGGGTCCGGCGACGGTCTGCTTGTCGACGATACCTGGAGTTGGTCTTGAGAACAGCCGCCTGGCTCTTCTCCAGGTACGTCGACAGCGGCGGACAAACATCTGGGCTGAGGGTACGCTGACCTCCTGCTCTTGTTCAGGGAAGAGTGGAGGCTGATACCACATGGAGCACTCGAAAGGGGAGAGTCCCGTGGCAGAACAGGGAAGAGTGTTCCGGGCATACTCCACTCAGACCAGTTGACGGCTCCAGGTAGTGGGGAGATCAGGCATCTTAGGGTGGTCTCCAGGTCTTGGTTGGCTTGCTTCGACTGACCGTTAGTTTAGGGATGGAATCCGGATAACAGGCTGGCTGACGACCCAATAAGGAGTTGCAGATTCGGTGAACGGATGATCTCCGCATTTGTGATTCCCACTGTGAAGCATGGAAGAGAAGGTGTGATGGTGTGGGGGTGTTTTGCCGGTGACACTGTCTGTCATTTATTTAGAATTCAAGGCACACTTAACCAGCATGGCTATCACAGCTTTCTGCAAGATACGCCATCCCATCTGGTTTGTGCTTAGTGGGACTAACATTTGTTTTTCAACAGGCTTTGTAAGGGCTATTTGACCAAGAAGGAGAGTGATGGAGTGCTGCATCAGATGACCTGGCCTCCACAATCACCCGACCTCAACCCAATTGAGATGGTTTGGGATGAGTTGGACCTCAGAGTGAAGAAATAGAAGCCAACAAGTGCTCAGCATATGTGGGAACTCCTTCAAGACTGTTGGAAAAGGGGGGTGCTAGTGCGCATGAAGTAGACACGTTCCTTCACTTGTCCTCTCTGCTTATTTTGAAATCTTTATTTGTTACCATTTTAGTTCCAAATTTGCTAAGAAATATACATACACATTGTTTAGTATTTAACCCAGGCAGCTTAAAATTAAAACGAGGCACTCCAAGCCAAGGTTCTCAACTTAGAAGGTAGAAGTCGCATGCTGAACATCAAACTTGTGGGGATTTGGGATTTTGGTACATCACTTTCTGGAAAAGGAGCTCATTCTATGACTTGGACGACAGAGAGCTATGGAATACAAATGCCAAAAGGTTCTCATCTTCCCCGACTACACCATGGAGGTGATGAAGCAACGGCCCGCATTCCTACTTATCAAAACTACAGCAAACCCTCTGAAAGGGTGAAATCACTCAACACAAATTTCTGGGATATTGACTGAGCAAACAGTGGATTCTTTGTTTGTTCATAAGCGGTAACGTATTCATTTGTTTTCCAACAACCGCGGAGAGGGCTGGTAAGTCTGACTGTTGTTGGCTTATGTTCTAGGCATCATGCCCAGCAGTCCTCATTTACGTGAGATGGGGAGAGCAGTGCTTCATTTGGGGAAGCAGTGGGAGGGCGGGTTTCTCTGGGGAAGCAGTGTGGGGGGGGATTCTTTGAGGTCTGTTACTGTGTTTGGATCTTGTTTTCTGCTGCCAGACAAGTTTTATTTTAATTTGTACATGCTTAACTTCTTAGGGAGCGGTGGGGCGCTAGCGACACTACCCGGTGAAATGCAAGGCGCCAAATTCAAAATCCAAAAGTTGAATTATTAAACATGCATCAATATACAAGTGTTGCATAGTCATCAAAAGCTCTGCTTCTTGGCAATATCACAGCGTTGTCAGATTTCAAAAAGGCTTTACGGCGAAAGCACCACATTTGATTGTTTAATGGTAGCACGTTCACTATTTTTCCCATTACCATAAATTCATAAGCCTTCACGGTTCACAGACAACACATTTCACAGCGGAAACAAATCAATTACCTTTTGAAGAACTTCTGCTGAGGGCTTCCCAAGTGTCCAACGAAGACAATCCATGGTTCTTTTGTTAGAAAAAGTAATGTATTAAATCCATAAATCTCTGTTTGGTTGGCGCGTTATAATGAGAAAATACAGCGTCGACTCCTCCATTGAAACGTGAAGAGAACTCGTTCAACTTATACCTATAAACTTTCAAACATAATTGTAAATGTATCCTTAGGAACACTTTTATGTATATGTTGTTTAATATTTCAACCGGAATATAAACTGGGCGATAAGAAAGGAAAAAAACAAAGAGCACGCCAGCCGGGAACGTGCATTTTCTTCTATTGACATCTGTGTGGCTACTTCTATATTCGTCTTCTTCTACAATCTAAAAGCAGCTAAAAAGAATCAAAACACTGTCTCGAGACTGTTGACATCCAGAGGAAGCAATAGGTACTGCATTCACATGCCCTTATATGGGCATTTTCATAAGGGAGGGATTCCAAATGAGGCAATGTGTCAAAACCACTTTTTCCAGGACAGAAATTCCTCGGGTTTTTGCCTGCCTTATCCGTTCTGTTATACTCACAGACAAAGTGTTAACACTTTTAGAAACCTCAGAGTGTTTCCTATCCAATGGTACTAAATATGTGCATATCCTATTTTCTGGGCCTGAATGGGAGGCATTTTACTTTGGGCATGCCAGGCTCTCCAAAACCGTCACCTCGTGCGCTGCTCGCAAAGAAGTTAAGATGTTTTATTTGAAACGCTCTTGGATATAAATGTCAGGAAACGATCTCCGGAATCAGTCAGATTAGTCTTGTGGAACGTGAACGTTCTCGGGCACCCGTGCAAAAGGGGCATGGTATTTAAGCACTTGAAATCACTTGGTGCTGATATAATTTTCCTGCAAGAAATGCACATAAAAGCCACTGTGCAGCGGCATCTGAGATCCAACTAGATTGCTCAAGTTTATCAATCACTCTTCTCCTCCAAAACTAGAGATGTCGCTATTCTCTTTTGTAAAAACATCCCTTTTCAACTCTCCTCAGTGTCTACAGACCCACACGGTAGGTAGATCATTTGTATCAGGGAACATTCATTCTTTCCCTGTCACCCTATTGAACCTCTACGGCCCTAACATTGTCGACCCACATTTCTTTGTAATGTTTTTTTATTTTCACCCAGATCTTAGTACCGCTAATCGAATAATTGGAGGCTATTTTACCTTGATCCGTATCTTGACAGACTGTCTACACGTACTCCTTCAAATAGCACCTCTGTCCAGGTTCTAAATAATCTTAGAACCTGGACAGAGGAATCTAGTGGACATCTGGAGACAAAGACAAGTCATTCTACTCTCATGTTCCCAAGTCTTATTCTAGAATCGACTACTTCCAAATAGATTCCAAACTGATACCCAATGTGCTTAATTCGAAACACCATAACATCTTAATAAGCAACCACAGTCCAATTATGTTGTCCCTCAATCTTTCTTTATCAAAACAGAATTACAGTTGGCGTTCTAACCCCTCCTTGCTCACAGACCAAGCATTCATTGACTGCATGACAGCCAAGTTGAATGAGGTACTCAAGACTAATGACACAGGAGTGGTATCTGATTCTACACTATGGGAAACTTTTAAAGTGGTCATGAGAGGTCATATTATTTCATATGAGTCTGCCATAAAAAAAGGGAATCGCAGGTGGTTGGAGGAGATAGAAAAAAACTCCCAGCTTTGGAGGAGACGCACAGAATTTCACTCTCTCAGGTTGACTACAGCAATATTTTGAAATTAAATATGAATACAATTTTATTCTATGTTCACAGGTCAGTAACCTCCTACTAAAGTGGAGACAAAAACTATTTGAACTAGGGGACAAACCGGAAAGGTTGCTGGCTAGACAACTAGAGGGTGCACAGGCAAATAGAGCAATCCATAACATTTGCTGACAGACCCTAAAAAGAATTTTACTCAGAGTTATATTCTTCCAGATCCGATGCTTCTGGCTCTAATGTATCAGCCTTCTTTGATTCCTTCAGTTTGCCAAAACTTGATGATAGCGGCAAAAAGTTATTGATCTCAAATTTCACAACAGCGGAAATAATAAATAAAAGCTTTCCCACCTGGAAAGGCTGCAGGCCCGGATGGTTTTGGCTGTGAATTTTATAAAACCTTCAGTGAAGCGCTCGCTCCCCTCTTACTGACTGATTCAACAGAAAATACGATTTTGCCGAAATCATTGTATGAAGCCAATATTTGCCTTCTGTTAAAATAAGGCAGAGGCAACAGATCCTGAAAATTATAGACCGATAGCATTGCTTAATTTCAATAAAAAAATTATCACCAAAGTGCTTGCTAATAGATCAAATATGTAACAACCATTATTCACCCGGATCAGACAGGATTTTATCCCCGGCAGGTTCTCTTTTTCTAATGCTCGCAGGCTGCTGAACATTCTTTATGTAAATCAGGGGAGGGGCTCCAGGGCGGCTGTTATATCGCTAGATACTCAAAAAGCGTTTGACCAAGTAGAATGGTCATGTATGTTTGAAGCACTCACTAGATTTGTATTTGGCGACTCATTTATCACCTGGGACAAAATGCTCTACGCCTCCCCAACATCCTCTATTCTGACCAACAGAGACAAATCCAGTCCCTTTGAAATGCGTAGATCTGTCCAACACGGTTGCCCACTCAGTCCTCTGCTCTTCGCTGTCGCCCTTGAACTCCTGGAAATACAATTAAGGGATCATCCTAATATCCAGTGTCTTAAAGTAGGAAACATAGAAATCTGCTTTTCGTTATATGCAGACAATGTGCTTTTATACTTCTCGGACACAGTAGCCTCTATCCCTAAACAACTAGACTTAATCAATTAATTTGACAAACTATCTGGCTATTCAATAAATTGGGGAAAAAGTGATCTCATGTGTACCGCAGTTAATTTTATAACAAGTGAGCCAGAGAGGATACCATTTAAAGTTGTGTATGACCACTTAACTTACCTGGGACTAAAAATACCTAGAAATCCAAAGCTAAAACAAAACATAGAGAGCTGGAGAATATTGCCTCTTTCTATGATGGGGCGCATTAATGCAATAAAAATGGCAACCAGGCATTAATATACTGGCAACTGTGTTTCCCTGATAAGTAGGACACTGTTGCCCCCATGTGGCTAAATATGGAACTACAGTCTGTCACAAATTCCTCCCTTCCAGCCTTGCTTTTCTCCAAGCAGAGTTCCCAAACAAACTGACAGGCAACAACATTGCTTTGAGAAATTCTTTAAGAATTTTGAACCAGATTAAGCATGTTTCTAAGGTCCCTGATACCTCTGTATACACCCCGATATGCTTTAATCATTATTTTGTTCCATCTCGGTCTGATAAGGTGTTTCTTGAATGGAAGGAGAAGGGACTGGCCACAATTGAAGACTTATACATAGATAAGCAATCAGCATCATTATCCAATTAAAGAATGAATTCAATCTCTCCCATTCACATTTTTTTCCGCTACTTACAAGTCAGACACTATATCAAAGGGAAAATTCAAAATGCTGACACCCTCCCTGGACAAAATTTGTTTTATGATTTGCTACAGCGCCCTCCCAATTCAAAACACCTCATCTCACAGCTTGTCTTCTTTTTCTCCAACTACACACAGGCTTCTACTAGTCATCTCAAGGAGACCTGGGGTAAAGAGTTAAATATTGAGATCTCAGATGATCTATGGGGATAAGCCCTGTCTAGAATCACTCCTGTTCCATCAATGCCAGATATCAATTGATACAACAAGTCGTGCATAGACTCCAAAACCAAATTACATAGAATTTACCCCCAGGTCTCCCCACTGTGTGACCGTTGTAAAGCCTCAGAGGGTTCCTTAACTCATATTTTTTGGCTCTGCCCCCTACTCAATAACTATTGGAGGAACATGTTTGATTGGTACTCAAAGGTACAGTACCTTGCAATAGTATTCATCCCCCTATTTTGTTGCATTACAACCTGTAATTTAAATAGATTTTTATTTGGATTTCATCTAATGAACACATGCAAAATAGTCCAGGTTGGTAAAGTGAAATAAAAAAAATAACTTCTTTCAAAAAAGTACCTTCAGAAGTCAGATAATTAGTTAAATAAATTCCACCTGTGTGCAATCTAAGTGTCACATGATCTGTCACATGATCTCAGTATAAATTTACCTGTTCTGAAAAGCCCCAGAGTCTGCAACACCACTAAGCAAGGGGCACCACCAAGCAAGCAACACCATGAAGACCAAGGAGCCCTCAAACAGATCAGGGGCAAAGTTGTGGAGAAGTACAGATCAGGGTTGGGTTATAAAAAAATATCAGAAACATTGAACATCCCACGGAGCACCATTAAAGACATTATACTTTTTTTTAACGAATATGGCACCACAACAAACCTGCCAAGAGAGGGCCGCCCACCAAAACTCACAGACCAGGTGAAGGAGGACATTAATCAGAGAGGCAACAAAGAGACCAAAGATAACCCTGAAGGAGCTGCAAGTCTCCACAGCAGAGATTGGAGTATCTGTCCATAGGACCACTTTAAGCCGTACACTCGACAGAGATGGGCTTTACGGAAGAGTGGCCAGAAAAAAGCCATTGCTTAAAGAAAAAGTAAGCAAACATGTTTGGTGTTCGCCAAAAGGGAAAACCTGGGAGACTCCCCAAACATATGGAAGAAGATACTCTGGTCAGATGAGATTAAAATGTAGCTTTTTGGCCATCAAGGAAAATGCTATGTCTAGCACAAACCCAACACCTCTCATCACCCCGAGAACACCATCATGCTGTGGGGATGTTTTTCATCGGCAGGGACTGGGAAACTGGTCAGAATTGAAGGAATGATGGATGGCGCTAAATTCTTTAGAGAAACCTGTTTCAGTCTTCCAGAGATTTGAGACTGGGACGGAGGTTCACCTTCCAGCAGGACAATGACCCTAAGCATACTGCTAAAGCAATACTCGAGTGGTTTAAGGGGAAACATTTAAATGTATTGGAATGGCCTAGTCAAAGCCCAGACCTCAATCCAATTGAGAATCTGTGGTATGATGAAAGCCCCTTGGCCACAACAACACCAGGCTCCAGACAATTAAAGCTGTAAAGGAGGAAAGCAGACACAAATAGACAAAACATTAAAACCTTGCATACCATCAACAACATTTATTGACCCCCAAGTCCAAGCAATACGTTCAAACACAAAATACCTGAAGTGTTGCTTGTTCATCCTCGATCATCTCCTCGTACTGGTGGCGGAGAGCAGGTTCATGCTGAAATACACATTTCAGAACAATAGTTTAAAACATTATTTTAATTCATTACCTATAGCTTGTTATTGCCTGTTGACTGCTACATCTGTACTAAAATTCCCTGTACACACTTAACCTGCTTCCAGCCCAACAATGGCAATGCAGACACTAGATTTAGCAAACATTTAGCTTCATAATTACTAGCTGGCTAGATGTAATGGAATTCATCTAGCTAGCCAGCTAGTTGACCATCCAGAAAACAACCTTGAAATCTATAATCTAATAGCTAGCTACCCAACTTAGCATGTGTCCCTATAGTTAGCTAGCTAGTTAAACATGACAAACTGGCAAACATGAAAAAGATTATCATCATGTCAAGCATGCCTTAGCACATCAGCAATCAACATTAACAGCAGAATGCAAATGGCCAGCTTAGCTTGCCATGTTGATTCGTCCTGCAACAAGCCATCTGTAAACAATGGCTCATTGCGGGATGAAGCAAGCTATAATGGTACCTATGTGTAACTGTCTAGCTAGCTATACAGCTAACAACTGTATCAAAACTATGTTTTGATACAGTTGAGACAATAACGTATGTAGCTATCTTGGTATTTTAACTGTTGACTCATACTGGTGTATGGAATATGATGATTCACAGCAGACTGAAACACTTTAAAATAATCCTTCCCACTCGGCTTCAACCAGTCCAGACTGCTACCAGCAGCTGTATTCAGGACAACACTGGTATTGAAAGCTGTAGCTACACTTTACATTTAGTCCATACTGAAAATATTAGTAAATCCAATGGATCTTTCAAATATCCATGGGTAGAGAGCAGGATGTGCCGTTTAACAGAGAAGCCTTGAGTGACAGAATGGACTCTCTTTCTCGTGAATGTCCCAGCCCCCTCATTTAAACCAATCATGGCTAGGCAAGATTCTGTATTTTCTGTGTCTAAACAGCTTTGTGATTTCCCATTTTATTTATATTTACAGATTACATACAAGTTTGTTCAAGAAGGCATTTCTCCAACAAAACATTTTTACGTTCAAATGCCTCTCCTGTGAAGTAGTGATATTAGTTGGTGCCTCCTCTAAATACCTAGGGAGTATCATTACTAGTGTGCATTTACCTGTCCTTTCTTTGCAAGCTGTGCCACACTCCCTGTATCAGTGAAGCTGTGGTTGTGCGTAAATTGCTTTGATAATTAACCTCCTAATGCACAAACATCCCTGAACCTGTCAGTCAAAGCACAGGAGCATCCTGGAATGGGCTGATTTGGTAAATGAGTAGAGTAGCTGTATGGTTACGAGGCATAGCGGATGCCCACGTCCAGCTGTACAACATGTACTCGTGTCAATGACAACACAAACAGAGCCCCAGGCCTGCCGGTGAAGGTCAAACATGGGGTCCTAACGCTAGGGACATTGTTGAAGGCAAATTTCCTATACCCTTAATCAATGTTTTTTACACACCTTTGTGTTTGTTTGTGTGTGTGTGTGTGTGTGTTGGAATCACAATTTCACACCATTGTATGCTTCTGTACAGGACTCAGTGTACTGTCCCTTATGCCTCTCACCCTCAAGTTCAGTATTTTTGTCTTTTTTGTCTTTGTTTCGCAATAAAAAATATTTTTCATCTTCAAAGTGGTAGGCATGTTGTGTAAATCAAATGATACAAACCCCCCCCAAAATAAATTTAAATTCCAGGTTGTATGGCAACAAAAAAGGAAACATTTCAAGGGGGGTGAATACTTTCGCAAGCCACTGTATATGAGAGGGCCATTGACCCTGACGCAGAACTCGCTCTCTTTGGCTGCTCAGTCTGTTCTAAGATTGTCCTATGAGGAACAACAGGCTCCCACTTCCCTCTCTTCCGCTCCCTCCATCTCCCCCTCTCTCTCTAATAGAAGCAGTGGAATGACAGCTAATTAAAATCAAATCAAACTGTATTTGCCACATGCGCCGAATACAAGTGTAGACTTTACTGTGAAATTCTTACTTACAAATCCTTAACCAACAGTGCAGAAAATATTTACCAAGTAGGCCAAAATAAAAAGTAATAATAAAAAGTAACACAATAAGAATAAGAATAATGAGGCTATATACAGAGGGCACCGATACAGAGTCAGTGTGCAGGGGTACAGGCTAGTTGAGGTAATCTGTACATGTAGGTGGGGGCAAAGTGACTGTATGGGTCAATGTAAATTGTCCGGTGGCAATGTTTATGAATTGTTCAGCAGTCTAATGGCTTGGGGGTAGAAGCTGTTGAGGAGCCTTTTGGTCCTAGACTTGGCGCTCCTGTACCACTTGCTGTATGGTAGCAGAGAAAACAGTCTATAGCTTGGGTGACTGCAGTCTCTGACATTTGTATGGGCTTTCCTCTAACACCACCTAAACTCAGCAAAAAAAGAAATATCATCTCACTGTCAACTGCGTTTATTTTCCGCAAACTTTATGTGTAAATATTTTTATGAACCCATCAATATTCAACAACTGAGACTTAAACTGAACAAGTGAAAATCAAAAGTAACATTCAGTATCTGGTGTGGCCACCAGCTGCATTAAGTACTGCAGTGCATCTCCTCCTCATGGACTGCACCAGATTTGCCAGTTCTTGCTTTGAGATGTTACCCCACTCTTCCACCAAGGCACCTACAAGTTCCCGGACATTTCAAATCAAATACAATTTTATTGGTCACGTACACATGTTTATGCAGATGTTAATGCGAGTGAAGCGACATGCTTGTGCTTCTAGTTCCGACCGTGCAGTAATATCTAACAAGTAATCTAACAATTTCACAACAACTACCTTGAATGAATAAGAATATGTACATATAAATATATGGATGAGCGATGGCGGAGCAGCATAGGCAAAATGCAGTAGATGGTATAGAGTACAGTATATACACATGAGATGAGTAATGTTGGGTATGTAAACATTATATAAAGTGGCATTGTTAAAAGTGACTAGTGATATGTTTATTACATCCAAATTTGTATTATTAAATTGGCTAGAGATTTGAGTCAATATGTTGGAAGCAGCCACTCAATGTTAGTGATGGCTGTTTAACAGTCTGATGGCCTTGAG
Source organism: Brachymystax lenok tsinlingensis (assembly GCA_030435695.1). NCBI lineage: Eukaryota > Metazoa > Chordata > Actinopteri > Salmoniformes > Salmonidae > Brachymystax > Brachymystax lenok. The sequence goes on along the minus strand of CM059804.1, from coordinate 40,144,026 downwards.
ATGGAAGCTGTTTTTCAGTCTCTCGGTCCCAGCTTTGATGCACCTGTACTGACCTCGCCTTCTGAACGATAGCGGGTTGGACAGGCAGTGTCTCGGGTGGTTGTTGTCCTTGATTATCTTTTTGGCCTTCCTGTGACATTGGGTGGTGTAGGTGCCCTGAAAGGCAGGTAGTTTGCCCCCGGAGATGCGTTTTGCAGACCTCACTACCCTCTAGAGAGCCTTACGGTTGTGGGTGGAGCAGTTGCTGTACCAGGCGGTGATACAGCCCTACAGGATGCTATCGATTGTGCATCTGTAAAAGTTTGAGTGTTTTTGGTGACAAGCTGAATTTCTTCAGCCTCCTGAGGTTGAAGAGGCGCTGTTGCGCCTTCGTCACCACGCTGTCCGTGTGGGTGGACCATGTCAGTTTGTCCGTGATGTGTAAGCCGAGGAACTTAAAACTTTCCACCTTCTCCACTACTATCCCGTCGATGTCCATAGGGGGGTGCTCCCTCTGCTGTTTCCTGAAGTCCACGATCATCGCCTTTGTTTTGTTGATGTTGAGTGTGAGGGGGGGAATGTCCCTAGCCCTCACACTCCCATCCAACAGGTCCCAGATGTGCTTATTGGGATTGAGATCTGGGCTCTTTGCTGGCCATGGCAGAACACTGACATTCCTGTCTTGCAGGAAATCATGCACAGAACTAGCAGTATGGCATTGTCATGCTGGAGGGTCATGTCAAGATGAGGCTGGAGGAAGGGCACTACATGAGGGAGGAGAATGTCTTCCTTGTAACGCACAGCGTGCCTGCAATGACAACAAGCTCAGTCCGATGATGCTGTGACACACTGGCCCAGACCATGATGGAGCCTCCACCTCCAAATCGATCCCGCTCCAGAGCACAGGCCTCGGTGTAACGGTCATTCCTTCGACAATAAACGCAAATCTGACCATTACCCCTGGTGAGACAAAACCGTGACTTGTCAGTGAAGAGCACTTTTTTGCCAGTCCTGTCTGGTCCAGCGATGGTGGGTTTGTGCCCATAGGCAACGTTGTTGCCCGGTGTTGTCTGGTAAGGACCTGCCTTACAACAGGCCTACAAGACCTCAGTCCAGGCTCTCTCAGCCTATTGCAGACAGTCTGAGCACTGATGGAGGGATTGTGCATTCCTGGTGTAACTCTGGCAGTTGTTGTTGCCATCCTGTACCTGTCCCGCAGGTGTGATGTTCGGATGTACCGATCCTGTGCAGGTGTTGTTACACGTGGTCTGCCAGTGCGAGGACGATCAGCTGTCCGTCCTGTCTCCCTGTAGCGCTGTCTTAGGAGTCTCACAGTACAGACTTTTTATTTCACTGGCCACATCTGCAGTCCTCATGCCTTCTTGCAGCCTAAGGCACGTTCACGCAGATGAGAAGGGACCATAGGCATCTTTCTTTTGGAGTTAGTGTCCTAAGTTTTCATAACTGTGACCTTAATTGCCTACCGTCTGTAAGCTGTTATTGTCTTAACTTCTTTGGGAGCAGCGCACGAGGTGACCGTTTTGGAGAGCCTGGCGTGCCCAAAGTAAAATGCCTCCCATTCAGGCCCAGAAAATAGGATATGCACATATTTAGTACCATTGGATAGGAAACACTCTGAATTTTCTAAAAGTGTTAACATTTCTGAATTTCTGTCCTGGAAAAAGTGGTTTTGACACATTGCCTCATTTAGAACCCCTCCCTTATGAAAATGCCCATATAAGGGCATATGAATGCAGTACCTATTGCTTCCTCTGGATGTCAACAGTCTTGAGAAAGTGTTCTGATTCTTTTTAGATGCTTTTAGAGCAGAGAAGAAGACGAATAAGGAAGTGGACACACAGATGTCAATAGAAGTAAATGCACGTTCACGGCTGGCGTGCTCTTTGGTTTTTTCCTTTCTTATCACCCAGTTTATATTCTGGTTGAAATATTATACTATTTACACATAAAAGTGTTCCTAAGGATACATTTAAAATGATGTTTGATTGTTCTTGGACAAGTGTATAGGTTGAACGTGTTCTCTTCACGGTTCAATGGGCGAGTGGACGCTGTATTTTATGATCATAACGCGCCAACCAAACTGAGATTTATGGATATAATACATTACTTTTTCTAACAAAAGAACCATTGGATGTCTTCGTTGGACACTTGGGAAGCCCTCAGCAGAAGTTCTTCAAAAGGTAAGGGATTTGTTTTCGCTGTGAAATGTGTTTTCTGTGAACCACGATGGTTTATGAATTCATGCTAATGGAAAATATTGGAGGTGCTACCCTCAAACAATCAAATGTTGTGCTTTCGCCGTAAAGCCTTTTTGAAATCTGACGACGCTGTGATATTGCCAAGAAGCAGAGGTTTTGATGACTATGCAACACTTGTATATTGATGAATGTTTAATAATTCAACTTTTGGATTTTGAATTTGGCTCTTAGCGCCCCACCACTCCCTAAGTAGTTAAGGACAACAAAGTCAAGGTATTGGAGTGGCCATCACAAAGCGCTGACCTCAATCCCATAGAAAACGTGTGGACAGAACTGAAAACTCGTGTGCGAGCAAGGATGCCTACAAACCTGACTCAGTTACACCAGCTCTGTCAGGAGGAATGGGCCAAAATTCACCCAACTTATTGTGGGAGGCTTGTGGAAGGTTACTCGAAACCATTTAAAGGCAATGCTATGAAATACTACTTGAGTGTATGTACACTTCAGACCCACTGGGAATGTGATGAAAGAAATAAAAACTAAATAAATCATTCTCTCTATTATTCTGACATTTTACATTCTTAAAATGAAGTGGTGATCCTAACTGACCTAAGACAGGGATTTTTTACTAAGATTAAATGTCATGTATTCTGAAAAACAGAGTTTAAATGCATTTGGCTAAGGTGTATGTAAACTTCTGACTTCATCTGTAGGTCCTGGATGGCAGGAAGCTTGGCCCCAGTGATGTACTGGGACTTTCGCACTACCCTCTGTAGCGCCTTACTGTCAGATGCCGAGCAGTTGCCATACCAGGCGGTGATGCAACCGGTCAGGATGCTCTCGATGGTGCAGCTGTAGAACCTTTTGAGGATCTGGTGGCCCATGCCAAATATTTTCATCTCCTGAGTGGGAAAAGGTTTTGTTGAGCCCTCTTCACGACTGCCCTGGTATGTTTGGACCATGATAGTTCGTTGGTGATGTGGACACCAAGGAACTTGACTCTTGACCCCGCTCCACCACAGCCCCGTCGAAGTTGTGGGTAAACAAGGAATACAGGAGGGGACTAATTACACACCCCTGAGGGGCCCCTGTGTTAAGGATCAGCGTGGCGGATGTGTTGTTGCCCACATTTACCACCTGTGTGCGGCCCGTCAGGAAGTCAAGGATCCAGTTGCAGAGGGAGGTGTTTAGTCCCAGAGTCCTTAGCTTAGTGATGAGCTTTGTGGGGACTATGGTGTTGAATGCTAAGCTGTAGTCGATAAACAGCATTCTCACACAGGTGTTCCTTTTGTCCAGGTGAGAAAGGGTGGTGTGGAGTGCGATTGAGATTGCGTCATCTGTGGATCTGTTTGGGCGATATGCGAAATGATGTGGGTCTAGGGTGTCCGGGAGGATGCTGTTGATGTGAGCCATGACCAGCCTTTCAAAGCACTTCATGGCTACCGACATGAGTGCCACAGGGCGGTAATCATTTAGGCAGGTTACCTTCACTTCCTTAGGCACAGGGACTATGGTGGTCTGCTTGAAACATTTCGGTATTACAGACACGGTTAGGGAGAGGTTGAAAATGTCAGTGAAGACACTTGACAGTTGGTCCGCGCTTGCTTTGAGTACACGTCCTGGTAAAGCGGCTTTGTGAATGTTGCCCTGTTCACATCAGCTACCGAGGCGTTATCACACAATAATCCAGAACAGCTGGTGCTCTCGTGCATGCTTCAGTGTTGCTTGCCTCGACACAAGCATAAAAGGTATTTAGCTCGTCTGGTGGTCTTGCGTCACTGGGCAGCTCACGTCTGGGTTTCCCTTTCTAGTCCGTAATAGTTTTCAAGCCCTGCCACATCCGGCGAGCATCAGAGCGGTGTAGTAGGATTCAATCTTAATCCTGTATTGACGCTTTGCTTGTTTGATGGTTCGTCTGAGGGCATAGCGAGATTTCTTTTAAGCGTTCGGATTAGTCTCCGCTTCTTGAAAGCGGCAGCTCTAACCTTTAGCTCGATCGGATGTTGCCTGTAATCCGTGGCTTCTGGTTGGGATATGCGTACAGTCACTGTGGGGGCGACATCATCGATGTACTTATTGATGAAGCCGATGACTGAGGTGGTGTATTCCTCAATGCCATTGGATGAATCCCGGAACATATTCCAGTGTAGCATTCACATCATCTGACCACTTCCGTATTGAGCGAGTCACTGGTACTTCCTGCTTTAGTTTTTGATTGTGAGCAGGAATCAGGAGGATAGAATTGTGGTCAGATTTGCCAAATGTAGGGCGGGGGAGAGCTTTGTATGCATCTCTGTGTGTGGAGTAAAGGTGGTCTAGGATTTTTTACCCTGGTTGCACATGTGACATGCTGGTAAAATTGATTTTGCCTGCATTAAAGTCCCTGGCCACTAGGAGCGTCGCTTCTGGGTGAGCATTTTTTTTCTTAGCTAATGGCCTTATAGAGTTGGTTGAGATTGGTCTTAGTGCCAGCTTTGCTTTGTGGTGGTAAATATATGGCTATGAATAATACAGATGTGAACTCTCTTGGTAGATAGTGTGGTCGACAGCGTATCATAAGGTACTCTACCTCAGGCGAGCAATACCTTGAGACTTCTTTAATATTAGACATTGCGCACCAGCTGTTATTGACAAAATGACACACACCCCACCCCTCGTCTTACCAGAGGTAGCGTCTCTGTTCTGCTGGTGCATGAAAACGTTGTCCGTTTCTTCGTTCAGCCACGACTCGGTGAAACATAAGATGTTACAGTTGTCCCGTTGGTAGGATAATCTTAATAGTCATCAATTTTATTTTCTAATGATTGCACGTTAGCAAGGAGAATGTAAGGCAATGGGAGTTTACTCGCCCGCCTCCGGATTCTCAGAAGGATCCCAAATCTGCATCCCCTTTTCAGACGTCTTTTCTTCATGCAAAAGGCGTGGATCTGGGCCTGTTCCAGTGAAAGTAGGATATCCTTCTCGTCTGGACTCGTTAAAGGAAAAGCGTTTCTTCCAGTCAGCGGTGAGTAATCGCTTTTCTGATGTTCAGAAGTTATTTTCGGTCATAAGAGACGGTAGCAGCAACATTATGTACACAATAAGTAAGAAAATAAGCTACACAAAGCATAAAAAAAGTTACAAAATTGCACAATTGGTTGGGAGAATGTAAAATGTCAGCCATGTTCTTTCTTTTCAAGGTCAATAAAGGATGTAAATGGAAACGAGTAGTGACAAAAAGCCTGCTTGTAATTATTTTACCTCAGCAGAAAATGTATCACTGGAGACAATGTCAACTTTTACAGGGAGGAACATTTGCATATTTGCATTCATTATGAGGTTGGCATTGCAATCACAAGCCAACAAGGTGTAGACTCCTACCTGAACCTTCACCACCCCTACTGCTGCCATCTCCCCATCCCTGGACAACATAATATTGGTATAACCTGATCAAATCAAATGATATTAGTCACATGAACCGAATACAGCAGGTGTAGACCTTACAGTGAAATGCTTACTTACGAGCCCCTAACTAACAATGCAATTAAAAAAATACGGATAAGCATAAGAAATAAAAGTAACAAGTAATTGAAGAGCAGCAGTAAAATAACAATAGCAAGACTATATACAGGGGGTACTGGTTAGTTGAGGTAATATGTACATGTAGGTAGAGTTATTAAAGTGATTATGCATAGATGATAGCAACAGAGAGTAGCAGCGGTGTAAAAGAGGGGGAGAGGGGGGTGGCAATGCAAATAGTCTGGGTAGCCATTTGATTAGATGTTCAGGAGTCTTATGGCTTGGGGGTAGAAGCTGTTTAGAATGCCTCTTTATATGCTCCCTTCCAATGTCCACCCAGAACTACAGGGGAGTAGGGAGACAGAATGGATGGAGAGAGGGGAGGAAAGGGAGAAGGATAACTCGTCAACACAATGTTGTGTAATGTATAGAAAGCCAAGGGCAATTCCCTCTGTATACGTGTGTGTGTGTCTGCTTCAGTATGTGTATATGTGTGTGCACCATGCCACCCATTCTCCCGAGTGACGGAAACCTAGTTGTGATTTATGCGGCCTGAGAAATAAGTGCTGATTACTCAGTGGCAAGACATCGATCTGACAAAGCAAACCAAACAATAAAGAGGTGAGGAAGATGATGTGCCCAGTGGAGTGGAGAAATGGAGTGTACACTGTAAAACAATGACTCCAATCTCAGTGTATTTAAACTTCCGACTTCAACTGTATGTGCCCTTTGTTCACCATCGTGCTGACGATTATTGTTCCCATGTCCGTTGGTTTGTGTGAGTACCTGTGCTATTTTGTTTTGGCTTTCGTGCCCTTGTGGATTGCGCAGACGATTACGGGTCTCGTCCCATGTGATAATCATTGTGCGTTTGTGTATTTATTCGAGGTACTCCTCGCTCTTTTGTTTGGGTTTCAACCCTGTGTTTGTATACGTGTTTGTTTGGGCCGTCCCCCGTGCCTTTACATGGTACGCTGTAATTTGGGTATAATAAAAAATCCTATTACACATTCTTGCGCCTATCTCCCAATCCTTTATACCAACGTGACATCACCCCCAATCTAACGGCCAGTCGGAGTGAGCCAATCAGGACCTCGAGATGGCTCTTCGTTGCCTCGTCTCCGCCAACCCCACCACCTGGAGCCAGCAACTCATGTGTGTGGAATATTCCCGTAACACCCTTCCATGCTCGGCCACTGGTCTCTCGCCCTCCGAGTGTTCCTTTGGATATCAGTCCCCGCTCTTCCCTGAGCAAGAGGAAGAAGTCAGCATACCCTCTGCCCAGATGTTTGTCAGCCGCTGTCACTGTACCTGGAAGAGAGCCCGGGCTACTTCTGAAGACCACATCCAGTTATTGGCGATAGGCGGATCGCTACCGGACTCCTGCTCCCCGCTATTGGCTCGGGCAGAGGGTATGGCTTTCCACTCGGGACCCGCCCCTCTGGGTGGAGTCCCGTAAACTTTCCCCCCGTTTCATCGGCCCTTTCCCCATCTCTAAAATCCTTAGCCCCACTGCTGTTTGTCTTCTGTTGCCCCACACCCTCCGTATGCATTCCACTTTTCATGTGTCTAGGATTAAACGTCTGTCTCACAGCCCTTTGTCTCCAGTTTCCAGGATGACTCTTTGCCTGCCTTGATTTACCTTTTGCCTGCCCCTTGTACTATAATAAACTCTGAGACTCAACCTATCCGCCTCCTGTGTCTGCATCTGGGTCTTAACCTGAGCCGTGATAACTGTCTCTGTCATATTCACTGTCATATTCACTGGAAATGCATGCTGGAAAATATACAAATACGGCTTTACACCCTACAATGTTAAAACAACCCTCTCTGTGTTTAGTGTTTAAAACCTAAACGCCATGTGCTGAATAAACGTATTCATGTCTTTAAAAAAGTGTTACAGCTAATTAACATGTTCTGGAATTTACAATCTAAACACTTTGACGTGTTTTCATTGAAATTATAAATGCCTTAACGCGTTTACAAAGTGTTACAGAAAATCATTTAGTTTTAGATGTTAAACACTTGGTTTTACAGTGTACCAAATACAGCTAATAATCTGAACACATAATCATTCAGGTTTAGGGGGGGGAGGGGTTGAAGGTGGTGAGATGAGAGCTAGCCAAATTGGTGGGGTCTAAGGATGGACTGTGCCGGAGGTCATGTGCTGATGTAACATACTTCAGACTCAGAGCAGAACTAAAGAGACCAGAGGAGTATCCTACAAAGCAGGTTTGAGGAGTTAGCAAGGCAACTTTGGTCAACTCGGGATGATGTGGGTCTAGGGTGTCCGGGAGGATGCTGTTGATGTGAGCCATGACCAGCCTTTCAAAGCACTTCATGGCTACCGACATGAGTGCCACAGAGGCGGTAATCATTTAGGCAGGTTACCTTCACTTCCTTAGGCACAGGGACTATGGTGGTCTGCTTGAAACATTTCGGTATTACAGACACGGTTAGGAGAAGAGGTTGAAAATGTCAGTGAAGACACTTGACAGTTGGTCCGCGCTTGCTTTGAGTACACGTCCTGGTAAAGCGGCTTTGTGAATGTTGCCCTGTTCACATCAGCTACCGAGGCGTTATCACACAATAATCCAGAACAGCTGGTGCTCTCGTGCATGCTTCAGTGTTGCTTGCCTCGACACAAGCATAAAAGGTATTTAGCTCGTCTGGTGGTCTTGCGTCACTGGGCAGCTCACGTCTGGGTTTCCCTTTCTAGTCCGTAATAGTTTTCAAGCCCTGCCACATCCGACGAGCATCAGAGCCGGTGTAGTAGGATTCAATCTTAATCCTGTATTGACGCTTTGCTTGTTTGATGGTTCGTCTGAGGGCATAGCGAGATTTCTTTTAAGCGTTCGGATTAGTCTCCCGCTTCTTGAAAGCGGCAGCTCTAGCCTTTAGCTCGATGCGGATGTTGCCTGTAATCCGTGGCTTCTGGTTGGGATATGTACGTACAGTCACTGTGGGGACGACATCATCGATGTACTTATTGATGAAGCCGATGACTGAGGTGGTGTATTCCTCAATGCCATTGGATGAATCCCGGAACATATTCCAGTGTAGCATTCACATCATCTGACCACTTCCGTATTGGCGAGTCACTGGTACTTCCTGCTTTAGTTTTTGATTGTGAGCAGGAATCAGGAGGATAGAATTGTGGTCAGATTTGCCAAATGTAGGGCGGGGGAGAGCTTTGTATGCATCTCTGTGTGTGGAGTAAAGGTGGTCTAGGATTTTTTACCCTGGTTGCACATGTGACATGCTGGTAAAATTGATTTTGCCTGCATTAAAGTCCCTGGCCACTAGGAGCGTCGCTTCTGGGTGAGCATTTTTTTTCTTAGCTAATGGCCTTATAGAGTTGGTTGAGATTGGTCTTAGTGCCAGCTTTGCTTTGTGGTGGTAAATATATGGCTATGAATAATACAGATGTGAACTCTCTTGGTAGATAGTGTGGTCGACAGCGTATCATAAGGTACTCTACCTCAGGCGAGCAATACCTTGAGACTTCTTTAATATTAGACATTGCGCACCAGCTGTTATTGACAAATGACACACACCCCCACCCCTCGTCTTACCAGAGGTAGCGTCTCTGTTCTGCTGGTGCATGAAAAACGTTGTCCGTTTCTTCGTTCAGCCACGACTCGGTGAAACATAAGATGTTACAGTTGTCCCGTTGGTAGGATAATCTTAATAGTCATCAATTTTATTTTCTAATGATTGCACGTTAGCAAGGAGAATGTAAGGCAATGGGAGTTTACTCGCCCGCCTCGGATTCTCAGAAGGATCCCAAATCTGCATCCCCTTTTCAGACGTCTTTTCTTCATGCAAAAGGCGTGGATCTGGGCCTGTTCCAGTGAAAGTAGGATATCCTTCTCGTCTGGACTCGTTAAAGGAAAACGTTTCTTCCAGTCCGCGGTGAGTAATCGCTTTTCTGATGTCCAGAAGTTATTTTCGGTCATAAGAGACGGTAGCAGCAACATTATGTACACAATAAGTAAGAAAATAAGCTACACAAAACGCAAAAAAAGTTACAAAATTGCACAATTGGTTGGGAGAATGTAAAATGTCAGCCATGTTCTTTCTTTTCAAGGTCAATAAAGGATGTAAATGGAAACGAGTAGTGACAAAAAAGCCTGCTTGTAATTATTTTACCTCAGCAGAAAATGTATCACTGGAGACAATGTCAACTTTTACAGGGGAGGAACATTTGCATATTTGCATTCATTATGAGGTTGGCATTGCAATCACAAGCCAACAAGGTGTAGACTCCTACCTGAACCTTCACCACCCCTACTGCTGCCATCTCCCCATCCCTGGACAACATAATATTGGTATAACCTGATCAAATCAAATGATATTAGTCACATGAACCGAATACAGCAGGTGTAGACCTTACAGTGAAATGCTTACTTACGAGCCCCTAACTAACAATGCAATTAAAAAAATACGGATAAGCATAAGAAATAAAAGTAACAAGTAATTGAAGAGCAGCAGTAAAATAACAATAGCAAGACTATATACAGGGGGTACTGGTTAGTTGAGGTAATATGTACATGTAGGTAGAGTTATTAAAGTGATTATGCATAGATGATAGCAACAGAGAGTAGCAGCGGTGTAAAAGAGGGGGAGAGGGGGGTGGCAATGCAAATAGTCTGGGTAGCCATTTGATTAGATGTTCAGGAGTCTTATGGCTTGGGGGTAGAAGCTGTTTAGAATGCCTCTTTATATGCTCCTTCCAATGTCCACCCAGAACTACAGGGGAGTAGGGGAGACAGAATGGATGGAGAGAGGGGAGGAAAGGGAGAAGGATAACTCGTCAACACAATGTTGTGTAATGTATAGAAAGCCAAGGGCAATTCCCTCTGTATACATGTGTGTGTGTGTCTGCTTCAGTATGTGTATATGTGTGTGCACCATGCCACCCATTCTCCCGAGTGACGGAAACCTAGTTGTGATTTATGCGGCCTGAGAAATAAGTGCTGATTACTCAGTGGCAAGACATCGATCTGACAAAGCAAACCAAACAATAAAGAGGTGAGGAAGATGATGTGCCCAGTGGAGTGGAGAAATGGAGTGTACACTGTAAAACAATGACTCCAATCTCAGTGTATTTAAACTTCCGACTTCAACTGTATGTGCCCTTTGTTCACCATCGTGCTGGCGATTATTGTTCCCATGTCCGTTGGTTTGTGTGAGTACCTGTGCTATTTTGTTTTGGCTTCGTGCCCTTGTGGATTGCGCAGGCGATTCACGGGTCTCGTCCCATGTGATAATCATTGTGCGTTTGTGTATTTATTCGAGGTACTCCTCGCTCTTTTGTTTGGGTTTCAACCCTGTGTTTGTATACGTGTTTGTTTGGGCCGTCCCCGTGCCTTTACATGGTGCGCTGTAATTTGGGTATAATAAAAATCCTATTACACATTCTTGCGCCTATCTCCCAATCCTTTATACCAACGTGACATCACCCCCAATCTAACGGCCAGTCGGAGTGAGCCAATCAGGACCTCGAGATGGCTCTTCGTTGCCTCGTCTCCGCCAACCCCACCACCTGGAGCCAGCAACTCATGTGTGTGGAATATTCCCGTAACACCCTTCCATGCTCGGCCACTGGTCTCTCGCCCTCCGAGTGTTCCTTTGGATATCAGTCCCCGCTCTTCCCTGAGCAAGAGGAAGAAGTCAGCATACCCTCTGCCCAGATGTTTGTCAGCCGCTGTCACTGTACCTGGAAGAGAGCCCGGGCTACTTCTGAAGACCACATCCAGTTATTGGCGATAGGCGGATCGCTACCGGACTCCTGCTCCCCGCTATTGGCTCGGGCAGAGGGTATGGCTTTCCACTCGGGACCCGCCCCTCTGGGTGGAGTCCCGTAAACTTTCCCCCCGTTTCATCGGCCCTTTCCCCATCTCTAAAATCCTTAGCCCCACTGCTGTTTGTCTTCTGTTGCCCCACACCCTCCGTATGCATTCCACTTTTCATGTGTCTAGGATTAAACGTCTGTCTCACAGCCCTTTGTCTCCAGTTTCCAGGATGACTCTTTGCCTGCCTTGATTTACCTTTTGCCTGCCCCTTGTACTATAATAAACTCTGAGACTCAACCTATCCACCTCCTGTGTCTGCATCTGGGTCTTAACCTGAGCCGTGATAACTGTCTCTGTCATATTCACTGTCATATTCACTGGAAATGCATGCTGGAAAATATACAAATACGGCTTTACACCCTACAATGTTAAAACAACCCTCTCTGTGTTTAGTGTTTAAAACCTAAACGCCATGTGCTGAATAAACGTATTCATGTCTTTAAAAAGTGTTACAGCTAATTAACATGTTCTGGAATTTACAATCTAAACACTTTGACGTGTTTTCATTGAAATTATAAATGCCTTAACGCGTTTACAAAGTGTTACAGAAAATCATTTAGTTTTAGATGTTAAACACTTGGTTTTACAGTGTACCAAATACAGCTAATAATCTGAACACATAATCATTCAGGTTTAGGGGGGGGAGGGGTTGAAGGTGGTGAGATGAGAGCTAGCCAAATTGGTGGGGTCTAAGGATGGACTGTGCCGGAGGTCATGTGCTGATGTAACATACTTCAGACTCAGAGCAGAACTAAAGAGACCAGAGGAGTATCCTACAAAGCAGGTTTGAGGAGTTAGCAAGGCAACTTTGGTCAACTCGGGATGATGTGGGTCTAGGGTGTCCGGGAGGATGCTGTTGATGTGAGCCATGACCAGCCTTTCAAAGCACTTCATGGCTACCGACATGAGTGCCACAGGGCGGTAATCATTTAGGCAGGTTACCTTCACTTCCTTAGGCACAGGGACTATGGTGGTCTGCTTGAAACATTTCGGTATTACAGACACGGTTAGGGAGAGGTTGAAAATGTCAGTGAAGACACTTGACAGTTGGTCCGCGCTTGCTTTGAGTACACGTCCTGGTAAAGCGGCTTTGTGAATGTTGCCCTGTTCACATCAGCTACCGAGAGCGTTATCACACAATAATCCAGAACAGCTGGTGCTCTCGTGCATGCTTCAGTGTTGCTTGCCTCGACACAAGCATAAAAGGTATTTAGCTCGTCTGGTGGTCTTGCGTCACTGGGCAGCTCACGTCTGGGTTTCCCTTTCTAGTCCGTAATAGTTTTCAAGCCCTGCCACATCCGACGAGCATCAGAGCCGGTGTAGTAGGATTCAATCTTAATCCTGTATTGACGCTTTGCTTGTTTGATGGTTCGTCTGAGGGCATAGCGAGATTTCTTTTAAGCGTTCGGATTAGTCTCCCGCTTCTTGAAAGCGGCAGCTCTAGCCTTTAGCTCGATGCGGATGTTGCCTGTAATCCGTGGCTTCTGGTTGGGATATGTACGTACAGTCACTGTGGGGACGACATCATCGATGTACTTATTGATGAAGCCGATGACTGAGGTGGTGTATTCCTCAATGCCATTGGATGAATCCCGGAACATATTCCAGTGTAGCATTCACATCATCTGACCACTTCCGTATTGAGCGAGTCACTGGTACTTCCTGCTTTAGTTTTTGATTGTGAGCAGGAATCAGGAGGATAGAATTGTGGTCAGATTTGCCAAATGTAGGGCGGGGGAGAGCTTTGTATGCATCTCTGTGTGTGGAGTAAAGGTGGTCTAGGATTTTTTACCCTGGTTGCACATGTGACATGCTGGTAAAATTGATTTTGCCTGCATTAAAGTCCTGGCCACTAGGAGCGTCGCTTCTGGGTGAGCATTTTTTTTCTTAGCTAATGGCCTTATAGAGTTGGTTGAGATTGGTCTTAGTGCCAGCTTTGCTTTGTGGTGGTAAATATATGGCTATGAATAATACAGATGTGAACTCTCTTGGTAGATAGTGTGGTCGACAGCGTATCATAAGGTACTCTACCTCAGGCGAGCAATACCTTGAGACTTCTTTAATATTAGACATTGCGCACCAGCTGTTATTGACAAAATGACACACACCCCCACCCCTCGTCTTACCAGAGGTAGCGTCTCTGTTCTGCTGGTGCATGAAAAACGTTGTCCGTTTCTTCGTTCAGCCACGACTCGGTGAAACATAAGATGTTACAGTTGTCCCGTTGGTAGGATAATCTTAATAGTCATCAATTTTATTTTCTAATGATTGCACGTTAGCAAGGAGAATGTAAGGCAATGGGAGTTTACTCGCCCGCCTCCGGATTCTCAGAAGGATCCCAAATCTGCATCCCCTTTTCAGACGTCTTTTCTTCATGCAAAAGGCGTGGATCTGGGCCTGTTCCAGTGAAAGTAGGATATCCTTCTCGTCTGGACTCGTTAAAGGAAAACGTTTCTTCCAGTCCGCGGTGAGTAATCGCTTTTCTGATGTCCAGAAGTTATTTTCGGTCATAAGAGACGGTAGCAGCAACATTATGTACACAATAAGTAAGAAAATAAGCTACACAAAACGCAAAAAAAGTTACAAAATTGCACAATTGGTTGGGAGAATGTAAAATGTCAGCCATGTTCTTTCTTTTCAAGGTCAATAAAGGATGTAAATGGAAGCAGTAGTGACAAAAAGCCTGCTTGTAATTATTTTACCTCAGCAGAAAATGTATCACTGGAGACAATGTCAACTTTTACAGGGAGGAACATTTGCATATTTGCATTCATTATGAGGTTGGCATTGCAATCACAAGCCAACAAGGTGTAGACTCCTACCTGAACCTTCACCACCCCTACTGCTGCCATCTCCCCATCCCTGGACAACATAATATTGGTATAACCTGATCAAATCAAATGATATTAGTCACATGAACCGAATACAGCAGGTGTAGACCTTACAGTGAAATGCTTACTTACGAGCCCCTAACTAACAATGCAATTAAAAAAATACGGATAAGCATAAGAAATAAAAGTAACAAGTAATTGAAGAGCAGCAGTAAAATAACAATAGCAAGACTATATACAGGGGGTACTGGTTAGTTGAGGTAATATGTACATGTAGGTAGAGTTATTAAAGTGATTATGCATAGATGATAGCAACAGAGAGTAGCAGCGGTGTAAAAGAGGGGGAGAGGGGGGTGGCAATGCAAATAGTCTGGGTAGCCATTTGATTAGATGTTCAGGAGTCTTATGGCTTGGGGGTAGAAGCTGTTTAGAATGCCTCTTTATATGCTCCCTTCCAATGTCCACCCAGAACTACAGGGGGAGTAGGGGAGACAGAATGGATGGAGAGAGGGGAGGAAAGGGAGAAGGATAACTCGTCAACACAATGTTGTGTAATGTATAGAAAGCCAAGGGCAATTCCCTCTGTATACATGTGTGTGTGTGTCTGCTTCAGTATGTGTATATGTGTGTGCACCATGCCACCCATTCTCCCGAGTGACGGAAACCTAGTTGTGATTTATGCGGCCTGAGAAATAAGTGCTGATTACTCAGTGGCAAGACATCGATCTGACAAAGCAAACCAAACAATAAAGAGGTGAGGAAGATGATGTGCCCAGTGGAGTGGAGAAATGGAGTGTACACTGTAAAACAATGACTCCAATCTCAGTGTATTTAAACTTCCGACTTCAACTGTATGTGCCCTTTGTTCACCATCGTGCTGACGATTATTGTTCCCATGTCCGTTGGTTTGTGTGAGTACCTGTGCTATTTTGTTTTGGCTTTCGTGCCCTTGTGGATTGCGCAGACGATTACGGGTCTCGTCCCATGTGATAATCATTGTGCGTTTGTGTATTTATTCGAGGTACTCCTCGCTCTTTTGTTTGGGTTTCAACCCTGTGTTTGTATACGTGTTTGTTTGGGCTTCGTCCCCCGTGCCTTTACATGGTACGCTGTAATTTGGGTATAATAAAAAATCCTATTACACATTCTTGCGCCTATCTCCCAATCCTTTATACCAACGTGACATCACCCCCAATCTAACGGCCAGTCGGAGTGAGCCAATCAGGACCTCGAGATGGCTCTTCGTTGCCTCGTCTCCGCCAACCCCACCACCTGGAGCCAGCAACTCATGTGTGTGGAATATTCCCGTAACACCCTTCCATGCTCGGCCACTGGTCTCTCGCCCTCAGTGTTCCTTTGGATATCAGTCCCCGCTCTTCCCTGAGCAAGAGGAAGAAGTCAGCATACCCTCTGCCCAGATGTTTGTCAGCCGCTGTCACTGTACCTGGAAGAGAGCCCGGGCTACTTCTGAAGACCACATCCAGTTATTGGCGATAGGCGGATCGCTACCGGACTCCTGCTCCCCGCTATTGGCTCGGGCAGAGGGTATGGCTTTCCACTCGGGACCCGCCCCTCTGGGTGGAGTCCCGTAAACTTTCCCCCCGTTTCATCGGCCCTTTCCCCATCTCTAAAATCCTTAGCCCCACTGCTGTTTGTCTTCTGTTGCCCCACACCCTCCGTATGCATTCCACTTTTCATGTGTCTAGGATTAAACGTCTGTCTCACAGCCCTTTGTCTCCAGTTTCCAGGATGACTCTTTGCCTGCCTTGATTTACCTTTTGCCTGCCCCTTGTACTATAATAAACTCTGAGACTCAACCTATCCACCTCCTGTGTCTGCATCTGGGTCTTAACCTGAGCCGTGATAACTGTCTCTGTCATATTCACTGTCATATTCACTGGAAATGCATGCTGGAAAATATACAAATACGGCTTTACACCCTACAATGTTAAAACAACCCTCTCTGTGTTTAGTGTTTAAAACCTAAACGCCATGTGCTGAATAAACGTATTCATGTCTTTAAAAAGTGTTACAGCTAATTAACATGTTCTGGAATTTACAATCTAAACACTTTGACGTGTTTTCATTGAAATTATAAATGCCTTAACACGCGTTTACAAAGTGTTACAGAAAATCATTTAGTTTTAGATGTTAAACACTTGGTTTTACAGTGTACCAAATACAGCTAATAATCTGAACACATAATCATTCAGGTTTAGGGGGGAGGGGTTGAAGGTGGTGAGATGAGAGCTAGCCAAATTGGTGGGGTCTAAGGATGGACTGTGCCGGAGGTCATGTGCTGATGTAACATACTTCAGACTCAGAGCAGAACTAAAGAGACCAGAGGAGTATCCTACAAAGCAGGTTTGAGGAGTTAGCAAGGCAACTTTGGTCAACTCTGAGTTCAACTCGGGATAACCAGTCATATGAAAGTGCCTCGCCTTTTAGCCATGTACATTTCTATGGCAAGGAATCCTTCAGAAATAACCTGCTTCAGGGCAGGCTAACTCATAGCTAACTCCACCCTGAGTGGAATGACTGAGCCACGAGTTGCAAATATTTGCGTCATCATCCCCTTAATTTGAAGAAGGCGACTGATTTAAATATGTTATTAATCAAATGTTATTTTTGTATTAAAATATATCATATTACACATTTAGCAATGACATAATGCATTTTAAACTTCACGCAATGTA
The DNA here is from genome assembly GCA_030435695.1 of Brachymystax lenok tsinlingensis. Lineage (NCBI taxonomy): Eukaryota > Metazoa > Chordata > Actinopteri > Salmoniformes > Salmonidae > Brachymystax > Brachymystax lenok. The sequence continues at coordinate 40,126,945 of CM059804.1, read as the reverse complement.
ACACTTTTGTATGACTTAATAAAGTCCGAATCAAGGTGCATTGATAAGCACACCAAAGCACACCAAATACTGCATTAACGATAAGTAATACAATTAAGACAGATCTTCTAAAAGCCTATTTCACAACGAAGCCTGCTGAATTTGCAAGATAACCTTTCTTTCATGTTGATTTCGGTACAAATTAATATGTGGCACTGACTCGCCCATGGATTGTCTCAATATAGAGTTCGGCTTTCGACTAGCCATGTGCAACATGCACGCACAGTTACAAGCCTGCGAGAGTTTAGCAGCAGGCGGACAGGCTGGAATGTGAAGCTAACTGAAGCTGAAGCTGAAGAGTAGATCTAGCTTGATTCGTAGGATGCCCCTCAGAGCCTATACATACCTGAGAACCATTTGTTCTATACTGGACAAATAATATTTGTGTGACTCTTGATTTGATGTTGATGAGAGTATTGTGCATGACACTGTTTTTTATTCTGCCAAATGATTATCGTTACAAAACATCTATTAGCATCTGTTGAAATGACAGAACTTCAAACTTACAAGAAATGCAGACACTGGTTTGTCAGATGATAGGAAGAAATGCAGGAATGCATCCATTGATCCATATCACTTCAGAATTAACTTTCTGTCAGAAATTAGCCAGAAGTTTGTTTACATAATTACATTGGCAATTTAGTTACAAAATTACTTTCACAATGCATTACAAAGATCATTATGAATACTAATCAAAAGCAGCATTAAAAGGCATTTCCCAGAAGTCATCCAACAGCCAGGGCTAAGAATACAGATCGGCCAACTCACACCATTTCTCCTGCAGCCATGAAAATAATAATCATCATCATATTTACAATCTTATTTCTTATCTCGTGGATGGATCCGTTCCCTGCTTCTCAATGCAGTGAAGTTTTAATTAGACACACACACACTGGGGCGGGGGAAGGGCTGTCGTTAATAACGCGGCATAAAAGCAATGCCAGACAGCCTCTGACACTTTTAGTAGTTGGGGAAACAAGATGTAATCTGCATTTGGTGCCAGGAGCTAGCCTGTACTGTGAGGAGAGGGAGTGTGGCTCTGTAACTCAGAACAGAGTAGTGAAAGTACATCACTGATGGAGACATTATCTGTGATTTATACACAGGCAAGACAAAAGGTTGGGAGAGCATATAGACCATAGGAGAGAAAGAAAGAGATGGTCTGCTACGGCGGCCGCTAATCCCCGATACACACATTCTCTGATTTCTCTTCCCCATCCCTGGGAATTAAAGGGATAGTTCACCCAAATTACAAAGTGCCTGATATAGAGTTGAGATAAGCCCAGTTTTATGGGAATATTTAAGATGAATAAAGTTAAAATTCAGTTAAGAATGTTTAAACTAAATGTTTCAGCATGTTATATATTTTCCCTTTCTGTAATACACAATGCAATGTTCTGTTTGTGACATGGGTTGAGGGTCACTACACTTGATTTTTTTATGTTATGGATTATTGCAATATCTGTTTAGTGATTGATGCCAGACAGGGGGTCCAAGTACATGGACTGAGGACACACTAATTATTCAATGTTGTGTTTTATTGATGACATTCTATGAACACTGTGTGATTCTGTAGCAGATGACAAAGTCACTGTCTTTTTGTTTTGAGTTTCTAGAAGCCTCTCGACTGGTGTTGTTTGATTAGTATACAACAGGACATTTTCTCTGCTTCTGTACCATAGGTGTCTCCCTGTTGCAACTTTATCTGCACTGCTCTCCTTTTTGTTCACCCCTAAATTCCTATTATACACAGTCAACTTAAACAGTTAATTGATGCCAATAGGAGACTTCTGAGATATTCAAACAGAACACGAGTTAAAATACCAGACCAAATTAGTTATATTAACGCTTGCCTTGAAAGTCGTCAAAGAGTGATTGTGGTCCACATAATCTACAGTAGGTGAACAATTTTTTTAAAGGGCGCTGGATCCCAGTACTCTTGAAATCAGTGTTGACCGATAGGGGTCAATCATGAAGGTGGACAGATACTCCAAATACCGTCATTGCTCTATTTCATCTTCCTCAGATTTGTATCACACTGCATTCAATATAGTCAACAAATAAATCAACTCTATACTGCAATGTTATTGAATGTCTTAAAATGTGGGTATTCTTCAAATTGTCAGCTTGTTTGTGTGTTTTTGTTTAATCTTAACCAAGAATTCAAATTTTCTGAGCACAGAATGGCCACATTAACCAGGCATGGGATTCTGGGAAGAATTACAGCTGGTAGGATCAACAACAGATTTCCCAGGACAAATACTAGCTCCTGAGAAAATAACAAAGAAGAGTAGCTCTCCTCCAAACAATCAGGAAATAGCAAAGAGTAACCTAATAGTTTTACAGAAGCATAAAACAGAATAATAAAATATGAGCAGGGGTGAGATTACCTAAAGTTTCATAGCTAATGTCTGTCTGATTCAATGTCTGTAGCATAGCGTATTGGACTGATTAGTTTCATTCGCTAAATCCTTAATACATATATATATTTTTTCTATGCCAGTGGCTAACCACTCCCCTTCAGCATTTAGTATTTTATTGAGATAGTAGGAACTTCAAGGGGGAACATCATTTTACTCCACATGTGCTTTATTCCCTTTGGGTGAGAACTATTTGCATACACTGAGTCAAACAACTTGTGATATCTAATTTCTGATGGCCTTTTCCTTTTAGCATGTGAACAGTATGGGTGCTCAGAGCCACTGTTCTGGCCTTTTGGTCGTCTAGTCATGAGATGCCGTTTTGTACCATCCTTAGTGGAACGACGGGCAACAGCTGTAGGCTGACAGGGAATCATATGGCCTGGTCGTCTGGCAGCCTTTCGGAGTGCTGCTACTCTGTTGGCCGCTGGGCTAACGTGAGACTTCCCAAAGCAATGGATGGCTGACAGAAGCCTTGATGGATTGCCTTTAATTGCTTCACCATTGTCACCAGTGCCTCACTAAAGTTGTCGTCGATACTCAGCCTGTTGAGGTCATCCAGCATTCCAGCAACCAGGTCAGTTGGTGATAATTCAGAGGATATGTCTGTAAAATAAACCAACATTTTTTTTGTGCAATGTAAAGGTCTAGTAATTCATCCCATTGTTAGGGGACAGACTGAAATTACAAAAAATGTGTCACTGTCAAAATAATGTCAGTGCTGAATGTGAACTGCTTAGAAGTACAATTCACTTACCCTTGTCATTGTCACTGGTTACAGGCTGATGGTCAGGAGCACACTCTGTGTGTTCCTCCAAGCAGGTGGCCATGTCTGCAAGTGAACATAGAAACTACTAAGATACGACTAGTAAGGTACAATGCACAATGAAGGTTGTATATTTGGATTGTTCAACTGCAAGCAAAATGTGTGACAACACCATATACCATTATTTGAAAACAACAGTGGAAAACAATATCCCAAACAGAATACAAGTGCCAGTCTACTTACTTTTCCTGTAATCATTCATGAAGTGCAGATGTACTGAACATTGATGTTTAAGCTTCATACTGGGTGTCAGTAGTCTTTGTTTAAGGTTTCAGGCTTATTTCTTCCAAAACAAGTACGAATAATGAGTTTTACTACAGGGACACAGACTTGGAAATTTGTGTATGAAGAGGACACGCTGAAGAGGACACGCACCTGCTAATATCGTTTTCCTATTGAACATACTTCTTTACGTAAGAAATATTATAGTTTGATTACATTTTAGGGTATCTGAGGATTAAATAGAAATGTATTTTGACTTGAAACAAAGTTTAAGGGTAGATTTTCGGATTCCTATCTTGGCATGTTGAACGAGTGGATTACTCAAATCGATGACGCCAACTAAACAGACTTTTTGGGATGTAAAGAAGGATTTTATCTAACAAAATGACATTACATGTTATAGCTGGGACCCTTTGGATGACAAATCAGAAGAAGATTTTCAAAAAGAAAGTCAATATTTAATCGCTATATGTGAATTTCTGAAACCTGTGCCAGTGGAAAAATATTTTGATGTGGGGCTCCGTCCTCAAACAATCGCATGGCATGCTTTCGCTGTAAATCAAATCAAAGTTTATTTGTCACGTGCGCCGAATACAACAGGTGTAGACCTTACAGTGAAATGCTTACTTACAGGCTCTAACCAATAGTGCAAAAAAGGTATTAGGTGAACAATAGATAAGTAAAGAAATAAAACAACAATAAAAAGACAGGCTATATACAGTAGCAAGGCTATTTACAGTAGCGAGGCTATATACAGTAAAGAGGCTAGATACAGACACCAGTTAGTCAGGCTGATTGAGGTAGTATTTACATGTAGCTATGGTTAAAGTGACTATGCATATATTATGAACAGAGAGCAGCAGTAGCGTAAAAGAGGGGTTGGCGGGTTGTTGGTGGCGAGACACAATGCAGATAGATAGCCCGGTTAGCCAATGTGCGGGATCACTGGTTGGTCGGCCCAATTGAGGTAGTATGTTCTTGAATGTATAGTTAAAGTGACTATGCACATATGATAAACAGAGAGTAGCAGCAGCGTAAAAGAGGGGTTGGGGGGAACACAATGCAAATAGTCCGGGTAGCCATTTGATTACCTGTTCAGGAGTCTTATGGCTTGGGGGTAAAAACTGTTGAGAAGCCTTTTTGTCCTAGACTTGGCACTCTGGTACCGCTTGCCATGCGGTAGTAGAGAGAACAGTCTATGACTGGGGTGGCTGGGGTCTTTTACAATTTTTAGGGCCTTCCTCTGACACCGCCTGGTGTAGAGGTCCTGGATGGCAGGCAGATTAGCCCCAGTGATGTACTGGGCCGTACGCACTACCGTCTGTAGTGCCTTGCGGTCAGAGGCCGAGCAATTGCCGCACCAGGCAGTGATGCAATAGGTCAGGATGCTCTCGATGTTGCAGCTGTAGATCCTTTTGAGGATCTCAGGACCCATGCCAAATCTTTTTAGTTTCCTGAGGGGGCCTACAGCCCACTGTAAATCAGACAGTGCAGTTAGATTAACACGAATTTAAGTGATATAAGACACTTGTATGTACAGTTGAAGTCGGAAGTTTACATACACTTAGGTTGGAGTCATTAACCACTTAGGGAGCTACTTAGGGAGCAGTGAGCATTTTCCTTTGGGCACGCCAGACTCTAAAAACCGTCACCTCGGGAGCTGCTCCCTAAGAAGTTAAAACTAATTTTTCAACAACTCTATGAATTTCTTGTTAACAAACTATAATTCTGGCAAGTCGGTTAGGACACCTACTTCATGCATGACACAAGTACTTTTTTCTAACAATTGTTTACAGATAGATTATTTTGCTTATAATTCACTGTATCACAATTCCAGTGGGTCAGAAGTTTACATACACTAAGTTGACTGTGCCTTTTAACAGCTTGGAAAATTCCAGAAAATGATGTCATGGCTTCATTTGAGTCAATTGGAGGTGTACCTGTGGATGTATTTCAAGGTCTACCTTCAAACTCAGTGCCTCTTTGCTTGACATCATGGGAAAATCAAAAGAAATCAGCCAAGACCTCAGAAAAAAAATTGTAGACCTCCACAAGTCTGGTTCATCCTTGGGAGTAATTTCCAAGTGCCTGAAGGTACCACGTTCATCTGTACAAACAATAGTACGCAAGTATAAACACCATGGGACCACACAGCCATCATACTGCTCAGGAAGGAGATGCAATCTGTCTCCTAGAGATGAACGTACTTTGGTGCGAAAAGTGCAAATCAACCTTGTGAAAGTGCTGGAGGAAACAGGTACAAAATAATCTTTATCCACAGTAATATGAGTCCTAGATCAAAATAACCTGAAAGGCAGCTCAGCAAGGAAGAAGCCACTGCTCCAAAATCGCCAGCAAAAGAAATAAATAGAACTGTTTGGCCATAATGACCATTGTTATGTTTGAAAGAAAAAGGGGGAGGCTTGCAAGCCAAAGAACACCATCCCAACCGTGAAGGACAGGGGTAGCAGCATCATGTTGTGGGGGTGCTATTCTGCAGGGGGGATTGGTGCACTTTACAAAATGTATGGCATCATGAGGAAGGGAAATGATGTGGATATATTGAAGCAATATCTCAAGCCATCAGTCAGGAAGTTAAAGTTTGGTCGCAAATGGGTCTTCCAAATGGACAATGACCCCAAGCATACTTCCAAAGTTGTGGCAAAATGGCTTAAGGACAACAAAGTCAAGGTATTGGAGTGGCCATCACAAAGCCCTGACCTCAATCCTATAGAATAGCTGTGGGCAGAACTGAAAAAGTGTGTGTGAGCAAGGAGGCCTACAAACCTGACTCAGTTACACCAGCTCTGTCAGGAGGAATGGGCCAATATTCACCCAACTTATTGTGGGAAGCTTGTGGAAGGCTACCTGAAAAGTTTGACCCAAGTTAAACAATTTAAAGGAAATGCTACCAAATACTAATTGAGTGTATGTAAACTTCTGATCTACTGGGAATGTGATGAAAGAAATAAAAGCTGAAATAAATCATTCTCTCTACTATTAATCTGATATTTCCCATTCTTAAAATAAAGTGGTCAGCCTAACTATGTTTAAATGTCAGGAATTGTGAAAAACAGAGTTTAAATGTATTTGGCTAAGGTGTATGTAAACTTTCGACTTCAACTGTACCTAAATGTTTAATATCCATAATTTGTATGATTATTTATTTAAATTACGCGCCCTCCAGTTACACCGGAAGTTGTCCCGCTAGCGGGACGCCTAGCCTTATTAACTGACTTGCCTAGTAAAATGAAAAAAATATGACAATATATTTTTGTGGTTGTAGTAAGTCTGTAGAACAGTGTAAGTACTTGTTGAGTACAGGCATGTTACCTGTATCTGACTTACCTCTTGGCTAATTTTGCTGACTTTCATCCCTCAGGGGATGCAGGAACTCCAGGGAAATGTTAGCTATAAAAGCTATTCAAAGTACATAAAATGAACACTGATGCATGTGTTTATGTACATTAATTTCATGTTGGGTTTTATAATGTTTTGTTTGCACTGTATTACCTCCTGATGTTATTTTAAAGAGCTCAGCCCACGTCTCCGGTGTTGTGGGAAAGAAGTTGCTTGAGAAGCATCCAAAGTTTTGCACCACTGCAGCCTGGTGCTTACATGGTGCTCCTGTATGTGTCGAAGGGTAGCGAAACAGTTAAACCCAAGAGCAGACTTGGATGAGGAGACTGGGATGAGGTAACCAAGGTAATTATAGAAACACAGGGGGAAGATGGGGTGCAGGCCAGGGGAAGCTCGGGCGGGTTGCAGGAAGCCAGGTGCGGAAGCTGAGGCTGGAGCGAGGGGAGTTGGGACTGGGTAAGCAGGTCCGGAGAGGAATAAGGTCTGTGATAGTAAGATTATTTTATTTACCTGGCAGATGTCTGACCGTTGAAGCAAGTAATCTAGACTTATGGAAAGCCTCCCAACGTCCAAGTGCCACGTCTGTCACCTTGACTTCATAGTAAGTCTCCATGCGGGATGTGAGGAGATCAAAAAGCCCAAGGTTGAATGCTTTGGTCCGCTGGAGGATTTTGTCTTTCAGGACTCTCATAGCAGGAATTTGCTGTACTTGCCATTGTTCAATGAACACACATAAAACAACTGACATGTATTGCCTCACTGTTAACATTTGTGCGGGTAAAACTATTCGCTTCTGTGAACACCAGTATTGAGGAGTTTAACTTTTGTTACATCATGTGAGGAGGACAATTAAGGTCTTGTTCTTGTTATTCTACACTGAACACTGACCTAACTTTACTCTACACTGACGTGACTGCAACTGGGTTGACAAGAGTCAGATGATGGAGTTGTTTCACCTTGTCCATATCCTTAGCATAAAGCATGTCCTTGACAATGCTAAAGGCCTGCCTGTCCTTCATCTCAATGCCATGTGCTTTGCTCCATAGCCACCTCCAGACTGCTTGGAGCAGGGGAACAACATAGGAGGAGGGTTGTCTCCGGGAAGGCCTAATGCTCCTCTCTCTGCCTTGCTGTCGTCGGATAAAAAAAGACGAGGCCCTGCCTGACCTCTCCCAGCAAATGCATCTGCTGCCAATAAAAATATTCCACAGAAATTGATTTTTTTTTAAATAGAAAATTGGCTCTGTAGTCTCCCAAGATTTGCAATCTTACACTGTATATGATATGAAAATACACTGTTATAACCACTTTCCTAAACACAGATAATATAAACTCAGCAAAAAAAGAAACATCTTCTCACTTTCAACTGCATTTATTTTCAGCAAACTTTACATGTGTAAATATTTCAATGAACATAACAAGATTCAGCAACTGAGACATATACTGAACAAGTTCCACAGACATGTGACTAACAGAAATGTAATAATGTGTCCCTGAACAAAGGGGGTCAAAATCAAAAGTAACAGTCAGTATCTGGTGTGGCCACCAGCTGCATTAGGTACTGCAGTGCATCTCCTCCTCATGGACTGCACCAGATTTTCCAGTTCTTGCTGTGAGATTTTACCCCACTCTTCCACCAAGGCACCTGCAAGTTCCCGGACATTTCTGGGGTGAATGGACCTAGCCCTCACCCTCTGATCCAACAGGTCCCAGACGTGCTCAATGGGATTGAGATCCGGGCTTCCTCGCTGGCCATGGCAAAACACTGACATGCCTGTCTTGCAGGAAATCACGAACAGAACGAGCAGTATGGTTTGTGGCATTGTCATGCTGGAGGGTAATGTCAGGATGAGCCTGCAGGAAGGGTAACACATGAGGGAGGAAGATGTCTTCCCTGTAACGCACAGCGTTGAGATTGCCTGCAATGACAACAAGCTCAGTCCGATGATGCTGTGACACACCGCCCCGGACCATGATGGACCCTCCACCTCCAAATTGATCTGCTCCAGAGTACAGGCCTCGGTGTAACTAACGCTCATTCCTTCGACGATAAACGCAAATCTTACCATCGCCCCTGATGGGATTGTGCGTTCCTGGTGTAACTCGGGCAGTTGTTGTTGCCATCCTGTACCTGTCCCATCTGGTTTGCGCTTAGTGGGACTATCATTTGTTTTTCAACAGGACAATGACCCAAAACACACCTCCAGGCTGTGTAAGGGCTATTTGACCAAGAAGGAGAGTGATGGTCCTGCATCAGATGACCTGGCCTCCACAATCACCCGACCTCAACCCAACTGAGATGGTTTGGGATGAGTTGGACCGCAGAGTGAAGGAAAAGTAGTCAACAAGTGCTCAGCCTATGTGGGAACTCCTTCAAGACTGTTGGAAAAGCATTCATCATGAAGCTGGTTGAGAGAATGCGAAGAGTGTGCAAAGCTGTCATCAAGGCAAAGGGTGGCTACTTAAATATATTTTGGTTGGTTTAACACTTTTTTTGTGTTAATTCATAGTGTTGATGTCTTCACTATTATTCTACAATGTAGAAAATAGTAAAAATAAAGAAAAACCCTTGAATGAGTAGGTGTGTCCCAACTTTTGACTGGCACTATATATCTAGCGATGAATCCACTGATATGAACATTGCTAAAAGACATCCAAAAACTCTATAGAACAAGGACAACTACGTATATCTACACGCACACAAACATATTGTGCAAGCAAGATAACATAGAGGCTTTGCGAAATTCCATAAAGCAGGACTTCATTAATCTCATTCACCCAGTCAATACGGGTGATGGGGTCATCGGGGTATAGTTCGGCGCGCGAAGCCCAGACCTCCCTTCGTCGTGGCCAATTATGTGTGAAAAATATCTCACTGACCTAGAAATGCCTTATACACGATCAAAACAAAACCATAGTCACCCAGGGTGAAATTTCTTACTTACAATTAGTTAGCTACCACACGACTCTTTGCAAGCGAACATAATGCTACCTCCAAAACTGAAGGTACCTCGCTCCAATAACGTTTACATTTTGACTTTCGTGACTTTCTCAACTTTCTAAGTGTACTACAAAAACATTCAGAAATACATAATCTAGGCTCTGTTTTGTACTATAGCTCAGCAAATATTCTGATGTACACAGGCAAACAAACAGCCACATTAACGAGTCTTTCTGTGAGCTTAGAGCAGTCATAGTCACACTGGGGGGAATTCAGACCCCAGATTCACACAAATGGAACCTAATTCCTTTTTCACACACTTTCCTTTCTGCATGCCTTCTGCCAGCCAGGTACATGTTTAGGTTGGAGATCACTCTGTGTGGTAGAGGTGTCTACAAATTCTGACCTTGGCTTAATTCACTCATAATTCTACCACCTTTACGCGTGAGGAAACCATGAATATGGTTGAGTAGACCTGTCGGTTCAAAGAGCGAAAACATACTTACATACTTACATTTTTCCCAGTAGAAATAACACCATTCTCCTTGCACTGTAATTGATAAGTTTATAAGAGTTATTGATAAAAGCTAGGCAAATTAGTAATGCATTTATAGAATGGGATAGTAAATGCAAATAACAATTCACTCCACAAAATACCTCTGTATCAAGATCGGAAAAGTATTGATACATGGCTACCAGTGGCCAACGATTGACTATCCAATGCTTAGGCTGTGAAATGTTCACTTACCAGAGGGACAAACAGGAAGACCAAGCACACCCGGTACAGGGGTATGCCTATAAAAAGTGCCTTTGGTGCCATCGGATAAAGGACTTTATCAAGTGACTACAGAGGGACGTTTGCTGGCTGTCCGAGCTGTTACTAAGTTCTCCAATGTCAACCTGTTTTACTCCTCAGAGCAGTTGGCATGTTTGACTCCGCTCCACCACAGAAACTGGGCCGGCGTCTTTAGGCGAAAGGGCCTGAGGAAAACGTGACTTGTGTGGACCCTTCCTGCCTTGGAGGATCTGCTCCACTTGACAAACAGGGGACTGTCCGGACCCCAGGAAGCCACTCCCAGGAGCAATGCCATCTTGGCTCTGTTTTGTACTATAGCTCAGCAAATATTCTGATGCACTCATACAACCGGGCGATAACATCAATCCCTCAACCCATGCTCACCTATTCGGTTCGCCTTCAGCTGGAAGCCAGACCATGCTCTCTGAACCCAACAGGGGACCACCACACCATCAGACTTCCTCGACATCGGACCTCTGAGCCAACGGAGGACCTCGTCGCTCCCCGCGACAGCCCTCCTCTCAGAGGCAGCGGGTCTCCGATGTTGCTTCGACCCAGGCTACACATCTCGGAACTGAATTTTTATATCATAGTATTTGTATTTATTATGGATCCCAATTAGCTGCTGCCAAGGTAGCAGCTACTCTTCCTGGGGTCCGTCAAAATAAAGGCAGTTATACAATTTTAAAAACATTACAATACATTCATTACAGGATTCACAACACACTAAGTGTGTGCCCGCAGGCCCACGCTGTATGTATAGTGCGTATGTTATCATATGTGTGTATGCATGTGTCTGTGCCTATGTTTGTGTTACTTCACAGTCCCCGCTGTTCCATAAGGTGTATTTTTACTACATGGAATAGAGTTCCATGTAGTCATGGCTCTATGTAGTACTTTGCGCTTCCCATAGTCTGTTCTGAACTTGGGGACTGTGAAGAGACCTCTGGTGGCATGTCTTGTGGGGTATACATGAGTTGTCTGAGCTGTGTGCTAGTATTTTAAACAGACAGCTCGGTACCTTCAGCTTAAGACATGTTTCTATTGAGAATGCCAGAACCCTGTACTTTTCTGGAGTGAACATTTGTGATATTTTAGTGATGCTTCCGACAAGCCAGAAGCAGTTACCTGAGGCTGACTCTGGTGATCCATGTGGGAGCGAATGTCATCAAACAGGGTAGCTCCAAGTGCCTGAAACATGACTTCATGGACCTCAAAGTATGCAAATAAGCGGCTACTTAGCTCTGGTCTACCCTCAATAAGCCATGGGTCTAACTGCTGCAGTATAGAGGGCTGCATCAGCGGGCCCCCGACAAAGATCATTGCGGCGCAGTCTGCAATTTTCATCCTGAGGGGGGCAGCGAGTGGTCATACAGACAATTTATTGTACTTTTTCATCCTACAGATTATTTGGAAACGGTCTTTCTGTTTTCTATGCGTTAGCCTACCTATTGTATTAAAAGCAACTCTGTACTATTATTCCCACACTCTCTGGATTCGCTACTTCAAGTTCAGTAGCCTACCTCTCCTCTTCTAAACTCAGAAAAAAAAAGAAACATCCCTTTTTCAGGACCTTGTCTTTCAAAGATAATTCGTAAAAATCCAAATAACTTCACAGATCTTCATTGTAAAGTGTTTAACTTGTTAGGGAGTGGCAGCTGAGGGGTCGGTTTTGGAGAGCCTGGCGTGCCCAAAGTAAAATGCCTCCCATTCAGGCCCAGAAAATAGGATATGAAGATATTTGGTACCATTGGATAGGAAACACTCTGAACTTTCCAAAACTGTTAACCATTTGTCTGTGAGTAAAACGGAACGCATATAGCAGGCGAAACCCCGAGGAATTTCTGTCCTGGAAAAAGTAATTTTGACACATTGCTCATTTGGGAACCCCTCCCTCATGAAAATGACCATATAAGGGCATATGAATGCAGTACCCATCGCTTCCTTTAGATGTCAACAGTCTGGAGACAGTGTAAGTTTTCATTTTGGATGAATTAGACCAGAGAATAAGAGCAAACCAGGAAGTCACTCATTTATGTAAACAGTACCCAGCGCGCGCGCCCGAGAAGGCACGCTGTGTCTTTTTTACCGTCTTTATCGATCAGTTTATATTCCGGTTGATTTATAATAGTAAATATACGTAAAAGTGTTCCTAAGGATACATTTAAAACTATGTTTGATTGTTCTTGGACAAGTTTATAGGTATAAGATGAACGAGTTCGCGTCACGTTTCAATGGACTAGTGGAGGCTGTCGTTTCTGATTATAACGCGCGAAACAAATGGAGGATTTATGGATAAAATACATTACATTTTCTAACAAAAGAACCATGGATTGTCTTCGTTGGACACTTAGGATGACCTCAGCAGAAGTTCTTCAACAGGTAATTGATTTGTTTTCGCTGTGAAATGTGTTATGTGTGTGCCATGATGGCTAATCGATTCATGGCTATGGGAAAAATATATGAGGTGCTACCCTCGCCGTAAAGCCTTTTTGAAATCTGACAACGCTGTGATATTGCCAAGAAACAGAGCTTTTGATGAGTATGGAACACTTGTATATTGGTGGATGTTTAATAATTCAACTTTGGGATTTTGAATTTGGCGCCTTACATTTCACCTGGTAGTGTCGGGAGCAGCCCGCTAGTTAAACACTGTTTCCCATGCTTGTTCAATGAACCATAAACAATTAATGAACATGCACCTGTGGAACGGTCGTTAAGACACAAACAGCTTACAGACGGTACGCAATTAAGGTCACAGTTATGAAAACTTAGGACACTAAAGAGGCCTTTCTACTGACTCTGAAAAACACCAAAAGAAAGATGCCCAGGGTCCCTGCTCATCTGCGTGAACGTGCCTTAGGCATGCTGCTAGGAGGCAAGAGGACTGCAGATGTGGCCAGGGCAATAAATTGCAATGTCCATACTTTGAGACGCCTAAGACAGGAACTTACAGGTGCCTTGGTGGAAGAGTGGGGTAACATCTCACTGAAAGAACTGGCAAATCTGATGCAGTCCATGAGGAGGAGATGCACTGCAGTACTTAATGCAGCTGGTGGCCACACCAGATACTGACTGTTACTTTTGATTTGGACCCCCCCTTTGTTCAGGGACACAATATTCAATTTCTGTTAGTCACATGTACTTGGAACTTGTTCAGTTTATGTCTCAGTTGTTGAATCTTGTTATGTTCATACAAATATTTACACATGTTAAGTTTGCTGAAAATAAACGCAGTTGACAGTGAGAGGACATTTTTTTTTTCTTCTGATTTTAGTTGGGCATACGCGATTAAGTGTGCCTATACACTGAGTTTACAAAACATTAGGAACACCTGTTCTTTCCATGACATAGACTGACCAGGGGAATCCAATTGAAAGCTGATCCCTGTTTGATGTCACTTGTTAAATCCAATCATTGTAGATAAAGGGAAGGAGACAGGTTAAATATGGATTTTTAAGCCTTGAGACAATTGAGACATGGATTGTGTATGTGTGCCATTCAGGGGGTGAATGGGCAAGACAAAAGATGTAAGTGCCTTTGAACTATGCATGTTAGTAGGTGCCAGGCGCACCTGGTTTGAGTGTGTCAAGAACTGCAACGCTGCTGGGTTTTTCACGCTCAACAGTTTCCCATGTGTATCAAGAATGGTCCACCACCCAAAGGACATGGTATGCGCGTTTCGCCTTTTGAAGAATGGGCAAAATTCCCAGTGGCTAGATGTGCCAAGCTTATAGAGACATACCCCAAGAGACATGCAACTGTAATTTTCATTTTTTTGTCTTATTTCTTGTTTGTTTCACAATAAAAAAATATTTTGCATCTTCAAGGTGATCGGCATTTTATCTAAATCAAATGATACAAACCCCCCAAAATCTATTTTAATTCCAGGTTGTAAGGCAACAAAATAGGAAAAATGCCAAGGGGGGTGAATACTTTCTCAAGCCACTGTATGCTATACCATAGCCTTTTTGTTTTCTACCAAACCAATATCAAACCAATTAGGTGGTTGTTCGACGAAACAAAGCTTCAGACATCATTGACCACGTGCTTCTCATAAAGTTATTTATGCTTCAGCACATTGCTTCAAAGTACACTGCTTTGCGATTTCGACTCAAGCCTCGGAGCTCCGGCATCAAATGTAACATTACTAGCTGTCGTCATTGGCGTCGGATCCTAATAATATAAAATCATGTTATGATTGTACACTGAAAATGTAAATTTGCCTTCAATAGTTGTGTACATTACATACAGTGGGGAAAAAAAGTATTTAGTCAGCCACCAATTGTGCAAGTTCTCTCACTTAAAAAGATGAGAGAGGCCTGTAATTTTCATCATAGGTACACTTCAACTATGACAGACGAAATGAGGAAAAAAAATCCAGAAAATCACATTGTAGGATTTTTAATGAATTTATTTGCAAATTATGGTGGAAAATAAGTATTTGGTCACATACAAACAAGCAAGATTTCTGGCTCTCACAGACCTGTAACTTCTTCTTTAAGAGGCTCCTCTGTCCTCCACTCATTACCTGTATTAATGGCACCTGTTTGAACTTGTTATCAGTATAAAAGACACCTGTCCACAACCTCAAACAGTCACACTCCAAACTCCACTATGGCCAAGACC
Source organism: Brachymystax lenok tsinlingensis (assembly GCA_030435695.1). NCBI lineage: Eukaryota > Metazoa > Chordata > Actinopteri > Salmoniformes > Salmonidae > Brachymystax > Brachymystax lenok. The sequence continues at coordinate 40,111,712 of CM059804.1, read as the reverse complement.
AAAGAGCTGTCAAAGGACACCAGAAACAAAATTGTAGACCTGCACCAGGTTGGGAAGACTGAATCTGCAATAGGTAAGCAGCTTGGTTTGAAGAAATCAACTGTGGGAGCAATTATTAGGAAATGGAAGACATACAAGACCACTGATAATCTTCCTAGATCTGGGGCTCCACGCAAGATCTCAACCCTTGGGGTCAAAATGATCACAAGAACGGTGAGCAAAAATCCCAGAACCACACGGGGGGACCTAGTGAATGACCTGCAGAGAGCTGGGACCAAAGTAACAAAGCCTACCATCAGTAACACACTACGCCGCCAGGGACTCAAATCCTGCAGTGCCAGACATGTCCCCTGCTTAAGCCAGTACATGTTCAGGCCCGTCTAAAGTTTGCTAGAGAGCATTTGGATGATCCAGATGAGGATTGGGAGAATGTCAGATGAAACCAAAATATAACTTTTTGGTAAAAACTCAACTCGTCGTGTTTGGAGGACAAAGAATGCTGAGTTGCATCCAAAGAACACCATACCTACTGTGAAGCATGGGGGTGGAAACATCATACTTTGGGGCTGTTTTTCTGCAAAGGGACCAGGACGACTGATCCGTGTAAAGGAAAGAATGAATGGGGCCATGTATCGTGAGATTTTGAGTGAAAACCTCCTTCCATCAGCAAGGGCATTGAAGATGAAACGTGGCTGGGTCTTTCAGCATGACAATGATCCCAAACACACCGCCCGGGCAACGAAGGAGTGGCTTCGTAAGAAGCATTTCAAGGTCCTGGAGTGGCCTAGCCAGTCTCTAGATCTCAACCCTATAGAAAATCTTTGAAAGTCCGTGTTGCCCAGCGACAGCCCCAAAACATCATTGCTCTAGAGGAGATCTGCATGGAGGAATGGGCCAAAATACCAGCAACAGTGTGTGAAAACCTTGTGAAGACTTACAGAAAACATTTGACCTCTGTCATTGCCAACAAAGGGTATATAACAAAGTATTGAGATAAACTTTTGTTATTGACCAAATACTTATTTTCCACCATAATTTGCAAATAAATTCATAAAACATCCTACAATGTGATTTTCTGGATTTTTTTTCCTCATTTCGTCTGTCATAGTTGAAGTGTACCTATGATGAAAATTACAGGCCTCTCTCATCTTTTTAAGTGAGAGAACTTGCACAATTGGTGGCTGACTAAATACTTTTTTTCCCCACTGTATTTTTTATATACAACGAATAACATTATTATTTAAATATTTTAACAAGGTGGTAATTATCCCAACAATGTGATTTGCACAGTTATTTAAGAAACTCATACTCTTGTAAAGTGTAAGTGTTCAACGTTCACATGTATTGACAACAGAGCAGATAAACCAGAATGACATTGACTCTCGGTTGACCAATCGTTGTCTGAAAGCCACCCCCCTACTAAACCACGCCTACAGACTTTTGAGCTGACCCGGTGGATCATAGCTCAATAAACCAGCATCAACAACCCAGCCTTCGCAGCTGTATCACCAACTTTTCTGCATTGAATGCAATGTATTGACTTGTGCGTCAATGCCCGTGAAGTATATTTTTTTGCATTGAATGCTCAGGGTTATCTACATTTATTGACTTATACACCATGTACCGCAAAGCATCTTTTCACAGAAGTGTCATTTTCTGTGGCTTATCAGTTGATACCAGCCTCTAACAGTACAGCTATTTATACTTAACTGTGGGATTTTTAGTTTGCTGCCATACTATTGGTTTCACATGTCTCCAGTGAGCATAAGGAGTAATCTAAAACAATCGCTATGTTTTGTCAGTATTTGTGTTTACCATATTTTTCTCCAAACTGATTACTCATTTAACTATAATAGTTATTGTACATGTATCAAATATAGTGCATGTAGAAGGGTGTCATTCCTATCAGGGAAAATCACGAGGTGTTTTCCCACATGCAACCTACAGGTTTGCAAAGTTATTCTAGGTTTTCTCACCCGTAAGAGAGGAAGGTGAATGAAAAAAGAAATTAAGTTCCATTTGAGTGCGCATATCTGAAGTCTGAATTAGGGCTGTGGAGGTCATGAAATGTTGTCAGCCGGCAATTGTCAAGTAAATAACTGCCGGTCTCACGTTAATTGACCGTTACCTAACATGAACACATTTTGCATCTCCAGGCTTCTAAACTTAGCCTACAACCACTGATGCAGACCTTTGGAACATCTACATTTTAACAAGTCTAATAAATCCATTTAACATAGCCTACACCATCACAATAAATTCATTATTATTTTAGACAGGTCTAAAGAAACATGATATAAATAAAATGTAGTTTATTTCAGAAGAACCTAATAGCATACTCTGAGTTGTCCTTATGTTAAGCCCTGATCTGCCTATGCCATATGGCTGTGGCTACACTAATCAATTTAGCAGACAAAATTTGCTTAGATTTCCTTGGAATTATTTTATATTATTTTATAGTATAAAGAATACAATTGAACATATTTGAATAAAATAGAAAGGATATTTTCTCCAAACGATTTGAGGGAGTGTGCACATGCGGCTATTCTGTGTTGAGCAGTTACCAAAGAAACAGCTTCTCCTATATCCTTAATTTAGAGTTGTTTAAGCAACTTTATATGTGATACAAACGTTTGGCTATATGTTTTGATGATTAATACATTTTAAGGCTGCATGATGATGGTTTGAAAAAAGTTGCATGAAAGGCATGAGCTCTGCTTAGTTTTTTTTTGTGCAGGCTGCACACTTCATCAGTCTCTCACTTATATTTCACAAGCACTTGATAATGCCTAGAATTTCCCAGTGGCATCCGCTTTGTTCGGCCGTAATTCCCCTAAATAAATCTGTGCCTTAAGAGGCCAGTGGCCGTTGTGTCCTTGGGCTGAATATAATAATTCGATTTCCCTTCTCCCGGCTGCATGCTCCGAAGCACCTCTCACTCAAATGGCTCTCACAGATATCTCAATTCTTGTTAGCCATTGCCCGTCATAGACACATCGGGTCACACATCCTTATCGAATTCCGAGGCGCATATTGAAGTTGTTGGAAGAACTATCCACATTTACTTTTAGTCAGCCAACAAGATGAGTAGGCCTAGTGAACAACAAAGCACTAGCCCATGTCAATCTACTATCTCCCATAGTATAAACCGTTTCCTATTCTATTCCTTCTGTGAGATAAATAAATATTTCAAACATACGGTAGGCTGGGACAGTTGTGGGATGCGATAGATCCTAAATTAATACAACCACTAGCATTAAAAACCTTTTACAGATCAGAATGTTTAAGCTTAAAATGTTGATAAACTATTAGGCTATTTCTTCACATTGTAAGTGAAAAATATAGGGCTAGGCTACATGAGGTGTGCAACTATTATTTGAAAAAGTCTGTTTTTTTTCATAATGCACCCAAGCTGGGCTAATATTGTGAAATTTGTTTTGATTTAGAATTTAACCATTATCATGCACCTGTCTCGAAACAGGGGCAGGGGGGAAAAACATGTAATTGATGCACTTAAATAGCAAATGGAGGACGCTTTTCCCTTGGTTCATTTTCATGCCAGCCAGGTAGGCTATACTCCTGTTGTAAAGAGAAGCAATGTGATTAACCTGTTTGAGCTACGGGGCAGTATTTTGAAGTTCGGATGAAAAACGTGCCCAAAGTAAACTGCCTGTTACTCAGGCCCAGAAGCTAGGATATGCATATAATTAGTAGCTTTGGACAGAAAACACTCTGACACCTTAAAACTGTTAAAATAATGTCTGTGAGTATAACAGAACTGATTTGGCAGGGGAAAACCCGAGCAAAATCCATCCAGGAAGTGGGATTTTTTGAGGTGACCCGTTTTCAGTTGAAGGCCTATTGGTTATATAGGGAATAGCTCCCAGACTGCAGTTCCTATGGCTTCCACTAGATGTCAACAGTCTTTAGAAAAAGGTTTCAAGCTTTTATCTTGAAAAACCAAGGAATTAGAGAAGTTCTTCCTGAGGTTACGTCAAGTGTCCTATTATGGATTTAGCGCGTAACAGTCAGCGCGCTCTCAGCTCTTTTTCTCTTCTATTCATCAGGCTATATACCGTCTGTAATATTATCCTTTATATTCAGTTTAGGGTATCTGAGTATTGATTAGAAATGCTGTTTGACTTGTTTCGACAAACTTTACCGGTACTTTTGGGATATTGTTTGTCTGCATGGATGAATGCCTTTGGGCAGGTGGATTACTGAACAAAACGCGACAAGCAAACAGAGCTTTATGGATATAAAGAGGGACTATCGAACAAAAGGACCTTTTATTGTGTAACCGGGACACTTGGGTATGCCATCAGATAAAGATCTACAAAGGTAAGCAATTTATTTTATGCTATTTTTGAGTTTTGTGACACCTCTGCTGGTGTCACATGTTATTAGGCTAATTGAATATGCGTGCGGGGTGCTGTCCTCAGACAATCAAATGTTCTGCTTTCGCCGTAAAGCCTTTTTGAACTCTGACAACGCTGTTAGATTAACACGATTCTGAGCTTTTGAATGGTGTGCAACACTTGTATTTTCATGAATGTTTAAAATGAGTATTCCTGTAATTTGAATTTGGCGCTCTTCAATTTCACCGGATGTTGTAGATGTGGGATGTGACCGTCCCTTCTAGCGCAGAGAGGTTAACTTTAGGATAATTGGGAAATAAATATAGTAGGCCTAGCCTATAGAGAGCTGATGGGATCCTCCTCTTTTTAAGAGGCCATCAAAACTCTTTTTTCTCACGCAATTGCATAGCGGTTAGAAAGGTTGCGCAACATGAGCTCATGGGCTCTCATTAAGTATTTGATTAGATTATCAAATATCTTTGCATTGATGTCAGAGTGATTAGAGGGACAATAGAGTGCTGAGTACCAGGCAGTTAGCAAGTTTGGTAGGCTACTAATGACCATTGGCAGCATCAGAGCTTGGAGAAGCCTAGTTACCGTGATTAAATGGTCACATGAAATTTGACTGCGAATTTGTTCTTAACTGACTTGCCTAGTTAAATAAAGGTAAAATAAATAATCACACAAAAACACACACAGACACACACAAGTAAGGATAAACAGTACAGTCCCTTTCCCACATGAACGTGCACACACACCCTCCTTCACTCCTCCCGTTCCCGGTTTAGAGAGTAGTTACCTCAGTCCTGCGTTGCCCTCCCTGGTGCCCGGTTGGCCTTTACACATTTGCCCCCACCCACTTACTTACATTACCACTCTGCCTTGGTTATGATGGATGGCCCTAACCCAGGCCCTCTCTGCCTGTCCATCAAGGCCTGCCATTAAAACACTGGAATGACTAACATTTGTCTCTCCCTTCCCCCACTCCAATCCACCACACCGTTCTCTGTTTCCTCCTGCCCCTGCACCCTCCACCCAGCACTCCTCCAATCTTCCCTCACCTCATTCCCACTCCTTCCCAGTCCCCTTAAACTCCACCATCCATTTCCACATAAAAAACATTTATTCTGTACTTCCAAGATCATTTACCTTCTTTATCTCCCTCTCCCTCTTATTTTTCATTCCCTCTTTCTATACAGGAATTTTCTTATGTCATCATTATGTTTATTAAGCATGGATGATATATATGAGGAGCTGTGGCGTGCCACTGAGTGCTTAATGATGCATAAGATTAAGCCTAGCCTCTCAGCTGTGCTGAGACTCCCCTCAGGCTGCAGGCACACGCAGGGGGGAAAGGCTCCAATGGCCATTAGGTGAACCATGCAGTCAGAAAGGGAGTGGTGAAAGGAGAGAGGCACAACTCTTTGTGTGGGAGAGAGGGAAGGGAGGAGAAAGTGTGTGTCGTGAGAGAGATATTGAAAGAGGAATGTGTATTTATATGTATACATAAGTGTACAGTGAGGGAAAAAAGTATTTGATCCCTTGCTGATTTTGTACGTTTGCCCACTGACAAAGAAATGATCAGTCTATAATTTTAATGGTAGGTTTATTTGAACAGTGAGAGACAAAATAGCAGCACAAAAATCCAGAAAAACATATGTGAAAAATGTTTTGATAGATTTGCATTTTAATGAGGGAAATAAGTATTTGACCACCCTCTCAATCAGAAAGATTTCTGGCTCGCAGGTGTCTTTTATACAGCCAGCAGCAGTCTATGACAAAAACATTATCCTTCTGGTGTCTCAGGCCCAGTTTTCTTTGGGTACGCCAGACTCTCCGAACTTCCGAACACAGCCCCCTAGCCCAAACAGGTTAGAGGTATCATCCTATTTGATCAAAAACATGATTTTGACTTTGAGCCAAATTCAGATTGTGTGATCATAGATTGGCAATTGATACAGGAGGCCATCAAAAAACATGGCGGGCCACATCCCTGTGGGTAAGGAACTGTACACTGTAAAAAACAACTCTTTGGATCAAGTAAATAAATTAGGTTTCCTCAACAACAAAAAATATATTTGTTGAAACCAAATACATGAGTAAATGACAACTGTTATATTTGATTATTAACAAACCTATTTTTCAACTTGGAACCTATTTCTTTCAACAGTAAACTTATTTGCCCCCTTTGGTTAACATAATGTCTGTGAGTATAACAGAACTCATTTAGCAGGCAAAAAACAGAGAAAAAAACATCCGGAAATCAGTTTCTGATGACCTTTGGCTCTGTTAGACACTCTCCCTATTGAATCCATTTGTTACCAGGACTGAGACTGCAGTACCTATGGCTTCCACTAGATGTCAGCAGTCTATATATAAAGACTCAGAGAGATTGGAGTAAACACAACGAATAGGTACAGGAAATGGCATGGGGACCTGAAATGTCAACAAGTTTTCTCGGGCGCGACTTTGGCTGGAGCGCCCCACTTTATTTTACTTATACAAGGTATAAGTGACCATCCAAGTGAAATATTATCGCTAATATTCATAAAAGGACAGCTAAGGATGCATTTGAACTGGTATTTGATTTGTTTAGGAAAGGTTTATAGGTATATTTGAACGCGTTCTCTTCACGTTTCAATGGCGATTCGACGTTGGATTTTCTGAACATAACGCAACAACCAAACTGAGATTTATGGATATAATAAATGATATTTTCTAACAAAAGAACCATTGGATGTCTTCGTTGGACACTTGGGAAGCCCTCAGCAGAAGTTCTTCAAAAGGTAAGGGATTTGTTTTCGCTGTGAAATGTGTTTTGTGTGAATCGCGATGGTTTATGAATTTATGCTAATGCAGAAATAGTGGAGGTGCTACACTCAAACAATCAAATGTTGTGCTTTAGCCGTAAAGCCTTTTTGAAATCTGACAACTCTGTGATATTGCCAAGAAGCAGAGCTTTTGATGACTATGCAACACTTGTATATTGATGGTTTAATAATTCAACTTTTAGATTTTTTTTAACTACTTAGGGAGAAACCGGGCGCTAGCGGGCCGTTCCCGACACTATCCAGTGAAATGTAAGGCGCCAAATTCAAAATCCAAAAGTGTTGATTCTTGGCAATATCACAGCTTTGTCAGATTTCAAAAAGGCTTCACGGCGAAAGCACAACATTTGATTGTTTGAGGATAGCACCTCTAACATTAATGCAGTAGCATACATTCATATCCAGCTCGGGTCACACAGAACCCATATAAGAGCTAAAATAAATGTACTTACCTTTCGAAAAACTTCTGCTGAGGGCATCCCAAGTGTCCAACGAAGACATCCAATGTTTTTTTTGTTAGAAAAAGTAATTTATTATATCCAAAAATCTCTGTTTGGTTGGCGCGTTATGTTCAGAAAATCCACCGGTGAGTCGCCCATTGAACCGTGAAGAGTATGCGTTCATATTATACCTATCAACTTTATCCACACAAATCAAACATCATTTTTAATGTATCCTTAGGTATCCTTTCATGTATATTTACTATAATATTTCAACCGGACGATAACGTGAACGAAAGGAAAGGAAAAAACCACAGAGCGCTCGAGACCGTGAACGTGCATGTCATTCTACTGAGTTCCGGGGTCCACGTCTAAATTCTTCTTCTGTTTGCTTCTAATTCAACCTAAGGTCATGAAACCCTGTCTAAAGACTGTTGAAATCCAGTGGAAGCAATAGGTACTGCAGTCTCGGTCCTAGATAAAGTTGAATCATATAGGCAACCAGGAGAAAAAGGTCATCTACAAATAAACTGCTAATCCGGATGGATTTAACTAGACTGCAGCTATATGAAGAACCCATAACTAAACTGCAGCTAGGTACAGCTACAGAAGAACCCTCCACTGTATTCTAACTAGACTGAAGCTATATGAAGAACCCCTAACTGTACTCTAACTAGACTGCAGTTATATGAAGAACCCCTCCACTGTATACTAACTAGGCTGCAGCTATATGAAGAACCCCTCCACTGTATTCTAACTAGACTGTAGCTATATGAAGAACCACTCCACTGTATTCAAACTAGACTGCAGCTACATGAAGAACCCTCCACTGTATTCTAACTAGACTGCAGCTATTTGAAGAACCCCTCCACTGTATTCTAACTAGACTGCAGCAATATAAAGAACCCCTCCACTGTATTCTAACTAGACTGTAGGTATATGAAGAACCCTCCACTGTATTCTAACTAGACTGCAGCTATTTGAAGAACCCCTCCACTGTATTCTAACTAGACTGCAGCAATGTAAAGAACCCCTCCACTGTATTCTAACTAGACTGTAGCTATATGAAGAACCCCTCCACTATATTCTAACTAGACTGCAGCTATATGAAGAACCCATCCACTGTATTCTAACTAGACTGTAGCTATATGAAGAACCCCTCCACTGTACTCTAACTAGACTGCAGCTATATGAAGAACCCTCCACTGTATTCTAACTGGACTGCAGATATATGAAGAACCCCTCCACTGTACTCTAACTAGACTGCAGCTATATGAAGAACCCCTCCACTGTATTCTAACTAGACTGTAGCTATATGAAGAACCCCTCCACTATATTCTAACTAGACTGCAGCTATATGAAGAACCCATCCACTGTATTCTAACTAGACTGTAGCTATATGAAGAACCCCTCCACTGTACTCTAACTAGACTGCAGCTATATGAAGAACCCTCCACTGTATTCTAACTAGACTGCAGATATATGAAGAACCCCTCCACTGTACTCTAACTAGACTGCAGCTATATGAAGAACCCCTCCACTGTATTCTAACTAGACTGCAGCTATATGAAGAACCCCCCACTGTATTCTAACTAGACTGCAGCTATATGAAGAACCCCTACACTGTATTCTAACTCGACTGCAGCTATATGAAGAACCCCTCCACTGTAATCTAACTAGACTGCAGCTATATGAAGAACCCTCCACTGTATTCTAAATATACTGTAGCTATATGAAGAACCCCTCCACTGTATTCTAACTAGACTGCAGCTATATGAAGAACCCTCCACTGTACTCTATCTAGACTGCAGCTATATGAAGAACCCCTCCACTGTATTCTAACTAGACTGTAGCTTTATGAAGAACCCCTCCACTGTGTATTCTAACTAGACTGTAGGTATATGAAGAACCCTCCACTGTACTCTAACTGGACGGCAGCTGTATGAAGAACCCCTCCACTGTATTCTAACTAGACTGTAGCTATATGAAGAACCCCTCCACTGTATTCTAACTAGACTGTAGCTATATGAAGAACCCCTCCACTGTAATCTAACTAGACTGCAGCTATATGAAGAACCCTCCACTGTATTCTAACTAGACTGCAGCTATATGAAGAACCTCTCCACGGTACTCTAACTAGACTGCAGCTATATGAAGAACCCTCCACTGTAATCTTACTAGACTGCAGCTACATGAAGAACCCCCCACTGTACTCTAACTAGACTGTAGGTATATGAAGAACCCCCCACTGTATTCTAACTAGACTGCAGCTATATGAAGAACCCCTACACTCTATTCTAACTAGACTGCAGCTATATGAAGAACCCCTCCACTGTATTCTAACTAGACTGCAGCTATATGAAGAACCCCTACACTGTATTCTAATTAGACTGTAGCTATATGAAGAACCCTCCACTGTATTCTAAATAGACTGTAGCTATATGAAGAATAAACCTACCATCAAATAAACCTACCACAAATCCGGATCACCTCGGCTGATGATGCCTAAAGAGTTAACAAATAAGGAACACTGACAATGTGCACTCATAAATCATAACAATTTTAATCAAAATACAGCTGTAGACAGAAGTCAAAGATCAAAAATCACACATACAACTGATGTCTCTCCTGAGTTCTGCCCCATAGGAAAAGTCCAAGTTGCTTTTATCATGCTTGTAGTCAACCCCCTGTGATGTCACTGCATACGTCATTACCTTTTACTCATCAGACCAAGCCCATGCATACACAGATAAACAAACATAGAGTTTCAGTGCTATCTAAAAACTTAGCAGTAAATGTCCACTTCCCAAAGTTGATTTATAGAGGTATGTCAGTCTAGTCTCTTATCTCCTACACTCCCCTTCAGAGTTCTGTCCCAGTCACACATTTCTCAGAGGAGTCTCTTTATAAGAGGCAGAGAGAGAGAACTAGAAAACAACTGTGGAACAATACTAAACCTCTATAATGAATATATATATATTGTTAATCTGTAGTCTAGGACCCTATAAATGTAGTGGGGAAGGGGGTCTTATAGCCCTACCCCTTCTATTAATACAACATAAGGATAACCAATTAATAATATAATTCATCCAACATTTGGTGCAGCCCCTGTCATGACCCCAATTTTACCCCATCAAAACATAATACATATCATAAATACAAACTAATTGTGTGATGTAAATACAACACATTTTTTAAATCTTATGTACATTTTTCACTTATCCAAATGTATTTAATTGCATTTACAAGGAATTAAATAGTTTCCCTGTAAATCAAGGAATTCAGTTGGTTCGATAACATTAAATAATGACTCCAAACACATTCTTTACATCTTTCACATGTTTTAAGCTACAAATGTCATTCAAACTTTCAAACAAGCAGAGCAGCTAGGACCATGGTGATTCTATACAACTTTTTGATATCTTTCATACTTTTTAAACTATTAGGCCAATCAATCAATCAATCAATCAATCAGCAGATGTCACAAAGTGCTATACAGAATCCCAGACTAAAACCCCAAACAGCAAGCAAAGCAGATGTAGAATCACGGTGACAAGTCCAGGGAAAGACAGGAACCTAGGAAGAAACCTAGAAAGGAACCAGGCTCTAGGGGGTGGCCAGTCCTCTTCTGGCTGTTCCGGGAGGAGATTATAAGAGTACATGGCCATTTAAGGCCAGATTGTTCTTCAAGATGTTTAAACATTCATAGATGACCAGCAGGGTCAAATAATAATCACAGTGGATGTAGATGGTGCAACAGGTCAGTAATTCAGGAGTAAATGTCAGTTGGCTTTTCATAGACGAGTATTCAGAGGTAGAGACAGCAAGTGCGGAAGAGAGAGAGTAAGCGAGAGAGAGTCGAAAACAGTAGGTTTGGGCCAAGGTAGCCCGTCCGGTGAACAGGTCAGAGTTCCCTAGCCGCAGGCAGAACAGGTGGAGGCCAGTGTCATGACTACGCGTGAGGATCACAATGAGTCAGATCAGCTTGGCAATGGCTGACATTCACCAGACCCTCTCCCACACACAAAGGGGTTTTGACAACGCCACACACCGGTCATAAATTTAAGCAGGAGAGAACTCTCTCTCTGGCTCTCTAGTATTTGAATTGGAATGCACTATGTCAAGATGACTTTTACCAGCCCAAAAACTATATCCAAAAAGTGGATAATGGAACAATAATTCCATGATAAAGAATGTGGGAAATGGTCAATGGGTAGATGAAGAAAAAAATGTCATATTGCTTTTTCATATTGCATTTTGTGATTTAAAAAAAAACTGTATGACCAAATACTGTAACTTGGAATGGATAACCCGTTTACATGTCATGTTTCCATCGAATACGTTTTGCATACAGTGAGGGAAAGAAGTATTTGATCCCCTGCTGATTTTGTACGTTTGCCCAGTGACAAAGAAATGATCAGTCTATAATTTTAATGGTAGGTTTATTTGAACAGTGAGAGACAGAATAACAACAGAAAAATCCAGAAAAACGCATGTGAAAAATGTTATAAATGGAATTGCATTTTAATGAGGGAAATAAGTATTTGACCCCCTCTCAATCAGAAAGATTTCTGGCTCCCAGGTGTCTTTAATACAGGTAACGAGCTGATATTAGGAGCACATTCTTAAAAGGGAGTGCTCCTAATCTCAGTTTGTTACCTGTATAAAAGACACCTGTCCACAGAAGCAATCAATCAATCAGATTCCAAACTCTCCACCATGGCCAAGACCAAAGAGCTCTCCAAGGATGTCAGGGACAAGATTGTAGACCTACACAAGGCTGGAATGGGCTACAAGACCATCGCCAAGCAGCTTGGTGAGAAGGTGACAACAGTTGGTGCGATTATTCGCAAATGGAAGAAACACAAAAGAACTGTAAATCTCCGTCAGCCTGGGGCTCCATGCAAGATCTCACCTCGTGTGGTTGCAATCATCATGAGAACGGTGAGGAATCAGCCCAGAACTACACGGGAGGATCTTGTCAATGATCTCAAGGCAGCTGGGACCATTGTCACCAAGAAAACAATTGGTAACACACTACGCCGTGAAGGACTGAAATCCTGCAGCGCCCGCAAGACCCCCCTGCTCAAGAAAGCACATTTACATGCCCGTCTGAAGTTTGCCAATGAACATCTGAATGATTCAGAGGACATCTGGGTGAAAGTGTTGTGGTCAAATGAGACCAAAATGGAGCTCTTTGGCATCAACTCAACTCGCTGTGTTTGGAGGAGGAGGAATGCTGCCTATGACCCCAAGAACACCATGCCCACTGTCAAACATGGAGGTGGAAACATTATGCTTTGGGGGTGTTTTTCTGCTAACTTCACCACATCAAAGGGACGATTGACGGGGCCATGTACCGTCAAATCTTGGGTGAGAACCTACTTCCCTCAGCCAGGGCATTGAAAATTGGTCGTGGATGGGTATTCCAGCATGACAATGACCCAAAACACACGGCCAAGGCAACAAAGGAGTGGCTCAAGAAGAAGCACATTAAGGTCCTGAAGTGAAAAACCTTGCCAAATACTTATTTACCATAATGAAAACTACCCATGTTTTTGACATGAAATATATAATATGTTACTATTGCAATGATAACAAGACCATTAAAATTATTGTGAATTGTTTCATTCTTGTTGCCATGTACAAAAATTCCAAAATTCTATACCAAAATTACACATATTTTTGATTAAATTAAATACCTTATTAAAACATTAACTCTAGTGAATAACAACAAGAATAACATTTTCCTGAATCATTATAATACGTTTTTTTTTCAGAGTGATTACAATTGCACTAGAATTGTTTATTTTTTTACTACTTCATTAATATTTTTTGTATGATTTAGCATTTTCTCATTAATGCCTGTGATCTGTATTTTGATATCGATATTTTTTTATGTTTAAAAAAAAAGTAGGCCGGGATAATTTAAAAGCACTTTGTGAAAACTGCTGATCTCCGGGGGAAAAAAGCCATTTATAATTTTGCTTGATTGAATGAAGTGATGTCCACTTCAACCGTCAGGTAGGAAGTAGCAGTGCCAACACTGCCAAGTGACTGGGATGTCCTCCACAGTCCACTGTCCTCTCCATCCTCTTCATCCCACAGTCTATTGTCTGCACAACAGTTCTTTCTGACCACAGTTTGACTGGTTGATCCACCAGACTCTTTGTGCATTTGGGAACAAAATTAAATAAAACATTAACTTCATAGAACAGTGAATAACACACTCTTACAGTGCCATTTTCCTATTTTGTTGTGTTATAACCTGTAACTTAACTTGATTTTTATTTGAATTTCATGTAATGGACATTCACAAAATAGTTCAAATTGTTGAAGTGAAATGAAAAAAATTACTTGTTTAAAAGAATTCTCCAAAATAGCACTCACGTCGGTAGCCATGAAGTGCTTTCAAAGGCTGATCATGGCTCATCAACATCAACATCATCATCATCATCATCATCATCATCATCATCATCCCGGAAACCCTTAGACCTACTCCAATCTTCATACTGCCCCAACAGATCCACGCAATCTCAATCACACACAACACTGCCCTTTACCACCTGGACAAAAGGAACACCTACATGAGAATGCTGTTCACTGACAACAGCTCAGCATTCAATACCATAGTGCCCACAAAGCTAATCACTTAGCTAAGGACCCTCGGACTAAACACCTCCCTCTGCAACTGGATCCTGGACTTCCTGATGGGCCGTTCCCAGGTGGTAAGGAAAGGCAACAACACATCTGCCACGCTGATTCTCAACACCCTCCACTCAGGGGTGCGTGCTTAGTCCCCTCCTGTGCTCCCTGTTCACCCACGACTGTGGGGCCAAGCACAACTCCAACACCATCATTAAGTTTTCTGACGACAAAACAGTGGTAGGCCTGATCACTGACAATGACGAGACAGCCTGTATGGAGAAGGTCAGAGACCTGGCAGTGTAGTGCCCATGTCAACAACCTCTAACTCAATGTGAGCAAGACAAAGGAGATGATCGTGGACTACAGGAAACGGAGGGCTGAACAGGCCCTAATTAACATTGATAGGGCTGTAGTGAAGCAGGTCGAGAGTTTCAAGTTCCTCGGTGTCCCCATCACCAACAAACTATCATGATCCAAACACACCAAGACAGTCGTGAAGAGGGCACGACAACACCTTTTCCCCCTCAGGAGATTTAAAAGATTTGGCATGGATCCCAGATCCTTAAATGTTCTACAGCTGCACCATCAAGAGCATCCTGACAGGTTGTATCACTGCCTGGTATGGCAACTGCTCTGTATCCGACCGGTAGAAGCTACAGAGGGTAGTGCGTACGGCCAAGTACATCACTGGTGCCAAGCTTCCTGCATCCAGGACCTAGTACATACTAGGCGGTGTCAGAAGAAGGCCCAAAAAATTGTCAAAGACTCCAGTCACCCAAGTCATAGACTTTTCTCTCTGCTACCGGACGGCAAGCGGTACTGGAGAGCCAAGTCTAGGTCCAAAAGGTCCTTAACAGCTTCTGCCTCCAAGCCATAAGACTGCTGAACAATTAATCAAATGGCCACCCGGCCTATTGACCCCCTTTGTTTTTACACTACTCTACACGCTGTTTATTATCTATGCATAGTCACTTTACCCCTACCTACATGTACAAATTACCTCGACTAACCTGTACCCCCGCACATTGACTCGGTACTGGTACCCCCTGTATATAGCCACGTTATTGTTATTTTATCGTGTTACTTTTTATTTTATTTTGAAAATGTTTTCTTAACTCTTAATGACAAACAATGCATGCAAGGAAGAATTAGGCCAATATTCACTAATAATAAAAACTCAAAGAATAGCAATTATGTTTGGGAAACATTTCAAATGCAGTGACTACTTCTCATATCATTACTTAACAATCTTGATGATAATTGTTTATTATGTTAACATAGTAAATTAATAACTTAATTTTCAAAGTTAGATTTGATTTATTTCACCTTTTTTAATGAACGAGGTAGGACAGTTGAGAACAAGTTCTCATTTATAACTGTGACCTGGCCAAGATAAAGCAAAGCAGTGCTTTATCGGCGGTCGACGTCACCGGCCTTCTAGCCGCCACCGATCCATTATTCATTTTCTGTTGGTTTTGTCTTCCTTTTTCACACACCTGGTTTACATTCCCATGATTACATGTTCCTTATTTAACCCTCTGTTTCCCACATGTTTTTGTGCGTGATTGTTTTGTTGTATTTTGTTGTACACACTGCTGGTCGGTGCAGGGGGAGTTCTTCAGGGAGTTGAGGCGGCAGGCAGGGCACTATCGGGTCACCCCAGGTGAGTAGGCACCAGAGTCACCCAGAGCTCCCTGTTGCTCACATGTTTTTGTTTGTTGATTTTCCAGATTTTTACCCGCATTCCCAGCATAAGGCACTAGTCGATTCAGGCACAGCTGGGAATTGTATTGATCGTTAATTTGCTCATAGTTTAGGGATCCCCATTGTTTCGGTTGGTATGCCCTTCCCTGTGCATGGCTTAGATAGTCGACCATTAGGGTCAGGGATGATTAGGGAGGCTACCGCTCCACTAAGAATGGTTACGCAGGAGGGTCATGAGGAGAGAATCAGTTTATACATCATTGATTCTCCTGCGTTTCCCGTGGTGTTGGGCCTATCATAACCCCATTATTTCATGGCAACAGAGGGCTCTCAAGGGATGGTCACGAGAGTGCTCGGGGAGGTGTGTAGGTGTTTCCATCGGTGTGAAAACGGTGGAAAGTCCAGACCAGGTCTCCACCGTGCACATCCCCCCTGAATATGCTGATTTGGCTCTCGCCTTCTGTAAAAAGAAGGCAACTCAATTAGCACCCCATCGACGGGGGGATTGTGCGATAGATCTTCTGGTAGACGCAGCACTTCCCAGGAGTCACGTGTATCCTCTGTCACAGGAGGAGACGGAGGCTATGGAAAGATATGTCTCCGAATCTCTGGGGTAGGGATACATTCGTCCCTCCACTTCACCTGCCTCCTCGTGTTTATTTTATGTGAAGAAGAAGGATGGAGGTCTGCACCCGTGTATTGACTATCGAGGTATCAATCAGATCACTGTGAGGTACAGCTACCCGCTGCCTCTCATAACCAGTGCAATCGAGTCAATGCACGGGGCGCGCTTCTTCACAAAATTGGATCTCAGAAGTGCATACAATCTGGTGTGTATCCGGGAGGGGGACGAGTGGAAGACGGCATTTAGTACCACCTCAGGGCACTATGAGTACCTCGTCATGCCGTACGGGTTAATGAATGCTCCATCAGTTTTCCAGGCATTTGTAGACAAGATTTTCCGGGACTTGCTCGGGCAGGATGTAGTGGTGTATATCGATGACATTCTGATTTCCTCCGCTACACGCGCCGAGCATGTGTCCCTGGTCGACTGTTGGAGCATGACCTGTACGTCAAGGCTGAGAAATGTCTGTTTTTCCAACAGTCCGTGTCCTTCTTAGGGTACCGCATTTCCACGTCAGGGGTGGAGATGGAGAGTGACCGCATTTCAGCTGTGCGTAATTGGCCCGAATCCCACCAAGGTAAAGGAAGTGCAGCGGTTTTTAGGGTTTGCCAACTACTACTGGAGATTTATTCGGGGCTTTGGTCAGGTAGCGGCTCCCATTACCTCACTGCTGAAGGGGGGACCGGTGCGACTGCAGTGGTCAGCTGAGGCGGACAGGGCTTTTGGTCACCTGAAGGCTCGGTTTACCTCGCCTCCCGTGCTGGCTCATCCGGATCCCTCTTTGGCATTTATCATGGAGGTGGATGCGTCCGAGGCTGGGATAGGAGCTGTGCTGTCTCAGCACTCAGGTGCGACACCTAAACTTCGCCCCTGTGCCTTCTTTTCGAAGAAGCTCAGCTCGGCGGAGCGTAACTATGATGTGGGGGACCGGGAGCTGTTGGCTGTCGTCAGGGCTCTGAAAGTGTGGAGACATTGGCTTGAGGGGGGCTAAACACCCTTTTCTCATCTGGACCGACCACCACAATCTGGAGTACATCCGGGCAGCGAGGAGACTGAACCCTTGCCAGGCAAGATGGACCATGTTCTTCACCCGTTTTGTTTTCACCCTATCCTACAGACCAGGTTCCCAAAACACTAAGGCAGACGCACTGTCCCGGATGTTTGACACAGAGGAGCGGTCCATAGATCCCACTCCCATACTTCCGGCCTCTTGCCTGGTGGCACCGGTGGTGTGGGAGTTGGACGCGGACATCGAGCGGGAGTTACGTACAGAGCCCACTCCACCTCAGTGTTTAGGCGCTCGGAGGAGACCTGGGAGGCCGCCCATGCGCAACTGCAACGAGACGTGAGGCGGCAGAAGGCGAGCGCCAACCGCCACCGCAGTGAGGCCCCGGTGTTCGCACCGGGGGACAGGGTCTGGCTCTCGACCCGAAACCTGCCCCTCCGCCTGCCCTGCCGGAAGCTGGGTCCGTGGTATGTGGGGCCCTTTAAAGTCCTGAGGAGATTGAACGAGGTTTGTTATAAGTTAGAGTTTCCCCCAGATTACTGCATTAACTCCTCGTTCCATGTGTCTCTCCTCAGGCCGGTGGTGGCTGGTCCACTCCAGGAGTCTGAGGTGCAGGAGGTTCACCACCTCCTCTGTACATCGAGGGGGGCCCCGGCGTATACTGTTCGAGCCATTATGTACTTAAGGCGTCAGGCAGGGGGCCTCCAGTACCTCGTGGAGTGGGAGGGGTACGGTCCGGAGAAGAGATGCTGGGTGCCAGTGAGAGACATCCTAGACCCTTCGTTGCTGCGGGAGTTTCACCGTCTCCATCCAGATCGCCCTGCGCCTCGTCCTCCAGGTCGTCCCCCAGGCCGGTGCTGGCACGCTGCTGGAGCGCTGCTGGAGCCGCGCGTTAAGGGGGGGGGGGGGGGGTACTGTCACGACTTCAGCCGAAGTTGGTCCCTCTCCTTGCTCGGGTGGTTTTCGGAGGTCGATGTCACCGGCCTTCTAGCCGCCATCGATCCATTATTCATTTTCTATTGGTTTTGTCTTCCTTTTTCACACACCTGGTTTACATTCCCATGATTACATGTTCCTTATTTAACCCTCTGTTTCCTCCATGTTCTTGTGCGTGATGTTTTGTTGTATTTTGCTTCCGTGTATTTTCGAGTGTTTGGTTTATTCACTCGTATGTTTATTCTGAGTAAACTTTCTGAGTAAACACTCATTTTGTTGTCATGCGCCTGACTCTGCCTACCGGAATCACGGACAGCATTACAAAAACAACAACACAGAGTTACACATCAACAAATGTACAGTCAATAACTCAAAATGAAATAAAATTAGAAATATATATGTACAGTGTGTGCAAATGTTGAAGAGTAGGGAGGTAGGCAATAAATAGGCCATAGAGTCGAAAATAATTACAATTTAGCATTAATACTGGAGTGATAGATGTGCAGATGATAATGTGCACGTAGAGATACTGGGGTGCAAAAGAGCAAGAGGGTAAGTAATAATATGGTGATGAGGTTTGGCAATATGTACATTGTTATGTCATGCCGAGCGAGAGAGAGAGAGAGACTCCCTTAAAATCAAGATATAAGGGAGAAATGGAAAATAATAGCAGGAATAAAACCCTGGATGCCAGGGCCTCCTGATAGAAACACATGGGTCCGGGCTGAGGTGTTGTAAGCCTTCTGCGTAGGCACACTGACATTCCTTCCTGATAATCTGGTCATCCATAAAATTAGAATAGCAAATATCCTTCTAAGAGAGATGCATTTTCCTCCTCTATTGTGCCACCATAAAAACTCCCTGTCTGTGACTCTGAGTGCTGCAAACTTCAATTTAAATTTACAGCGTTGCGAAAGGAGAAGTGATATGCACTCAAACATTTTAATAACCTTTTAAATTACGACTTCAATTTCATTTCATTACTATTTTCCTTGGGGAGTGCAGCCATCACCGGAGAAAGACAGTAATTTAAAAAGATAAAAACTGCCTTTAATCTACCACATTTCTCTTCCATTATCCATTACAATTAGGTGTTATTTTTGCTCAAATCCTCACAGAATTAGCTCCTTATACTTGATTCACAAGCCAAAAAATGACAATTTCCAGAAAAGGAAAAATGGTTGTTAAGTGGAATTTAACATTATATATTTGTAACTTTATATAGTCCAAGACTGATACATTTTTTTTTTATATATCTTTGGTGAACGTCTGGAACTGAATCGTATCTGTGAAAGAGTCGTTCATTTGGCTCCCTGATTTGTGTTACTGTTACTACTGCTTTTTGAGCTCCTGACAAAGATTATCTGAAAATAAGTTATAAAAAAATTCTCTGAAGATAGTAATTCCTCACTCCAGGAACAATTGACATTGAGGAGAGAGCCTCATTCTAGTCCACACACATTTTTGTGCAATACTTTAATGTTTTTTGCAGCCCGTCTAATGATTTGGTACGCTTGTTTTCAGTTTCATTTTAGTCATTTAGCAGATGCTCTTATCCAGAGCGATTTACAGTAATGAGTGAACAGATTTTAATTCAAATACTTTTTTTTGTACTGTCCCCCGTAGGAATCAAATACACAACCCTGCCGCCTGCCAAGCACTACCAACAGAGCTACACGGGACCTGTTAAAGTCGACGCTCTTCTGTTTTCAAATCCTAGTGCCAGGATTGGTAATTTACTATCTTATATGAGCTTGCTTGCGCTGAGGTGTGAAGGGTGGCAATATCTGAGGTGTGTCCTTAAAACATATGCCAAAGTGGTAATTTCCCCAGTGGGGATATTTAAGACCAACCAAAAATTGGTCTTAGGGGTAACGTGGTTGGTTATGGCATGGAAGCGCAGCCTATCCACAGTGCCTATATGCACATGGAACAAGATAAATGTGCTTTTTGTGCTCATAAAAGTAGTATTTCCAAATGTAAAAAACTTGTGTTTTTTCCCATTTTGTTTACTTTGATTAAAAAACAATCACAGCCTCCCCTCTCAATGAAGGCAGTTTTTTTCCCCTGCCCAATGCATTTGCCAAGTAGTCAAGACTGTCATACAAGGTTTGGCTCCTGAGTCTGCTTTGAAATAAATCTTTATCACCAAAGCTTTATTAAAGATCAAGTTTGGGAGCACCCCCTTTTTATCTATTTAGGCTATTGTACATTATTTATGCCAGCTCCTGATATTTTTTTGGATGTGCATAAAGAGCGCCTCTTGTCCGGTTACCAAAGGCACGCTCCTCCAAACATATTGTAATTATTCAGTCCTATAATGCCATTTCAACGGTAGGTCTAGGCTATATCTTGCTTATTGAGTACGTGGCTCACACATATCTACAATTTACAGGAGCCTAGTATTTTTTATTTGAGGAGAAGTGCAATGTGTAAAGGCCTATACTTGTTCAAACCAATTACAACAATGTTGACAGTTATTTTGTTTCTGTGACTGATCTGGTCACCCAACAATACACTTCTCTTCCTTTCTTACTCCCCCTCTCCCATTTTCACTCTCTGTGTCTGTACAGAATATGAGGAAAAAGTGTCAGTGGAGCAACTTACAGTACTGACTGTATACATTTTCAGTGTAATCTTATGTCCATTTGGTAACAATGGGTATCAGGGTCTCTGAGATAGATGCATGTTTTACAATAATGCAAATTTCCATCTTCTAATGGGGAGGAGCAGAAGGTTGGGTCGGACAAGTCTGTGAAAAGGCTACAGAAAAACATTTGTCAGCATGTGTTTCTATGTGCAGGCTTGTGAGCATGTGTGTGTGTGCATTGTGCATGCGTTT
Source organism: Brachymystax lenok tsinlingensis (assembly GCA_030435695.1). NCBI lineage: Eukaryota > Metazoa > Chordata > Actinopteri > Salmoniformes > Salmonidae > Brachymystax > Brachymystax lenok. Next base: position 40,090,325 of record CM059804.1, on the reverse strand, counting down.
CTGTGGGTGTGTGTTTGTGTGGGTGTTTTTCTGTGCGTTGTTCGTCGCTATTCAGAGACAATTTGTAAGGCCAGCTGTTAAAGGCAGGCCAAAGCCTGCAGAACAGCTGGAGCCTATCCATGATTGATAAACACGGGGCGAGAAGTTAATCTCCCCCTGAATGAAGAGTCCCCACAATGCTCAGCCAGTGTGTAATGCCGATGTGTTGGTAAGTGGGGACTCTGGTCATGGCACCGGTCCTCAGCTGGGGAAGTCGAAACGGCAAGACGGGAGGTCAAGACCCAAACTAATTAGCATTTTGTCGCTGTTATATAATTGATTTACCTTTCAGGGGAGATCATTATTGTGGCTTTTTCTGAGGGCTTTAGATGGATCTGCATCAGACGAAGGCATTCACAAGCACGCACACACACACAAAGATTTGTAAACACATAGACACACACACACTTATGTTAGTTTTGCAATTACCTAGTCAGAATACATTTAGAGAAGAGATACAGAAATGGTAGGAACTTAGACTTATTGTCAAAGTTCCAACCCAAAAAATAGTAATTATATCCTTTAACCTGCCTTTGTAATAACTTTTTTTTTATTTCTTTTTGAGCTTACAAATAATGGTCATAAATATTCTTAAAAAGACACAATATGAGGTGCTTGACAGTTTTATTGTCCAATCAAAATGCAGTTATCAAAAAAGTTGGTAAAATAAAACATCTAGCTTAGATTGTAGGATGGCCGGGGTGTTAAGCATATCCCAGTTTAGGTCACATAACAGTACATACTCTGAAGATAATGGGGGGAAATCAATTTGCATATGGAGTTCAAGGCACAACAGGTGGCTGAGGGGGGTGTATAGCAAGCGGCAACTGTGAGGGATTTATTTCTGGAAAGGTGGATTTTTAAAAGTAGAAGCTCGAACTATTTGGGCAAAGACCTGGATAGCATGACAGTACTCTGCAGACTATCTCTGCAATAGATTGCGACCCCGCCCCCTTTGGCAGTTCTATCTTGGCGGAAAATGTTGTAGTTGGGGATGGAAATTTCTGAATTGTTGGTGGCCTTCCTAAGCCAGTATTCAGACACTGCTATGACATCAGGGTTGGAGGAGTGCGCTAAAGCAGTGAATAAAACAAACTTAGGGAGGAGGCTTCTGGTGTTAACACGAAGGCTTTTACGGTTATAGAAGTCAACAAATGATAGCGCCTGGGGAATAGGTGTGGTACTGGGGGATACAGGGCCTGGGTTAACCTCCTCACCAGAGGAGGAGTAGATCACTGGTCGTCTAGTGCATTGGGGACAGAGAATAAAAATAGCGGATTTCTGGGTGTGGTAGAATAGATTCAAGGCATAATGTACAGACAAGGGTATGGTAGGATGTGATTACAGTGGAGGTCAACCTAGGCATTGAGTGACGATGAGAGAGGTTTCATCTGTGGTGGGGCCAGGTGAGGTCTCCGCATGTGTGGGAGGTGGGACAAAACAGCTATCTAAGGCAAGGTAAGCGAGACTGAGGGCTCTACAGTGAAATAAAACTAAGGACTAGCCGAGACAGCAGTAGACAAGGCATATTGACATTAGAGAGAGGCATAAAGCAGTCACAGGTGTTGATCAGGAGAGCTAAGACAACGGGTAAATGGCGATGAATGGGCAGAGCAGGTCAGTTAGGTACATACAGGACCTGAGTTCGAGGCTGGGGCCGACAGATAAACAAAGTGAGGTACGGTGTTATTGAAACAGTCCAGGTGGCATCAGCTGTGTAGCCGAGTGATCATAGAGTCCGAAGAACAGCAACAGGTGAGTCAGGGAGCCGTTCAGTAGTCAATACTACACTAGGTGAGCGGGAGACAAAGTCACCATTATTAGTCAGTTGTACAACCAAATGCCTTCAACCGAAATGTGTCTTCCGCTTTTAACCCAAGCCTTCTGAATCAGAGAGGTGCGGGGGGGCTGCCTTAATCGACATCCACGTCTTCGGCACCCAGGGAACAGTGGGTTAACTGCCTTGTTCAGGGGCAGAACGACAGATTTTTTCCTTGTCAGCTCTGGGATTTGAACTTTCAACCCTCCGGTTACAAGTCCAACACTCTAACCACTAGGCTACCTGCCGCCGACACGGTGCTTAGAAAGCTAGCCGGCCGGGACAAGAAGATGGGTCTTCGGCGACATCGCAACGGAAAAGCCCGTTGAGACCACATCGGGCAACCACGTTGGCAGACCAGTCGTAATGGATCAGGCAGGGCTCTGTGTCGACAACAATGGGTCCAGGCCAATTGGCAAAAGAGGTATTGTAACCCTAGAATTAGCTGGTCTATGGGCCTAGCTTGTGGCTAGCTCAAGGCTAACTGGTGCTTGCTTCGGGACAGAGGCGTTAGCTAACAGTAGCCACTCGGTAGCAGCTACCTAGCTGTGATGATCCGGTGTAAAGATCCAGAGCGACAGGAATCCGGTGATGTGGTAGAGAGAAGCAGTCCGATATGCTCTGGGTTGATATCGCACTCTGCAGACTGGCATGTATTGTCCAAGCTAAAGCTGGCGGTGTCAGAGTGCTAGCCGTGGCAAAAAAATACTAGTAGCTAGTTAGCTGGCTAGCTCCTGACGGAGGTTCCAGTTATGAGGAATACAAATAGCAGATCCGTACCACATTGGGTGAGGCGGGTTGCAGAAAAGAATATTTAGTTCATAGATAGAAAGTGAGATTAAAATGTGTATGAGGGAAAAAAACGGCTATTTACACGGGATAGGACTCGGAATAAAACAAAGACAAACACAACACACGACCGACTGCTACGCCATCTTGGACTAGAGGGAAACAATGCATGGGAAACTGTTCAGGGCCGTTTAGCAAAATAATACCCGGCTGCTGTGCAGGCACGCGGGAGACCAGGGTTCAATTCCCCGAAGGGGAGGAAGGAGTAGGTGTCCTTGTAAATAAGAATTTGTTTTTAACTGACTTGCCTAGTTAAACTAAGAGCATAACATTTCTACACCAATTGTAGTCTAATCAATACCCAAATGGAGTAAAAATAAAAATCGAATTGATTTATCAAGACCAGTCCCCATTCTTGTCTCATAGTTAGTAGGCTATTGCTTCAAATCCTATTGCTTCTAACTTCAATATGCTCTTTAAATAAATAAGACCTACACCACTTTTAACAGCACATTACTCAACACTAGTGAGACCCATGTCACCTACGGAATATAAAAAAATATGACGTGACTCTCCGCCAATAATTACATATAGAGTAGCAATGCATTTTGCATTGCAATGCGGTGACTTGGACAGCTGCGCCACTGGCAGGCCCCATCCACAAAGTATCAAAATACAGAGAGGTGTTGGTAAAGGTATATTGTCCTGCTAATAGCCCATAATGGGCTATCATAATACTGTACATGGTGTCCAGATCAGGATAACCAAAACATTTCTTTATTAGACTATCAGACTATCAGAAAGAATGTTGGTACTTGTTTATTTTGATCCAAAGCCATGAATGAGTGAGTCACTCAGCTTTATGTAGGTGCCAGACTATATGACTGTGCCATCATTTGTTAATAATATATCTGTGAGAATATCCAAGGGACTTTTATATAATTCTAAATTAATAATAATAATAATAATCGCTTTGTTTAAAAATGTACAATATTTTGGAGATTATTTTGTTTTCAGGCCATTCTTGAACATCGGGTGAGATATTGTTACTAATTTGTAAATAAAGCCAGTTTGTTATTTAGAATGATTTCTTTCTGTTTTTAGAGGGAAATAAACCAAAAACCTACAGTCAGCTCATGGGTCTCCGAGTCGAGGCCAGCACAGGTACTGAACTAGGATCTGAAGCAACACAAGTTGCTCTGCTTTGCAGTGTCTTAAACCATAGCGCCACTCAGGCTACGTACAATGTGACTGGTCGGGAGGGGGTTAGACTACTACAGTAAGAGCAAAAAATTCCTGACAAAATAAAATGACAGTTTTAGTACGTGATACTTACAGTGAGGGAAAAAAGTATTTGATCCCCTGCTGATTTTGTACGTTTGCCCACTGACAAAGAAATGATCAGTCTATAATTTTAATGGCAGGTTTAAGAAACGTCTGACCTCTGTGATTGCCAACAAGGGTTTTGCCACCAAGTACTAAGTCATGTTTTTTTTCTGGATGTTTTTGTTGTTATTCTGTCTCTCACTGTTCAAATAAACCTACCATTAAAATTATAGACTGATCATTTCTTTGTCAGTGGGCAAACGTACAAATTCAGCAGGGAATCAAATACTTTTTTCCCTCACTGTAAGTTGTGCACAATTATCAGTTTCTATTTAGGTTTATGTTGCCCATTCGTTAGAGACACAGTAGGGCCCAAAAGCATAATCAGTGCTCTAAGTCCCCCTTGCGCTGGTCTGGAGCAATGAAGTGGTGACGCAGGGCACCATACTAAACCACAAATTACCTCTAAGTCCCACAGCATAATCACAAAACTTTTAGTGGAGCAACCACTGTACAGTATGAAGGAAGTTGGAGGTCGTTTCGTGAGCCAATACTAACTAGCATGAGTGCAATGACTGGAAGTCTCCAGGTACGCAAGCATATGCTACTGTATCTGTTATGCTACTGTATCTGCAGACTTCCAGTCATTGCTCTAATGCTAGTCAATATAATTTAGGTGTGGTTTCGATGAGCCTTTCTCAAATGGCCAGCCAAAGACCAGGCAATGGAAGGACAGTGGCAGAAAATGACATATATTCCAAAAACTGCTTATAACACAAACTCGGTTTGTGATGTCTATAATGACACAGGGCGAGACCCAGATTCAGACACAGGAGGCAGATGGTTAGAGTCTCTGATATTTATTAGAATACAAGGGGCAGGCAATAGGCAGGTCGAGGACAGGCAGAAGTTCATTAACCAGGTCAGAGTCCGAAAAGTTCAGGGGGGCAGGAAGGCAGGATCAGTGTCAGGGCAGGCAGAACAGGTTGGAACAGGGAGGGCTATAGAAAACAGAGACTAGGAAAAACAGGAGCATGGAAAAACACGCTAGTAGGCTTGACAAGACGAACTAGCAACAGACAAACAGGCAACACAGGTATAAATACACTGGGGAAAATGGGGAAGATGGGCGACACCTGGAGGGGGGTGGAGACAAAGACAGGTGAAACAGATCAGAGTTGGCACAGGAATAACAACTGATACAGCCAACCTAATAAAACACAGGCTGCTAACCACTCATACAAAGGATCAGACCAAAAAGGTAACAAAACTTTGAATGGGGATCCAATGCTAAGCACGGCCTCTGAGGAGGAATATCAAAATTCCAATGATCGTCTCAGTGCTTCTAGTGTTAAAAGCACTTCCTAAAACAACAATGAGCTTTTAAGTTTTAATGTTAATTAATTCCACTTTTTTTAGCGCTTTTTTCAAGTGTCAATGTGTATTTCAAACCCTTAATTAAAGATACATAATGGTCAAACACATTAACTCATCTACCATGACAGAGTTGGTCATCAACTGCCTTTTGAGAATCTGTAGGCGAGCGAGTAAACTCCCATTGCCATCAATTCTACTTGCTAACATGCAATCATTGGAAAATAAAATTGATGACCTACGATTACGATTATCCTACCAACGGGACATTAAGAACTGTAATATCATATGTTTCACCGAGTTATGGCTGAACCACGACACGGATAATATAGAGCTGGAGGGATTTTCAATGCACCGGCAGAACAGAGAAGCTTCATCTGGTAAGACGAGGGGTGGGAGTGGGTGTCTTTTTGTCAATAACAGCTGGTGCGCAATGTCTAATATTAAAGAAGTCTCGAGGTATTGCTTGCCTGAGGTAGAGTACCTTATGATAAGCTGTAGACCACACTATCTACCAAGAGAGTTCTCATCTGTATTATTCGTAGCCGTCTATTTACCACCACAGACCGATGCTGGCACTAAGATCGCACTCAATCAACTCTATAAGGCCATAAGCAAACAAGAAAACGCTCACCCAGAAGCGGTGCTCTTAGTGACCGGGGACTTTTTTAATGCAGGCAAACTTAAATCAGTTTCACAAAAAAAAATCCAGCATGTCACATGTGCAACCAGAGGAAAAAATATCTGCATCGAGCAAAAGGATAGATCTGCCGCTTTCCAGGAGCGGGACACTTTATTTATTCTTCATTTAACTAGACAAGTCACTTAAGAACAAATTCTTACTTACAATGATGGCCTACCGGGGAACTGTGGGTTAACTGCATTTGTTCAGGAGCAGAACGACAGATTTTTACCTTGTCAGCTTGGGGATTCAATCCAGTACCCTTTTGGTTACTGGCCCCACGCTCTAACCACTAGGCTACCTGCGGACGCCTATAAGAAATCCCGCTATGAACAATAAAACAAGCAAAGTGCTAATAAAGGATTAAGATTGAATCCTACTACACCGGCTCTGATGGGAAACCCAGATGCGAGCTGCCCAGTGACGCGAGCCTACCAGACAAGCTAAATGCCTTTTATGCTCGATTGGAGGGAAGCAAAACTGAAGCATGCACGAGAGCACCACCTGTTCTGGATGACTGTGTGATAATGCTCTCAGTAGCAGATGTGAGCAAAACCTTTAAACAGGTCAACATTCCCAAAGCCAAGGGGCCAGATGGATTACCAGGACGTGTACTCAAAGCATGCCCGGACCAACTGGCAAGTGTCTTCACTGACATTTTCAACCTCTCTCTGACTGAGTCTGTAATACCTACATGTGCCCAAGGAAGCGAAGGTTACCTGCCTAAATGATTACCGCCCCGTAGCACTCACGTCAGTAGCCATGAAGTGCTTTGAAAGGCTGGTCATGACTCACATCAACAGCATCCTCCCAGATACCCTAGACCCACTACAATTCGGGAGCCCACATCTGCTCCGGATCTACAAAGTATCAAAATACAGATAGATGTTGGTAAAGGTATATTGTCTTGCTAATCGGGCTACAAGTGTTTGAAAACCTGTTTTCAAAATGCCACCAGCTGTCCGTCACTACTGTATATAAAAACACAGCAATGTTTACATTCTTTATTGTATCCACAATGTCACAAATAATTTGTATCTACCTTTCCAATTACTTTTAGAGTTTGGGATGAATTTGATTAATATTATGGTGTTTCTATTCCAAAAAAAACAGATAAACCCTCTGGGTTTCCATTAGGATGGAACGGAAAATAAAATATGGCACTGTGCAATGTGGCGGTCGGGAGTATGCTACATTACTGGGCTATTTAGCTAAAGAATCCCTGTGTCATGCACGGGGGCCAGTCATGTATAGCCATAATGGAAATTTTGGTGACCTTATTCAACCTTTTCTGCTGCTTTGAGACAAGGTTTGATCCCTCCTTGGGGCACTACTTGATTGAGTAAATAAAACACTAAACAATCACAATACACTCTATTATTATTCTAATATGTATTCATTATAGAATTGTGTCAGTTATTAATGAGGAACCTTTAAACTGCACTCTTCCTCCCCTCTCTCCCCATTTCTCTATTTTTCAGCTCCAGATGACAAGGGTTGCAGGTCGGCCAACTTCCTTCTGGTCACACATTGTATTCATAGAAATATCCAACAAACCAAAGACATTGTGTAACGCAGGTCAACTAATGTTGAATCCTTCGTTACTAGTGAGATTCCAGTAACCAATCATATTATACTATATTGCTATTGATATGTTTAAGTTGACAGCTATTACAAATCAGCTGTCAGAAGCAGTATGACAAGCAGTTTATTTTGAGCCAATCAAAACTCAATATTCTCTTAGCCCCTCTCCTAACCTCACGTTATACACCAGTTGGCGCCAACATGCTGAAAAAAAGAGAGAGAGAACGTAACGTGAAGAGCTACCGCCATTCCATGGAAGAAAAACTAAGTTTCAAATTGTTGAGAAGTTGTATAAAACTGAAAAAAAGGAGAAGTGGATATTAACATTTAATGTTGAGAGAAATTAGGTAGAACTGATTTAAGTTTCCCTGCATTAAAGTCTCCGGCCACTAGGAGCACCGCCTCTGGGTGAGCGGTTTTCTGTTTGCTTATTTCCTTATACAGCTGACTGAGTGCGGTCTTAGTGCCAGAATCTGTCTGTGGTGGTAAATAAACAGCCATGAAAAGTATAGCTGAAAACTCTCTAGGCAAATAGTATGTTCTGAATTTTATCACAAGATACTCTACTTCAGCTTTACAAAAAACGCACAGACCACAGGCAATGGATCGTAAAGGAAATCACATTACAATCTATCACCCTCAAGCACTTAAGGAGATCACGAAGATCATGGATACATTAGAACTAGTGGATATATGGAGGCTGAAAAACCCTCACCTAGTGAGATTATACATGGAGGAGGCTTAATCATGCAAGCCATCTTGATTACTTCCTAGTCTCATTCTTGCTGGCATCAAATGTTTAAAAAAAAAATTAATAGGAGACCGAATGCGATCAAACCACCATCTAATTGGCCTCCATATAACATATAACCCCTTATTGTATGGGACACTTTTACATTTACTTTTAGAGGCCATTCAATACAATACTCCTCATTAAAACAAAAGCAGTTTAGGTCAAATGAGAATAGACTAATAAAATAAATAGAGGAAGTAACAGTGCAGGTAGATGGTAATGGAAACTGTACTATAGAGGCACAACATAGGTTAGAGGAAAAACAAAAATAAATGGAGGTACTTATTCAAGAACGATCAAGTGTAATGTATTACAAAAATCAAACGAATTGAATGGAAAATCGGGGAAAATGCCAAAAATGTTTCACGAATCTTCAAAATAGAAATGCTACCAAAAATAATTTATAGAAACTCATTACAAATAATGGAGTTATCCATGATTCAACAAATTATATTTTGAAAGAGGAAGCAAAAGAATTTAAGGATATGTTTTCTTTTCAGTCTCCTCCATTTCAACTGAATGGTGTTAAATGTAAGGATTTCTTTCCTAATAATAATAATGTAAAATTAACACATTTACAGAAAGACCGGTGTGAAGGTCAACTTACAGTAGAGGAACTTTGAGGCAATAAAATCTTTTCAGTCTGGAAAAATACCAGGGCTTGATGGTATATCAGTAGAGGGATATTAGACCTTTTTTGATGTACTCAAAGATCCATTATTAGCATGTTTTAATTACTCCTATAAAAATTGTACACTTTCAGGTACTCATCAAGAAGGTCTGATTTCATTACTGCTAAAACAGGACCCAGGTGGTAAGTCTAAAGATCCAGTCCATTAAAAAAACTGGAGGCATCTGACAGTTAAATGTTGTGATGCGAAATCATGGCGAAATCCATAGCACATACAGTGGCTTGAAAAGTATTCAACCCCATTGGCATTTTTCCTATTTTGTTGCCTTACAACCTGGAATTAAAATGAATTTTTTGGGCGGTTTGTATCATTTGATTTACACAACATGCTTACCCATTTGAAGATGCACATTTTTTTTTTATTGTGAAACAAACAAGAAATAAGACAAAAAAAAACCAATATGTACACATCAGAACATCTCTAGTTGTTATCCTGATAAGAGCTTGGCAGCCCTAAAGTGTTATAGGTTAGAATGTCTCTTGGCCTCCTCTGCCGGGCTGAACGGCGGCGCAAGGTCCTGGGTGACCCCAATGAATCAGTGTCCACTTCATCATGAGATGATTGAGTCTCTGAGCCCTCAGCCGTTTCCATATTTACCCCTGTCCTCTCCAGGCTCTCTCTGAGGACTGGCTGGCACTCCTTCAAAGTGAGGTTTCTATCAGTCTGACCCCGTTCCTCACTATTATCTGATACTAGCTGTGTGCTACTCTGTCTGCTCTCTTCATCCCCTCGTGGCCTATTGATGAAAACTGGATAAGAATCCTCATCTGAGCTCTCAGACTCAGCGCTCTCCCCATTTTGCTGCTTTTGCTGAGGTGGTTCCCTTCTCCACAGACTACTGGGTGTTTCAACAGGTTCCTTTCCTCAAATGGTAGAGAATTACATGACATGAGCATATTGTGATGTACCCCTCTCGGGTTTGACCTCATAGACAGGGGAGTCATCACCTTTCCTGGTTACCACCACATGTATTTGGTCCCCCCAGTGTGACCTTAGCTTTCCCGGCCCCCCACGTTCTGACATGTTCCTCACCAGTACACGATCCCCTGAGACCAGAACCAAACTCATTTTCTTCCGATCGTAGTAGGCTTTTCCCTTTGCTGTTGATTTCTCCATGTTTCTAATGGCGATGTCATAGACTTCCGCCATCTGTTGCTGCCACTTCTTACCATAATCCTGGTATGATTTCTCCTGTTCCTTTATCTGTAACCCAAAGACAAGGTCAACAGGTAGCAGTGGAGCCCTTCCAAATAGCAGGAAATACGGTGAGAACCCAGTAGCATCACTAGTGGTACAATTATATGCATGAATGACCTTGTTCAGATAATCACCCCAGTTGGCCTTTTTCTCTTCATCTAGTGTGCGCAACATTGACAACAGTGTATGGTTAAATCTCTCCACCGGATTCCCCTGTGGATGATATGGAGAGGTTCTGGAATTGGCTATTCCCGGACAGTTCTGCAAGGCTCTGAATAACTGATTTTCAAACTCTCTTCCCTGATCATGAAGGATTTTTGACACAAAGCCAAACTTTGGGAAAAAATAATCGAAAAGCTTTTTTGCTGCAGTTTTCCCTGACTTCCATTTTAGTGTGTAAGTACTTGTAAATCAATACTTGTAATCAATGTTTTATACTGACTTGGTACCACAACTTGTGTCCTTCTTGCTGTTTTCTTTTGTAATAATCTGCGTCAATGTTTACCCTTCCAGGACGATACTTCAGTGTGAGATTAAAGTCAGATAGCGATGACCGGTGGCATTCAGTCTTGCTATAGTTAGTACATATGTCAGCGGGTTATTATCACTGTACACTCACAGACAGAGCATAAAATAGGTAATCTCGGAACCGCACAGTCACTGCCCATTTGAGGGCCAAGAATTCAAATCGAATTGTATTTGTCACATACACATGGTTAGCAGATGTTAATGCGAGTGTAGCAAAATGCTTGTGCTTCTAGTAGTATCTAACAAGTAATCAAAAAAATTCACAACAACTACCTTAAACACACAAGTGTAAAGGAATGAGTACGAGTGAGTACATATAAATATATGGATGAGCGATGGCTGACCGGCATAGGCAAGATGCAGTATTGTTAGGCAAGATGCATGTTGTTAAAATGACTGACTAAAAATAAGAACATCATCCAAATATGGTATACAGATTCCATCTCTTATCCCCTCTAAACTTTCCTCCATGCTTCGTTGGAAGGCAGAGGGACTGTTTGATAAGGCCCAAGGGGTGCTGAATGCAGTGGATTTTCTGGACTCCTCTCCCACAAAGTCTTGGTGGTATGCCTTTCCTTGATCTAAAACTGTAAACCATGAGTTTCCTCCCAAACCATCAAGTATTTCCTGTATACGGGGTATGGGATGCCTGTCCAGAACAGTCTTCTTGTTCAATCCCCTCTAATCAACACAAAGTCTTATCCTTTTTCCATACTTCCAGAGTTGATGCATATGACTTCCTGATTAAGTTTTTGTTCAGGAGCCCCTGAAGGTGGCTTTTCACCTCAGCATACAAGGGGCGTGGCACACCGTTGTATCTCTTTGCCACTGGTATGTTATCAGTCAATGTTATCTCCATTCTGAGATTTTCAATACACCCTATGTCCATGTCATCTTTGGCGAAAACAGCTAATTCCTCTCTGAGCATCTGTTTGACTAATTCTTGTTGTTCTTGGCTCAAGTTCTGAACATCTACAGGTGGGTCCCACCACTCTATGTGACCGTTGTCAGGGCCAGGCTCCGGTGGGGATCTGTCCTGAACCTGTGCTACAGTAACCTTTTCTCCACTGGGCACAGGAACCGGGTGACACGCTACTACTCTCTGTAATGTCCCTATCACTGTTTGTCTTGGTAAGATAATGTCATGTTTGGTAGTATTCACTACTGCAATGTCAACTTTTCGAGATGTCCGTTTTGATGTTTTCACGACCTGACTTGGTAGGTCCAGGCCACAGATCACTCTCACGTCCAGTTCAAATAACACAATTTCATAATTGAAGGGGGCCTCTCTTGGGATACAGGGATTAATGAAGTTTGTTTATCCACCTGGAATGGCAACGTCACGTCTGCCTGCTGTAAGCAAGCAATCCTCCGTGTACTCTGAGTGTTGAAGCAGATTGAGTAGAGTCTTTGCCTTCCCCTGTCCTAGCTTAGGTGCATTTCTAAGCATCTTTACTGTATACACCAGCTCCGAGGGCTCCTTGTTACTTTTTGTTTTAACTATTTCAATTACGTTAAACCCAATGATTGGTTTCTGCAGACTTTCATTTGTGACTAATATCAGAACCCTAAACTGTTTTCCTGCAATGACCTCAGCTTTGGGATCAAGCAAACTAAAGCAAATGTCCATCCAATCCAGAAAGGGAATTCAGTGCCATTGGCTGCCCTCAGATCCAGTTTCTCTGTATCGCCCATGATTTCTGCCAGTGGTCTAATTTGTGTGTGTGGCAAATTACGTGTTCTCCATTCCTCACTTATGATGGATACCTGAGCCCCTGTGTCCCATAGTGCTAGGGTATTTACCCCCTCCATATAACACCACACTTGACATTTTTTACCAATAAGCTGTGCTATATTACAATGTCCTGTGGTAGCTGGGGTAGTTGGCCCCCACTCTCTCTGTGTCATGGGACAAGGGGAGTTGTGGTCAGTCTTGCGGGCAGTCTTACATGTAGTTTGGAGCTGTTTCCAGTGATCCTGTTGGCACACTTTGGAACAATAGGCAGATGTATGACACAATGAACACAACTTCAACTCTGAGATTCTCTCTATCTTTGCACTGCAGCCACTGCAACACTGGATGGAACTAGATGTATCTGAGGTCACTCCCCGTTCCATGGTTGTGACCCCCAGACGTTTCCCGATGGATGTGCGTTGCCCCTGATCCCACATCCTACTGCCCAATGGCTATTACTGCCACAGTTGTAGCAATGATGGCAAGTCTGTTGACCAGTCTCATAATGCAAAAGTTGTTTTCTTTTCTCCCTGTTGGTTGGACTTGGTTTTCTGTTGGAGAGATTCCTAACTGAACTGTCACCCTGGCCCTGCACTGACAGTACTTATCAAATAAAATAAAATGTTATTTGTCTCATACACATGGTTAGCAGATGTTAATGCGAGTGTAGCGAAATGCTTGTGCTTCTAGTTCCGACCATGCAGTAGTATCTAACAAGCAATCTAACAATTTCACAACAACTACCTTATACACACAAGTGTAAAGGAATGAATACGAGTATGCACATATAAATATATGGATGAGCAATGGCTGACCGGGCATAGGCAAGATGGAGTAGATGGTATAGAGTACAGTATATTCATATGAGATGAGTAATGTAGGACATGTAAACATTAAATAAGTGGCATCGTTTAAAGTAGCTAGTGATACATTTATTACATCCACTTTTTAATTATTAAAGTGGCTAGAGATTTGAGTCGATGCCCGAACGGCATAGGCAAGATTCAGTAGATGGTATAGAGTACAGTGTATACATTTGATATGAGTAATGTCGGATATGTAAACATTATATACAAAATTGTTTAATAAAGTGGCTAGTGATACATTTGTTACATACAATTTTCAATTATTTAAAGAGGCTAGAGATTTAAGTCAGTATGTTGGCATCAGCCGCTCAATGTTAGTGATGTCTGTGTAACAGTCTGATGGCCTTGAGATAGAAGCTGTTTTTCAGTCTCTCGGTCCCAGCTTTGATGCACCTGTACTGACCTCGCCTTCTGGATGATAGCGGGGTGAGGCTACCTGACAGGTCAGTTCTTTGATATCTTTATTGCTCGCATCAATTGTATTTATTTTGTTTCCGGACTGGGGTCTGTGAGGGCTCTGCCTGTGCACATTCCTCTCCGCTATTCCCGTTATCCTCACTCTGTACTGCGTTCACTCGTGTGGGTGTGAACTTACGTGAAATCCTAGCCTTTTGCATGCGTTCGCTTTCATTGCCCAGGGCAATTTGCATTTTCTCAAGCAACAGTTCATCACTGGTGTTAATATTCTGGAGATGCACTCTCATCTCTGCCCTGACATTATCATTTGTTAATCCTGTAACAACGGCCTGCAGGCATTGACTCTTGACTAACTCTGTGCCATATTTCAGGCCTGATTGGGCACGAGCTGAGGCTGTCTCAGGTCAAAGACTCTTGTGTTGCTTTAGTCAACTTGTGATACAGTTCAGTAGCATCCTTCTCGTAAAGATGTGCCTTAGTGTGTAGTGTCATGTCTGTTTTTCCATCCAGATAACTCCTCATCTTAAGCCCTGGGCTCACAGCTCGGATTAATGCTTTTATGATTTCTAATTCATGGTATCCTTTTCTCCGGCCATTTTCAATCTGATGTTCTAGGCTGCTGAAGCTGAGCTTATCTTTTTGATTCTGATCTCCTATCTGTCCAAGGATTTTAAAGTCTTTATAACTGGACGTACTCACTCCATTCTCTCTCTGTGGCGGGTGCCTTTCTGGAGCTGAGACCACTTCTCTGCTGGGCTGAGGAGCCCCTCCCTCTTATTTTCGTTCTGCCGCAGCTCCCGTCTCTCCGCTGGGTTCGCTGTCCACTTGCATCGTTGGCGCCGACTGGCTGGGACTTGTAGGCAGACTTTTCACAGTATCCTCCGAGTCCGATATTCCTTTGATTTCGTCTTTCAGTTGTAGCAGCCAAGACATTCCCTCATCCTCTGATTCCATTAAATCCTCCTTCTCACAGTAATCTTCCATCAATTTGCGCCGCAAAGTGCGATGGCTCTTTCCTTTTACTTCAGAGTCATCTACACCTCCTGTTCCACAACGTACACACAAGTGCCATGAATTGTCCTCAGTTAACTTCTCAGTATCCAGTGGGTCGCTAGCGGGCTCATCCCGACACTACCAGCGAAAATCTACAGCGCCAAATTTAAATTCCGAAAGTTGAATTATTAAACATCCAGCAATATACAAGTGTTCCATACTCATCAAAAGCTCTGTTTCTTGGCAATATCACAGCGTTGTCAGATTTCATAAAGGCTTTACGGCGAAAGCAGCACATTCATTTGTTTGAGGCTATCACCTCACATATTTTCCAATAGCCATGTATCGATTAGCCATCATGGCACACACATAACACATTTCACAGCGAAAACAAATCAATTACCTGTTGAAGAACTTCTGCTGAGGTCATCCTAAGTGTCCAACGAAGACAATCCATGGTTCTTTTGTTAGAAAAAGTAACGTCTTTTATCCATAAATCCTCCATTTGGTTGTGGCGTTATAATCAGAAACGACAGCCTCCACTAGTCCATGAAGCGGGCGCCAACTCGTTCAAATTATACCTATAAACTTGTCCAAAAACAATCAAACATAGTTTTAAATGTTTCCTTAGGAACACTTTTACGTATATTTACTATTATAAATCAGCCGGAATATAAACTGATCAATAACGAAGATAAAACAGACGCTCCGTGACTTCTCGTGCGCGCGCACTGTGAAGAGTTTTCATAAAGAGGGGACCGCATGGTTTCCTCGTTTTCTCTGGGATTACTCACCCAAAATGGAGGAAAACACCATCCAGAGGCTGGTGACATCACAAGGAAGCTTCCTGCATTCCAAACATATGCCTATATATGGTCATTTTCAATAGTGAGGGGTTCCAAAATGAGCAATGTGTCAAAATGACTTTTTCCAGGACAGAGATTCCTCAGGGTTTTGCCTGCCAAATGCGTTCTGATTGACCCACAGACAAATGGTTAACAGTTTTGGAAAATCCAGAGTGTTTCCTATCCAATGGTACTAAATATATGCATATCCCATTTTCTGGGCCTAAATGGGAGGCATTTTACTTTGGGCACGCCAGGCTCTCCAAAACAGTCACCTCGGCTGCTGGAGCTTGTGAGGTTTTAAAGTCCATAAACTCTGTTCGATTTCATCCAACAACGTTTCCTTCTCTTGACTCATACTGTCCTACTCACGTGGCAACAACGACAATGCAGGGAATGGCAAGATAGCTACAATCCGTTAGGTGGTTTGCCTGCTAGCGTTAGCTAGCTAGCTACTCTCCCAATGTCTCTCACTCGTTGTCCGTTCCAGGAATATGGGCCGGTGCTCACATGAAAAAAAATCTCAGTGGTGCCTCCAAATCTGTCACCCTTCCAATGAGCTTATAATATCAACTACAACGCGAAAAGTACGGTTTACTTCACTTTTAATCATGTCAGCACAGGTAACAGCCATTTACAGTCTTTCTTTAGTTTTTTTCATTCTTCCTCTTCCCAATTCACTTAAACTATATATTTTTATTTCCCATGGGCTTCACCAGAGTACCCCCTAGTGGCTTGAATACAACTGTATTAAACCCCTTACATTGGCAGTGCTTGTCTACTGAACAACTGTAGGTTGTCATATAAGCACTACATGACTAGACTGTCTACAAGTCAAGCCCCCCTCATACTTTTCACATCTTTGCTAATAGCCCATCTTAATGCCCCATCATTGACTGAGTGTAACAAAACACCAGCCAGTCTACTTTAAACTTTTTTTGTTTATAAATGAACATGGTGTCATGTATGGTTACACATCTTGTTGATCTGCATTTACTATACATTCATGTACAGAACTACCTCAATTGGCCCAACCAACCAGTGCTCCTGCACATTGGCTAACCGTGCTATCTGCATTGTGTCCCGCCACCCGCCACCCACCACCCACAAACCCCTATTTTACGCTACTGCTACTCTCTGTTCATCATATATGAATAGTTACTTTAACCATATCTACATGTACATACTACCTCAATCAGCCTGACTAACCGGTGTCTGTATGTACCCTCTCTACTTTTATAGCTTCACTACCGTATATAGCCTCGATACTGTTATTTTTCACTCTCTTTTTACTGGTGTTTTTATTGTTCACCTAATACCTTTTTTGCTCTATTGGTTAGAACCTGTAAGTAAGCATTTCACTGTAAGGTCTACACCTGTTGTATTCGGCTGTGATGGGTCTCTGACATGTAGGTACGGCAGAGTCAGGCACAGGACAACAATTGAGTATTGAAACAACTTTACTCAAAAATAACGGTATCGAATACAGGTGGCTAAAAGCCCTGTCCGCCTCAGCTGACCACTGCAGTCGCACCGGCCCCCCCTTCAGCAAAGAGGTAATAGGAGCCGCTACCTGACCAAAGCCCCGGATAAACCTCCGGTAGTAGTTGGCAAACCCTAAGAACCGCTGCACTTCCCTTACCGTGGTTGGAGTTGGCCAATTACGCACGGCTGAAATGCGGTCAATCTCCATCTCCACCCGTGACGTGGAAATGTACCCTAGGAAAGAGACGGACTGCTGGAAGAGCAGACATTTCTCAGCCTTGACGTACAGGTCATGCTCCAACAGTCGACCAAGCACCTTGCGCACCAGGGACACATGCTCGGCACGTGTAGCGGAGTAACTCAGGAAAATCTATAAACAAAAACATGTGAGCAACAGCGGGCTCTGGGTGAGTCTGGTGCCTACTCACCTGGGATGACACGATAGTGCCCTGCCTGCTGCCTCGACTCCCTGAGGAACCCCCCCAGCGCCGACCAGCAGTGTGCCCTCTGCGGCCACAGAGGGTGAAGGGAATGGCCTCCCCTACGGCCCCCCTCAGCGCAGCCCCTCCAAGCTCCATTGGTGACGGACGTCCACGGGTGGTCAGCAGGGTATCCAGCCTGATGGACATGTCCACCAGCTGTTCGAAGGATAAGGTGGTGTCCCTGCATGCCAGCTCATCCTCGCGCAGACTGCGTCTGTAATGGTCGATCAGGGCCCTGTCATACCATCTTGCTCCGGCGGCCAGGGCGTGGAACTCCAGTGCAAAGTCCTGTGTGCTCATCGTCCCCTGCCTGAGGTGGAACAGGCGTTCACCTCAGGCAGGGGACGAGGAGTGGTCCAACGCCGCTCTGTCCTCCCCCCATACGACGTGGGCCCACTCCAGGGCTTTCCCAGATAAGCAGGAGACAAGGGCAGACGCGCCCTCGCATCCCGAGGGAGCCGGGTGAACGGTCGCCAGGTAGAGCTCATGCTGGAGTAGGAACTCCTGGCACCAGGCAGCCGTTCCATCATACGCCCTCGGGAGCGCGAGCCGAATCCCACTGGGACCAGGTGAAGGAAGGGTGGACAGCTGTGTGGGTTGTGGAGTTGGAGGTTGTGGAGTGGGAGGTTGTGATGAAGGTGGAGGCGCTGAAAAACCTCCTCTCTCTCATCACTCCATACTCTTCAGCACGCGATCCATGGCGGTGCCGAGACTCTGTAACATGGTCGCGTGCTGCTGAAGGCGCTCCTCGACTGGAGGAGGTTGGTGTGCTCCTGCTGACTCCATTTAGGGTGATTGATTCTGTGATGGGTCTCTGACATGTAGGTATGGCGGAGTCAGGTGCAGGACAACAATTGAGTATTCAAACAACTTTACTCAAAAATAACGGTATCGAATACAATACACTTTGTGATAATAATTACCACAATAACACGGACCACAAAACAATGAACAATCAATCACAAAGACATGGGGGGAACAGAGGTTTAAATAAGCAACATGTAATTAAGTGATTGGGAGTCGAGGCAGCAGGCAGGGCACTATCGTGTCATCCCAGGTGAGTAGGCACCAGACTCACCCAGAGCCCCCTGTTGCGTCCCTGATTGGAAACCAGGTGTGTGTAATGAAGACAAAAGTAACAGAAAAATGAAATGTGGATCGGCGGTGGCTAGAAGACCGGTGACGTCGACCGCCGAACGCCGCCCGAACAAGGAGAGGGACCAACTTCGGCGGAAGTCGTGACATCGGCGCACGTGACAAATACACTTTGATTTTGATTTGATGTCTTACAAATCCTCATGGTCAGTCTTCATGTCTTTCCAGGAGACGTGCAGTACAAACACATCTTCTGCAAGAGGTCGAAGCAATGGGTGGTGAAGAAAATGTACGTGTCCAGGATAGACTTATCCACCTGGCTGTGGAGCGCAGAAAGGACAAGACGGTGGTCTACAAGCAGCCAGACACAGCACCCCAAACCCAAAATCTCCGCCAACATCGCCAAAGCCTGCTAAACCAGCTGCTATTGCCCAACACAAGACGAGTTTCACCAGCTGATACCACATGGGACGAGACCCGTAATCATCTGCACAATACAAGCGTCACGAAAGCCAAAACAACACAGCACAGGTACTCACACGACCAACGGACATTGTAACAATAATGGACAAGACAATGGTGAACAAAGGGCACACTTATACAATTACTAATCAAGGAAATGGGGACCAGGTGTGCGTAATGACAGTTCCGGAGGGATCAGTGACATTTATCTTAAGTGCATAACTTCACCGGTGTCATAATTCCGCTCTTTCCCCCTCCCTTATCAGCAGTGGTGTAAAGTACTTAAGTAAAAATTATTTCAAGTACTACTAAAGTCATTTTTTGGGGTATCTGTACTTTACTATTTATATTTTTGATACTTATGTATATTTTTGAAATTACATTTACTTTTGATACTTAAGTAAATTAAGAACCAAATACTTTTAGACTTTTACTCAAGTAGTGTTTTACTGGGCAACATTTACTTTTACTTGAGTAACTTTATATTAACGACTTAGGGAGCAGTGGGACGCAAGGCGCCAAATTCAAAATCCAAAAGTTGAATTATTAAACATTCATCAATATACAAGTGTTGCGTAGTCATCAAAAGCTCTGCTGAGGGCTTCCCAAGTGTCCAACGAAGACATCCAATGGTTCTTTTGTTACAAAAGGTCATTTATTATATCCATAAATCTCTGTTTGGTTGGCGTTATGTTCAGAAAATCCAACGTCGAATTGCCCATTGAAACGTGAAGAGAACACGTTCAAATATACCTATAAACTTTTCCTAAACAAATCAAAGACCAGTTATAATGTATCCTTAGCTATCCTTTAACTTCTTAGGGAGCGGCTCCCGAGGTGACGGTTTTGGAGAGTCTGGCGTGCCCAAAGTAAAATGCCTCCCACTCAGGCCCAGAAAATAGGATATGCACATAATTAGTACTATTGGATAGGAAACACTCTGAAGTTTCTAAGAGTGTTAAAATATTGTCAGTGAGTATAACAGAACTGATATAACAGGCGAAAACCCGAGGAATTTCTGTCCTGGAAAATTGTTTTTGACACATTGCCTCATTTTGAACCCCTCCCTATTGAAAACAGACATATATGGGAGTACGATTGCAGTACCTATTGCTTCCACTGGATGTCAACAGTCTCTAGACAGTGTTTGATGATGTTTAGTTGCTCTGGATGGTAATAGAAAAAGAATTTCGAACTGGTCATCGGATGTAAACAGAAGAGGATGCACGTTCACGGGCTTGCTCGCACGCGCTGTGGTTTTTTCCTTTCCTATCGTCCAGTTTATAATCCGGTTGAAGTATTATAGTAAATATACTTAAAAGTGTTCCTAAGGATACATTATCAATGATGTTTGATTGTTCTTGGACAAGTGTATAGGTATAGGTTGAACGCGTTCTCTTCACGGTTCAATGGGCGAGTGGACGCTGTATTTTATGAACATAATGCGCCAACCAAACTGAGATTTATGGATATAATAAATGACTTTTTCTAACAAAAGAACCATTGGATGTCTTCGTTGGACACTTGAGAAGCCCTCAGCAGAAGTTCTTCAAAAAGTAAGGGATTTGTTTTCGCTGTGAAATGTGTTTTGTGTGAAGCGCGATGGTTTATGAATTTATGCTAATGGGAAAATATTGGAGGTGCTACCCTCAAACAATCAAATATTGTGCTTTCGCCGTAAAGCCTTTTTGAAATCTGACAACACTGTGATATTGCCAAGAAGCAGAGCTTTTGTTGACTATGAAACACTTGTATATTGATGAATGTTTAATAATTCAACTTTTGCATTTTGAATTTGGCGCCTTATATTTCACGGGTAGTGTTGGGAGTGGGGCGCCCCACTGCTCCCTAAGTAGTTAATGAATATTAGCGATAATATTTCATTTGGATGGTCACCTATACATTATATAAGTAAAATAAAGTGGGGCGCGCACCCAGTCACGCGCCCGAGAAATCTTGTTGACATCTGAGCTCCCTTGACCATTTCCTCTTCCTATCCATTTTGCTTACTCATATCGCTCCCAGACTCTGTATAGAGGCTGCTGTCATCTAGTGGAAGCCATAGGTACTGCAGTCTCAGTCCTACATAAAGTTGTATGCAATAAGCACAATGGAGAAGATGCTCATTTACAAAAAAAACTGCAAATCCGGATGGATTTTCCAAGGGTTTTTGCCTGCTATATCAATTCTGTTATACTCACATACATTATTTTAACACTCTTGGAAACTTTTAACACTCCAAAACCGTCACCTTTGCAGCCGCTCCCTAAGAAGTTATAGGAAGTGCTTAATTCCAGCTCCCAGGTTGCAGTACCTATGGCTTCCACTAGATGTCAACAGTCTTTAGACAAAGTTTCAAGCGTTTACCTTGATAAAGGATCGATTAGAAAAGTTGTTTGATTTGTTTGGACAAAGTTTATAGGTATATTTTTTGTCTTATATAATGGGCGAGTGGACGGTGGATTTTCTGAACAAAATGCGCCAACCAAACGGAGCTTTATGGATATAAATGGATATATAATTCTTGGACACTTTGGTTTACCATCAGCAGAAGATCTTCAAAGGTAAGCGATTTATCTTAGCTCTTTTTATGTGTTTTGTGACACCCGCGCTGGTTATGTTTTTATGCTAATGCAAGATTCTAAGCTTTTGAAGAGTGTGCAACACTTGTATTTTCATTAATGTTTTATATTACTACATTTGCATTTTAAATTTGGCGCTCTACATTTTTCCGGATTTTGTCGTTGGTGGGGCGCCTGTCACCCACTGCTCCTTAATTATCCCCAAGAGGTAAATTAATTTATTATTCATTCTGATCATGGTAGCATTTTTTACAGTATAATACAATACATTTTACAGTATTGTAATGTTTGTCGTTACACAGTACTTACTTTGATACCATATTTATATTACAGTAGGTGTACTGTAATATGAAATAAAGAATGTTACTTGGCACCGAGATGCCTGTAAGCTACTATCAAATTCACAGTAACCCCTTTGCAGTGTGGGTTTAAATGGGAAGATCAATGGAAAAAAGTTGCAATGATCTAATTCATTATAAATGAAAAGCAAGTACAAAATCAATCTCTGGCCTTGTCCGGGTAAAAGTCAAATTGATAATCCATCTGCTCCCCTTATAGAGAACATGAATAAGTTATCTATATCCCGACATTTGCCAGACCACCTCGCTCTTTAGTGTAAGTACAGATAACATTTGCATACATTCAATACAGTGCAGATGATTCACTGGAATAATTTTGATGCTTTGAGTAATCAAACATAATATGACCTATGGGAAACGGTTGTAGAGTAGTACATGGAATAGACAGGACCTGGTGCACATTGAATTACAAAATAGACCAATCTTGGGACTGACATATAATAGGTATAATTATTGTTGCCTGCTTGAATTAGACACAGGCCCTCACCATTTACAATGCGGAGCAATTGCGATGAGAACAGGTTATTGAAATAATTAAGAATTCGCTCGATAAAAACAATATAATAATACAGGTATATAATAATAAAAACAATAATAATCATCGTAATAATAATCATGATAATAATACATAGCATTTTTAGACACACTTCAAAGCACTTTATAAAAAAAAAACTCAAACAACGAAACTGGACATTTGAGTGAACTATTAGTGATAAAGCATACAACCTCAACTGAGCCATGTGGATAGAATGCTACCTGTAATAGCGACAGGCTGTGATTCAGGCTAATCTTATTTACAATGTTGAGGTTTATTACAGAGTGGCGTAAACAAGGCGTGCTGCGTTTCAGTTCCAACTATCTGGTCTACAAGTAATTACCGACATTCTTGATAATCAATTAAATTATTGCATGAATAGCATTCAGTTATTTGAACAATCACTATAACCTATAGGCAGCACGACATGGAAAATAAATTAAGTAATTCGTTTAACTATTTGAAGAGTTTATTCCAATTATTTTATTTTTTACATGTATTTCTTTTGTACACTTCTTTTTAAAAAATGTAGTTATTTCTTATATTTGACTATGTAAAACCTAGCAGTAGGTCCTTCTAATTATTTCTCAGAGAGTGAGTCTGATATATAGCATAAAAAAACATGATTCTAATCTCTATGAAATGAAACCATTAAGTGACAAAATTTAAAAAATGCATGTCTGTCATTTAACAACCCCATGCCATGATAGTGAAAAAAACACACCAATCTGTTTCCTAATTTCAATTAAAGCTAATTTACCAAAATGTCTGAAAACGGATATATATCGTTTTGGAATGAAAGTCTTCATGTGTAATTCTGTAAAAAATAGTTTAGGTCATCAAAATGTCATTAAAAACCAAATCAACCATATCCCTTAATACAGCCTATAATATGAATTGATCAACTTCCAACTTGCGATGTCGGCTCCCAACAGCAGCTGGTGGTTTATCAATAGATAAAAGAGAGAACGCATTACCGATTGGTGACGTTGCGATGTAACATAACAGTCAACACAAATCAAAGTCTTCAAAAACGGAATAAACGAATTTCATTGGATGTTTATCACTGTTAACTTGGTTAACTATGCAATGGACAGACTGGTAACATACAGAAGGCCAGGATAAAGTATTAATGGTTGACTTTATGGTCCCCAGGATTGCTGCGTGCAAAGAGCAGCGTTCCTCGCTCCATCTCTCCCTCGCTCCATCTCTCTCTCTCTCTCTCTCTTTATCTCGCTCTCTTACCCCTTCCTCCAGATCTCAATCTCAGAGCTACTAATCGGCCTCTCATTAACATGTTAGAATGCTAAATACTATACTGTCAGCTGAAGAAAATATGGTTTTGAAAAGATGTCTGTCATATTTGGAATTATCTAGAAATGTCTCAAATGCCAATCCACAAATATAGGCTATTCTGCCTGTGTTTTTAGATGGACCCACCTATTGCATTTTAGATTTCATTATTTCCTTTTTTTCTATTTACCAAAATAGAAATCAGAAATTAATCTACCTTTTTGGAATGAAGCTTCTGTTCTATGGCAGGGTCTAAGCAGGTTATGACCATACAACAAATGCAAGCCTATTTTACAACGTAAAAAAAATACACCGAAACATATGTATGTTCAGGTCCAGTTGATGATAAAAAATTTGATAAGTCAAGACAAACCGTTTCTTAATTATCACACCATTTGTTTGGCTGTTTATCAACAACACGGGACGTCGACTTTGCAGTGCAAAATGATAGGGGGCAGTTCGGGGTGTTGTTGGGAAGTGGCAGCAGCTTTAGGGCAAAAGCGCAGCGATGTGTGAAATTACAGCCCATGGTGCTACATATTGTACCAGAAGCACTCCCAACACGACCTCCTGTTCGGTTCAAAACGTGGGCATAAACAATAGCTCACACTGTCTAAATAACAGAAGCCTACTGTACTAATGCTAGTTAGCTGTTGCCACCTGCCAGTATCGTTCTTCCTCCTTAATAATAACAAAATAATAATAATATTAAAGGTACACTGTACTACTGCTAGTTAGGTTTTGCCACCTGCCAGTATCCTTCTTCCTACTTAATAATAACAACACTACATAATAATACATACATTGTTTCGATGTTACAATTACACCATACAGTTATTATTATTATTATTATTGGCCCAGCCATAGTATAGCTTATCAAAGCTGTCGTTGTTATTATTACTAGCCTAATGCCAATGGAGGACTTCCTATATGCATGTAGCTAAAACGAATTATCCTTTACAGAAAAACCTTTGATGCCCTTGTTGTCTGTTAACTCATTACATACAGTGCCTTGCAAAAGTATTCATCCCCCATGGCATTTTTCCTATTTTGTTGCATTACAACCTGTAATTTAAATGAATTTTTATTTGGATTTCATGTATTGGACAAACACAAAATAGCCCAAATTGGTGAAGTGAAAAAAAGTACTTGTTTCCAAAAATTAAAAAAAAAATTAACAGAAAAGTGGTGTGTGCATATGTATTCACCCCTTGCTATGAAGCCCCTAAATAAGATCTGGTGCAACCAATTACCTTCAGAAGTCACATAATTAGTTAAATAAAGTCCACCTGTGTGCAATCTAACTGTCACAAGATCTGTCACATGATCTCCTTATATACACACCTGTTCTGAAAGGCCCCAGAGTCTGCAACACCACTAAGCAAGGGGCAACCCCAAGCAAGTGACACCATGAAGACCAAGGAGCTGTCCAAACAGGTCAGGGATGGGTTATAAAAAAAGATCCGAAACATTGAACATTCTACGGAGCGCCATTAAATCCATTATTACATTTTTTAAAGAATATGGCACCACAACAAACCTGCCAAGATTGGGCCGCCCACCAAAACTCACGGACCAGGCAAGGAGGGAATTAATCAGAGGCAACAAAGAGACCAAAGATAACCCTGAAGGAGCTGCAAAGCTCCATAGGACCACTTTAATCCGTACACTCCACAGAGCTGGGCTTTATGAAAGTGTGGCCAGAAAAAAAGCCATTGCTTAAAGAAAAAAATAAGCAAACATGTTTGGTGTTCGCCAAAAGGCATGTGGGAGACTCCCCAAACATTTGGAAGAGAGTACTCTGGTAAGAAAATGCTATGTCTGGCGCAAACCCAACACCTCTCATCACCCTGAAAACACCATCCCCACTGTGAAGCACGGTGGTGGCAGCATCATGCTGTGGGGATGTTTTTCATCAACAGGTACTGGGAATCTGGTCTGAATTGAAGGAATGTTGGGAAACCTGATTCAGTCTTCCTAAGATTTGAGACTAGGATGGAGGTTCACCTTCCAGCAGGACAATGACCCTAAGCATACTGCTAAAGCAACACTTGAGTGGTTTAAGGGAAACACATGTAAATGTCTTGGAATGGCCTAGTCAACGCCCAGACCTCAATCCAATTGAGAATCTGTGGTATGACTTAAAGATTGCTGTACACCAACGGAACCCATCCAACTTGAAGGAGCTGGAGCAGTTTAGCCTTGAAGAATGGGCAAAAATCGCAGTGGCTAGATGTGCCAAGCTTATATAGACATACCCCAAGAGACTTGCAGCTGTAATTGCTGCAAACGGTGGCTCTACAAAGTATTGACTTTGCGGGGGTGAATAGTTATGCACGCCCAAGATTTCTTATTTCTTGTTTGTGTCACAATAAAAAATATTTGGATCTTCAAAGTGGTAGGCATGATCTGTAAATCAAAGGATACAAAACCCCAAAAAATCTATTTTAATTCCAGGTTGTAAGGCAACAAAATAGGAAAAATTCCAAGGGGGGTGAATACTTTCGCAACCTACTGTACATGCAGTCTGAAAGCACAACCCTCCTCTCTGGAAGGCGGACATGAGGAAACTGCAACATTGCACATCGTCAGTCAGTGCAACTGCATGTGACCCTCTTTTAAAGACAAAGTTATCTTATTGTGTTCGTAATCTAATTTTATTAGTCACATGCTTCATAAACAGCAGGTGTAGACTAACAGTGAAATGCTTCCTTATTGGCCCTACCCAACAATGCAGAGAGAAGGTAAACAGAGAAAAAATAGAAAAGTAATAACACATGATGAATAGTAAAAGTAATAATACACAATAAGTAATGATATCTTCGCTATATAGAGTTGAAGTCGGACGTTTACATACACCTTAGGTCTTAGGTCAGTTAGAATCACCACTTTGTTTTAAGAATGTGAAATGTCAGAATAATAGTAGAGAGAATGATTTATTCCAGCTTTTATTTCTTTCATCACATTCCCAGTGTGTAAGGAGTTGACATACACTGTCACGACCTCCGCCGAAGGCGGTGCCTCTCCTTGTTCGGGTGGCGTTTGGCGGTCGACGTCACCGGTCTTCTGGCCATCACCGATCCACTTTTCATTTCCAATTTGTTTTGTCTTGTTTCCCCACACACCTGGTTGTCATTCCCTTATTACTTGTCGTTTATTTAACCCTTTGATTCCCCCATGTCTGTGTGTGTATTTCCGGCTGTTTCATGGCAACGGAGGGCTCTCACGGGGTGGTCGCGAGAGTGCTCGGGGAGGTGTTTAGGGGTTTCCGTTGGTGCTACCATGGTGGAAAGTCCAGACCAGGTCTCCACCATGCGCATTCCCCCGAATATGCCGATTTGGCTCTCGCCTTTTCTAAAAAGAAGGCGACTCAATTACCACTCCATCGAGAGGGGGATTGTGCGATAAATCTCCTGGTAGACGCCGCACTTCCCAGGAGTCACGTGTATCCCCTGTCGCAGGTGGAGACGGCGGCTATGGAAACATATGTCTCCGAATCCCTGCATCAGGGGTACATTCGGCCCTCCACTTCACCCTCCTCCTCAAGTTTCTATTTTGTGAAGAAGAAAAAGGGAGGTCTGCGCCCATGTATTGACAATAGAAGTATCAACCAGATCACTGTGAGGTACAGTTACCCGCTACCTCTCATAGCCAGTGCAATTGAATCAATGCACGGGGCGCGCTTCTTCACCAAATTAGATCTCAGGAGCGCTTACAACCTGGTGCGTATCCGAGAGGGAGACGAGTGGAAGACGGCATTCAGTACCACCTCAGGGCATTATGAGCACCTCATAATGCCGTACGGGTTGATGTATGCTCCATCAGTCTTCCAGGCCTTTGTAGACAAGATTTTTAGGGACCTGCAAGGGCAGGGTGTAGTGGTGTATATTGAGGACATACTCCACTACACGCGCCGAGCATGTGTCCCTGGTGCCAGGGTGCTTGGTCGACTGTTGGAGCATGACCTGTACGTCTAGGGCCGGAGAAATGCCTGTTCTTCCAACAGGGTACCGCATTTCCATCTCAGAGGTAGAGATGGAGAGTGACCGCATTTCAGCCGTACGTAATTGGCCACCACGGTAAAGGAGGTGCAGCGGTTTCTAGGCTTTGCCAACTACTACCGGAGATTATTTGGGGTTTTGGTCAGGTAGCGGCTCCTATTACCTCACTGCTGAAGGGGGGACTGGTGCATTTGCAGTGGTTGGCTGAGGCGGACAGGGCTTTTGGTCACCTGAGGGCTCTGTTTACCTTGGCTCCTGTGCTGGCTCATCCGGAAGCCTCTTTGGCGTTCATAGTGGAGGTGGACGCGTCCGAGGCTGGGATAGGAGCCATGCTCTCTCAGTGCACGGGGACGCCACCTAAGCTCCGCACCTGTGCCTTCTTCTCGAAGAAGCTCAGCCCGCGGAGCGAAACTATGACGTGGGGGACCGGGAGCTGTTGGCTGTCGTCAAGGCTTTAAAGGCGGGGAGACATTGGCTTGAGGGGGCTAAACACCCTTTTCTCATCTGGACTGACCACCGCAATCTGGAGTACATCCGGGCAGCGAGGAGACTGAACAGTCGCCAGGCAAGGTGGGCCATGTTTTTCACCCGTTTTGTTTTCACCCTGTCCTACAGACCAGGTTCCCAGAACGCTACGGCCCTACAGACTGCAAAGGCCTTGTTCACACACGTCTTCCGGCACTAAGGGGTGCCTGAGGATATAGTGTCTGATCGGGGTCCCCAGTTCACTTTGAGGGTCTGGAAGGCGTTCATGGAACGTCTGGGGGTCTCGATCAGCCTTACCTTGGGTTTTTACCCCGAGAGTAACAGGCAGGTGGAGAGAGTGAACCAGGATGTGGGTAGGTTTCTGAGGTCGTATTGCCAGGACCGGCAGGAGGAGTGGGTGGCGTTCGTGCCCTGGGCAGAGATGGCACAGAACTTGATCCACCACTCCTCCACTAACCTCTCCCCCTTCCAGTGTGTATTGGGGTACCAGCCGGTTCTGTCGCCTTGGCATCAGAGTCAGACCGCGGTGGACGACTGGTTCAGGCACGCGGATGAGACATGGGATGCCGCTCATGTTCACCTCCAGCGGGCCATGCTGCGCCAGAAAGTTACCGCAGTGAGGCGACCGGGTCTGGCTCTTGACCCGAAACCTGCCCCTCTGCCTGCCCTGCTGGAAGCTGGGCCCGCGGTTTGTGGGTTAATTTAAAGTCCTGAGGAGACTGAACGAGGTCAGTTACCGGTTACAGCTTTCCTCCGATTACCGTATTAACCTATTAACCCCTTGTTCCATGTGTCTCTCCTCAGGCCGCTGGTGGCTAGTCCGCTCCAGGAGTCTGAGGTGCGGGAGGTTCCTCCGCCCCCTCTGGACATCGAGGGGGTCCCGGCGTATTCAGTTCACTCCCTACTGGATTCGAGGCGTCGGGCGAGGGGCCTTCAGTATCTCGTGGAGTGGGAGGGGTGCGGTCCGGAGGAGAGATGCTGGGTTCCGGTGGAGGATGTGTTGGACCCTTCAATGCTGCGGGAGTTCTACCATCTCCGTCCGGATCGCCCTGCACCTCGCCCTCCGGGTCGTCCCCGAGGCCGGGGCTGCGCATCAAGGGGGGGAGGCGTTGTTCAGGAGGCGTTCGGCAGTCGACGTCACCAGTCTTCTATTTGTTTTGTCTTGTTTTCCCACACACCTGGTTGTCATTCCCTTATTACTTGTAATTTATTTAACCCTCTGGTTCCCCCATGTCTGTGTGTGTAATTGTTTATTCGGTGGTACGGTTCCGGCTGGTTTGCGCCGTATTTCGTATTGTTGTACTTGGTGCTGCCGCACTTTGGTTGGTTTACTGTGCCTCAGTAAAGTGCTTTTTTCCACTCATCTCTTCTCTCCTGCGCCTGACTCTCACGCACCAGCTACACACACCGCCTTGACATACACTCGATTAGCATTTGGTAGCATTGCCTTTAAATTGTTTAACTTGGGTCAAATGTTTCGGGTAGCCTTCCAACAAGCTTCCCACAATAAGTTGGGTGAATTTTGACCCATTCCTCCTGACACAGCTGGTATAACTCTCAGGTTTGTAAGCCTCCTTGCTCACAAACGCTTTTTCAGTTCTGCCCACATATTTCTATGGGATTGAGGTCAGGGCTTTGTGATGGCCACTCCAATACCTTGACTTTGTTGTCCTTAAGCCATTTTGCCACAACTTAGGAATTATGCTTGTGGTCATTGTCCATTTGGAAGACCCAACTTCCTGACTGATGTCCTGAGATGTTGCTTCAATGTATCCCCATAATTTTCCTGCCTCATGATGCCATCTATTTTGTGAAGTACACCAGTCCCTCCTGCAGCAAAGCACCCCCACAACATGATGCTGCCACCCCCGTGATTCACAGTTGGGATGGTGTTCTTCGGCTTGCAAGCCTCCCCCTTTTTCCTTCAAACATAATGATGGTCATTATGGCCAAACAGTTCTATTTTTGTTTCATCAGACTAGAGGACATTTCACCAAAAAGTATGATCTTTGTCCCCATGTGCAGTTGCAAACCGTAGTCTGGCTTTTTTTATGGCAGTTTTGGAGCAGTGGCTTCTTCCTTGCTGAGCAGCCTTTCAAGTTATATCGATATAGGACTGGTTTTACTGTGGACATTGATACTTTTGTAACTGTTTCCTTCAGCATCTTCACAAGGTCCTTTGCTGATGTTCTGAGATTGATTTGCACTTTTCACACCAAAGTACATTCATCTCTAGGAGACAGAACGCGTCTCCTTCCTAGGCGGTATGACGGCTGCGTCGTCCCATGGTGTTTATACTTGCGTACTATTGTTTGTACAGATGAACTTGGTACCTTCAGGCATTTGGAAATTGCTCCCAAGGATGAACCAGACTTGTGGAGGTCTACAATTTCTTTTGATTTTCCCATGATGTCAAGCAAAGAGGCACTGAGTTTGACGGTAGGCCTTGAAATACATACACAGGTACACCTTCAATTGACTCAAATGATGTAAATTAGCCTATCAGAAGCTTCAAAAGCCATGACGGAATTTTCCAAGCTGTATAAAGGCACAGTCACAGGCACAATCTGACCCACTGGAATTGTGTTACAGTGAATTATAAGTGAAATAATCTGTCTGTAAACAATTGTTGGAAAAATTACTTGTGTCATAAACACAGTTGATGTCCTAACCAACTTGCCAAAACTATAGTTTGTTAACAAGAAATTTGTGGAGTGGTTGAAAAACGAGTTTTAATGACTCCAACATAAGTGTATGTAAACTTTGACTTCAACTGTATACAATCGCTAACAGTTCCGAATCAATGTGCAGGAGTGTGAGGTAATTGAGGTAGATATGTACATATAACTAGGAATGAAGTGACTAGGCAACAGGATAGATAACAAACAGTAGCAATAGTGTATGTGATGAGTCAAAAAAGTTTGCGCAAAAAGGGTAAATGCAGATAGTCCAGGTAGCTATTTGGTTAACTATTTAACTAACTGTTTAGCAGTCTTATGGCTTGGGGGTAGAAGCTGTTCAGGATCCTGTTTGTTCCAGACTTGATGCATTGGTACTGCTTGCCTTGTGGTAGCAGAGAGAACAGTCTTTGACTTGGGTGGCTGGAGTCTTTTGACAATCTATAGCTGCAGTGGGTAGGCTGAAGTTGCAAATTAGTCATTCATTTAGAAACACAACTGTTGTCAAAATGTAGGCCTAGTCTACTCAAAAATGTTGTTCAGGCCTATGTTCCTTTAAGATATTCTGCCAAGAATTAATACCAAAGGAAACATAGTTTTGCATAGAATTGCATATATGTCTGAGCTAAACATTTTAGTGGGCAACATTGGAATTGTCTTTTAACACTGTGTTAATCCATATCCATAACGCTCAACCTCTGTCAAAGCCCACCCCCTAGCCTATGAACAATACTGGGGAGTATGGTAAAAGCCACCAGCATATTAAAAATAGATGCTCCATCTACAGAGCTACAGAGGGATTATCTGGTTAAATACACTAACGTAAAACTGTAGTTTATACAATATGGGTTATTATCAACAATAAAATACTCTGAAACGTTTTACTGCAGCATGCTGTAAATTATGGTGCATTGTGGGAAAACGTTGTGTGCGGGAGAGAATTGCTGTATTTCGAATGGTACTGTAATTCAGCTCCACAGATACAGTACCATACCGCATCTTTGGAGCGCCAAAAACCGTTCATGGAAGTGCGTTCATGGTATTGTTGTTTATGGCTCATGAACATATTTTGAGGCGTGCCTTGTATGAGGCTATATGTGACCCGATTCAGGAAACTAGGAGTATGTCACAAGTCACGACTTCACAGGACAGCCGCTTGTACGTAAAAACCTTTTTTTATCAAAATGTGTTTTTTGGTAGAAATTCCTTCTCGAACATGTGAACTTTCATGTGCCTAAAAAACAAACTTGTATGCTATCTGTAAATACGAATAAAATTGTTAAATTACAAGCCTTGTTGGTTTAGCCACAGACAAAGGGAGCAACCTTCCCACTAGCCATGATTGGCTGAGATAATGAGAGGGCTGGACATGCTGAGAGAGGAAATCAGATTGGTCTGCCATAGAAGGCTTCTGTCGATTTGAGCTTGTCAGTCTGTGTTGGTAATCCTGTTGAACACGGCTTTAAAAAAAATTTATTGTGTAGTTGAGCTGCGTAAGTGTTGCTCTCCACTTTCTGGAGAATCGAGTTTTGAAATCAGTGGAATTAGAATATTATAGCTAAAGAGATGGGGAAAACACCAGTCTCCGGATTACATCTTCAAACTAAGGGCAACCGTGGCATGGCATTCCTGACAGGGATATGCGTCCATCATGCATTTTCAGATATTACATGTTTTCTGATTTTGACAAAGTGGTTTCATTTCAAGCTAAAGTGTACTGTTAGCTAGCTAATGTTAGCTGGCTGGCTCCCAAGCTGATGTTATTATTCGTTTCCACAGAGCCGTTTCCTGTTCTATTTAGAGCCT
Organism: Brachymystax lenok tsinlingensis; assembly: GCA_030435695.1. Classification (NCBI taxonomy): domain Eukaryota; kingdom Metazoa; phylum Chordata; class Actinopteri; order Salmoniformes; family Salmonidae; genus Brachymystax; species Brachymystax lenok. The sequence continues at coordinate 40,057,382 of CM059804.1, read as the reverse complement.
AATGTTAGCTAGCTAACATTGAACATCGTTGGTTAGCTCCCAACACTGTGGCATTGTTGGCACTGTTCATTGTTGTTTAACTAGTTAACATTATCTGTCTGGCTTGTTAGCTAACGTTATGTGACGTGTGTGAACTTACACTTGGTTTACCTAGCTAGGTACATTGTTTACCTAGCTAACTATATGTCTTAAGCTCCCAAGCTGACGTTATTATCTGTTTCCCAGAGACGTTTGCTGTTCTAGTTAGAGCCTAATGTTAGCTAGCTAACGTTGAACACGGTTGGTTAGCTTCCAGCACTCTGTGACATTGTTTGCGCTGTTCATTGTTGTTTAACTAGCTAACATTAGCTGGCTGGCTCGTTACAAGACGTGTGTCCAACACCGGTTGAATATGGCCGGTGTCAGTAAAAAAGCGTAATGAAATTGTTGCCAGCAGATCTGGTTAGGCTGGTTAAGTGGGCGCTCCGAGAACGAAACGAGATGGGTGGGGCTAAAGGGTGTGAATGATGCTGAATGGGTGTAGACAAAGAAGAACTCTTCACTAGATAGTAAAACATTCAATGGGGATTTTCTCAAAAGTGAGTTTACAAGTTGATCAACTTTCAAAGCAGAATTACTTTCCCATTGCTCCTCAAATGCAGTGTATGATATACAATTTTGTAGCTCTGAATCTCTACTTTTATCTAATGTAAAAAAAAAAATATTAAAATGTTGCTACATAAGACCGAATCCAAGTGGTGAGTCACATATTTGTTGCATCCATGAGTGAGAACGCTGTACCAATTATTCTTGTATGTGGTTATAGTGCCCTATCAAATAAAATGGATAGGAGACAGATTGGAGTGCCAGCAAGTATAAAATATTAAATGGTTGTGCGTTTTGCCATGTTGTTTTGCCCTGTAGTTGCTGACAGTTTGGAAGCAATTGTTAAGGCCTCTAGAAGTGACACCAAATATTCATTAATATGCTGTAATGTGTGAACACTTTACCTAGCAGCCAACCTGCTTGCACTAATCCCTTGTAAACTACTGTGAAATACATACAAACCCCTGCCCTAAATACATTTAATTAATCCATTCATTCATTCCGATTAGGTAGCATTTACTTTTTTACAGTATAATGTCAAACATTTTTATAACTAACCCAAGATAGACCAGAGCATGTTGTTTCCAATGGGAGCAAATTAATCATAGTGTGCAGAACAAGTAGGGAAGTGGGCAGAGCCAAGCACGAGCTAGTGAGATCCTATTGGCGTGTTCTAGCATTTATTTTCATATTTCCTTTAGGGAACGCCTACTATGTGATGTCTGTGTGTGCAATAACTCAATACACACTCGCACTCCATCTAAACAATGCCATTTATGGAAACTTAGGAAAAGGTTAAGGTCCACTCTGTTTGTTACAGATTTTATACTGAACAAAAATATAAACGGAACATCTAAAGTCTTGGTCCCATGTTTCATGAGCAGATATAAAAGATCCCAGAAATGTTCCATATGCACAAAAATATTATTTCTCTCAAATTTTGTGCACAAATTTGTTCACATTGTGTTTAGCTTGCATTTATACTTTGCCAAGAAAATCTATCCACCTGACAGGTGTGTCAAATCAAGAAGCTGATTAAACAGCATGATCATTACACAGGACCTTGTGCTGGGGACAATAAAAGGCTACTCTAAAATGTGCAGTTTTGTCACACAACACAATGCCACAGATGTCTCAAGTTTAATGTAGCGTGCAATTGGCATGCTGACTGCAGGAATGTCCATCACAGCTGTTGCCAGAGAGTTGAATGTTAATTTCCTCTACCATAAGCCACCTCCAACATCATTTTAGAGAATTTGGCAGTACGTCCAACCAGCCTCACAACCGCAGATGACGTGCAAACCACGCCAGCTCAGGACCTCCGTTTCCAGCTTCTTCACCTGTGGGATCGTCTGAGACCAGACACCCGGACAGCTGATGAAATTGAGGAGTATTTCTGTCTGTAATGAAGCCCTTTTGTGGGGAAAAACTCCTTCAGATTGGCTGGACCTTGCTCCCCAGTGGGTGGGCCTGGCTCCCTAGTGAGTGGGCCAATGCCCTCCCAGGCCCACTCATGGCTGTGCCCCTGCCCAGTAATGTGAAATCCATTGATTAGGGCCAAATGAATTTATTTCAATTGACTGATTTTCTTATTTGAACTGTAACTCAGTAAAATCTTTGAACTTGTTGCATGCTGCGTTTATATTTTTGTTCAGTATAGTTTTGGAAACAAAAAACTGTATGGAGATCAAATGTTTCATCGATGACAAAATAAGCAGAATATCTGCCAAAATCCATCTCGCTCCATCTTTTCCCAATGCCGGCCACTGGGCTTTCTCTCATCACCATATTTTGTAGTGAGTGGAAACGCCAACCAGATGCTTCACATTTATACATCCAGCGAAATATCTGGCTCATTGTTCTATCTGTGATAATGCAGCCAATTTGATGGTATTGTACTGTGTGTCATTACACAGTACTTGATTTGATACTGTATTTGTATTACAGTAAATGCACTGTAATATGAAATACATTATTTTACTTGCCACAGAGCTGCCTGTAAGCTACTGTCAAATTCACGGTAACCCTTTACAGTGTACAAGCACAAAGCACAAACCAAATTTTACTGTAAGTACACCTTGTCCCTTGGAGAGATGACCAGCCACCATTATAATTCAGAGGCTAATACCATCAAACCCAGAGTCAAAAAGAATGGCCACTGTCTAAGCTTTGGCTCCTCAGAAGTTTCAAGTAATTAACTTTAGTCTATTGATGTACCCATGCGTCAATCTAATTAACATAATAAAAAAAATCCCCATCAAAATCCATCAGTTTAAGCTAGAGATAAAAAAATTTTTTGCATGGGCTACATCTCAATCTGTCACGATCCTCTGAAGGGACAGACCAAGACGCAGCGATGCTTCCAGTATACATTTTATTAATGACGAACGTAACTGGGAAAATAACAAAATTAACGTAACGCCGATCGTGATTTTGGCCATAACTAAACAAGCTATGCACAAACAATAACCCACAAACCCCTAGTGAAAACTACAAACATATATATGGTTCCCAATTAGAGGTAACGACACTCAGCTGCCTCTAATTGGGAACCATTACCCCAACATAGAAACAGATAACCTAGAACAGAAAAACCCTACACCAAAACAAAACAAAACACGCCAGCCTGTCTTCTCAGGCCTGGACGTGACACAATCCACCGCTTCCACCTATGTCAGGCTTCCGAATCTGAGGTGGAAAGTGGCAGATCTGCAGTGCTGTTTGTCAGACCAGAAGAAAATCGGTGTTCTCATGAAAACATCTGTACCGTTCAAACCGTTTGGCTACAAACTAATATGACCCCACTATGGAAAGGGGAGACTCTCACGAACACCCACAAGTGTCAGGGGACTCGTCTGAAGATAACCAGGTACTAGTGTAAAAACTTAATGCAAGTATGGAGGTAGTTTTGTGCCAACAAAAAAACGGGGTTAAATATGTGCTTTCAGTGCTTTCTTATTTCTCATATATATAGGAAAGATACATCAACACCTTATTCCTTATGATTTATTTTTTTACTGTTTTTCCATTTATGAATGTGTTAGTCAATGGGTTTCTATGGGCTATAGTAGTAAAGGCCAAATTCAATATTTTATCAAATTATTTTTACATATATTTTGGGGATACCTACTGGGGTCTTAAAATTCAAAATCAAATATCTAAATGCTCCATGGTATGAACATATTAAAACAATTCCATTCCAATTCCATTAAAACAATTCCATTCTGAGGTTAGTTACACTCAAACTAAATCATGAGGGTCTCTATCATCCCAATCAAGGTGTAAATTACATCTCACATTCCAGTGTTCAAATGTATTTAAAAAAAGGCCACATGGGATTTTTTCTTAATGAACCAATGGCAATGTTGCTTTAGGTATAATTCCTGGAGCCACTTGCAGATTTGACAGCTTTAACACATTTCCTTCCACTTCTGACACATCAAAACAACCACTATGTTGGCTAAAGCTGATCTGATTGAAAAAATACTAAAACGATTTCACAGCCCCAAGGAATGCACGAAAGGAGGTGATTTGAATATTAGTCCCTACACGGTTTATTAACATGACCAAAATGCATAACACACCCTTATCAATTACCTTACTATAAATAACAATAAATCTGGTGGTTGCACGTCATGATACTGTTTAGTGAATTACCAGTATAGAAATGCACAAGAAGTGAAACGTTATTAACACATTCAAATGTATTATACCTTTTATTTTTTTATTAAAACTATTACTAAATCCCCATTTATAGCTCTGGCAATCTGGAGAGTAAGTGTCTTTCAAATGTAAAGGACAAACATTTGGTTAGATGGTTAACAATAAGAGGTGTCTGCCACTGCTTCATTCTTTTCTTCCCGTCTGTAAATGTCATCGGTTTCCTCACCTCATACTCTCACAAGTCCCCCTGTTCGTCTCTCTCCCATTCCAAACTGTTGTGTGCAGTGATCTTCTCATTTCGTCTCCAGGTTTTTTTCGTTGGCGAATCACAAAGAGTTGTAATCCACTGCCTTAGTCTGACAAGTCATCCATGTCGAGACGATCTGTGGGATGGAGTGAGAGAGGGCGCAAGGAGCGGGAGAGAGAGAGGATTGGTAGGACTGCAGCTTTGAGAAACAGACACACAAGGAGATGGGCTTCATTCTCAGCCCAAACCTTCGTTTAGGCACAGTTCATTCTCGGAGGGGGGACAGAGAGAGAGCCACTCTCGACGTGTCCTTACTGCCCCTGCTGTAATCTTCGAACGCCGCTATCTACTTATTAAACCCCGAGACTCACCAGTCCCTGCCACTGACAGGGAGAGGGATTTTTAACCGCAGTTTCGTGACTGGACCGTGGGAGACTCGGTTGACTCGGTGCAAACGTTGGTCATACTCTTCACCTGACACCTTGGTATCCACTGAACGGACTGAGTTAAACAGGAGAGACAACTTTGCCGCGGGGTTTCTGTTTTGAATAATTTATTTTGCGAGGTACGGGCCACGGAAGCAGACTGTTTGTCACTGATTATTAATCTATTTTTTTTACGCATACAAGAGCTAATGTACTAAGTCAAAAACGGCGAATTCAATCGACTACCTTTATTTTCTTTGCTATCACATGGATATTCACTGCAAAACAGACCCCTTCCTGGCGAGGCACCGTAAGTAGACAATTCGTTTCATCATAATAATCTCGTTAGATTACGCATTCATTACTGTATATAAACGAATCCGTAGATTTAGATTTCATTCTCAGAAGCATTTGCTATTTAAAACATTGCCTGTTATTAGCCTATTTGTAACCTATACATTTTAGCTTTGCTATGGGCACAGGAAATACTGTATATATTTCTCGTAATTGAAGATGTGCGTTCAAAACAACCCAGGCTATAAACGAATAACAGCATATTGAGTCCTTTCCATAAGCATTGTTGGAATTTCCAGTGTAGCCCTCATAAAGTTTCCCTGCAGACTTCATTCCAGTAAAAGCTGTAGTTTCAAATTGTACATATTTTGTATTTTAGAATGACCTGAAAAGTTTTCTTATTATGTCTTGTCGGCATAGGATTCTGAATATGATACAGTTTACTGACTAAAATCTAGAGGTCAGTTGAAATGAGCGCTCCTGAATAGGTGGGGAATGAAGGTATCATTGCACCTTCCATAGCCTACATTTGAATACAAATCCTTTTTATTGCCTTTTAAATAAATGGCACCTGTGAAATAAATTAAGAGTTCACTTCCAAAACGCTATATCCACCAATTTATCACGTTTGTTTTTTCATCAGAAATTATTGCTTATTGGTACCTTCATGTATGTGTAAAATATTACTGTTCACATATTTTTTTATTCATAGATTTAAGATGTTTTGTTGTTGTTGTTGCAAAACGCTATATATCCATTGTTTAGCTGGAATGGAGTATCGTGTATTTTTGACTGTGATTTGTGGTTGTCTCAAATCAAATTGTATTGGTCACATACACATTATTGCGTTTCTAGTTTTGAGCGTGCAGTAATATCTAAGAATTTCACAACAACTACCTTATACACACAAGTGTAAAGGAAAGAAAAAGAATGTGTACATTTAAGTATATGGATGAGCGAAGGCCGTGCGGCATAGGCAAGAACAAAATATCGTAGCTTTGTGTCATGGAACACTAGCTATCTTAAAATTAATGCATTTAGTGTAAATCGCTCTGGATAACAGCATCTGCTAAATGACTCAAATGACAAATGTACATGTTTTACATACAGATCACATTTTACTGTATTGAATTATTTAGATTAAATATGGTTTTTATATTGATGTCACAAATGTACCATTTGTACCTTTCCTTATTACAAATGTAGTTATTCGTTACATTTGACTGTGTAAAACCCTATCAGTACTAATTATTTTTCAGCAAATGAGGCGGATATATAGCATTTTGCCAAAAAAAACATGATTATTTGTCTTTCTGAAAAAAATAACATTAAGATGGCATGATTACAAAGTGAAAAAACACACCAATCTCTTTCATAATTTCTTTAAACAATTAAAGCTAATTTACCAACATTTCTTCTAAAAAATGGATTTATAGCGTTTTGGAATTAAACTCTTCAAATGCAGAGACCAAAGATGACCCTTTAATTTTGGGGGTGATTTGAGTCTAACATTGTCCAACTATTTTTTTCATTTAATTGACGCGATATAACCGTCAGAAATCTAGAATATATATGCCTTTAGATTGTTTTTAAAGCAGCACCGTTTGGTTGTGAAAATGAGTATTTTCCTTAAGTTGTATTAGCCTACGATTAGAGTAAAGGGAACGAGAGACCCTTGTCAAATGTAGCCTAAATTATTAATTAATCATTGTTGGACCAGCTATCCGTTTATCAAAGCTCTTTTTAATTATTTACAATAATTTTGCAATTAAATTTAAACAGCTTGAAACATAATATCTGCAACATGTTTTAGGCTGCAATGGAACAGTTACTATTGGGAAATATTGCAATACAGAGTGAAGGTATTCGGTGTTGAGGCAAGATTGTATAGAGTTATGGGCTATCCAATTCACTACAAACAAAATATCATAGTTTTGTGTCATGGAACATTAGATTATTTTAAAAACAACAAATTAAAAGGCCACACGTTTAAATTTTTTATTTTCTTATTTCACCTTTATTTAACCAGGTAGGCAAGTTGAGAACAAGTTCTCAATTACAACTGCGACCTGGCCAAGATAAAGCAAAGCAGTTCAACACATACAACAACATATAGTTACACATTGGAGTAAACAAACACTCAGTCAATAATACAGTAGGGAAAAAAACAAATCTATATACAATGTGTGCAAATGAGGTAGGATAAGGAACATAAGGCAATAAATAGTCCATGGTGGCAAAGTAACTACAGTATAGCAATTTAACACTGGAATGGTAAATGTGCAGTAGATGAATGTGCAAAGTAAAAATACTGGGGTGCAAAGGAGCAAGATAAATAAATGACTACGGTAGGGGATGAGGTAGTTGGTTGGGCTATGTACAGGTGCAGTGATCTGTGAGCTTCTCTGACAGCTGGTGCTTAAAACTAGTGAGGGAGATAAGTGTCTCCAGTTTCAACGATTTTTGTAGTTCGTTCCAGTCATTGGCAGCAGAGAACTGGAAGGAAAGGTGGCCAAAATAGGAAATGGCTTTGGGGGTGACAAGTGAGATAAACCTGCTGGAGCGAGTGCTACGGGTGGGTGCTGCTATGGTTACCAGCGAGCTGAGATAAGGCGGGGCTTTACCTAGCAGGGACTTGTAGATGACCATGAGCCAGTGGGTCTGGCGACGAGTATGTAGCGAGGGCCAGCCGACTAGAGCATACAGGTCGCAGTGGTGGGTGGTATAAGAGGCTTTGGTGACAAAGCGGATGGCACTGTGATAGACTGTATCCAGTTTGCTGAGTAGAGTATTGGAAGCTGTTTTGTAGATGACATCGCCGAAGTCGAGGATCGGTAGGATAGTCAGTATTACTAGTGCAAGTTTGGCAGCATGAGTGAATGAGGCTTTGTTGCGAAATAGAAAGCCGATTCTAGATTTAATTTTGGATTGGAGATGTTTAATGTGAGTCTGGAAGGAGAGTTTACAGTCTAGCCAGACACTTAGGTATTTGTAGTTGTCCACGTATTCTAAATGCCTCTAAGTATAATGAAGCCTACACTGTACTACTTTTCCCTGTAAATCTACAGCGTTATACTGATTACAGCAGTTTGCTCTGCTGCCAGTATAACGCTGTAAATTTAATTTGTTGGTTTTGTAATGTTTTTTACAGTAATTGTAATTAATGAATGAATGGATGAATTGAATTAATTTAGGGTAGGCATAGTTTGTATTTTACAGTAATTGCATGGGATTGGTGCAAGCACATCGGCTGCTAGGTAATGTGTTTTCATATTACAGTATATTTAAAAAAAATAATATTATTTTAAACTTTATTTAACTAGGCAAGTCAGTTAAGAACAAATTCTTATTTACAATGACGGCATACCGGAGAACAGTGGGTTAACTGCCTTATTCCGGGGCAGAACGACAGATTTTAATCTTGTCAGCTTGGGGATTCGATCCAGCAACCTTTTGGTTACTGGCCCAATGCTCTAACCTGTAGGATACCTGCCGCCCCGTATATATAATATATCAAATATATATACTTCTAGAGGTCTTAACAAAGGCTGTCAAACTTGCAGTGGCTACAGAGCAAAACTGACCAAGGACATTGTAAATACTCAACCAAAGGTTTTAGTCTTACTGTCACACCAATCAATTCCCTATACACAATTTAATATTTGGGCACAACTACCACATATCAGTTAAATAGCCTCTTACAAGACACGCCCGCCTCATAATATGTTAATGAGACAGAAACAACAATACCATGCACCCACTAGTGGTCAAAAAGTTCTTGGCGCTCCAAAAACACAGTAGGGTATCGTATTCTGTGTAATGGAATTGCAGTGTCATTTGAAATCCAGTTCTTCTTGAAAGTAATGTACTGTTAAACAAAAATGTAATTGGAATTTACAGAGTACAGTGAAATTCTTATGCTCTGAGCTCCAACAGTGCAGATCAAAATAATGGTCAAACATAATGGTCACGAATCTGCGCTCAGTTTATTCACCATGGCACCCACAGGCTGCAGTATAGAAGCCTTATCATTGCAATTTTTTTTATATAATAAAATAGTATGAGCTTCATGCATCTTACCCGACAGGATGACATTGGTGCCTGAAACTGATAGCATAAGCTATTACTGTAAACAAAAACAAAAACAGTATGTTAGAGACATTTTTACAGGAGGATTCCAATTACAGTTAATAACAGTATTTTTCAGGATTTGACACACAATGCAGTGCAATCTACTTTATTATTTCTGTAAAACACATGGTATTTTACTGTGCATTCTACAGTGTTTTACTGTTGAAATTACAGAAAAGACTTACAGTTTATTACAGTCCCTGCTCCTAATCTGCAATATGCTACTACCACTGTTTATTAGGCTAATCATCCATTAGGTAACAAACAAGTACAAACAAGTGTATTGTGTGTGTGTAAGCTACTTTATGAATATGTGTATTTTAAAACTGACATAGAAAGAGCTCTTAGTGTAATTGCTCGAAGTGCTGTCATGTTGCTCGAAGTGCTGTCGTGTTTCACGATGCATCATGTCTTTTGTTTGTATGTAATGTTATGTTTCCCCCGGTGTGTTGTTGTATCTAATATAGGGCATGGGGGTGTGAACCAGCTAGGTGGGGTGTTTGTGAATGGCAGACCTCTACCTGATGTAGTGAGGCAAAGAATTGTCGAGCTGGCGCACCAAAGTGTCAGGCCATGTGACATCTCCCGCCAACTACGGGTCAGTCACGGCTGCGTCAGCAAAATTCTCGGCAGGTAAGGGAAACATAACTGCACAATTAAATTGGTGTCAAACATAAATATCTTGACATATGTGTGCACAGTACTTATTTTAGCCAGAGTCATCGGTAATGGCGCCATTTCTCTTGAATTTGCTTGAATCTGTGTCGACGATTTGGAATCCATCACCCCCAATGGCTTTGATGAATTCATTAATTTATCAAATGGGCCTCAGACAAGGCAATAGTTCTATCAGTATTACTGGCCTAGATCTGAAAAGCGTTTGGGCTCTCATATTCTGGATTCAAACTCATGTTTTCATTTTGAAAACCGTAATTTAGAGAAAATATCTTGAAATTATATTCAAACTACATTTCTGGATTTAAGTGATATTGTGTTTAAATTGAATACACACATTCGTTTATTGGCTGATAATTTAATAAAGTGGATGATGAAAGTATGAGAACATTGTTTGATTTTGGAATTGTTTATTTGCCTTCCATAATATCTTTTTGTTTACAGCATTCGGTTTTCTTTATATTTTAGTATGCTGAATTTCAATCTTAGATGCTCTCTTCAACTAATGTTTAGTCTACTCAGACTATCCATTAACTCAGATATATTAAGCACAGTTAATGCTTTAATATAGGCTTTAAAGCATGAACATTTTGGCCGATACATGAAACTCCAACTAAGATATTTCAGGTAAAAGTCCTTCAGCAATACTCAGCTTTAGTATTTGTCCTTTCAAGCAAATTCATATTTTGACCCTACAGGTACTATGAAACCGGCAGTATTAAACCCGGAGTTATTGGGGGCTCCAAACCAAAGGTGGCGACTCCCAAAGTAGTTTATAAAATCACAGATTACAAGCGTCAGAACCCCACCTTGTTCGCTTGGGAGATTCGAGACCGACTTCTGTCCGAGGCCGTCTGTGACAACGACACCGTTCCCAGTGTGTCATCCATCAACAGGTAGGCGATAACTTCACTATATTCACTTTATTTTACAGGCCAATAGAAACCATTTGTATCTAAAAACCATGTCTTTGTAGGTGAGGGGAGAATTATGGTAGGCCTACCTACTCTGACCAGTGAATCAATTCTTTATAGACCCAACAGATAACAAGAAGAATAGGCCTATGTGTAATACTGCCCAATAGAAGCACGAAAGTCTACTTGTGTGCGAAGATGAATTTATATCAGATTTATATGGGTTTAGACACATGCTGCCCATTGGAACTAGAACTCGTGTGAAAATAAAGAGGTTTTGCCATATCTGCTGCATGCAGTACATTAGCAGATTTGGGTGAAAGGGCACATACACGCATGTTTCGTACATCTCAAAGGTGGTGTCAAACGTGCAATTCAGTACCGCAACCCTCCACAGTCCGCATCGGATTGGCGATTCCACGAATATCAGATCTCGATAAAAACCCTTCAACATAGCGTAAAGCTCCAGCGGCAGCGGGGAATACCCAACCAAGTCGTTCAATATGCGGACCACACCGCGACAGAGCCGGCAGCTGCTTTATATAGCCAACCAATCTCTGTGTTTTCAAATAGGAGCTATAGTAAACAAACGTGAACCGAGAGATTAAAGCATGCAGGAACGTCGCGAATAAAACCTAGTCTAGACTGATAGGCCTTTACATTTTATTCATATTATTGTGAGATTAGTAGAGTCATTATTTATGTTTGGTAGAATAAAAAAAAAAATAGATGATTATTTTGATATAGCCTACAGGCCTACTCTGTAAAGGGGTTATTGTGAATTTGACAGTAGTTTGCAGGCAGCTTGGTGGCAAGTAAAATTCTGTTTTACAATTTACGGTACACCTACTGTAATATAAATACGGTATCAAAGCAAGTACTATGTAAGGGCAATACTGTAAAAAATAAAAATAAAATCTAAAGTAAATACTACAATAATAGAAATGAATCAATGGATGATGAGAGGGATTTTGTATTTGAGGGGAGGTGTTTAGATTTCACAGTATTTTACTGTAATTACAAGGGATTGGAGCAAGGAGTTTGGCTGCTATTGAAGTGTATTAATTAATAGTTGGTGTTTTATATCACTTGCACTTCTAGAGGCCTCAACAAAGGCTTCCAAACTGTCAGCGACTACAAATCAAAACAGACCAAAAGGACATGGCAAAATGTTTAACCATTGAGGAGTGCTGCCACACCAATCTGTCCCCTATACATATTTGGGGCACTATAACCACATAGGCATAGCATCGAGACGTAGGGGTGCTGAGGGTGCTGCAAAACCCTCGGATAAATCACCATTTTTTTTTTATTAATATAAAAAATATAAAAGTATTCCCCCAAAATTAGTACCCTTGGTCCTGTATGAGCAGAGACAAATACTAATCGACAAATTATTTCCTCAGCACCCCCTGACAGCACAACCCGCACACACCTATAATATTACCATTGTTTATTATTATGATTATAATTATGACTATTATTATTAGGCCTGTCGTTAGGCTTATTTTTAGGCTATTATTATTATTATTGTTATTATTATTTACAATTTACCAACAAGAAATACATAGTCTACATTTTAAAATCCATCTCATAATGTTCAACTGAGCACATATCAAAGCTGTAGGCTAAAGTTAAATCTAGACTTGGTTTCCTCTATCATAATCGCTCCTCTTTCACCCCAGCTGCCAAATTAACCCTGATTCAGATGACCATCCTACCCATGCTAGACTACGGAGACATAATATGTAGATCAGCAGGTAAGGGTGCTCTCGAGCAGCTAGATGTTCTTTACCATTCGGCCATCAGATTTGCCACCAATGCTCCTTATAAGACACATCACTGCACTCTATACTCCTCTGTAAACTGGTAATCTCTGTATACCCGTCGCAAGATCCACTGGTTGATGCTTATTTATAAAACCCTCTTAGGCCTCACTCCCCCCTATCTGCGATATTTACTGCAGCCCTGATCCTCCACATACAACACGCATTCTGCCAGTCACATTTTAAAGGTCCCCAAAGCACACACATCCCTGGGTCACTCGTCTTTTCAGTTCGCTGCAGCTAGCGACTGGAACGAGCTGCAACAAACACTGAAACTGGACAGTTTTATCTCAATCTCTTCATTCAAAGGCTCAATCATGGACACTCTTACTGACAGTTGTGGCTGCTTTGCGTGATGTATTGTTGTCTCTACCTTCTTGCCCTTTGTGCTACTGTTGGTGCCCAATAATGTTTGTACCATGTTTTGTGCTGCTACCATGTTGTGTTGCTACCATGTTGTTGTCATGTTGTGTTTCTACCATGCTGTGTTGTCATCTTAAGGCCTCTCTTTATGTAGTGTTGTGTTGTGTTGTCTCTCTTGTTGTGATGTGTGTTTTGTCCTATATTTATATGTTATTTCTTTCTTTCTTTTTTTAAATCCCAGCCCCCCGTCCCCGCAGGAGGTCTTTTGCCTTTTGGTAGCCCGTCATTGTAAATAAGAATTTGTTCTTAACTGACTTTCCTAGTTAAATAAAGGTTTTTACTGAGAATTTTAGCAAGTTAGCCAGTAGGCCTACTTAGTGCATTAAACTGAATAGCTGTAGCAAGAGAGCTTTAAACAGTCGTTCAACACCCTCACATTTCATATCATATAGGACAAGGCTAGACAAGGTATCTTCAGACGGCAGACAGTGAAAACCCCAAATGGAAGTGCGCAAGGTGAAAAAGCCCTATAAAAAAGCCCTGAACTTTGGTTAGGAGGCACTGTTCCATAGAGCTGGCCATCATCATTACATTTTAATGAGCCGAAGAGAGATCAGAAGTGTCCTCTTAAATGGAAGGGGGAAAACACATTTTAGAATCATACCATTTTTTGATTTGAACAGATTTCATTCTAAATGTATATCCATATGAAAAGACATCCGTCCAACTTCCTCATTTACTATTGGACTAAGTTTGTCTATAGGCTACACATCTTTTGATATGTGTATTATATAAAGCAAAGAAGGGTGTCTTTGAATTGCTAGAGGAAGGTTGAGGAGGGGTGTTTCTTATTTTAGTTTTCAAGAGAGCACAGTCAAAAGATGTGTGCTCTTGGATATAGCACACATCCTCTAGACAATGCATACACCACAAATCCTCTGGATTATTTTACCTGCTGTAAAATGGGCTATATAAGTGAATTGATATAGCCCATAACTCTAAGTAGAGGTTAAAGATCCAACCCTAACCCTTAGAAATGGAAATCATGCATAAAGGACATATGGGTGAGCTTTGGACCTAAGCCCTAAAGCAGACCTCTGAAAATGTACCTGTTATACATTGCAGTGTGCTTAAAAGCACCCTCAAAATATATATATTTGAGTAATTTGTTAATTAGTCCACTGTTAATGCAATCCCCAAAAATTGTGATAGAACTGACAGCCCTGCTTATAAGCCAGTTTTGATAGAATCTCTCAACCACAAAGTGTGCTTTTCTCTTATTTTTTACATGTGGTGATGATGAAAAATATATCAACTATGATCTTCTCTTAACACATTCAGTGTAGTCACAACAGTACGGCTGATTTTAGTAAAAAAATATGTTCCTATAGAATTTTGGAAGGAATTTACCTTCAAAAGAAATGGTAGAATGGTGCAAGGGAGAGAGAGAGAGAAAGTGGGAGGGAGGGAGAAGGAGAGAGAACCTTGTGGCATGTGGTTGTTGAGAGTTGACCTCTGCTCTGCTGATAAAGAGAAAGTCTTTGCTTTAAACACATGAATTATTAAAGATTACACAGAGACTGGGTTGCACTCTGTGATGTAGCCGTAGAAAAAGTCGCTCAATGGACATAACAAGTGAACCCAAGGTCCTGCAGCATAACCTGCTTTCAATCATGTTCATCCCCATTCGTCCCAAAAAATACAGGGATATTTTTTTATACATTTGCAAAAATATCTAAAACCTGTTTTTGCTTTGTCATTATGGGTGTGTTATGTGTAGCTTGATGAGGGGAAAAAACAATTTAAACAATGTTAGAATAAGGCTGTATCTTAACAAAATGTGGAAAAAGTAAAGTGGTCTAAATACTTTCGCGAATGCACTGTATATGGGTAAAAAAGCATAGTGATTGTAATATTCAAGTGATTGTGTCACATTAGATTTCCAGCCTTTGAACCAGTGAGTCGTACTGCTTACCCAGTGTGATACACTACACTCTCCGGCTGAATTACTATAAAGCACAAATGTACTGCTCACTGTTCTAAAATTATCTCAGAGTTTCTGCCGTTGGTAACAAGGTGTCATCTGTAATTCTGTTCTAATGTGGCCCCTCTGTTTTCAGGTTATTGTGATAGATATAAAAAATACATATATTAAACATATTAAACATCTAAAAAAATATAGGATGTTGCAGTGGGCTTGGGCGAGACACTATTGGCTTTCCTGTCAGATATAATTTATAGCCTAGCCATTTGCATCTATTCTCTGCCATGCGTTCCCCAAAAAGATCAGAACAATAGATCCAGATCCTCATAGACACCGGGAGATGTCTCACTGCTAATCTGACTGATCTGAGGAAAGAGAGAGAGATGAGAGATGTGAGGAGAGAGGAGAGGGAGAGAGAAACAAACAGAGACAGAGGTTGGGGGCAGAGAATGAGTGATAAATGAAAGGGGTGAGACAGATATACAAAAACAGTAAAGGGGGGACAGCGATAAAGAGATTGAGGGTCAAGGGAGAGGGAAGAGAGGGTAGAATGAGAGAAAGGGAGAGATGGAAGACATGAGGAAGAGAGCAGGAGGGGAGAGAGATAAAATGATAGGGTTATAGTATAGTGACACAGGGAGATTATAAGAGGAGACTAGGTAGACTCAGTCAAGCTGATCATTGAGTTGAATTGATGTGATTTCATTCTTTGATTGCAAGATCATTCAGTCCGAAGTGCAATGAAGACCTTCCCTCCATACCACATCTTAAGGGTATGGGGACTTAATCATATTTCTATCCCCAGAATGCTGCTAGATTGAATCCGGTCTCTCAGGGGGCAGCCCCTATTCATTCCCACACTCCCCTAATGCCCTGAGATTGGTTATTTGTGACAGAACCAGAGTATCGGGATACGAGGCCCCAAAACGATGGAGGAATTTTACATATGCAGTGTTATAAATGGACGTGATGTGCTATGTTAAAGCATGCTGTGTTGTGGGGATTGGGGGAACAGTGTCAAATCTCCATGCCCTGAGGCAAAGAATTGATTGATCTGTGTCTGTTGTTCACTTGGCAGGATTATTCGCACGAAAGTCCAGCAGCCATTCCACCCATCGCCTGATGTTTCCATAACACCACTCTCCACGCCTGGACACACCATAGGTATGAGAAGGGCCTCAATTTATACATAGTATATAATATTTTTACAAAGTATTAAGTAAGTAGTAGTCCTAACAAATGTACTAACAACACACTTCAACTCGTGATTCCTCTCTCCCAGTCCTTACCACGGCCTCTCCCCCTGTGACCAGCGCCTCCAACAACCCGGTAGGATCCTACTCCATCAAAGGCATACTGGGGATCCCCCGCTCCAATGGTGAAAAGAGGAAAGGAGACGATGGTAAGAACCTTGTTTTATTTCTCTCCCCTCGTCTCTGTACTTTTCTGTGTGTGAAAGAGGATGGCATTTATGACATGTTTTTGTGTCTGCTCTCTCCTGTTTGTTGTTATGTTGTATTATAGGCAGGCAAGCCGGGGAGTGAACTGTGTTTCAATCAGATTGTAGAAACAGTATGTTTTACCACCTATGCCTATAGAGCTGCATCTCAATTTTATCTGATGCTTGGCACTAGAAAACATACATAGCCTTCATAAAAGTGTAATCCATTTTGGCAAGGCACCAGGGGTGCTGTTCTTTATATCACACATTTTTTATTCTTCTTATAGACCACTAAGATCTTAAACACTACTCATTCTTAATTTGTTTCTGTTGTGTAGAGTACAGTGGTATGAATAAATCGAGCTCTTTTGAATTACATCCAATGAATTAGGATGCAGACTCGTTGTTTATTGAGTAAGTGAGAGTGGAGAGCTTAACAGTAAGAGGATGAGGAATTTGAAAAAAATGACTTATCATGCAGGGAAAGACTTTAGACAAGTGCAAAAAAGTAGAGAGGCCCCATACACACTCAGGTTGTACAACTGATGTTAAACGCATTTGACATAATGGTTGTGATACAACATATATTTTTGGCATGCAACAGCGAGTTTGTCTGCACAAAAATGTTTACACAACCATTCTGCAGTGGCTCCACAACGGTTGTGTATAAAATGTGCAGACAAACGCTTCGTTGGATCACAACTGTTTTGTCAAAAGTGTTGTACATCAGTTGTAGAAACTGAGTGTGTACAGAGAGAGAGAGGGCTAGAGAGAGACAGAGAGAGAGTGAGAGGTAGATACGTTCCAAGATTAAGTGGAAGCCCGAGCACTCCTGACCCAGAATGCCTCATTCTCAGGCTAAACATAATGAGTGGACACACAGTGCCTGAGGCCTAATAGATTATCGCTTCTGCAAACAATTGTCTTTTTAATGCCTGGAATTAACATGTTCCCTGGTGAAGGCCTGAACAGGTGTAGGAACAGACCGGTGGAGACAGGCAGGGGGTTGCTGTGCTGTGTGTGTGTTTTTGCTTGTTTGTGTGTGTGTGAGAACGTGTGTGTGTGCGTGCCTGCGTGTGCATTGTACATTCTCGTGCAGCATTCATCAAAGCAGGTCACTTGCTTCTTTTATGTTTCCGTCTCCTTAGTTCACTGGAGTGGCAACCACTTGGATGGGCGGAAAATAGGGCATTGTATGTTAACTTTAGCAAACCGCTTATCTTGCTTATGTCTGTCAGAGGCCTTTTACCGCTATAGGAGTGTAGTTGTCTGTGTGGGTTTTAGGATGGAGAGGGGAGAGGGAAGACACTTTGATTGTGAATATGTGACAATCGGGAGTCATTTTAACAAATTGTCATGAAGTGACTTTAGCACATCATATGTTAGACATAAAGGCATGCAGTTCAATTTCCACATTGATGTTGAGGCACAGAGTGGCTGTTACATATACTGTAAATCAATATTTGATGGGACTTTATGATGCAAAATGCCACAATATGAATGAATCATTTCAGTAAACACATTTTAAATAAAATGTAGCACAGGAACCCCCCCCCACACACACAGTTCACTTTCATCACTTTGCTCGTTATATAATTCCTTCTCACATCTACACGCTCTCCTCCTTTCACCTTTTTCCTTTGCTTGTGGATTTCAGTGCACAACACAACAGCTGCCTGTGACCAGGCACAAACACCTCTCCAAGCCAAACCTTCACACCGTAACCTCTAACTGTTACACAGCCTACATAGTTGTCACCAAATTAACGTTATAGTCAACAAACTAGAACTAACACATTAGCAAACCCACAATCCAATCCATGTGTACAGTGTACATTAAGCAGTTTAGCAGTTACAATTAAGCAGTTTAGCAGTTACAAATTAAAGGTAAAATAGAAAATACAATTACATTTCTCTCTCTCTCTCTCTCTCTCTCTCTCTCTCTCTCTCTCTCTCTCTCTCTCTCTCTCTCTCTCTCTCTCTCTCATTCTGTCCATCCCTCTCTCTCTCTGCTGCTTCTCCTTAATTTAACTGTTCAAATATTTTCTTTCTCTGTCAACTACTCGCCACACTTTATCCAATGCTGTGGTAGCTAGCTGTAGCTTATGCTTTCAGTACTACATTCATTATCTGATCCTTTGATTGGATGGACAAAAGGTTAGTTCATACTGCAAAAGCTCTGATAGTTGTCATAATTACTGTGTAAGTCTATGGAAGGGGGTGAGAACCATGATCCTCCTAGATTGTTTATTGAAAATGTACCCAGAGGAGGACTGAAAATAGCTGTCCTCCGGCTACACCATGGTGCTACTGTAGAGGGTGCTGTTGGGGCTACTGTAGACCTTCATTGCAAAACAGTGTATTTTAATTTGGTGACGTGAATATATTTAGTATAGTTTTATCTAAAAAGGACAAAGATTTTAAAGTTAAAGGAGACTCCACTGGATGGGAGAGAGAGGGGAGAGAGGCAGGGGGTGGAGGAAGAATGCACAGGAGAGGAGCAGCTGGTAGTGATGGTGGGGATGGTGGAGGTGAGGTATGAGGTGTGTGTGTGCATGTGTCCGTGCGTACATCCGTGCGTGATGGTCGAGATAGGTGGTGTATGTGCGTCCGTGTGTGTGTGCATCTGTGCATCTGTCTGTTTGTGCGTGTGTATGTGGTGGCGGGCACCTCAATTGTTACTTCGCTGGCTCTGGTGGTGTTGGCTCCTCGCGCTTTGAAACAAAGTGACATTTAAAAATGTGCAATTCTGAAGAGGAAAGCTATTAATTCACAAAATAACACCCCGCTCCCCCTCTCCATTTCTCTATCTCGGATGTGCAAGCTATCAAAAATACAAAATGAATATCCTTAAGAGGGGGAAGCTTCAGCCCTATCTGTGGAGAATTTGCTTTGCTTGTCTGCGAGCAATGATTAGGCCAGCGCAGGAAGAACACACCTCAACGCTCCACCTCCTTTATCCCACATTCCCACCTCCACCCTCCATTCAACCCCCACCCCTCCATGCCAGATTTTTTTGTATGTCTTCTTACTAGAAATGGAATGGCATTCTTGCCAAATGCATTACTACTAAATAGGGGGGAATTAGCCTGTTGTCTCTTTCTCTTGCTCTCTCTGTCTTTATCTCTCCCTTCCTTGTTCTCTATCTCTGGAGAATGAAAGGAGGAAGAAGGAGAGTAATGATCCAAGTGTAGACCAGAGGAGGATGTGCCTGTTGGATATTTGTTTATTGTTTGTTTATGATATTCGTTTTTTTGCTTGTCGTGTCATCACTTATAGAGTGTATAAGCAAACCCTGTATAGTGTGACATAGTGACTCCAATTTGCACATGCAGACTTTAGACAAAGATTTGCAGGTTGAACAAGGGATACATGCTTAACATACATAGTTGTATGCGCATGCGTGCTCTTGGGCAGAGTCAGATATTTTGAATGAACACCTCATCTGAAGATCTCAAGTCATACTATTGGTGTGGTTTGCTGGTTTTTCTGTGAAATCCCCCCAGCTTTGTGGGATCTGCACATCTGTGAAACGTGATTGAAAGATTACGAAAAGCGGATCATTATGTTAGGTCCGGTACCATCGTTGGGCCACGGGTGTGAAAGATTCAGCAGGCTACTGGCATTACACACCTGGCTAAAAGATTACTGTAGCTCTGTTAGAATAACTTTTATAGATAACTTTGACACCTTCTGGAAACAAAAGATGCTCTACAGGAATGATGAGTCCATCCAAATCATTTTGGGTCTTGGACAATGTCACGTCCAGGCCTGAGTTTTACAGGCTGGCGTGTTTAGTTTCGTTTTTGGTGTAGGGTTTTTGAGTTCTAGGTTGTCTATTTCTATGTTGGGTAAATGGTTCCCAATTAGAGGCAGCTGAGTGTCGTTACCTCTAATTGGGAACCATATATATGTTTGTAGTTTTCACTAGGGGTTTGTGGGTTATTGTTTGTTTGGTCATAGCTTTAGTTTATGTCTATGTTCCTTTGTTACGATCTTTGTTCGTCTATTTGTTATTTTCCCCAGTTACGTTGATTAAATAAATATGTATACTGGAAGCATCGCTGCATCTTGGTCCGTCACTCAACAAGATCGTGACAGAATAACCCACCAGAAAAGGACCAAGCAGTGAGAGATCAAGGCGTCCTGGACATGGGAGGAGATATTGGCTGGAAAGGGATCTTGGACATGGGAGGAGATATTGGCTGGAAAGGGACCCTGGGAGAAGACTGCGGAGCATCGTCGCCCCAAGGAGGAGATGGAAGCAGCGAGGGCAGAGCAGAAGCGATAATAAGGAGAGATATGCTGGAACACGCTTGGCTAGAAAATCCGAGAGGCAGCCCCCAATTTTTTTTGGGGGGGGGGCACATGGGGAGTTTGGCCGGTTCAGGGAGATATCCTGCCCCGCCTCTGCGAGCGGTGTCTCCGGTTCGCGCCCACAGCCCGGTGAGCGACATTCCAGCTCCCATCATCTGTGAGGCGAGGGTGAGTGAACAGCCGGGTAGAAGAGTCCTTGCTCTGCGCACCAGGCCCCCTGTACGCATAGAGAGCCCAGCACGTCCTGTCCCTGCTCCGCGCACCAGGCCCCCTGTGCGCATAGAGAGCCCAGCACGTAATGTCCCTGCTCCGCGCACCAGGCCCCCTGTACGCATAGAGAGCCCAGCACGTCCTGTCCCTGCTCCGCGCACCAGGCCCCCTGTACGCATAGAGAACCCAGCACGTCCTGTCCCGGCTCCGCGCACCAGGCCTCCTGTGCGCATAGAGAGCCCAGCACGTCCTGTCCCGGATCCGCGCACCAGGACCCCTGTGCGCATAGAGAGCCCAGCACGTCCTGTCCCTGCACCACGCTCCAGGATCCATGTGTGCGTCGTGGTCCCAGCATGTACTGTCCCTGATCCACGCTCCAGGATCCCTGTGCACGTCATGGGCCCAGCATGTACTGTCCCTGTACCACGCTCCAGGATCCCTGTCCGCGTCGTGAGTGTAACACGGCCCGTTCCTGCTCCTCGCACCAGAGTCCCAGTGCACATCGTGAGTTCAACACGGCCCGTTCCTGCTCCCCGCACCAGAGTCCCAGTGCACTTTGTGAGTCCAACACGGCCCGTTCCTGCACCCCGCACCAGGTCCCCGGTGTGCATCGCGAGTCCAGCACAGCCTGTTCCTGCTCCCCGCACCAGGTCCCCGGTGCGCATCGCTAGTCCAGCACAGCCTGCTCTTACTCCCCGCACTAGGTCCCCTATGCGCATCGCGAGTCCAGCACAGCCTGTTCCTGCTCCCCGCACCAGGTCCGCTATGCGCATCGCGAGTCCAGCTCAGGCTGTTCCTGCTCCCCGCACCAGGTCCCCTGTGCGCATCGCGAGTCCAGAACAGCCTGCTTCATGCACCAGGTCCCCTGTGCGCATCATGAGTCCAACACGAACTGTTCCGGCTTCTAGCCCAGGGCCTGCGCATAGAGAGCCCAACACGTCCTGTCCCGGCTCCGCGCACCAGGCCCCCTGTGCGCATAGAGAGCCCAGCACGTCCTGTCCCTGCACCACGCTCCAGGATCCCTGTGCGCGTCGTGGTCCCAGCATGTACTGTCCCTTATCCACGCTCCAGGATCCCTGTACACGTCGTGGGCCCAGCATGTACTGTCCCTGTACCACGCTCCAGGATCCCTGTGCGCGTCGTGAGTGTAACACGGCCCGTTCCTGCTCCTCGCACCAGAGTCCCAGTGCGCATCGTGAGTCCTACACGGCCCGTTCCTGCTCCCGCACCAGAGTTCCTGTGCGCATCGCGAGTCCAATAAGGCCTGTTCCTGCTCCCGCAACAGGTCCCGGTGCGCATCGCTAGTCCAGCACAGCCTGCTCCTACTCCCACACCAGGTCCCTGTGCGCATCGCGAGTCCAGCTCAGTCTGTTCCTGCTCCCGCACCAGGTCCCTGTGCGCATCGCGAGTCCAGCACAGCCTGTTCCTGCTCCCGCACCAGGTCCCGGTGCGCATCGCGAGTCCAGCACAGCCTCTTCCTGCTCCCGCACCAGGTCCCGGTGCGCATTGCTAGTCCAGCACAGCCTGCTCCTACTCCCCGCACCAGGTCCCCAGCGCATCGCGAGTCCAGCACAGCCTGTTCCTGCTCCTCGCACCAGGTCCCCAGCGCATCGTGGAGTCCAGCTCAGGCTGTTCCTGCTCCCGCACCAGGTCCCTGTGCGCATCGCGAGTCCAGCACAGCCTGCTTCATGCACCAGGTCCCTGTGCGCATCATGAGTCCAACACGAACTGTTCCGGCTTCTAGCCCAGGGCCTGCGCATAGAGAGCCCAACACGTCCTGTCCCGGCTCCGCGCACCAGGCCCCCTGTGCGCATAGAGAGCCCAGCACGTCCTGTCCCTGCACCACGCTCCAGGATCCCTGTGCGGGTCGTGGTCCCAGCATGTACTGTCCCTTATCCACGCTCCAGGATCCCTGTACACGTCGTGGGCCCAGCATGTACTGTCCCTGTACCACGCTCCAGGATCCCTGTGCGCGTCGTGAGTGTAACACGGCCCGTTCCTGCTCCTCGCACCAGAGTCCCAGTGCGCATCGTGAGTCCTACACGGCCCGTTCCTGCTCCCCGCACCAGAGTTCCTGTGCGCATCGCGAGTCCAATAAGGCCTGTTCCTGCTCCCCGCAACAGGTCCCCGGTGCGCATCGCTAGTCCAGCACAGCCTGCTCCTACTCCCCACACCAGGTCCCCTGTGCGCATCGCGAGTCCAGCTCAGTCTGTTCCTGCTCCCCGCACCAGGTCCCCTGTGCGCATCGCGAGTCCAGCACAGCCTGTTCCTGCTCCCCGCACCAGGTCCCCGGTGCGCATCGCGAGTCCAGCACAGCCTCTTCCTGCTCCCCGCACCAGGTCCCCGGTGCGCATTGCTAGTCCAGCACAGCCTGCTCCTACTCCCCGCACCAGGTCCCCTGTGCGCATCGCGAGTCCAGCACAGCCTGTTCCTGCTCCTCGCACCAGGTCCCCTGTGCGCATCGTGAGTCCAGCTCAGGCTGTTCCTGCTCCCCGCACCAGGTCCCCTGTGCGCATCGCGAGTCCAGCACAGCCTGCTTCATGCACCAGGTCCCCTGTGCGCATCATGAGTCCAACACAAACTGTTCCGGCTTCTAGCCCAGGGCCTGCGCATAGAGAGCCCAGCACGTCCTGTCCCGGCTCCGCGCACCAGGCCCCCTGTGCGCATAGAGAGCCCAGCACGTCCTGTCCCTGCACCACGCTCCAGGATCCCTGTGCGCGTCGTGGTCCCAGCATGTACTGTCCCTGATCCACGCTCCAGGATCCCTGTGCACGTCGTGGGCCCAGCATGTACTGTCCCTGTACCATGCTCCAGGATCCCTGTGCGCGTCGTGAGTGTAACATGGCCCGTTCCTGCTCCTCGCACCAGAGTCCCAGTGCGCATCGTGAGTCCTACACGGCCCGTTCCTGCTCCCCGCACCAGAGTCCCAGTACGCTTCGTGAGTCCTACACGGCCCGTTCCTGCTCCCCGCACCAGAGTCCCAGTGCGCATAGAGAGTCCAATACGGCCCGTTCCTGCTCCCCGCACCAGAGTCCCGTGCGCATAGAGAGTCCAATATGGCCCGTTCCTGCTCGTTGCATCAGAGTCCTAGTGCGCATAGAGAGTCCAACACGGCCCGTTACTGCTCCCCGCACCAGAGTTCCTGTGCACATCGCGAGTCCAATAGGGCCCGTTCCTGCTCCCCGCACCAGAGTTCCAGTGCCCATCGCGAGTCCAGCACAGCCTGCTCCTACTCCCCACACCAGGTCCCCTGTGCGCATCGCGAGTCCAGCTCAGTCTGTTCCTGCTCCCCGCACCAGGTCCCCTGTGCGCATCGCAAGTCCAGCACAGCCTGTTCCTGCTCCCCGCACCAGGTCCCCGCTACGCATCGCGAGTCCAGCACAGCCTGTTCCTGCTCCCTGCACCAGGTCACCGGTGCGCATCGCTAGTCCAGCACAGCCTGCTCCTACTCCCCGCACCAGGTCCCCTGTGCGCATCGCGAGTCCAGCACAGCCTGTTCCTGCTCCTCGCACCAGGTCCCCTGTGCGCATCGCGAGTCCAACTCAGGCTGTTCCTGCTCCCCGCACCAGGTCCCCTGTGCGCATCGCGAGTCCAGCACAGCCTGCTTCATGCACCAGGTCCCCTATGCGCATCATGAGTCCAACACGAACTGTTCCGGCTTCTAGCCCAGGGCCTCCGGTGTGTGACCTCGGGCCAGCACGGCCGGCACCGGAGCCGCCACCTAAGACTAAAAGGCCCACCCGAAGAGGGGGTACTGTCACGTCCAGGCCTGAGTTTTACAGGCTGGTGTGTTTAGTTTCATTTTTGGTGTAGGGTTTTTGAGTTCTAGGTTGTCTATTTCTATGTTGGGTAAATGGTTCCCAATTAGAGGCAGCTGAGTGTCGTTACCTCTAATTGGGAACCATATATATGTTTGTAGTTTTCACTAGGGTTTTGTGGGTTATTGTTTGTTTGGTCATAGCTTTAGTTTATGTCTATGTTCCTTTGTCACGCTCTTTGTTCGTCTATTTGTTATTTTCCCCAGTTACGTTGATTAAATAAATATGTATACTGGAAGCATCGCTGCGTCTTGGTCTGTCACTCAGATCGTGACAGACAATGAATTATCAATGACCCAAGCCCAGCTCAGCTGCCTACCATTGTGTCGCTGAGTTGTCGTAATGCTGCAGCAAATGTACATTATCCCAGGGGCGTTGGCAGTCACAATGTAAGTAACCTAATTTGTGTCCCTCTAACTCCCCTGAATGCCTTTGTCAATCCTACAGCTATTGTATACAGTATTAATGTGCCGATGAACCAGAGTTATACTGTAAGCACTGAGGCGGTGTGCCCTAGTAGCCCACCCTGCACTCAAGCATAAATAACATTGTCATGTTAGCTTCTGATAAGCATCCCAGAAAAGTGATAAAATAGGCCACATTAACATACTGTATGTAGCCTGAGAAATCAATAACTTGCTAGTAAGAAATTAAATACATTTGCTAAAATTTCTAAAAACCTGTTTTCACTTTGTAATTGTGTGCTATTGTGTGTAGATTGATGAGGAAAAACATTAATTTAATACGTTTTAGATAATACATTTTTTAAATGTCAAGGGCTCTGAATACTTTCTGAATGCACTGTATATGTTCTAGGTGACCTAAATATTGACTGGCATTCATCAAGCTGCGCACTCAAGAAAAAACTTGGCCGTCAACTGACCAGGGTATTTACAAACAGCACAGGAATGAATTAAACAACATGTATTGATCACATCTTTACTAATTCTGTAGAAATCTGCTTTAAAGCAGTATCAAAATCCATCAGATGTAGTGATCACAATATAGTAGCCATGTCTAGGAAAACCAAAGTTACAAAGGCTGGGCCTAATATAGTATAAGAGGTAGTACAATAAGTTTCGTAGTGATTCCTATGTCGATGAAATGAAGAATATTTGCTGGTCTTTGGTGTGTAAATGAGGAGCAACCAGACGCTGTACTTCACACATTTATGAAATTGCTTATTCCAGTTACTAATAGGCATGCACACATTAAGAAAATTACTGTAAAATTATCGTGTCAAGTGTCCACCACATAAATATATGGTGCATGCATCTGTTTATGTACTGTACATGTGCACCTCACTCAGGTTTCATGGCCTTACCTTATGTATGGAATACTATGTGATAAGTGTGTGTGTAGCAGTATATAAAGTATGCCAATGTACTGATGTGAAGGCTTTTGGTCAGTGGTGTAAAGTACTTCAGTAAAAATACTTTAAAGTACTACTTAAGTATTTTGGGGGGGGTATCTGTACATTACTTCACTAATTATATTTTTGGCAACTTTACTTTTACTTCACTACATTCCAAAAGAAAATTATGTACTTTTTACTCCATACATTTTCCCTGACACCCAAAAGTGTGCATTGTTATAGGAAAATTGTCCAATTCACACACTTATCAAGAGAACATCCCTGGTCATCCCTACTGCATCTGATCTGGCAGACTCACTAAACACAAATGCTTTGTTTGGAAATTACACTACCGTTCAAAAGTTTGGGGTCACTTAGAAATGTCCTTGTTTTTTAAAGAAAAGCAAATTTTTTATCCATTAAAATATAATCAAATTGATCTGAAATACAGTGTAGACATGTTAATGTTGTAAATGACTATTGTAGCTGGAAACGGCAGATTTTTTATGGAACATGTACAGAGGCCCATTATCAGCAACCATCACTCCTGTGTTCCAATGGCACGTTGTGTTAGCTAATCCAAGTTTATCATTTTAAAAAGCTAATTGATCATTAGAAAACCCTTTTGCAATTACGTTAGCACAGCTGAACACTGTTGTTCTGATTAAAGAAGCAATACAACTGGCCTTCTTTAGACTAGTGGAGTATCTGGAGCATCAGCATTTGTGGGTTCGATTACAGGCTTAGAATGGCCAGAAACAAAGTACTTTTTTCTGAAACTCATCAGTCCATTCTTGTTCTGAGAAATGAAGGCTATTCCATGCGAGAAATTGCCAAGAAACTGAAGATCTCGTACAATGTTGTGTACTACTCCCTTCACAGAACAGCGCAAACTGGCTCTAACCAGAATAGAAAGAGGAGTGGGAAGCCCTGGTGCACAACTGAGCAAGAGGACAAGTACATTAGAGTGTCTTGTTGGAGAAACAGACGCCTCGCAAGTCCTCAACTGGGAGCTTCATTAAATAGTACCTGCAAAACACCAGTCAACAGTGAAGAGGCGACTCCGGGATGCTGGCCTTCTAGGCAGAGTTGCCATATCTCAGACTGGCCAATACAAATAAAAGATTAAGATGGGCAAAATAACAGACACTGGACAGAGGAACTCTGCCTAGAAGGCCAGCATCCTGGATTCGCCTTTTGTGCCGTCTGGTTTAATATAAGTATGACAATTTTAAACTTTTTCCACCACTGGATGTGGCTGGGGGTTATAGCATTCCTTTGACATGACCCATCAATTTAGACAAGTGTGTCTGGTGTCACGACTCTCTCTCCTGGGTGAGGATCAAAGCTGCCGGATCAGCTAGGCCAATGGCTAACAGATAGCCAAACTCGCTCTCTCTCCTGGAGGAGATGGCCTGGTTTTATGACTTAACAACTGGATCGTAAATACCTTTGATAAATTCTGCCTTTGGCTCTCCAGTATTGAGAATGGAATGTCTGAGTGTTGCACAGAGAGACTGTGCCGCCAAAACAATCAAAAGATTGGACATTGGAACATTAGTTTTGAAATCCAAACATTTGGAATGGTTGGTGGGGATCCAAACAATAATCATGTCATATCATTTTGTGATGTCATTAAGGATGGTATAACAAGATAACTGTAACTCTGAAAGTGTACACGTCCGAGTTGTCAGGTTTGCATCTAAATGTTGAATAAAATAAATGATTAAGTAATAGTTCAAGAATTTATAGTTAAACTCCATCCAAAAACTGATTTTGGTATTTGTTTCATTAGTTCTTTGTTGATATAGTCCCACAATGTTTTGCATGTCAGCAATCAAGTTTTCAAGATATGTAACTTTCAAAATAGGGAAATCTGCATCACACGGGCCAGATTACTGTACTGCGGCTTTCAGGAAGATCCAGTTACAGAGGGAGGTGTTTAATCCTAGGGTCCTTAGGTTATTGATGAGCTTTGAAGGAACTATGGTGTTGAATGCTGAGCTGTAGTCAATGAATAGCATTCTCACATAGGTGTTCCTTTTGTCCAGTTAGGAAAGGGCAGTGTGGAGTGCAATAGAGACTGCATCATCTGTGGATCTGTTGGGGCAGTATGCAAATTGAAGTGTTTCTAGGGTTTCTGGGATAATGGTGTTAATGTGAGCCATGACCTGCCTTTCAAAGCACCTCATGGCTACAGACGTGAGTGCCACAGGTCGGTCGTCATTTAAGCAGGTTACCTTAGTGTTCTTGGCACTGGCAGTATGGTGGTCTGCTTAAAACATGTTGGTATTACAGACTAGGACAGGGAGATGTTGAAAATGTCAGTGAAGACACTTGCCAGTTGGTCAGCGCATGCTCGGAGTACACGTCCTGGTAATCTGTCTGGCCCTGCAGCCTTGTGAATGTTGACCTGTTTAAAGGTCTTACCCACATCGGCTGCAGAAAGCCTGATCACACAGTCTTCTGGAACAGCTGGTGCTCTCATGCATGTTTCAGTGTTATTTGCCACGAAGTGAGCATATAAATAGTTTAGCTCGTCTGATAGACTCGTGTCACTGGGCAGCTCTCGGCTGTGCATCCCTTTTGTAGTCTGTAATGGTTTGCAAGCCCTGCCACATCCGACGTGCGTCAGAGCCATTGTAGTACATATGGGGCAATATAGAGTATATGGCCTATTTATTCCATATGAATGGTATCTTAATTACTGTATTATGGTCTATAACCCATTTTTATAATTTCCATTAATAGTTTTTCGTTAAGAAGAATATATCTCTGAGTAAAGAGGGATCAGCCGGGACCTTGCTAGTTCTGGCATGTAGGTTGATGTGACCTAACTCTGTGGTTTTCTCATTGTACATCCTGGTACGCGCCCAGTGGTGCTATCCTAGGGAAGACAGGCCTTAGAGGCTGACTGTAGTCAATCACGTGCATCCTTAGAAATAAAAGTGCCTGGAAGAACCGTTTGGGTTCCTCGAGGAACCTCTCTGAAAAGGGTCTTCTAGGAACCCCTTTCTAAATGTTCAAACGGGAACCTTTTTGTGATGTGAGGGATTCAATTTGAGTCTTTTTAATAATATATTGTAGAGGTAGCAGCCTATCAGATTGGAGGCGTGGCTTTAAGATAGTTATTTTTGGTCACCTGGAAGTGTACATGTCATTTCGGTTCATCATGTTAAGTTTGTACACTGCTCCTTGAATATTTATGCATATTACATATTCTAACAATAGTCATAGTATTAACATTGCTGTTTATATACAGTGATAAGGTGCTAACTATTCCAACTTTGGGATTTGCATAGGCTCTTGGGGAACTCATAGACCTCTGTTAGCCTCATTGAAGCTACAAATTTGTCAGTGTTCTACTGACTAAACAGATTAACAGGAATGATATTTACTCTGATATGAACAGGATTTAGATCTTAAAGCCATGCCCCTACTAAGCCACGCCTCCAAATCATGTCGTTACTACCCTGCATGAATCTGCTGGGAGCTACCCAACCAGGTTCAATATTTGCTAGCTAATATTAGGCTCTAAATAGCAAAGCAAATAGCTCTGGGACTATAATAATAACGTCATACATGTAACGTTAGCAAGGGAGCCAGCCAGCTAACGTTAGCTAGCTAGCTAACAGTGTACTTTAGCTTAAGACTTGTAGCTAGCTAGGTAAACAATGAACCTAGCTACGTACACAATGTGTAAGATCCCACACGTCACGTAACATTAGCTAGGGGAGCCAGCCAGCTAACGTAAGCTAGCTAGCGAACAGTACACTTTAGCCTGAAATTAAACCACTTTCTGTGAAAATTAGAAATGTGTAATGTCTGAAAATGTAGCTAGCTAGACTTCCCGTATACATCATCATGCATGATGGACGCATCTCCCTGTCATGGATGCGATGCCATGGTTGCCATTAGTTTGAAGTAATCCGGAGACAGGTGTTTTCTCCATCTCTTTAGCCATCATACTCCAATTCCAATGATTTCAAAACTGGATCCTCCAGAAAGTGAAGAACAACACTTACGCAGCTCCACTACACGATACATTTAAAAAAAAAAGCTAAGTTCGACAGGATTCCCAACACAGACTGACCAGCTCAAATAGACAGAAGCCTTCTATATTGCAGACCAATCCTAACTCCTCTCTCTGCATGTCCAGCCCACTCATTATCTCAGCCAATCATGGCTAGTGGGAAGGTTGCTGACTTTTTCTGTGGCTTAAACAACAAGGCTCGTAATTTAACATTTTTATTCGTATTTACAGATGGCATACACGTTTGTTATTAAGGCACATGAAAATTCACATCTTCCAGAAGGCATTTCTGCCCCCCAAAAAGCAAAAAACTTTCAAATGGCTCTCCTGTGAAGTCATGACTTGCGACATACAGTGGGGAAAAAAAGTATTTAGTCAGCCACCAATTGTGCAAGTTCTCTCACTTAAAAAGATGAGAGAGGCCTGTAATTTTCATCATAGGTACACTTCAACTTTGACAGACAAAATGAGGAAAAAAAATCCAGAAAATCACATTGTAGGATTTTTTATGAATTTACTTGCAAATTATGGTGGAAAATAAGTATTTGGTCACATACAAACAAGCAAGATTTCTGGCTCTCACAGACCTGTAACTTCTTCTTTAAGAGGCTCCTCTGTCCTCCACTCATTACCTGTATTAATGGCACCTGTTTGAACTTGTTATCAGTATAAAAGACACCTGTCCACAACCTCAAACAGTCACACTCCAAACTCCACTATGGCCAAGACCAAAGAGCTGTCAAAGGACACCAGAAACAAAATTGTAGACCTGCACCAGGTTGGGAAGACTGAATCTGCAATAGGTTTGAAGAAATCAACTGTGGGAGCAATTATTAGGAAATGGAAGACATACAAGACCACTGATAATCTTCCTCGATCTGGGGCTCCACGCAAGATCTCACCCCGTGGGGTCAAAATGATCACAAGAACAGTGAGCAAAAATCCCAGAACCACACGGGGGGACCTAGTGAATGACCTGCAGAGAGCTGGGACCAAAGTAACAAAGCCTACCATCAGTAACACACTACGCCGCCAGGGACTCAAATCCTGCAGTGCCAGACGTGTCCCTGCTTAAGCCAGTACATGTTCAGGCCCATCTAAAGTTTGCTAGAGAGCATTTGGATGATCCAGATGAGGATTGGGAGAATGTCAGATGAAACCAAAATATAACTTTTTGGTAAAAACTCAACTCGTCGTGTTTGGAGGACAAAGAATGCTGAGTTGCATCCAAAGAACACCATACCTACTGTGAAGCATGGGGGTGGAAACATCATGCTTTGGGGCTGTTTTTTCTGCAAAGGGACCAGGACGACTGATCCGTGTAAAGGAAAGAATGAATGGGGCCATGTATCGTGAGATTTTGAGTGAAAACCTCCTTCCATCAGCAAGGGCATTGAAGATGAAACGTGGCTGGGTCTTTCAGCATGACAATGATCCCAAACACACCGCCCGGGCAACGAAGGAGTGGCTTCGTAAGAAGCATTTCAAGGTCCTGGAGTGGCCTAGCCAGTCTCCAGATCTCAACCCCATAGAAAATCTTTGGAGGGAGTTGAAAGTCCGTGTTGCCCAGCGACAGCCCCAAAACATCACTGCTCTAGAGGAGATCTGCATGGAGGAATGGGCCAAAATACCAGCAACAGTGTGTGAAAACCTTGTGAAGACTTACAGAAAACATTTGACCTCTGTCATTGCCAACAAAGGGTATATAACCTCACCGGCTCCAGCAGCACAGGTGACTGTTTTGGAGAGCCTGGCGTGCCCAAAGTAAAATGCCTCCCATTTAGGCCCAGAAAATGGGATATGCATATATTTAGTACCATTGGATAGGAAACACTCTGAATTTTCCAAAACTGTTAACCATTTGTCTGTGGGTCAATCAAAACGCATTTGGCAGGCAAAACCCTGAGGAATCTCTGTCCTGGAAAAAGTCATTCTGACACATTGCTCATTTTGGCACCCCTCCCTATTGAAAATGACCATATATAGGCATATGTTTGGAATGCAGGAAGCTTCCTTGTGATGTCACCAGCCTCTGGACAGTGTTTTCCTCCATTTTGGGTGAGTAATCTCAGAGAAAACGAGAATACTATGCGGTGTCCTCTTTGTGAAAACTAGTCACGGGCGCGTGCACGAGAAGTCACGGAGCTTCTGTTTTATCGTCGTTATTGATCAGTTTATATTCGGCTGATTTATAATAGTAAATATACGTAAAGGTGTTGCTAAGGAAACATTTAAAACTAAGTTTGATTGTTTTTGGACAAGTTTATAGGTAACATTTGAACGAGTTGGCGCCGCGTTTCAAAAGAGTAATGGAGGCTGTCGTTTTGCATGAACCAAATGGAGGATTTATGGATAAAAGACGTTACTTTTTCTAACAAAAGAACCATGGATTGTCTTCGTTGGACACTTAGGAAGACCTCAGCAGAAGTTCTTCAACAGGTAATTACTTTGTTTTCGCTGTGAAATGTGTTATGTGTGTGCCATGATGGCTAATCGATACATGGCTATTGGAAAATATGTGAGGTGCTAGCCTCAAACAAATGAATGTGCTGCTTTCGCCGTAAAGCCTTTTTGAAATCTGACAATGCTGTGATATTGCCTAGAAACAGAGCTTTTGATGAGTATGGAACACTTGTATATAGCTGGATGTTTAATAATTCAATTTTCGGATTTAAAATCTGGCGCTACAGGTTTTCGCTGGTAGTGTCGGGATGATCCCGCTAGCGACCCACTGGTATTTGAGTCGATAACAAAGTATTGAGATAAACTTTTGTTATTGACCAAATACTTATTTTCCACCATAATTTGCAAATAAATTCATAAAAAATCCTACAATGTGATTTTCTGGATTTTTTTTCCTCATTTTGTCTGTCATAGTTGAAGTGTACCTATGATGAAAATTACAGGCCTCTCTCATCTTTTTAAGTGAGAGAACTTGCGCAATTGGTGGCTGACTAAATACTTTTTCCCCCCACTATATGCCTAGTTTCCTGAAACAGGTCACATATGGATTTTAACCTGCGCCCACCCCTGGTTGGCTAGTCAAGCTAGTCTGTGACAATGAGTCAATAGAAGATCACCTTAGAAAAGAAACGCATCCAGAGTGAGACAGAACTAAATGGAATCATGGAGACTGGTAATGGTCATGATGATGGGTTGTGCAGTCAGAGAGAAAAGCCAAGGTTTGAGGAAGGTCACGGAGCGGAACAGAGAGACGAGACTGTGTCAGGGATCCAAGAGAGAGCCGGAAAACACAAAAGGGTTCACATCCTAGCTTTCCTTCTTTCGCTCCGATGCTTTCTCCCTCTCTCGCTCTCTCCCTTTCTCTGCCTGCCTGTCTCTCTATCTCTCTCTTTCTGTCTCTCTGTCTCTGTTTCTCTCTCTAGTATATGCTAAATCCACATATTCTGTGACACTTATCTCCTGGGGACCCACTAGATTGTAAACGATAAATTGTGGGATCCGTCAGATATAAGGAGAGGGAATTCATTCACATGAAGAGAAATCATGTTGGAAAAAAAGTCAATTATGGGCGCTGATGCAGAGAATTAATGGAGCAACAAATTGCTCGGCTTGAGAAGGATAGAGAGTAAAAGGGTAGAAAAAAGGAGGGATGCCGTTAATTGTATTTCCCAGAATGACCCATTGTCTCAAACAGGGTGGCAATGACACAACGTAGGGCCAGAGAAGAGGATGAGAGGGGAGACAACAGGAGGAGAGGAGGATGAGTGGGAGATAGGTGAGGGAGAAATGAAGAGGAGAGGAGGAAATGGAGTAAAGAATTGGACATGGAACAGTCTCAGATAGCTTTGTATAGTCTTTTTAACTTTATGACCACTGACCACTAAAATATAGTGAAAAACCTATTCAGTGGTCATGACGGAAAGGCAGAAAGGACACTAGACTAGAGTACTGGGACTTTGACACAGACACTATACCAGAGTAGTGGGAAAGAGCCCTTTACAAAGACACTACACCAGAGTAGTGGGACTAGGGTTGAAAAGATACCTTCTGTAATTTTGATAATTAACCGGTAATCTATGGCAATCGATGGTAAATTTGGTCATATATACTTGAATAACTTTTAAACAAACAATTGATAGATAGTATTATTTTGTTAGATAGCTGTGTCCAAAAGTAAAAAAATTAAACATTCATCAATATACAAGTGTTGCAAAGTCATCAAAAGCTCTGCTTCTTGGCAATATCACAGCGTTTTCAGATTTCAAAAAGGCTTTACGGCGAAAGCACAACATTTGATTGTTTGAGGATAGCACCTCTAATATTTCTGCATTAGCATAAATTCATAAACCAGCGCGGTTCACACAAAACCCATTTCACAGCGAAAACAAATCCCTTACCTTTTGAAGAACTTCTGCTGAGGGCTTCCCAAGTGTCCAACGAAGATTTCCAATGGTTCTTTTGTTAGAAAAAGTCATTTATTATATCCATAAATCTCAGTTTGGTTGGCGCGTTATGTTCAGAAAATCCAACGTCGAATCGCCCATTGAAACGTGAAGAGAACGCGTTCAAATATACCTATAAACTTTTCCTAAATAAATCAAATACCAGTTATAATGCATCCTTAGCTATCCTTTTATGAATATTAGTGATAATATTTCACTCGGATGGTCACCTAAACGTTATATAAGGAAAATACATACATTTTAATTAATTTCAGTTACATACCAATAAAAAAAAAAAAAATATATATATATATATAATAATAAAAAGATAGGAACATAGGAGCAATATCACACCTGGCACATCTTTTTATTATATATATATATATTTTTTTTTATTGGTATGTAACTGTTATGAATGTTGTATTGTCAATTTTGTTTTGTATTTAAACACCACTTTAAATGTGTACATGACACTGCAACAAAATGTAACCATGGGGACAATAAAGTCAGTAATTATTATATATATATATTTCTTTATTGGTACGGAACTGTTATGAATGTTGTATTGTCAATTTTGTTTTGTATTTAAACGCCACTTTAAATGTGTACATGACACTGCAACAAAATGTAACCATGGGGACAATAAAGTCAGTAATTATTATATATATATTTTTTTATTGGTACGGAACTGTTATGAATGTTGTATTGTCAATTTTGTTTTGTATTTAAACACCACTTTAAATGTGTACATGACACTGCAACAAAATGTAACCATGGGGACAATAAAGTCAGTAAGTAAGTGTCATGTACACATTTAAAGTGGCGTTTAAATACAAAACAAAATTGACAATACAACATTCATAACAGTTACATACCAATAAAAAAAAATAAAATATATATATATATATATATATATATAATAAAAAGATAGGAACATAGGAGCGATATCACACCTGGCACAAATGATGGTCTAGTTCTGTTGTTCCTACTGAGGGGTGCTCTATACCTGCGCCCAGAGGGGAGTAGTTCAAAGTCCGGGTACAGGGGATGACTTGGGTCTAAAATGATTCTGTGAGCCTTACGGAGGGGCCTGACCTTAAATATATCATCCAAGCCTGTCTTTTTGACTCCAAGTACCTTTCTTGCTGTGGTAATAATCCTTCTCAGTGGCAAGGTCAAACCAACAAACAATACAAAAAGTTAAAATACTCTCAATGAAAGATTTGTAAAACAGAGTCAGTATAGTACAGTCTACATTAAAAGATCCCAGCTTTTTGAGAAAGTACAGTCTCTGTTGGCTCTTTTGGTAGATCAGGTCTGTACATTTACTCCACTGAAGCTTATTGTCCAAAAGGACACCCAGATATTTGTATTCCTCTACAATCTAAATTTTCTGACCTCTGATAGATGTTGCAGAGGAAGGTGTTGTACGCTTCCTGAAGTCTATGCACATCTCTTTGGTCTTGTTGGTATTGAGGACCAAGTGTGATTCCTCACACCACTCTACAAAGTCATCTAGGACCGGGCCATGATGTTCCTCGTCATCATGCAACAGGCTGATCAAGGCAGTGTCATCAGCGAACTTAACGAGGTGTCTGTCAGGATGGGAACTAGTACAACTATTGGTGTACAAGATGTACAGGAGTGGGGACAAAACACATCCCTGAGGAGAGCCTGTTTTGGTATTGCGTATGTCTGACACGTGGGGACCTATTTTGACTCGCTGTGAGCGTTGACTCAGGAAGTCCAACAGCCACAAAACCAGCCCCCCATCTAAGTCCCGAATGAGTCTCTGTGCCAGAATGTAAGGCTGGATTGTGTTGAAGGCAGAAGAAAAGTCAACAAACAGAACCCTGACATGGGATTTGGCACCCTCTAGATGTCTATAGACCATGTTAAGGAGGGTAAGAATGGCATCATCAACTCCTCTGCTAGGCTGACAGGCAAACTGAAATGGGTCGAGAAGCTTCTGGGTGACACTGAGAATATGACTTTTCACAATTTTCTTAAGGCATTTCATTACTAAGGATGTCAAGGCAACAGGGCAGTAGTCATTCAGCACAGAGGGATAGATGCTTTAGGAATTGGTATAACTATTGAGTTTTTCCACAATACTGGCACGTGTTGCTGGTCGAGTGAGGATAAGAACATGTCTGTAAAAACACCAGCCAATTGTTCAGCACAGTGCTTTAAAACATGTCCACTTATTTTGCCTGGGCTTTACATCCCCTGAGAAACTTTA
Source organism: Brachymystax lenok tsinlingensis (assembly GCA_030435695.1). Classification (NCBI taxonomy): domain Eukaryota; kingdom Metazoa; phylum Chordata; class Actinopteri; order Salmoniformes; family Salmonidae; genus Brachymystax; species Brachymystax lenok. Next base: position 40,020,455 of record CM059804.1, on the reverse strand, counting down.
AAACATCAGACTGTTTAACAACAACCCTCACACATTTGCAATGATGCTTCCATTTGTTTTACCTCCAACACAAAGTTGTCTGATTCAAATCTTGAGAAAACATTCAGTTCATTAGCCATGTTCTGGCCCTCATGTCTCCCAAGGTCAGCACTGGTTTTTCCCCTGCCTATGTGGGGGGCTCTAGCCATTGATTTAATCCCTTGCCAGGCCACCCTTGAGTTTCCTGAGGAGATGGTCCTCTCCACCCTTTGCTTGTATGCCTCCTTGTCCACCAGGATCTGTCTTTTAATCTCACGTTGTACATCTCTTAAAGCCTGGCTATCACCTTCAGCATAAACTGCCTTCTTCCTATTAAATTGTGATTTTAGATGTTTTGATACCCAAGGCTTATTGTTAGGGAATATTTTAGATTTTAGTAGGCACAACTGACTCAAAACAGGAGTTTACATAGTCTGAAACAACATCTGTGAGTTCATCAAGATCAGAGCTGCTGTCCTCAAATACCTCCCACATATAGTCAAATACCTCTTGAGACAAGTGATAATGTTGTCATTCCAGATCTGGACAGTTTTAACTGTGGGTTTCTCCCTCTCTAGGAGCCGACAGTAGGTTGGCCTGAGGTACACCACATTGTGGTCGGATGTCCCCAGGGGAGGTTGGGTGGTAGCAGAGAAGGGATTTCGTATTGTCCCATAGCACAAATCAAGAGTCCAATTTTTCCTAGTGTGACATTTCACATACTGGTGGTATGTGTGCAGAACTTTGTGCAAGGTACAGTTGTTAAAATCCCCTAAAATAAATTTGGGTGTGTCGGGGGAGATGGACACTTAGCTCGGCTATCAGACAATTCTTTAGTAAAGGTTGAATAGTCTATTGTTCAGCTAATAGCCCATCCAGCTACGCTTGTGAAAAACAAATAATAATACTTTTCCCCTTTCCACATGTTAAAGATTCCAATTGATAGTGTTTTTAGCCACAATCGGCCCCAACCCCAATTAATACATTTGGGCACAGTCGATAGCATGCTGGACTTCGGGCTAGAATGTTGAGGGTTCGAAACCTGCTCCCTGCTTGTTTCATTACATTATTATGCCGGTCTCAGAGCAAATAGCCTGGATTGTTACTCCCATCTCGTTCCTCGCTCACTTCCACGTGTCATTCAGCACGCTGGCAGGATGTACTGTTTTTTTATTCTGTATATATGAATTACAAATCAGCCTTTACTTAAATCATGTTTCTAGTCTATTGCATAGTTACAATGTGTAATCATTGATGTCCCAGGAGCAGGAGCGGTAAACACTGTTGAAGTGTATAATTGTAATGCATACATGCAGACACGGCATCATTCAAAGAATGGAGTTTGATACACCTGGTATTGGATATGACTGAAAAAAAACTTGCTAAATAACTTCATGACAAAAAAATATGCACAATCGTTTGTCTCTACATTAACTAACATATTCCTCTCAATTGTACATTTTTTGCTTGACTCGTTATGACGCTATAACTGATTACATTTACTTCCCCCGTAATGTTTTGTCAGCCATCTTTGCTGAAGAAAGTCACCAGGGACGGGTGACTCGCATTATATTCGTCATTGGAACCACTCAATATGATTGGTCATATATAAACTTTGGTACTCAAATGAATAATGAGTGCTCTAACTCCCCCCTTGTGGTGGTCTAGAGCAATGAAGCCATGACGCTGGGAACCTCTAAGTACCGCGGTGTAAGCTCGCAACTTTGTAATATCATTGATTTATGTGATTGTTTTCTGTGACACTGATACGAATTACAAAAGGTCACTGTCCTTGCCAGCAGTATATGCCCAGCAAGCCAGCAAAGTATTGCATCAAGATATGGGTGGCCTGTGATGAACAATCCAGCTACGCTTGGAAGATGCAAGTCTACAGAGGGATGCTGACCAGTGGAGGCCCGGAGAAGAACCAGGGGATGCGGGTTGTGCTTGATGTGACAGATGGACTGAGGGGGCACAATGTCACGTGTGACAATTTCTTCACTTCTTATGAACTCAGCCAGCAGCTCCTGAAGAGGAAGATCACCATGGTTGGCACAGAAAGAACAAGCCTGAGCTCCCCCCTGCACTCCTCGCAACAAGGGGGAGAAAAGCCTTCTCATCAAAGTTTGCCTTCACCCCCACCACCACTCTAGTTTCTTACCTCCCAAAGAGGAACAGGAATGTGGTCCTCCTGAACACACTGCACAAAACGGCTGAGATCAGTGATCGTGAGGACAGGAAGGCAGTCATCATCCTGGACTACAACCACAACAAAGGAGGCGTGGACACACTGGACAAGGTGATTGGAACTTACAGCTGCAGGAGGATGCCCGCTGGCCCCTGGTCATCTTCCATAACATAATTGATGTGTCCTCATACAATGCCTTCGTGATATGGAACAAGATCAACCGTACCTGGATGCCTTAAAGCAGAACAAGAGGAGAGTGTTCCTTAAGCAGCTGGGGATGGCACTTGTAACCCCACACATTCAAAGAAGGGAGCGCATCCCCCGCACAGGAGCCTATGCAGTGCTTGTGAAAGCTGTTCAGGGGACTGAATCTTGTCCTGAGGTGCCAATTCCGCCCCCCAAAGGACTGTAAAACAAATACTATTTGCTAAACATGTGAGAAATACATCTGCAAATTCCATGCACACACACTTGCATACTGTGCTACATGTGCTAATTAGAATTGATTGATTTATGTTCTTCATGTTTTTGTTTTGTATCTACTATGTTATTTTATTCTTATTGTTGTTGTTTATACACCTTGTGGGTTGGGGCAATGGTTAAAAAAATGGGAGAAGACTAGTATTTTGTAGTTGAATTCCTCATTGTACAGTATAAGAATATATCAATGTTGCCAAAAAAGTTCAAGACTGTTATTGTTTCCCTTCAATAAAATGCCTTAAAACTTCTCAAATACCAGTGGGTCGCTAGCGGGGCTCATCCCGACACTACCAGGGAAAATCTAAAGCGCCAATTTTAAATTCCGAAAGTTGAATTATTAAACATCCAGCAATATACAAGTGTTCCATACTCATCAAAAGCTCTGTTTCTTGGCAATATCACAGCGTTGTCAGATTTCAAAAAGGCTTTACGGCGAAAGCAGCACATTCATTTGTTTGAGGCTAGCACCTCACATATTTTCCAATAGCCATGTATCGATTAGCCATCATGGCACACACATAACACATTTCACAGCGAAAACAAATCAATTACCTGTTGAAGAACTTCTGCTGAGGTCATCCTAAGTGTCCAACGAAGACAATCCATGGTTCTTTTGTTAGAAAAAGTAACGTCTTTTATCCATAAATCCTCCATTTGGTTCGCACGTTATAATCAGAAACGACAGCCTCCACTCCTGTTTTGAAACGCGGCGCCAACTCGTTCAAATTATACCTATAAACTTGTCCAAAAACAATCAAACATAGTTTTAAATGTATCCTTAGGGACATATTTACGTATATTTACTATTATAAATCAGCCGGAATATAAACTGAACGCTAAAGACGATAAATAAGGCACAGCGCGCCTTCTCGTGCGCGCGCAATCTGAAGAGTTTTCATAACGTGGTGTCCCCATTCCATGCTGTGTATCAATGGCCGAAATTCCTCCAAGATGGAGTAAAACACCGTCTCGTGGTTGATGACATCATAAGGAAGCGACGTGCACTGCGTTCACATGCCTATATATGGTCATTTTGGATAGGGAGGGGTTCCAAAATGAGCAATGTGTCAAAATGACTTTTTTCAGGACAGAGATTCCTCAGGGTTTTGCCTGCCAAATGCGTTCTGATTGACCCACAGACAAATGGTTAACAGTTTTGGAAAATTCAGAGTGTTTCCTATCCAATGGTACTAAATATATGCATATCCCATTTTCTGGGCCTAAATGGGAGGCATTTTACTTTGGGCACGCCAGGCTCTCCAAAACAGTCACCTCTGCTGCTTAAACTACTTTCTGCACATTTCTGCTACTTTCTTAGGCTATACAAGTGCTATCTCTTGCTAAAAAAATGTGTTCACACCTATGCAGTATCTTTAGCAACAATAATAATAATAATAAACCTCTGCTTTAGAAAATAAAACAGTTATGACAGGTGTATTGTAATGAAAATGAGTGGTGTCCACTGATTAAATGCAGTCTTTCTGCACTGTGTAGAGGGGAAAGCCAGATATTCACAAAGTTGGATGAATGACAGGTTGTTTCTTCATGCAAAATAGATTTTGGGTTTAAAATTCAATTAAGCTGTTTTATTTTAGGGATTTAGTGAAGGCAGGTCATTTTTTACCCTTAGGACAAGGGGAGTATACAGTCGTGGCCAAAAGTTTTGAGAATGACACCAAATATTAATTTTCACAAAGTTTGCTGCTTCAGTGTCTTTAGATATTTTTGTCAGATGTTACTATAGAATACTGAAGTATAATTACAAGCATTTGATATGTGTCAAAGGCTTTAATTGACAATTACATGAAGTTGATGCAAAGAGTCAATATTTGCAGTGTTGACCCTTCTTTTTCAAGACCTCTGCAATCCGCCCTGGCATGCTGTCAATTAACTTCTGGGCCACATCCTGACTGATGGCAGCCCATTCTTGCATAGTCAATGCTTGGATTCTGTAAGAATTTATGGGTTTGTCCACCCGCCTCTTGAGGATTGACCACAAGTTCTCAATGGGATTAAGGTCTGGGGAGTTTCCTGTCCATGGACCCAAAACATCCATGTTTTGTTCCCCGAGCCACTTAGTTATCACTTTTGCCTTATTGCAAGGTGCTCCATCATGCTGGAAAAGGCATTGTTCGTCACCAAACTGTTTTTGGATGGGTGGAAGAAGTTGCTCTCTGAGGATGTGTTGATACCATTCTTTATTCATGGCTGTGTTCTTAGACAGAATTGTGAGTGAGCCCACTCCCTTGGCTGAGAAGCAACCCCACACATGAATGGTCTCAGGATGCTTTACTGTTGGCATGACACATGACTGATAGTGGCGCTCACCTTGTCTTCTCCGGACATGCTTTTTTCCGAATGCCCCAAACAATCGGGAAGGGGATTCATCAGAGAAAATGACTTTACCCCAGTCCTCAGCAGTCCAATCCCTGTACCTTTTGCAGAATATCAGTCTGTCCCTGATGTTTTTCCTGGAGAGAAGTGGCTTCTTTGCTGCCCTTCTTGACACCAGGCCATCCTACAAAAGTCTTTGCCTCACTGTGCGTGCAGATGCACTCACACCTGCCTGCTGCCATTCCTGAGCAAGCTCTGTACTGGTGGTGCCCCGATCCCGCCGCTGAATCAACTTTAGAAGACGGTCTTAGCGCTTGCTGGACTTTCTTGGCTCCCTGAAGCCTTCTTCACAACAATTGAACTGCTCTCCTTGATGATCCGATAAATGGTTGATTTAGGTGCAATCTTACTGGCAGCAATATCCTTGCCTGTGAAGCCCTTTTTGTGCAAAGCAATGATGACGGCACCTGTTTCCTTGTAGGTAACCATGTTTGACAGAGGAAGAACAATGATTCCAAGCACCATCCTCCTTTTGAAGCTTCCAGTCTGTTACTCAAACTCAATCAGTATGACAGAGTGATCTCCAGCCTTGTCCTTGTCAACACTCACACCTGTGTTAACGAGAAAATAACTGACATGTCAGCTGGTCCTTTTGTGGCAGGGCTGAAATGCAGTGGAAATGTTTTTTGGGGATTCAGTTCATTTTGCATGGCAAAGAGAGACTTTGCAATTAATTGCAATTCATCTGATCACTCTTCATGACATTCTGGAGTATATGCAAATTGCCATCATACAAACTGAGGCAGCAGACTTTGTGAAAATGTATATTTGTGTTATTCTCAAAACTTTTGGCCACACTGTACAGAATGTTAAGACTACACAAGGGTTATGACTGACATCCTTTGCAACCACATACCTGTGTGAGAACAAATTCTCGGACCTCACTAGCACGAAAAATTAAATACAGGCAGAGACTGTGTGTGGGAAAGGATTTAAGACTGAGACTCTCTCCAATACAACCCAACATTGCAGAGCATCCTTTCAAGCACACCCTTCTCATTAACCTGTGGTGAGTTATTCACAATTTTTGATGAGGTGTTAAATGTAAGATGGCTAAATAAAGAGCAAAATTATTGATTCTTTTTATATTATATTTGTGCCCTGGTCCTATAAGAGCTCTTTGTCACTTCCCACGAGCTGGGTTGTGACAAAAACTCACACTCATTCTTATGTTTAACAAATACATCATATAGTGTGGGTGTGGCAGGCTTACAATGATGGCAAAAAAACAACATTTGAGAGTGCGCTGACCCTGGTGCTAGAGGGGGGTACACAGCTGGAGGTTGAATGTTTGAAGGGGTACGGGACTATAAAACGTTTGGCAACCACTGCTCTAGGGCAACGGTGTCTAGATGGAATTTGTATTTGTGGTCATGACAACTGGACATCTTTTGGAACACCATTCTTTTTGTCTTACTGAGATTTTCTGTAAGGGCGCAGGTCTGACATAATCTGTGCAGAAGATCTAGGTGCTGCTGTAGGCCCTCCTTAGTTGGGGACAGAAGCACCACATCATCAGCAAACAGTAGACATTTGGGTTAACTGCCTTGTTCAGGGGCAGAATGACAGATTTTTACCTTGTCAGCTCGGGGATTATATCTTTCAACCTTTTGGTTACAAGTCCAACGCTCTAACCACTAGGCTACCTGCTGCCCCAATTTGCGGTCTGTATATTTTATCATTCCATTTAGGATACCATCAACACCACAGGCATTTTTGGGTTGGAGGGTTTGTATTTTGTCCTGCAGTTCATGCAATGTAATTGGATAATCCAGTGGGTTCTGGTAGTCTTCAATATTTGATTCTAAGATTTGTATTTGATCATGTATATGTTTTTGCTGTTTGTGCTTTGTTATAGGGCCAAAAAGAGCGGAGAAGTGATTTGTCCATACATCTCCGTTTTGGATAGTAAACTCTTCATGTTGTTGTTTTAGTGTTTTCCAATTTGCCCAGAAGTAGTTGGAGTCAATGGATTCTTCAATTACATTGAGCTGATTTCTGACGTACTGTTCCTTCTTTTTCTGTAGTGTATTTCTGTATTGTTTTAGTTATTCCCAATGGTGAAGGCGTAGGTTCAGGGTTTCTGGGTCTCTATGTTTTTGGTTGGATAGTTTTCTCAATTTCTTTCTTAGGTTTTTGCCTTCTTCAGCAAACAATTTGTCATTGTTGTTAATTTTCTTAAGTTTTCTGCTTGAAATGTTGATAGGGTAGCTGAGAGGTCAAAACAATACTGTTTAGGTTTTCTACTGCCAAGTTTCCACCTTCACTATTACAGTTAAACGTTTTGTCCAAGAAGTTGTCTAAAAGGGATTAATTTGCTCTTATCTAATTTTTGGTAGGTTTTCACACTACTTTCCTTCCATCTATAGCATTTCTTAACTTCTTAGGGAGTAGCGCACGAGGTGACCATTTTGGAAAGCCTGGCGTGTCCAAAGTAAAATGCCTCCCATTCAGGCCCAGAAAATAGGATATGCAAATATTTAGTACCATTGGATAGGAAACACCCTGAATTTTCTAAAAGTGTTAACATTTTGTCTGTGAGTATAACAGAACGGATATGGCAGGCGAAACCCCGAGGAATTTCTGTCCTGGAAAAAGTGGTTTTGACACATTGCTCATTTGGAACCCCTCCCTTATGAAAATGCCCATATAAGGGCATATTAATGCAGTACCTATCGCTTCCTCTGGATGTCAACAGTCTCGAGAAAGTGTTCTGATTCTTCTTAGCTGCTTTTAGAGCAGAGAAGAAGACAAATAAGGAAGTGTCCCCACAGATGTCCTTACAAGAAAATGCGTGCTCCCAGCTGGCGCGCTCTGTGGTTTTTTCCTTTCTTATCGCCCAGTTTATATTTCCCGGTTGAAATATTATACAACATATACATTAAAGTGTTCCTAAGGATACATTAGCAATTATGTTTGATTGTTCTTGGACAAGTTTATAGGTATAAATTGAACGAGTTCTCTTCACGTTTCAATGGACTCTATTTTCTCATTGTAACGCGCCAACCAAACGGCGATTTATGGATATAGTACATGACTTTTTCTAACAAAAGAACCATGGATTTTCTCCGTTGGACACTTGGGAAGCCCTCAGCAGAAGTTCTTCAACAGGTAATTGATTTGTTTTCACTGTGAAATGTGTTTTGTGTGAACCGTGATGGCTTATGAATTCATGGTAATGGAAAAATATTGAAGGTGCTACCCTTAAACAATCAAATGTGGTGCTTTAGCCGTAAAGCCTTTTGAAATCTGACAACGCTGTGATGCCAAGAAACAGAGCTTTTGATGACTATGAAACACTTGTATATTGATGCATGTTTAATAATTCAACTTTTGGATTTTGAATTTGGCGCTTTGCATTTCACCTGGTAGTGTCGGGAGTGGGGCGCTAGCGCCCCAGCGCACCTTGCTGCTCCTTAAGAAGTTAATAGTATGCAGTTCCTTTGCCTTTGATGTCTCATGATGGAGTATTGCTCTGTTCAAGTAGACTGCGGTTTTTCTTTGATCTGATAGGGGTGTCAGTGGGTTGACTGTGAATGCTCTGAGAGACTCTGGGTTGAGGTCAGTGATAAAGTAGTCTACAGTACTACTGCCGAGATGAGCTGTAGGTGTACCTACCGTAGAAGTCCCCTCGAAGCCTACCATTGACTATGTACATACCCAGCATGCGACAGAGCTGCAAGAGTTGTGACCCGTTTTTGTTGGTTATATTTTTCGTAGTTGTGCCTAGGGGGGCATATGTGGGAGGGAATGTTGTGTTTGTCCCCCTGTGTGCTGAGGGTGTCAGGTTCTTGTCCAGTTCTGGCATTTAGGTCGCCACAGACTTGTACATGTCCCTGGGCCTGGAAATGATTGATTTCCCCCTCCAGGATGGAGAAGCTGTCTTCATTAAAGTATGTGAATTCTAGTGGGGGGATATAGGTAGCACACAGGAGGATATTCTTCTCTGTTGAGATAATTTCCTTTTGAATTTCTAGCCAAAATGTAAAATGTTCCTGTTTTGATTAATTTAAGAGTGATTTAAGTCTGCTCTATATCAAATTAGCATACCCCCTGAGCCCCTTCCCTGTTTCACACCTAGTAGTTTGGTGGATGGGACTACCAGCTCTCTGTAACCTAGAGGGCAACCAGTGGGTCCATCTCCTCCATACCATGTTTCTTGTAAGATGGAAATGTCTGTATTTCAGATTTTTTTTAAGTCCATGTTCCTGCTCTTTAGGCCAAAGGCAGAGTACCTCAGTCCTTGGATATTCGAGGATGAGATAGTGAAGGCTTTGTGTTCCATAAAGTGTCCTATGTTGTTAGTTGTGTGGTTTTCCCTCAGACCAGTAAGTGTAAGCAAAGCCTCCTGAGCATCTGGTGCATGCCAATGGCTTGGGCTAGTGTAAGATTGGGGGTTGGGCCTGTTTGCCTGCTCATGGCCTGGGCGTATGTGTGACTTTCATGTTGAGGCCCTCTTTGCGGGATTGGGGGGCATGGGGTGGGCAGGAGAGGCATAGGTCTGATCTGAGGGGTCCTCTATGTGGTGTGGACATGGTTGGTCTGGGGGGGTATTGCTTGGTTGGGGTGGGGGTGTGGATGTGACTGGTGGTGCTGTGGGCGTGGGTCTCTATGTGTAAGTCCAGGGGGGTGTCCCGCACGTCTGGGAGAGTGTCTTGCTGGTCTGGTCGGGTGTCTCTTGATCTGTTGCTCCTGTGTGGGGTGTTGGGGCTGTGGTTGAGAGTGATGTCCTTTAGGGTCCTGGCGAAGGTGTGCACTGCTGCCTTGAATAGGTGGACCTGGTCGTGAAGTCTGTTCAAGTCCAGGGTGGAGTGGTGGGCCAGGTAAACATTTGGTTTTGAGGCACAGTAACGGGAAATACTTGTGTTTACCCGCTGTATGGTAGCAGGGGGGGGAAGTATTTTTGTGGTAGCAGGATGGCGATAACCACTTGTGCTTTGGGGAAAGTAGAATAAGCTTTTTCAATTCCTCCCTTGAGTGCTTTGGCCACCCTTTCCTGCTGTGCTCTCAGGTCGTTGTGCCTGTGTGTATTATTGTGTGGCTGGGTGACCTTAGTTGGTCCTCAGACAGAAGGTCTAGGGCACGTTGGGTATTTGGACACTAGAGTTTAGACACTGTGTGTTTGGGAAAACGTTTATTTTCCTGTATATACTTCCCGTTTGAGTCCATAAGGAGTACATTCTGTGGCTTGTGTATGCCCTCAGTGGGTGTGGGGGGATTGTCAGGGCTATCAGGGTGGCTGACAGGGGTGGTGCTCAGAGGGGGTGGGATCCCTTGGGCATAGAGTTCTTCATTTGTCTATCCTGCTGTGACATTGAGGCTATGGTCAGGGTCTGGGGTGGGCTGTTCTGCTGGCTTCTCTGCGGGGGTGGCCAGCTCTCTAATGGGTTGTTCTCTGTCACATGCTATCCCCGTCACCCTCTCCTCCAGCACTCTCATCCACTTCTCTAGTGCTCTGTTCTTCTCCTGCTCTTTCTCCTGTTGATTTTGTCTCACCACAGTCCAGAGTGCAGACATGTCTCTCTCCACCTCCAGCTCTCCGGGTCTGGTTGAGGGGGTGTCGTTGTGCTGGACTTTTTGTGCTGACTGAAGTGTGTTCACTCCACCTGCCTTACCTCCAGCTTGGTGAATTTATCCTTCATTTCAATGAGAGAGTAGTGCTCTGTGCTGGGAGGTTGATCTGTGGGGTTGTTTAATGAAGAGGTCTGGTCTGACGTGCTCGGGGTGGGGGTATCTTTCTCAAGAGAGAGCTTCTCCTGCTGTGCTCGCTGTCCATTTGAAACTGTTTGGGGTTGCCCTGTACCAATTCTGTTCCAGACTTACAGGTTGACATTGGCTGACTCAGAGTCCTCGTTGTCTAGTATCCTGAGTTTCCACCCATTGCTAACACCCCCCGTCTTAACAGAGGGTCTGTGTGGAAGGTTAAGTTGCTTACGTTCCCATTTTTATAGCAGTCAGCAAAAAGTGTATTTTTATTTTCCATAAGGAGCATCTTTTGTACACTTTCCGTGCCTTCTCATTTTTTACATCCAGGGGTACTGTAATGTAATGACCTCTGCACAGAGGGAGGGGGTTTCAAAGGCCTCTGCATTTGCTTGGGAGAGGCTGTGAAACAACACTCCTGCCATTGTTGGGCTCAAGGGCTTTGATACCTCTCACTTCATACCTCAGTGCTAATTGAAGTTGCAGCCAGATCTGTTCTGTCCTAGCAAGCTTGGTAGCCTTAACTTAGCATTCAGTCCTTTATAAAGTAAAATATATTATTGTAATTGATTTTTCTTCTTGGCTTTAAAAGTATCTTCAGACTAAACGTTACTCACTCAGTTCCAGGTTGGATGGTGTTTTCAGGTTTCGGTTGTGCTTCTTTTTCTGGTCGTTGGTTTACCAGAGCATTTTCTGTATAATACTTGGGAATAAGAATCTTTGGTAGTATGAATCCTTACAGGTAATTTGGTCTAAAATCAGGCTGTTGATTTGGAGTGAAGGTTATGTTGTGGAGGGTAGTATCCTGTATATGTCCAAGTTTATCTAACACTAAATCTATCTTTTTGTAAAAAACATGCAGAAAAATGCTGGAGCTCATCTGCTCACTACCTCTCTCTCTCTTTTTTTCTGTGTGTGTGTGTGAAGACCACTGAGAGCAGTCTTGTTTTAGGGCGTAGGTTATCTAATCTGATAGAGCTCCAGTCTCTCCTCATCTCAGTGTTAAAAGCTGAGAGACAGTCAGCCAGTGATGTGTGAGTGATAAGAAAATAACGGAACACCCACAGAGATACCTACATAGTTGAAGATACACTTACAAATAGTGAATAAAGCTTCCATTATGTATTGTAGAATTGAAGCATTCTTCATTCATTTATGTCAGATGGGCTCTCATTCAGTCATCCAAAAAGATCAAATAAATTATTTTAAAGTGTTAACATCACATTATACAAATGTCTATAGTATACAATATAGTAGACAGTCTTTTTAGTACAGTATAGTATAGATATAGTACACTCTACCAAGAAAAGGAGCCTCGAAGAACCTTTTGAGGTTCAAATTGATTGCCGCTGTAGGGGAACCTTTTCAGATGAAAAGGTTCTCAGAGGAACCCCTCCGAGGTTTTTGAAGCAACGCCTTTGTAAAGGTCCAAACAGAAACCTTTTTGTTTTTTGGAACCTTTTTAAAAGGTAGAAAGGCACCCAAGAGAGCTGTCTGAGAGAAATCCCTGCCCTAAAATAAGGTGGTCATGTTCAGATGATTTTAGGAAAACACATGCAGCGAAAGCTTTGCAGGTCGAAAAAACACATTCCTCATCGAATATCACGCATGCACACACACTCTTCCCCCTCACTCATAAACACACAAATACACACACACACACATCACCTTTTCCCCTCACTCACACACAGACACACAATCTTCTACCCTCACCCACACCGACACTCTTCCCCCTCACACTCACATTTCCCCCCTAACACACTTGAAACCGCACCCAATTCCAGTGCCCTATTCAGTTTACACTAAAGATCTATTTGTCAGCGTCAGTTGGGTTCATCCCGTGGCCTCAGCCATTAAAAAATGGTCAAGCAGGCAGGCAGAATGGCAATAACACCCCTGAAATGGTACCATCAGTGGAACATGATTGATCAATTGAATTCCATAGCACAGAAAAATTTGGAATTAAGTAGTGTATTATACACATAATGAGTTGAGGCAAGATGTTCATTCCAAGTTAATTTCGCCTCCCCTCCTCGGCCCAGGCCGGATCAGGCAATCAATAGTGGCCTTGCATGCCATATATCACCGCTGCCTTCACCCTGGAGAGAACATAATCTGCTGCAAATTTAGAATGACAGATTTGTACTAGGGGAGCTAATGCCCTACCTCATCCGCTAGCTGCCTCCCGGCCTGGGGAAGAAGGGAAGGGAGGGTGTATAGGAGGAATGGGTAGCATCCCAAATACACTCTATTCCCTTTATAGTGAACTATTTTTGACCAGGGCCATAGGGCTCTCTCTGTCTTCCTGGAGAGAGCCTGGAGAGAGCCCAGCACATCAACATTGGTTCAGTGAATGTTTCCAGAACATTTAATTAAGTTGTGGGAAAGGTATAATAACATTCCCTTAAAAAGTTTGAATAATACAAAATCTGTCCTGATGATTATACAATGTTTGTATTAGGATGCATGACACATTTCTGTGTTGTTGCAAGAATGTTCACAGAACACAATTCTATTTTAAAGTTCCCAAAATATGTTATCTGTCCGGTTGTGCTGATGATTTTCCTCTTCGGGCTAGGGGGCAGTGTTCGGAAGTACGGAGAGTCTGGCGTGCCCAAAGTAAACTGCCTGTTACTCAGGCCCAGAAGCTAGGATATGCATATAATTGTAGTATTTGATAGAAAACACTCTGAAGGTTGTCAAATATCTAAATAAACGATAATATTTCAGACAGAAAATAGTCTGTTTAATAGGAAAGAAAAATAATGAAGAGTGCGCACCATTCACGCGCGCCAAAACATAAGGGTCCTCTTTATGAGCCACCTGGAAATATTACAATTTCTTGTTCGTTTTTCAAAAAACAAGCCTGAAACCATGTCTAAAGACTGTTGACACCTAGTGGGAGCCATAAAAACTGCAATCTGGGCGCTATTGTAATGTATAGTCAATTGGGAGTCAATGGAAAGACAGTGACCTCAAAAAATATTTATTTACGGATGGATTTTCCTCGGGTTTTCGCCTGCCATATCAGTTCTGTTAAACTCACAGACATTATTTTAACAGTTCAGTTCAGAGTGTTTTCTATCAAATACTACAAATACTAATTATATGCATATCCTAGCTTCTGGGCCTGAGTAACAGGCAGTTTACTTCAGACTGTCCGAACTTCTGAATACTGCCCCCTAGCCCGTAAAGGTTAAATCATCATTATCCCACCCTCTAAATCATTGAAAGGTGGCACCCTTGACTTATTTAATCAATATGGAAACTTAAATGAAAAAAATAAACATTATTTTGAAAGATTATCTGTAAAATAATTTGCATAAAGGGAGGGACCAGGAAATGCGGACACAGTGGATTAATGGTTAATTGTATAGATAAAAGGAAACATTGTGTTGCCCTCGTCATTGGCATTTATCGCTACTTCTGCCGCTTTCCCTCTCGAGGTTGCCAGACTGCCTATGATTACGCACAACTGTCACCATCATTACGCTCACCTGCGTTTCATTGGACCCACCTGGACTCAATCACTATTTGATTGCCTCCCCTTTATCTGTCCGTTTCCTCTGTTTCATCCCTGTGTCAGCGTTGATGTCGTTATTTTGTCCCCTGACAAAGAAGCTGTTCTTGTCCTGTTTCATGTCTGTTGTCTATAAAAATGTTCTCCCTGTACCTGCTTCCTATCTCCAGTGTCGATCCTCACAGAATGCTGACACCAAAATTGGAAGCATCAGGGAGGCCTTGTTTTTGTTGGTGACATCGAGTCTGGGTGCCGTCGTCGATGGAACCACGTCTAACTGGCTCAAGAGGTTTTATTACCGTGGTGGGCTCGGCAGGCAACCACCCCATATCATGCTTCAGCCGGCCATTAGGCTCTCACGCCTCAGCCGTTTCATCAGGCTCCCACGCCTCAGCCGGGTTCGCCAGGCTCCAACTCCTCTGCCGGTTCGTCAGGCTTCTACGCCTCAGTCGGTTTGTTTAGCGCACATGCCTCGGCCGGTCCGGGGTACTGTCATGCCTGCTCCTGCTCTCCCTCTCTGGCGCTCGAAGGTGCCAGACTGCCTATCATTTTGCACAACTGTCACCATCGTTACCCGCACCTGCGCTTCATTGGACCCACCTGGACTCCATAACTATTTGATTGCCTCCCCTTTATCTGTCTGTTTCCTCTGTTTCAGCATTGATGTTGTTATTTTGTCTCCTGTCCAGACGCTGTTCCTGTCCTGTTTCATGTCCGTTGTCTATTAAATGTTCTCCCTGTCCTTGCTTACTGTCTCCAGCGTCGATCCTCACAGGCATGTCTAAAGTGTGTCTAAGGTGATCACTCATGACTTTCATCAATTGTCGGACTGTTTCACCGCCTTGTACGGCAACTGCACCACCCACAACCTTAAGGCTCTCCAGAGGGTGGTGCGGTCTGAACAACGCATCACCGGGGGCAAACTACCTGCCCTCCAGGATACCTACAGCACCCGATGTCACAGGAAGACCAAAACGATAATCAAGGACAACAACCACCCGAGCCCCTGTCTGTTCACCCTGCTACCATCCAGAAGGTGAGGTCAGTACAGGTGCATCAAAGCTGGGACAGAGAGACTGAAAAATTGCTTCTATCTCAAGGCCATCAGACTGTTAAACAGCGATCACTAACACAAAGAGGCTGCTGCCTGCATAAAGACTTGAAATAGTTGGCCACTTTAATAAATCGATCACTAGTCACTTTAATAATTCCACTTTAATAATGCTTACATTTCGTGCATTACTCATCTCATATGTATATACTGTATTTTATACCATCTATTGCATCTTGCCTATGCTGCTCTGTCATTGCTCATCCATATATTTATATGGATATATTACTTTTCCATTGCTTTACTTAGATGTGTGTGTATTGGTTAGTTGTTGTGGAATTGTTAGAATACATTTTAGATAATGCTGCACTGTCGGAACCAGAAGCACAAGCATTTCGCTACACTTGCAATAACATCTGCTAACCATGTGTATGTGAACAATAAAATAGGATTTGAAATGTGTTTCTGGTTTAGAAGTTATTTAACAGACAGACTGCAAAGTGTATTTACTAATGTTGTTATATCAGGTTTTCTGGACATAAACGAAGGTGTCCCACAGGGATTGATTCCTGGTCCAGTTCTTTTCATTATTTACTGTTGAAGTTTACATACATCTTAGCCAAATACATTTAAACTCAGTTTTTCACAATTCCTGACACAAAAAAATCCCTGTCTTTGGTCAGTTAGGATCACCACTTTATTTTAAGAATGTGAAATGTCAGAATGATTTATTTAAGCTTTTATTTCTTTCATCACATTCCCAGTGGGTCAGAAGTTTACATACACTCAATTCGTATTTGGTAGCATTGCCTTTACAATTTTTAACTTGGGTCAAACGTTTCAGGTATCCTTCCACAAGCTTAACACAATAAGCTTGGTGAATTTTGGCCCATTCCTCCTGACAGAGCTGCTGTAACTAAGTCAGGTTTGTAGGCCTCCTTGCTCGCACATGCTTTTTCAGTTCTGCCCACACATTTTCTATAGGATTGAGGTCAGGGCTTTGTGATGGCCACTCCAATACTTTGTTGTCTTTAAGCCATTTTGCCACAACTTTGGAAGTATGCTTGGGGTCATTGTCCATTTGGAAGACGCATTTGCGACCAAGCTTTAACTTCCTGACACGTCTTGAATATATCCACCGAATTTTCCTGCTTCATGATGCCATCTATTTTGTGAAGTGCACCAGTCCCCCCTGCAGCAAAGCACCACCACAACAATGCTTCCACCCCCGTGCTTCATGTTTGGGATGGTGTTCTTCCGCTTGCAAGCCTCCCCCTTTATCCTCCAAACATAATGATGGTCATTATGGCCAAACAGTTCTATTTTTGTTTCATCAGAGCAGAGGACATTTCTCCAAAAAGTAGGATCTTTGTCCCCATGTGCAGTTGCAAACCGTAGTCTAGCTTTTTTATGGCGGTTTTGGAGCAGTGGCTTCTTCCTTGCTGAGTGGCCTGTCAGGTTATGTTGATATAGGACTCGTTTTACTGTGGACATATATATATATATACTTTGTACCTGTTTTCTCCAGCAAACCTTCACAAGGTCCTTTGCTGTTGTTCTGGAAATGATTTGCACTTTTCGCAACAAAGTATGTTCATCTCTGGGAGACAGAACGCATCTTCTTCCTGAGCGGTATGACGGCTGCGTGGCCTCATGGTGTTTAAACTTGCGTACTATTGTTTGTACAGATGAACGTGGTACCTTCAGGCATTTGGAAATTGCTCCCAAGGATGAACCTTGTAGACTTTTGGAGGTCTACAATTTCTTCTGATTTTCCCATGATGTCAAGCAAAGAGGCAATGAGTTTGAAGGTAGGCCTTGAAATACATCCACAGGTACACCTCCAATTGACTCAAATGATGTCAATTAGCCTATCAGAAGCTTCTAAAGCCATGACATAATTTTCTGGAATTTTCCAAGCTGTTTAAAGGCTCAGTCAACTTAGTGTATGTAAACTTCTGACCCACTGTAAATCTCATACAGTGAAATAATCTGTAAACAATTGTTGGAAAAATTACTTCATGCTTAAAGTAGATGTCCTAACCGACTTGCAAAAACTATAGTTTGTTAACAAGAAATTTGTTTAGTGGTTGAAAAATGAGTTTTAATGACTCCAACCTAAGTGTATGTAAACTTCCGAATTCAACTGTACATTATCAATATTGGTTCATCTGTAAAAAATATATAGAACCTGCACTTGTATGCCGATGTTGACACTGTTGTGTATGCTATTGCCCCCACAGTTGACTATGAGCTTTCAAAGCTACAGTCTGCATTCCTTGCTTGACAGAAAATCTTTGTTGAACTGAAATTGGTGCTGAATGCAGATTAAACCAATTGTATGTTGTTTTCTAAAACACTTGTGTCTTTTTTATTGATGCTGGACGGGCGCGCAGGTGCAGGCAGCGATCGGTTGAAGAGCATGCATTTAGTTTTACTTGCATTTAAGAGCAGTTGGAGGAGAGAAAAGAGTCGGCCAGAGAATTGAACCCTGTGGCACCCCCATAGAGACTGCCAGAGGTCCGGACAACAGGCCCTCCAATTTGACACACTGAACTCTGTCTGAGAAGTAGTTGGTGAACCAGGCGAGGCAGTCATTTGAGAAACCAAGGCTGTTGAGTCTGCCGATAAGAATGTGGTGATTGACATAGTCGAAAGCCTTGGCCAGGTCGATGAATATGGCTGCACAGTATTGTCTCTTATCGATGGCGGTTATGATATCATTTAGGACCTTGAGCGTGGCTGAGGTGCACCCATGACCAGCTCGGAAACCAGATTGCGTAGCAGAGAAGGTACTGTGGGTTTCGAAATGGTCGGTGATCTGTTTGTTAACTACTTAGGGAGTGGTGGGGCGCTCCCGACACTACCAGGTGAAATGCAAGGCGCCAAATTCAAAATCCAAAAGTTGAATTATTAAACATTCATCAATATACAAGTGTTGCATAGTCATCAAAAGCTCTGCCTCTTGGCAATATCACAGTGTTGTCAGATTTCAAAAAGGCTTTACGGCGAAAGCACAACATTTGATTGTTTGAGGGTAGCACCTCCAATATTTTCCATTAGCATGAATTCATAAACCATCGCGGTTCACACAAAACACATTTAACAGCGAAAACAAATCCATTACCTTTTGAATAACTTCTGCTGAGGGCTTCCCAAGTATCCAACGAAGACATCCAATGGTTCTTTTGTTAGAAAAAGTCATTTATTATATCCATAAATCTCTGTTTGGTTGGCGCGTTATGTTCATAAAATACAGCGTCCACTCGCCCATTGAAGAGTGAAAAGAACGCGTTCAACCTATACCTATACACTTGTCCAAGAACAATCAAACATCATTGATAATGTATCCTTAGGAACACTTTTATGTATATTTACTATAATATTTCAACCGGATTAAAGGAAAAGGAAAAATTAAAGGAAAAAAAACACAGCGTGCGCGTGCGCGAGCCCGTGAACGCGCTCCTCTTCTGTTTACATCCGATGACTAGTTCGAAATTCTTCTTCTATTACCATCCAGAGCAACTAAACATCACCAAACACTGTCTAGAGACTGTTGACATCCAGTGGAAGCAATAGGTACTGCAATCTTACTCCCAGAAATGGCTGTTTTCAATAGGGAAGGGTTCAAAATGAGACAGTGTCTCAAACAGTTTTTCCAGGACAGAAATTCCTATTGCTGTATCCGTTCTGTTATACTCACAGACATTATGTTAACACTTTTAGAAACTTCAGAGTGTTTCCTATCCAATAGTACTAATTATGTGCATATCCTATTTTCTGGGCCTGAGTGGCAGGCATTTTACTTTGGGCACGCCAGACTCTCCAAAACCAACACCTCAGGAGCCGCTCCCTAAGAAGTTAACGACTCAAATACCAGTGGGTCGCTAGCGGGATCATCCCGACACTACCAGCTAAAACCTGTAGCGCCAGATTTAAAATCCGAAAATTGAATTATTAAACATCCAGCTATATACAAGTGTTCCATACTCATCAAAAGCTCTGTTTCTTGGCAATATCACAGCGTTGTCAGATTTCAAGAAGGCTTTACGGCGAAAGCAGCACATTCATTTGTTTGAGGGTAGCACCTCACATATTTTCCAATAGCCATGTATCACAGCGAAAACAAAGTAATTACCTGTTGAAGAACTTCTGCTGAGGTCTTCCTAAGTGTCCAACGAAGACAATCCATGGTTCTTTTGTTAGAAAAAGTAACGTCTTTTATCCATAAATCCTCCATTTGGTTCATGCAAAACGACAGCCTCCATTACTCTTTTGAAACGCGGCGCCAACTCGTTCAAATGTTACCTATAAACTTGTCCAAAAACAATCAAACATAGTTTTAAATGTATCCTTAGGAACCCTTTTACGTATATGTACTATTATAAATCAGCCGGAATATAAACTGAACGCTAAAAACGATAAATAAGGCACAGCGCGCTTTCTCATGCACGCCAAGACTCTGAAGAGTTTTCATAGCGTGGTCTCTCGTTCAAGCTGTTTATCAATGGTCGAAATTCCCCAAGATGGAGTAAAACACCGTCTCGTGGTTGATGACATCATAAGGAAGCGACGTGCACTGAGTTCACATGCCTATATATGGTCATTTTGGATAGGGAGGGGCTCAAAAATGAGCAATGTGTCAAAATTACTTTTTTCAGGACAGAGATTCCTCAGGGTTTTGCCTGCCAAATGCGTTGTGATTGACGCACAGACAAATGGTTAACAGTTTTGGAAAATTCAGAGTGTTTCCCATCCAATGGTACTAAATATATGCATATCCCATTTTCTGGGCCTAAATGGGAGGCATTTTACTTTGGGCACGCCAGGCTCTCCAAAACAGTCAGTTTTTCTGCTGGAGCCGGTGAAGTTTTAACAAACTATAGTTTTGGCAAGTCGGTTAGGATATATACAGTGGGGCAAAAAAGTATTTAGTCAGCCACCAATTGTGCAAGTTCTCTCACTTAAAAAGATGAGAGAGGCCTGTAATTTTCATCATTGGTACACTTCAACTATGACAGTCAAAACGATGAAAAAAAATCCAGAAAATCACATTGTAGGATTATTAATGAATTTATTTGCAAATTATGGTGGAAAATAAGTATTTGGTCACATACAAACAAGCAAGATTTCTGGCTCTCACAGACCTGTAACTTCTTCTTTAAGAGGCTCCTCTGTCCTCCACTCGTTACCTGTATTAATGGCACCTGTTTGAACTTGTTATCAGTATAAAAGACACCTGTCCACAACCTCAAACAGTCACACTCCAAACTCCACTATGGCCAAGACCAAAGAGCTGTCAAAGGACACCAGAAACAAAATTGTAGACCTGCACCAGGTTGGGAAGACTGAATCTGCAATAGGTAAGCAGCTTGGTTTGAAGAAATCAACTGTGGGAGCAATTATTAGGAAATGGAAGACATACAAGACCACTGATAATCTTCCTCGATCTGGGGCTCCACGCAAGATCTCACCCGTGGGGTCAAAATGATCACAAGAACGGTGAGCAAAAATCCCAGAACCACACGGGGGCCTAGTGAATGACCTGCAGAGAGCTGGGACCAAAGTAACAAAGCCTACCATCAGTAACACACGCCAGGACTCAAATCCTGCAGTGCCAGACGTGTCCCCCTGCTTAAGCCAGTACATGTTCAGGCCCGTCTGAAGTTTGCTAGAGAGCATTTGGATGATCCAGATGAGGATTGGGAGAATGTCAGATGAAACCAAAATATAACTTTTTGGTAAAAACTCAACTTGTCGTGTTTGGAGGACAAAGAATGCTGAGTTGCATCCAAAGAACACCATACCTACTGTGAAGCATGGGGGTGGAAACATCATGCTTTGGGGCTGTTTTTCTGCAAAGGGACCAGGACGACTGATCCGTGTAAAGGAAAGAATGAATGGGGCCATGTATTGTGAGATTTTGAGTGAAAACCTCCTTCCATCAGCAAGGGCATTGAAGATGAAACGTGGCTGGGTCTTTCAGCATGACAATGATCCCAAACACACCGCCTGGGCAACGAAGGAGTGGCTTCGTAAGAAGCATTTCAAGGTCCTGGAGTGGCCTAGCCAGTCTCCAGATCTCAACCCCATAGAAAATCTTTGGAGGGAGTTGAAAGTCCGTGTTGCCCAGCGACAGCCCCAAAACATCACTGCTCTAGAGGAGATCTGCATGGAGGAATGGGCCAAAATACCAGCAACAGTGTGTGAAAACCTTGTGAAGACTTACAGAAAACGTTTGACCTCTGTCATTGCCAACAAAGGGTATATAACAAAGTATTGAGATAAACTTTTGTTATTGACCAAATACTTATTTTCCACCATAATTTGCAAATAAATAAATTAAAAATCCTACAATGTGATTTTCTGGATTTCTTTTCCTCATTTTGTCTGTCATAGTTGAAGTGTACCTATGATGAAAATTACAGGCCTCTCTCATCTTTTTAAGTGAGAGAACTTGCACAATTGGTGTCTGACTAAATACTTTTTTGCCCCACTGTACTTTGTGCATGACACAAGTAATTTTTCCAACAATTGTTTACAGACAGATTATTTCACTTATAATTCACTGTATCACAATTCCAAATGCCTGAAAGTACCACGTTCATCTGTACAAACAACCGTACGCAAGTTTAAACACCATGGGACCACGCAGCTGTCTTACCGCTCAGGAAGGAGACGCGTTCTGTCTCCCAGAGTTGAACGTACTTTGTTGTGAAAAGTCCAAATCAATCCCAGAACAACAGCAAAGGACCTTGTGAAGATGCTGGAGATAACAGGTACAAAAGTATATTTATATATAAATTCAGACTATGGTTTGCACCTGCACATGGGGACAAAGATCATACTTTTTGGAGAAATGTCCTCTGGTCTGATGAAAGACAAATAGGACTGTTTGGCCATAATTACCATTTTTATGTTTAGAAGAAAAAGTGGGAGGCTTGCAAGCCAAAGAACACCATCCCAACCATGAAGCACGGGGGTGGCAGCATCATGTTGTGGGGGTGCTTTGCTGCAGGAGGGACTGGTGCACTTCACAAAATAGATGGCATCATGAGGCAGGACAATTTGGTGGGTATATTGAAGCAACATCTCAAGACATCAGTCAGGAAGTTAAAGCTTGGTCGCAAATGGGTCTTCCATATGGACAAGGACCCCAAGCATACTTCCAAAGTTGTGGCAAAATGGCTTAAAACTTCTTAGGGCTAGAGGGCAGTGTTCGGAAGTAAGGAGAGTCTGACGTGCCCAAAGTAAACTGCCTGTTACTCAGGATATGCATATAATTGGTTGTATTGGATAGAAAACACTCTGAAGTTTCTAAAACTGTTAAAATAATGTATTTGAGTATAACAGAACTGATATGGCAGGCGAAGAATTTTAGCATTTCCAGGTGGCTCATGAAGAGGACCCTTATGTTTTGGCGCGTGTGAATGGATGTGCGCGCTCTTTGTTATTTTTCTTTCCTATTGAACAGACTATTTTCTGTCTGAAATATTATTGTTTATTTAGATATATGACAACATGAGGATTAATTAGAAACATTGTTTTACTTGTTTGGACGAACTTTACCGGTAACTATTTGGATATCTTTGTCTGCATGTTGAAAGACTGGATTACAGAACTCCATGGCGCCAACTAAACTGACTTTTTGGGGGTATAAAGAAGGACTTTATCGAACAAAACAACCATTCTTTGTGTTCCTGGGACCCTTGGGATTGCAAACCGAGGAAGATCTTTAAAGGTAAGTGATTTATTTTATTGCTATATTTGATTTTGTAACACCTGTGCTGGTTTGAATAAAATGTTGTTGTGGGGCGCTGTCCTCAGATAATCGAATGTTCTGCTTTCGGCGTAAAGCCTATTGTAAATCCCACAAAGCGGTTCGATTACCAAGATTCTAACCTTTTGAATGTTGTATAACACTTGTATTTTCATGAATGTTTAATATTACTATTTTTGTCATTTTAAATTTGGCGTTCTGCATTTCACCGGATGTTGTCATATGTGGACCGCTAGCGTCCTACCGATCCCTAAGAGGTTTTAAGGACAACAAAGTCAAGGTATTGGAGTGGCCATCACAAAGCCATGACCTTAATCCTATAGAACATTTGTGGGCAGAACTGAAAAAGTGTTTGCGATCAAGGAGGCCTACAAACCTGACTCAGTTACACCAGCTCTGTCAGGAGGAATTGGCCAAAATTCACCCAAGTTATTGTGGAAAGCTTGTGGGAGGCTACCCAAATGTTTGACCCAAGTTAAACAATTTAAAGGCAATGCTACCAAATACTAATTGAGTGTATGCAAACTTCTGAAACACTGGGAATGTGATGAAATAAATACAAGCTGAAATAAATCATTCTCTCTACTATTATTCTGACATTTCACATTCTTAAAATAAAGTGTTGATCCTAACTGACCTAAGACAGCGAATATTTACTAGGATTAAATGTCAGGGATTGTGGAAAACTGATTTTAATTGTATTTGGCTAAGGTGTATGTAAACTTCCGACTTGAACTGTAGTAAAATGTTGTCTAGCTAAAAGCCTAACCACCGATCAAGCAACATTATGGACTAAATGTTCAAATCCTGTTGCTGTAGGATTATTTTGCTGTGACAATGCAGCTGCCTATATGAATGCAACCACATTAATTCTGTTAGATGCAGTTCATCATAGCGCACTAAGCTTTATTACGGATGAGAGGTTCAGTACACATTACTGCATTCTTTACCAAAAAGTAGGCTGGCCCTCTTTGAAGTCACGTAGGTTGATTCATTGCTCTTTTTATTTATAAAGCTCCCTTAGAAAAACTTCTACCGTACCTAACATATTAAAAACCTTTAGATGTACGAGTTACCATACCCAGTCTCAGGGATGGGTAACTCTGGAGATCCTTTCGATCTCCAAAGAGTTAGGTAAATACCATTTTTTGTTTCTTTGTACCACATGTATGGAACAAACAAAGTTACCTACAACTAGATGTACTTGTGCTTCTTGGGCAGTTCAAATAGTTGATTGGGACCTC
The DNA here is from genome assembly GCA_030435695.1 of Brachymystax lenok tsinlingensis. Lineage (NCBI taxonomy): Eukaryota > Metazoa > Chordata > Actinopteri > Salmoniformes > Salmonidae > Brachymystax > Brachymystax lenok. Next base: position 39,996,077 of record CM059804.1, on the reverse strand, counting down.
TTTGCTGAGGAATGGGATTGTTTCTCTTGAATTTGTTTTGTTATGTTGTATTTGTAAATTGTGTGTATGCAGGGCTCCCTTGTTCTCAATCATCTCAGGGAAGCTCATCTGTGTGCTCGTCGTCCTCACCAGGGTCTTGACCTGACTGCAGTTCGGCGTCGTACCCGACTTCAGTGGGCAAATGCTCACCTTTGATGGCCACTGGCATGCTGGAGAAGTGTGCTCTTCACGGATGAATCCCGGTTTCAACTGTAACGGGCAGATGGCAGACTTTTGTCATGGCTTTGTGTTTGCGAGCGGTTTGCTGATGTCAACGTTGTGAACAGAGTGCCCCATGGTGGCGGTGGGGTTATGGTGTGGGCAGGTATAAGCTACGGACAACGAACACAATTGCATTTCATCGATGGCAATTTGAATGCACAGAGATACTGTGACAAGATCCTGAGGCCCATTGTCGTGCAATTCATACACCGCCATCACCTCATGTTTCAGCATGATAATGCACGGCCCCATGTTTCAAGGATCTGTACACAATTCCATTTTTTTTCATGGCTTGCATACTCACCAGACATGTCACCCATTGAGCATGTTTCAGTTCCCGCCAATATCCAGAAACTTCAGACACCCATTGAAGAGGAGTGGGACAACATTCCACAGGCAACAATCAACAGCCTGATCAACTCTATGCGAAGGAGATGTGTCGTGCTGCATGAGGCAAATGGTGGACACACCAGATAATTACTGGTTTTCTGATCCACGTGCCTACTTGTTTAAGGTATCTGTGACGAACAGATATTGTGTTCTGTATTCCCAGTCATGTGAAATGCATAGTTTAGGGCCTAATTAATTTATTTCGATTAACTGATTTTCTTATACGAACTATAAGAAAAAAAAGAGGAAAAAAAGAAACTACGCTATGAAATTAAGATACATTATATAAAGAATGATAGTAAAAAGCTTTGGGGCACCTTAAATTACATTTTGGAATAATAATCAGATGGCTCATTCATCACAAAGCCCACTGATATTGCATACTACTTTAATGACTTTTCATTGGCAAAATAAGCAAACTTAGGGATGACATACCAGCAACAAACGCTGACACTACACATCCAAGTATATCAGACCAAATTATGAAAGACAAGAGTTGTACTTTTGAATTTTGTAAAGTCAGTGTGGAAGAGGTGAAAAAGTATTGTTGTCTATCAACAATGACAAGCAACCGGGGTCTGACAATCTGGATGGAAAATTACTGAGGATAATAGCAGATGATGTTGATACTCCTATTTGCCACATCTTCAATTTAAGCCTACTAGACAGCGTGTGCCCTCAGGCCTGGAGGGAAAGTCATTCCGCTACCCAAGAATAGTAAAGCCCCCTTTACTGGCTCAAATAGCCGACCAATCAGCCTGTTACCAACCCTTAGTAAACTTCTGGAAAAAATTGTTTGACCAGATACAATGCTATTTCACAGAAAACAAACAGAATTTCAGCATGCTTATAGGGAAGGACACTCAACAAGCACAGCACTTACACAAATGACTCATGATTGACTGAGAGGAATTGATGATAAAACGATTGTGGGGGCTGTCTTGTTAGACTTCAGTGCAGCTTTTGACATTATCAATCATAGTCTGCTGCTGGAAAAACGTATGTGTTATGGCTTTACATCCCCTGCTATAATGTGGATAAAGAGTTAATTGTCTAACAGAACACAGAGGGTGATCTTTAATGGAAGCCTCTCAAATATAATCCAGTTAGAATCAGGAATTACCCAGGATAGCTGTTTAGGCTTCTTGCTTTTTTTCTATTTTTACTAACAACATGCCTCAGCAAAGAGCTGCAGTTAGTTTCAGAGTGGGTGGCAAGGAATAAGTTAGCCCTAAATATTTCTAAAACTAAAAGCATTGTAATTGGAACAAAACACTCACTAAACCCTAAACCCCAACTAAATCTAAATTATGTGGAAATTGAGCAAGTTGAGATGACTAAACTGCTTAGAGTAACCCTAGATTATAAACTGTCATGGTCAAAACATATTGATGCAGTAGTAGCTAAGATGGGGAGAAGTCTGTCTATAGTAAAGCGATGCTCTGCCTTAACAACACTATCAACAAGGCAGGTCCTTCAGGCCCTAGTTTTGTCTCACCTTGACTACTGTTCAGTCGTGTGGTCAGGTGCCATAAAAAAGGAAAATTGCAATTGGCTCAGAACAGGGCAGCACGGCTGGCCCTTGGATGTACACAGAGAGCTAATATTAATAATATGCATGTCAATCTCTCCTGGCTGAAAGTGGAGGAGAGATTGACTTCATCAATACTTTTATTTATGAGAGGTATTGACATGTTGAATGCACAGCTCGGACAACCATGCATGCCACAAGAGGTCTCTTCACAGTCCCCAAGTCCAGAACAGACTATGGGAGGCACACAGTACTACACAGTACTACTCTATTCCACATCAAGTATAATTTCTTATAAATTGGAAGTCATTATCCGAAGAAACAGATGCAAACTGCTTCGTTTGATAATTATATTTAAATTGTATATCACACATGTTGCTGCAATCCATATCACTTAATTTACAGTGACTATAGGTTGGTCCTCAATAACTTTATATTCACACAAGAGTAGCCTTGATGTAGGTATAATTTGGCTTAGTAGTTGTCTACAATTAAACGTGTTAACTAAATCATTGTCATATTTCCAGTCAAAATGTTTTTCTGTTGTAATATGTCATATTTTTCAATTTATCTTTTTCATATTTGAATTTCGTTATTCCTGATAGGATGTTTTTTGATTGGGGCTGGAGTAGTGAAAGCAGACAATGACCATTTCCGTTGTCTAGTGTCAAACCGGCCTAACACTGTTCAACGTCAGATCATCTGGTCTACTCCTTTTATTCCACTGTTTTAATCAGGGTTACTTTAGCTCGAAGCTCCATGTAATAGCCCGTTAGTAGCGTGTTAACAAATACAGCGGTAACCTGCAGGTAAACCACAGGTGCCGCATTTTCGTTACAATGCTGCCATTGGGACTCCCAGCTAAAATAAAGGTTAAAAAATATAAAAGAGGGTAACTAATCTAGAAAAATAAGTATTTTACACTTACCAGTCCTCTTCATATACTGTCAAATTTGGATATTTCAACTTCCTTACAAACTCTGGTCTGGATTCAATTCGGAGAACGGAAGATTCGTGATTTAAATGTAAATATAATTTCTGATTGATCTGACATATCCAGCGTTTACCATGAATGCAGTCACCGCAAACGCGATAATATTCCATTTAAATTGCGCTATATCGCAGGTTTTATGTACTCCGGATTAAAACTCGGCCATAATTTCAGAAATTATATTAACATGAAATTATAGCCTGGCAGATTGTCCACTTCACTAAGGATCTATCATGGTCCACACACACCAACACAGTTGTGAAGAGGGCATGGAAATGCCTTTTCCCACTCATAAGAATGAAAAGATTTAGCATGGGGCATCAGATCCTCAAAACGTTTTACAGCTGCTCCATTGAGAGCATCTTGACTGGCAGCATCACCGCTTGGTATGGCATCTGCTTGTCATCCGACCGCAAGGAACTACAGAGGGTAGTGCATACGGCCCAGTACATCACTGGGGCCGAGGTCCCTGCCATCCAGGACCTCTATACCAAGCGGTGTTAGAGGAAGGTCCGAAACATTTTCTAAGACTCCAGCCATCCAAGTCATAGACTAATTCTCTCTGCCAAGTCTGGAACTAACAGGACCCTGAACAGCTTCTAACCCCAGGCCATAAGACTGCTAAATAGTTAGTTAAATAGTTAACCAAATATAATAATGTTAAACAATATTAGCAGAACATATGCATTGACCCTTTTTGCGCTAACTTTTTTTTACTCATCACATACGCGGCTGCTACTGTTTAATATCCATCCTGTTGCCTAGTCACTTTATTCCTAGTTATATGTACATATCTACCTCAATTACCTCGTACCCCTGCACATCGACTCGGTACTGGTACCCTGTGTATATTGTTACTCATTGTGTATTTATTATTACTTTTCTATTGTTTCTCTATTTTCTTTCTTTCTGAATTGTTGTGAAGGGTCCGTAAGTAAGCATTTCACTGTTAGTCTACACCTGTTGTTTACGAAGCATGTGACAAATAACATTTTACTTGATTGTGGTGATGTGTCAAAAGATTCATATATCTACTAAGACATATCAAATTTATTCATAAAGCCCTTCTTACATCAGCTGATGTCACAGAGTGCTGTACAGAAACCCAGCCTAAAACCCCAAACAGCAAGCAATGCAGGTGTAAAAGCACGGTGGCTATGAAAAACTCCCTAGAAAGGCCAAAACCTAGGAAGAAACCTAGAGAGGAACCAGGCTGTGAGGGGTGCAGATTATAACAGAACATGGACACGATTTTAAAATGTTCATAAAACAGGCAGAACAGTTGAAACTGGAGAAGCAGCACGGCCAGGTGGACTGGGGACATCAAGGAGTCATCAGGCCAGGTAGGCCTTGAGGAATGGTCTTAATGCTCAGGTCCTCCGAGAGAGAGCGAGAGAAAAAAAGAGAGAGAGAGAGATAATTAGAGAGAGCATACTTAAATTCACACAGGACACCGGATAAGAGGAGAGAAATACTCCAGATATAACAGACAGACCCTAGCCCCCCGACACATAAACTACTGCAGCATAAATACTGGGGCCTGAGACAGGAGGGGTCAGGAGACACTGTGGCCCCGTCTGACGATATAACCTCACCCACTCTGCCGAAGCACAGCCCCCACACCACTAGAGGGATATCTTCAACCACCAACTTACCATCCTGAGACAAGGCCGAGTATAGCCCACAAGATCTCCGCCATGGCACAACCCAAGGGGGCAACCCGGGGGCAACCCGGACAGGAAGATCACGTCAGTGACTCAACCCACTCAAGCGACGCAACCCCCCCCGGGGACGGCATGGAAGTGCACCAGTAAGCCAGTGACTTAGCCCCTGTAATAGGGTTAGAGGCAGAGAATCCCAGTGGAGGGGATCCGGCCTGGCAGAGGCAGAGAATCCCAGTGGAGGGGAACCGGCCAGGCAGAGACAGCAACGGTGGTTCGTTGCTCCAGTGCCTTTCCGTTCACCTTCACACTCCTGGGCCAGACTACACTCAATCATAGGACCTACTGAAGACATGAGTCTTCAATAAAGACTTAAAGGTTGAGACCAAGTCTGCATCTCTCACATGGATAGACCATTCCATAAAAATGTAGCTCTATAGGAGAAAGCCCTGCTTACAGCTGTTTGGACGGTAAGGAGGCCTGTGTCTTAGTAAGGAGGCCTGTGTCTTGACCGTAGTGTACGTGTAGGTATATACGGCAGGACCAAATCGGAAAGATAGGTAGGAGCAAGCCAATGAAATGCTTGTAGGTTAGCAGTAAAACCTTGAAATCAGCTCTTGCTTTAACAGGAAGCCAGTGTAGAGAGGCTAGCACTGGAGTAATATGATCAATTTTTTTGGTTCTAGTCAATATTCTAGCAGCCGTGTTTAGCACTAACTGAAGTTTATTTAGTGCTTTATCTGGGTAGCCGGAAAGTACAACATTGCAGTAATCTAACCTAGAAGTGACAAAAGCATGGATTAACTTTTCTGCATCATTTTTGGACAGAAAGTTTCTGATTTTTACAATGTAACGTAGATGGGAAAAAGCTGTTATTGAAACAGTCTTGATATGTTCGTCAAAAGAGAGATCAGGGTCCAGAGTAACGCCGAGGTCCTTCACAGTTTTATTTGAGACGACTGTACAACCATCAAGATTAATTGTCAGATTCAACAGAAGATCTCTTTGTTTCTTGGGACCTAGAACAAGCATCTCTGTTTTGTCAGTTTAAAAGTAAAACGTTTGCTGCCATCCACTTCCTTATGTCTGAAACACAGGCTTCAAGGGAGGTTAATTTTGGGGCTTCACAATGTTTCATCAAAATGTACAGCTGTGTGTCATCCGCATAGCAGTGAAAGTTAACATTATGTTTCCGAATGACATCACCAAGTGGTAAAATGTATAGTGAAAACAATAGTGGTCCCAAAACAGAGCCTTGAGGAACACCGATAATTTATAGCACAACTTTTGATGATCTTTGGTTGGGGTCTGAGCAGATTATTTGTTGCGATTGCAAACGTAATAAAATGGTGGTCCGATAGTCCAGGATTATGAGGAAAAACATTAAGATCCACAACATTTATTCCACGGGACAAAACTAGGTCCAGAGTATGATTGTGGCAGTGAGTAGGTCCGGAGACATGTTGGACAAAACCGAGTGAGTCGATGATGGCTCCGGAAGCCTTTTTGGAGTGGGTCTGTGGACTTTTCCATGTGAATATTAAAGTCACCCAAAATTTGAATATTATCTGCCATGACTACAAGGTCCGATAAGAATTCAGGGAACTCAGTGAGGAACGTTGTATATGGCCCATGAGGCCTGTAAACAGTAGCGACAGTGAGGGGAAAAAAGTATTTGATCCCCTGCTGATTTTGTACATTTGCCCACTGACAAAGAAATGATCAGTCTATAATTTTATTGTTGGTTTATTTGAACAGTGAGAGACAGAATAAAAACAAAAAAATCCAGAAAAAATGCAAGTGAAAAATGTTAAAAATTGATTTGCATTTTAATGAGGGAAATAAGTATTTGACCCCCTCTGCAAAACATGACTTAGTACTTGGTGGCGCAACCCTTGTTGGCAATCACAGAGGTCAGACATTTCTTGTAGTTGGCCACCAGGTTTGCACACATCTCAGGATGGATTTTGTCCCACTCCTCTTTGCAGATCTTCTCCAAGTCATTAAGGTTTTGAGGCTGACGTTTGGCAACTTAAACCTTCAGCTCCCTCCACAGATTTTCTATGGGATTAAGGTCTGGAGACTGGCTAGGCCACTCCAGGACCTTAATGTGCTTCATCCTGAGCCACTCCTTTGTTGCCTTGGCCGTGTGTTTTGGGTCATTGTCATGCTGGAATACCCATCCACGAACCATTTTCAATGCCCTGGCTGAGAGAAGGAGGTTCTCACCCAAGATTTGACGGTACATGGCCCCGTCCATCGTCCCTTTGATGCGGTAAGGTTGTCCTGTCCCCTTAGCAGAAAAACACCCCCAAAGCATAATGTTTCAACCTCCATGTTTTATGGTGGGGATGGTGTTCTTGGGGTCATAGGCAGCATTCCTCCTTCTCAAAAAATGGCGAGTTGAGTTGATGCCAAAAAGCTCAATTTTGGTCTCATCTGACCACAACACTTTCACCCAGATGTCCTCTGAATCATTCAGATGTTCATTGGCAAACTTCAGTATATGTGCTTTCTTGAGCAGGGGGACCTTGCGGGCGCTGCAGGATTTCAGTCCTTCACAGCGTAGTGTGTTACCAATTGTTTTCTTGGTGACTATGGTCCCAGCTGCCTTGAGATCATTGACAAGATCCTCCCGTGTAGTTCTGGGCTGATTCCTCACCGTTCTCATGATCATTGCAACTCCACGAGGTGAGATCTTGCATGGAGCCCCAGGCCGAGGGAGATTGACAGTTCTTTTGTGTTTCTTCCATTTGCGAATAATCACACCAACTGTTGTCACCTTCTCACCAAGCTGCTTGGCGATGGTCTTGTAGATCATTCCAGCCTTGTGTAGGTCTACAATCTTGTCCCTGACATCCTTGGAGAGCTCTTTGGTCTTGGCCATGGTGGAGAGTTTGGAATCTGATTGATTGCTTCTGTGGACAGGTGTCTTTTATACAGGTAACAAACTGAGATTAGGAGCACTCCCTTTTAAGAATGTGCTCCTAATATCAGCTCGTTACCTGTATTAAAGACACCTGGGAGCCAGAAATCTTTCTGATTGAGAGGGGGTCAAATACTTATTTCCCTCATTAAAATGCAATTCCATTTATAACATTTTTCACTTGCGTTCATTGATTCCAGGCATTTTATTTACTTAATATTATGGATTGCTGAAGTATGTTCAGGGAACAATTTGGAACATCATGTCCTAACGTCATACTTGAACTTTATGAGAGTATTGCAGGAATAATCCCTGCTGGTTGTTATAGGTGTTTTGAATAGCATCTCCATCAACCTTAACATAACGTTCCTGTCATGTTTTCTCAGAACCACTTACATTTGAATTACAATCCCTGGCAGCCTAATAGGAACATTCTATGCTAGTTGTTACAGATGTTGTGCACAACATTTTAGTGAATGTTTCCAAGGACATCAAACATTTTCTTAGAAAAAAAAAATTGTTACCAAAAACATTCTTTGAATGTTTGTGGGTTGTTATCATTCTAATGTTAGACAAAACTCTAACTTGAACTTACAGTTTTTCTCAGTCGCTTTGGTGCATTTCTTAGATCAAAAGTGCAATTCTTGATAGTACTTGTACAAATTCCAAATCATCTACTCACTTGTGCACATCATTAAAGCAATTTCTTATTCCTTTGAACAAATTGCAATTGCTTTTGTACATATTGCAATTGATAATGTACAAGTGTCAGCTTTTTTCCACATTTTCAATTTCTCATGTCATGTTGATCAAAATATAGTAGATGGTTCTCTGTTGAATAGTCTTACCCCTCAAAACTTCTAGGCATTAGTTCCTTGCATAAGCCATTACATGCATATTGGGAGATCAACCGTGTCCTCAATAGTTCAAACGTTTCGAAGAGAGAACAGGTATGTCCACCAATGTACAGTGCACTGTTACTGTATATAAGCAGTATACTGTATACTTCCTACAATGCTTCATATTACAGTAGTCCACTTGTATTTCACAGCATACAGAAATATACTCTATACAGATACATACTGCACCTTACATACACCCACCTGTATGTTTTACAGTAAAATGTGTGTTCGCATAGACAAAAACTATGTGAAAGTGTGCGATGCATCACTGCTGTACTGTGTTCCATTCCAAATGAATGAGGACAGTGTTAAGGAGCTACGGTACCAGTATGTACAGGTAAAACATATATCTATTTAACTACTTTACAGCAACATTTTATAGTGATACATAGTACAGTAAGCATAAACTTCACACATTTCCATTGCTGTGGAAGGAACATGCAATATATGTACATTTTATGTCACTCTTCCTTACCAAAACAAATTCAACTGTGTGTTCTGGGATATAGCGTATAAGGGAGTTGGAATCAAGTGAACCCTCTCACAACTTTGTATACGTGGATGAGGCTGGCTTCAACCTGACCAAATGCAGAAGGCGGGGTCGGAATATCATCGGTCACAGAGCTACTGTGGATTTGCCAGGCCAACGGGGAGGAAATATCACCATGTGCGCTGCTATTTCGGAGCATGGTGTCCTAACCCATATCCCCCTTATAGGGCCAGACAACACCCAGCATCTACTCAACTTTTTAGAGACTCTCTACAGGGCTCTCATCCCTGATGATGAGAGGGGTCTGTTTAGAGAGGATTTGCCAAAGTATGTGGTCATTTGTGATAATGTGAGTTTCCATCGATCAAACATCATAAGGCAATGGTTTGTGACCCACCCGAGGATGCTCATAGAATTCCTCCCACCTTATTCACCATTCCTTAACCCAATTTAGGAGTTATTTTCAGCATGGAGGTGGAAGGTGTACGATCGTCAGCCACACACACAGATGACCATGCTGGCTGCAATGGATGCAGCATGTGAGGACATCACAGTAGACGCCTGCAGAGGATGGATAAGGCATTCCAAAAGATTCTTTCCACGTTGCATTGGAAGGAAAATATCCGGTGTGATGTGGATGAGAATATGTGGGCCGACAGACAGGAACGTCTGGATGTGTAGAGACAGCACTAGAACAGTGCTGCGGGCAAAGTTGTGCCTTAGGGGTGGTTTCCTGTGTTTCTTTCTAATTTAGTTTTTTTTCCTTTGTGCCCCTTGGGTTGTCCAGTCTCTTTCAATCAATAACCCACATACAGTAATATGTAAATAGTACTGTTGAAATTGATATATGCCATAGAAGTGCAGCCTTGTGCATTTTCAATACAGTAACTGTCATCCAAACTGTAGCCTAAGTTTACATCAGGTGATACTGTCAAAGTACACAGTTACATTGACAACATGCCTAAACATTTTGACGACCTAGTTCGTGAACAATGACTCAATGACTTATCATTCTGATGACACTGACATGATCATTGGCATGAATATTTACTTTTGAGAGATGTACTAAAGATTTTTAGTGACTGACTAGCTTTAGAAACATATCTATTGTATATTGCAGTTTGTACAAATTGTTCTGAGAAATGCACTTATTATTTTGCACATGTTAGGGATGATGTGAAAAATGCACCAAAGCGACTGAGAAAAACTGTAATATGAATGTCAGCTAATGTCTTGGGAATGTTTCCGGGTTTGCTGGGAAGCAATTGGAGAGAGAAGGAAAGGGAGAAAGAGAGATAGAGATGGTGAGTGGAACACATAGAGAGGGAGAGTGGTTTTACGCTCAGGAGGGGGAAATAGTATGATTTAATGATGTCTCTCCATTTCTTGGTAGCGGAGGCCACCTCAGTACTGTTTGGCTGTAGAACCCCCTCACACACACACACACACGCACGCACAAAAATATCACCCCATTTCCTAACAGCTGGCCAGCCATAATAATAATCCTGTCCTTTAACCCTATACTCTATACCCCCCCCCTCTAGATGGGTCGGACGGCTCTGGCCCAGGCAGTGACTCTCAGGGCTGCGTGGAGAGTTTACGGAAGTACCTCCGGGCCGACGCCTTCACCCAGCAGCAACTGGAGGCTCTGGACCGGGTGTTTGAGCGGCCATCCTACCGCGATGTCTTCTCCACCTCAGAACACATCAAACCAGAACAGGTGAGTGACAATGCCATGATGGAAAAACAGTATATAGTGTAAATATCCAAACACAATGTAGGAGCTGGACACAGAAAAGACAGCTGATAGAAGGAATATTAGTATACACTTTGTATTATGTGCATAGGCCCATTTTAAGTACACAACACAGATGTCACACACAACGCACAACTTTTGGATGCAGAAAGAAAGCAGGAAGTCACCCATCATCAGTCAGCGCCACGAATAAACCTCATAGGTTGTTGTAAACAGTGCCATACATTTTTTGGGTTGTCATACGCTTACAATGTTGTTTTGATTATTGCTTGAACAGTCACTAACATTATATTTGCTTGTGATTTTTACAAAATACCATATTTATTTATAAAGCCCTTTTTACATCAGCAGTGGTCACAAAGTGCTTATACAAACACTAAGCTTAAACCTCCAAAGAGCAAGCAATGCTGATGGAAGCACGGTGGCTAGGAAAAACTCTCTAGAAAGAGAGAGAGAGGGAGAGGGAGAAAAAGGGTCGAAACAGCAGGTCTGGGTCAGGGTAGCATGTCCAGTGAACAGGCTAGGGTTCCATAGCCGCAGGCAGAACAGCAGAAATTGGAGCAGCAGCACAACAAGCTAGCATGTCCGGTGAACAGGCCAGGGTTCAATAGCGCCAGCAGAACAGCAGTCTTGAGGCATGGTCCTAGGGCTCAGTTGTTATTAAGTATATTGCAGTTGTTTTGCGATGATGACGCAAACAATATATTAAGCAGGACATTCAAACGATTAATCTGCCTCACCTGAAGCCCATTCTGATGGGAAGCTCCTATAGACCACCAAGTGCTAACATTCAGTATCTGGATAACGTGTGAAATGCTTGATAATGTATGTGATATCAACAGAGAGGTATATTTTCTGGGTGATTTAAATACTAACCTGATTTCATCAAGCTGCCCACTCAAGAAAAAGCTTCAAACTGTAACTTCCCTTCCCTCAGTCAACCTACCAGGGTTGTTACAAACAGCACAGGAATTAAATCATCAATATGTATTCATCACATCTTTACTAGTGCTGCAGAAATTTGCTTTAAAGCAGGATCCAAATGCATTGGATGTAGTGATTACAATATAGTAGCCATATCTATGAAAACCAAAGTTCCAAAGGCTAAGCCTAAGACAGTGTATAACAGGTTAACCATGTTGTTGATGTAAAGAATATTTATTGGTCTGTGGTGTTGAGAATGGTGCCGTTTTACGATCCCGTAACCAATTGTGATATTGTATGTTTTTTCGCGTTATTTGTAACTTATTTTGTACATAATGTTTCTGCCACTGTGTCTTACGACCGAAAAGAGCTTCTAGATATCAGGACAGTGATTACTCACCCCGTACGGGAGGAATACTTTTTCTTCAACGAGTCGGACGGGATGGATTTACTTCAGACACCTGACAAAGCCCTCATCCCCGTCATTCGCAGGAGAAAGAGACGGCTGTATCGGGGACGAATGTCCAAGTGCCTTGTAAGGATCCAATGCCAAGAAGGTAATCTACCTTTAACATCGGTGCTATTAGCCAATATACAATCAATCGATAATAAAATAGATGAACTATGATCACGTATATCCTACCAATGGTACATTACATGTTATGTTACCTTGCAACCAGAGGGGAAAAAAACTCTAGACCACCTTTACTCTACACACAGAGATGCATACAAAGCTTTCCCTCGCCTGCTGACCAAAATTATATCTTCCTGATTCCTGTTTACAAGCGAAAACTAAAGCAGGAAGCACCTTCAATAAGAAAGTAGTCAGATGAAGCAGATGCTAAACTACAGGACTGTTTTGCTAGCACAGACTGGAATATTTTCCCGGGATTCTTCCAATGACATTGAGGAGTACATCACATCAGTCACTTGGCTTCATCAATAAGTGCATCGATGACGTCGTCCCCACAGTGACCATACGTACATACCCCAACCAAAAGCCATGGATTACAGGCAACATCCGCACTGAGCTAAAGGGTAGAGCTGACAATTTCAAGAAGCGGGACTCTAACCCGGAAGCTTGCAAGAAATCGTGCTATGCCCTCCGATGAACCGTCAAACAGGCAAAGCGTCAATACAGGACTAAGATTGAATCGTACTACACCTGCTACGATGCTCGTCGGATGTGACAGGGCTTGCAAACTATTACAGACTACAAAGGGAAGCATAGCCGCGAGATGCCTAGTGACACGAGCCTACCAGACGAGCTAAATGATGTCTATGCTCGCTTCGAGGCAAGTAACACTGAAGCATGCATGAGAGCATCAGCTGTTCCGGACAACTGTGTGATCACGCTCTCCGTAGCCGTTGTGAGTAAGACCTTTAAACGCAGGGCCAGACGAATTACCAGAACGTGTACTCCGAGCATGCACTGACCAAATGGCAAGTGTCTTCACTGACATTTTCAACCTGTCCCTAACTGAGTCTTTAATACCAACATGTTTCAAGCAGACAGCCATAGTCCCTATGCCCAAGAATACTAAGGTAACCTGCCCAAATGACTACCGACCCATAGCGCTAACGTCTGTAGCTATGAAGTGCTTTGAAAGGCTGGTCATGGCTCACATCAACACCATTATCCGAGAAACCCTAGACTCCACAGATGATGCAATCTCTATTGAACTCCACACTGCCCTTTCCCACCTGGACAAAAGGAACACCTATATGAATGCTATTCATTGACCACAGCTCAGCATTCAACACCATAGTGCCCTCAAAGCTCATCAATAAGCTAAGGACCCTGGGACTAAACACCTCCCTCTGCAACTTGATCCTGGACTTCCTGACAGGCCGCCCCCAGGTGGTAAGGGTAGGTAAACACATTTGCCACGCTGATCCTCAACACAGGGGCCCCTCAGGGGTCCGTGCTCAGCCCCATCCTGAACTCCCTGTTCACTCATGACTGCACGGCCATGCATGACCCCAACACCATCATTAAGTTTGCCGATGACACAAGAGTGGTAGGCCTGATCACGACAATGACGAGACAGCCAATAGTGGCTTGCAAAAGTATTCACCCCCCTTGGCATTTTTCCTATTTTGTTGACTTACAACCTGGAATTAAAATATATTTTTGGGGGGGTTTGTATCATTTGATTTACACAACATTCCTACCACTTTGAAGATGCAAAATATTTTTTCTTGTGAAGCAAACAAAAAATAAGGCAAAAACCGAACTTGAGCTTGCATAACTATTCACACCCCCAAAGTCAATACTTTGTAGAGCCACATTTTGCAGCAATTACAGCTGCAAGTCTCTTGGGGTATGTCTCTATAAGCTTGGCACATCTAGCCACTGGGATCCTTGCCCATTCTTCAAAGCAAAACTGCTCCAGCTCCTTCAAGTTGGATGGGTTCCGCTGGTGTAGAGTAATCTTTAAGTCATTCCACAGATTCTCAAATGGATTGAGGTCTGTGCTTTGACTAGGCCATTCCAATACATTTAACTGTTTCCCCTTAAACCACTCAAGTGTTGCTTTAGCAGGGTCATTGTCCTGCTGGAATGTGAACCTCCGTCCCAGTCTCAAATCTATTTATTGCCTACCTCCTCACGCCATTTGCACACACTGTATATAGACTTTCTTTTTTTCCTATTGTGTTGACTGTACGCTTGTTTATTCCATGTGTAACTCTGTTGTTGTTTGTGTCGCACTGCTTTGCTTTATCTTGGCCAGGTCAGTTGTAAATGAGAACTTGTTCTCAACTAGCTTACCTGGTTAAATGAAAGTGAAAAAAATATATATATCTGGAAGACTGAAACAGATTTCCCTGTATTTAGCACCTTCCGTCATTCCTTCAATTCTGACCAGTTTCCCAGTCCCTGCCGATGGAAAAACATCCCCACAGCTTGATGCTGCCACCACCATGCTTCACTGTGGGGATGGTGTTCTCGGGGTGTTGAGAGGTGTTGGGTTTGCGCCAGACATAGCGTTTTCCTTGATGGCCAAAAAGCTCAATTTTTGTCTCATCTGACCAGAGTACCTTCTTCCATATGTTTGGAGAGTCTCCCACATGCCTTTATGTGAACACCAAACGTGTTTCCTTTTTTTCTTTTTTGCTGGCCACTCTTCCGTAATGCCCAGCTCTGTGGAGTGTATGGCCTAAAGTGGACAGTTCCTTCAGGGTTATCTTTGGTCTCTTTGTTGCCTCTCTGATTAATACCCTTCTTGACTGGTCCATGAGATTTGGTGGGTGGACCTCTCTTGGCAGGTTTGTTGTGGTGCCATATTCTTGAATTTTTTTTATAATGGATTTAATGGTGCTCTGTGGAATGTTCAAAGTTTTGGATATTTTCTTTATAACCCAACCCTGATCTGTACTTCTCCACAACTTTGTCCCTAACCTGTTTGGAGAGCTCCTTGGTCTTCATGGTGCCGCCTGCTTGGTGGTGCCCCTTGCTTGGTGGTGTTGCTGACTCTGGGGCCTTTCAGAACAGGTGTATATATACACTGAGATCATGTGACGCTTAGATTGCACACAGGTGGACTTATTTGACTAATTACGTGACTTCTGAAGGTAATTGGTTGCACCCAATCTAATTTAGGGGCTTCGTAGCAAAGGGGGTGAATACATATACATGCACGACTTATCCATTTAAAAAAAAATGTAAACAAGTGTTGTTTTTTTTTCACTTCACCAATTTGGACTATTTTGTGTATGTCCATTACATGAAATCCAAATAAAAATCAATTTCAATTACAGATTGTAACGCAACAAAATAGGAAAAAAATGCCAAAGGGAATGAATACTTTTGCAAGGTACTGTATAATTAGGAGGTCAGAGACCTGGTCGTGTGGTGCCAGGACAACAACCTCTCCCTCAGCATGATCAAGACAAAGGAGAGGATTGTGGACTACAGGAAAACGAGGACCGAGCACGCCCCCATTTTCATCGATGGGGATGCAATGGAGCAGGTTAAGAGCTTCAAGTTCCTTGGTGTCCAAATCACAAATTAACAAACATGGTCCAAGCACACCAAGACAGTCGTGAAGAGGGCACGACAAAACCTATTCCCCCCTCAGGAGACAGAAAAGATTTGGCATGGGTCCTCAGATCTTCAAAAGGTTCTACAGCTGCACCATCGAGAGCATCCTGACTGGTTGCATCACTGCCTGGTATGGCAACTGCTCGCCCTCCGACGGCAAGGCACTACAGAGGGTAGTGCGAACGGCGCAGTACATCACTGGAGCCAGGATTCCTGCCATCCAGGACCTCTAAACCAGGAGGTAACAGCTGAAAACCCTACAAATTGTCAAAGACTCCAGCCACCCTAGTCATAGAATGTTCTCTCTTCTACCGCAAGGCAAGCGGTACCGGAGCTCCAAATCTAGGTCCAAAAGGCTTCTAAACAGCTTCTACCCCCAAGCCATAAGACTCCTGAACATCTAATCAAATGGCTAGCCAGACTATTTGCATTGCCCCCTCTCCCCCTCTCTTACACCACTGCTACCCTCTGTTGTTATAATCTATGCATAGTCACTTTAATAACTCTACCTACATGTACATGTTACCTTGACTAACCATGAGGTGCCATGAGGATGAAGAAGCTCAACTGTCAGAAACTCAGAGCTGTCACTGATGGTCATTCCATGTGGACTTCAGCTCAGAAAGACGCTTCTCTGGAGCCCAACTACTCCCGCATTGAACAGCTGTTCTGTCTCCCAGTGACCGAACACAAAGACAAGGTGGCAGCTGCTCCTGTCAAGAAGGAGCCTAAAGAGATCTCCTTTATTGACGCAAAGAACTCGACTCTGTAACGGAACCCCCCTTTATATAGTCTCGCTATTGTTATTTTACTGCTACTCTTTAATTACGTGTTACTTTTATTTCTTATCCATATTTTTTAAAACTACATTGTTTGTTAGAGGCTCGTAAGTAAGCATGCCACTGTAAGGTCTACACCTGTTTTATTCGGCGCATGTGACTAATAACATTTGATTTGATTTTAATAAAAATCTTTGGAGCACCTTAAATGAAATTTGGGGCAAGAAGTTACACTTGGCTCCATCATTCACTGAATCAGATGGCTCATTCATCACAAAACCCACTGAGGTTGCCAATTACTTTAATGATTTTTTTTCACTGCCAAGATTAGCAAATTTAGGCATGACAAGCCAGCAACAAACTCTGACACTACACATTCAAGTATAACTGATCAAAGTATTAAAGACAAGCATTGTAATTTAGAATTTCGTAAAGTCTGTGTGAAAGAGAAGTGAAGAAAATATTGTTGTCTATCAACAATGACAAGCCACCGTGGTCTGACTACTTGGATGGAAAATTACTGAGAATAAGAGTGGACGATATTGACACTCCTATTTTCCATATCTTCAATCTAAGCTTACTAGAAAGTGTGTGCCCTCAGGCCTGGAGGTTACAAAAGTAATTCCACTGCACAAGAATAGTAAAGCCCCCTTTACTGGCTCAAATAGCCGACCAATCAGCCTGTTACCAACTCTTAATAATATTTTGTAAAAAATTTGTGTTTGACCCGATACAATGCTATTTTACTGTAAACAAATTGACAACAGACTTTCAGCACGCTTATAGGGAAGGACATTCAACAGGCACAACACTTACACAAATGACTGATGATTGGCTGAGTGTATTTGATGATAAAAAGATTGTGGGAGCTGCTTTGTTAGACTTCAGTGCAGCTTTAGATATTATCAGTCATAGTCTGTTGATGGAAAAACGTATGTGTTATGGCTTATGCTATATTGTGAATAAACAGTTACCGGTCTAACGGAACACAGAGGGTGTTCTTTATGGAAGCCTCTACCACATAATCCAGGTAGAATCAGGAATTCCCCAGGGCAGCTGTCTAGGCCCCTTACTTTTTAAAATCTTTACTAATGACACTTCAATGGCCTTGAGTAAAGCCAGTGTTTCTATGTATGCGGATGACTCAGCACTATCCACATCAGCTACTACAGCGAGTGAAATGACTAAAACACCTAACAAAGAGCAAGTAATAAGTTAAAAACTAAAACCTTTGTATTTGGGACAAATCATTCTCTAAACCCTAACCTCAACTAAATCTTGTAATAAATCATGTGGAAATTGAGCAAGTTGACGTGACTAAACTGCTCGGAGTAACCCTGGATTGTAAACTGTCATGGTCAAAACATGTTGATACAACAGTAGCTAAGATGGGGAGTCTGTCCATAATAAAGTGCTGCTCTGCCTTTTTAACAAACACTATCAACAGGCTGTAGTTTTGTCTCATCTGGAGTTTTATTCAGTCGTGTGGTCAGGTGCCGCAAAGAGGGACCTCAGAACATTACAATTAGCTCAGAACAGGGCAGCACGGCTGACCCTTAAATGTACACAGAGAGCTAACATTAATAATATTCATGACAAATCTCTCATGGCTCAAAGTGGAGGAGAGACTGACTTCATCACCACTTTTTTTTGTAAGAAGTGTTGACAGATTGAATGCACAGAGGTGTCTGTTTAAACTACTAGCACACAGCTAGTACACCCATGCATACCCCACAAGGCATGCCACCAAAGGTATCTTCACAATCCCCAAGTCTAGAACAGACTATGGGAGGCGCACAGTACTACATAGAGCCATGGCTACATGGAACTCTATTCCACATCAGGTAACTGATGCAAGAAGTAGAATCAGATAAAAAGAAAACAGATAAAATACACCTTATGGAACCGCGTGGACTCTGAAAGGACACACACATGATAAGACACGCACTACACACACGTACACATGGATGTTGTATTATAAATATGTGATAGTGGAGTAATGGCCTGAGGGAACACACTAAATGTATTGGCTAAAGTGTTATTAAATGTAATCTTTTAAACTGTATATAACTGCCTTAACTTCTTAGGGAGCGGAGTCTGGAGTGCCCAAAGTAAAATGACTGCCACTCAGGCTCAGAAAATAGGATATGCACATAATTAGTACTATTGGATAGGAAGGACACACTCTGAAGTTTCTAAAAGTGTTAACATAATGTCTGTGAGTATAACAGAACTGATATAGCAGGCGAAAACCAGAGAAAAATCCATCCGGAAATGCAGTTTTTGGTGACCTTTGCTCTGTTTGACACTCCCCATTAACTTCAAGGCAATCCAGCTCCTGGATTGCAGTACCTATGGCTTCCACTAGATGTCAACAGTCTATATACAAAGACTGGGAATGATTGAAGTAAGCAAAACTGATAGGAACAGGAAATGGTGAGGGGACCTGAAATGTCAACAAGTTTTCTCGGGCGCGAGTCTGGGTGCGCTCCCCACTTTATTTTACTTATATAACGTTTAGGTGACCATCCGAGTGAAATATTATCGCTAATATTCATAAAAGGATAGCTAAGGATGCATTATAACTGGTATTTGATTTGTTTAGGAAAGGTTTATAGGTATATTTGATTCAAAATCCAAAAGTTGAATTATTAAACATGCATCAATATACAAGTGTTTCATAGTCATCAAAAGCTCTGCTTCTTGGCAATATCACAGCGTTGTCAGATTTCAAAAAGGCTTTACGGCGAAAGCACCACATTTGAATGTTTGAGGATAGCACCCCACATATTTTTCCATTAGCATGAATTCATAAGCCTTCCCGGTTCACAGAAAACACATTTCACAGCAAAAACAAATCAATTACCTTTTGAAGAACTTCTGTTGAGGGCTTCCCAAGTGT
This sequence comes from Brachymystax lenok tsinlingensis, assembly GCA_030435695.1. Taxonomy (NCBI): domain Eukaryota; kingdom Metazoa; phylum Chordata; class Actinopteri; order Salmoniformes; family Salmonidae; genus Brachymystax; species Brachymystax lenok. The sequence goes on along the minus strand of CM059804.1, from coordinate 39,976,519 downwards.
CCAACGAAGACAATCCATGGTTCTTTTGTTAGAAAAAGTAATGTATTATATCCATAAATCTCAGTTTGGTTGGCGTGTTATAATGAGAAAATAGAGCCTCCAATAGTCCATTGAAACATAAAGAGAACTCATTCAACTTATACCTATAAACTTGTCCAAGAACAATCAAACATAATTTTAAATGTATCCTTAGGAACACTTTTATGTATAAATAGTATAATATTTCAACCAGTTCTTGAGACTGAAAGGAAAAAAACCAAGAACGCGCCAGCCGGGAGCGCGCATTTACTTCTATTGACATCTGCGTGGACACTTCCTTATTCGTCTTCTTCTCTGCTCTAAAAGCATCTAAAAAGAATCAGAACACTTTCTTGAGACTGTTGACATCCAGAGGAAGCAATAGGTACTGCATTCATATGCCCTTATATGGGCATTTTCATAAGGGAGGGGTTCCAAATGAGGCAATGTGTCAAAACCACTTTTTCCAGGACAGAAATTCCTCGGGTTTTCGCCTGCCATATCCGTTCTGTTATACTCACAGACAAAATGTTAACACTTTCAGAGTGTTTCCTATCCAATGTTACTAAATATGTGCATATCCTATTTTCTGGGCCTGAATGGGAGGCATTTTACTTTGGGCACGCCAGGCTCTCCAAAACGGTCACCTCGTGCGCTGCTCCCTAAGAAGTTAAACAACGAGACTATTAGTTTCTCTCTTGAAACTCCCAGAGCTATTGCCATGCAGCCATGCAGCTAGTGGCCTAATTGAGTTCATTTTAATCTCGGGTGCGATCGTAGCGAATTAGATCGGTGATAAATCAGGATGGGGACAGCCCCTCAGCCGGCGGTACAGGCCCCTAGTGCAGCTAATTACCAAACTGATTCCTACCACAAGATCAATACCAAAACGAATTGGAAATGACTGGCAATCATAAAGAGTGGAGGAGAATTTATTAAAAGGAGGGGAGAGAAGGAGGGAGGGAGGAGGGGTTTTCCTCTTCCCTCCTCTTTTTTTCAAATGGTGAAAAGGTGCTTGACTATTAGGCTATTAGGGTCGTATCTGTGGTGTCTGCATCAGAGCATTAAAAAGCAATTTTGGAGAAGGCCTGCCTGGTTGAATGGCTCTCATCCCTCCCACACTTCTGGCTGCCATGTGGCCCAGGCCATTCAGGGACCCTCTGTGATCGCCGCTCGCCCTCCACCCAGTGTTCTGCCCAACCCTCCACACAGCCCACAGGCCATTTGCATAACAAAATGGCTGTTGTGCTCCCTAGGCCCAGTGCAATAGAGAGGAACATCCAGAAGAGTGCCAGGGAACAGTTGTAAGCAGACAATTAGAGTTGAACGGGGATAGAGGCAGACAAGGATGGGGTCACCGTTTTGGCCCCTTTGGGAATGGGGTGGCCCCCATTGATACAAACACACACACAGAGAGAGAGAGAGAGAGAGAGAGAGAGAGAGAGAGAGAGAGAGACTCACACAAGGGACAGACAGTGTCTCCTGTAACAAAGCCCTGAATGTCTCCTCCCTTGACTGGTCACAGGGATGACCGCAACCGAGCACAAAGAACCAGCTGGCACTCCTAGCCTTTCACTCCTTCTCGCAATCCATCTCTCATTCCTCTCTCTCTTCCTCTCAGACATAGCCTAATGTATGCATACATCACAGGCCTTCGGTTCAAGCACGAGTTGGTCACAGCAGAATGCATGGAAATCTTCAGGAGGAATCGCAAATAAAGGTTTACAGAGGCCCTTCAGATGTGTTTATTGGTTTCTACACCTTAAAATAAGTGTTGTTTAAGGAAGGGTTTCCCAAATGGTCGTTAGCGGTCACACTCCTTTTGGGTCTTGGCTGAAGACTTGACTGTAGTCAGAGATATTGTTTTTGTTGTCTTCGGTGGGTTCGACATTTAATAGGCTTTGTTTGGGTCCCTCACAGGACAAGTTGAGACAGACAGTGAGGGTGTGTGTGTGTGTGCTTACGCTTGCGTGCGTATGTGCTAAAAGACCAATGCTAATGTTGGGTGTATTTTATTCCACAGGCAAATGAGTTATCTTTCCCATCCCTGAACAGCAGTCTAGATGAAACCAAACCCAGCCTGTCCACCAGCGCCAGCTCAGACCTGGGCTCCAGCATCTCACAGAGCTACTCGGTCATCACAGGTAAGACTTCTTGACAACTTATTTTTTGGTTTATCTGGTCCCATTGCAGACTTATTTATTGGTTTATCATGTCCCATTGGTGCTGCACAATAGTAATGGGTGAAGTGAGGCCCCACCCTCCTAATAATGTTAAGCACTTTGTGCATTGGAAAAGCACTATCTAAATTCAGAGAGAGAGAGCATTTTAGCTACTTCTAGAGAAATGCCAAGACAACAAAAGCTTTTTGTACAATAACTTTTCCCCCCATCATTACCATGTCTTGAAGCTGAAGACTTTTCTGTCTCACAAGGTGTTGGCTATTATACTCAATATAGTTTCCATGGAGTGTTGTCATAGGCAGAAAATGTTGTTGCCCGAGTTGCCGAGTCGTGACGTTTCACCACTGATGTTTTACCTTTTCAACAAATCTGTTTTTGACAACTACAACCTTATCAATATGGATAATATAGCCAGTTTGATAATATTACATTTTAAGCAAGCTAGCCACCCTCATTATTAGAAACTAGCTAGCTTATCAAATCATATTGGTTGAAGAATTGCACATGAATGAAACAAAGTCGTATTTCCGACATCAAAACTAGGAAACGAGCTTGTGAACGCGGCATTAACAGCATTTGTTTCAAGTGTCTATATAGTGCAAGGTAAGAATAGGTCCTTTAAAGAACACCCACTCTGTTCTGTTAGACAGGTAACTCTGTTAGACAGGTAACTATCCACAATATAGTAGGGGGTGTAAACCATAAAACATATGTTTTTCCAGCAGCAGACTATGATCGATCATGTCTAAAGCAGCACTGAAGTCCAACAAAACAGCTCTCACATTCATTTTATCATCAATTTCAAACGCCAGTAGTCAGTCATTTGTGTAAGTGATGTGCTTGTTGAATGCCCTTCCATATAAGCATGCGGAAAGTCTGTTGTCAAATTGTTTACAGTAAAATAGCACTGTATCTGGTCAAACACAATTCTTCCAAAAGTTTACTAAGGGTTGGTAACAGGCTGATTGGTCGGCTTTTTAAGCCAGTAAAGGGGGCTTTACTATTCGTGGGTAGCGGAATGATTTTTGCTTCCCTCTAGGTCTTAGGAAACACACTTACTTGTATGCTTAGATTGAAGATAGCGCAAATAGGAATGGCAATATCATCCCCTATTATCCTCAGTAACTTTCCATCCAAGTTGTCAGACCCAGGTGGCTTGTCATTGTTGATAGAAAACAATACATTTTTCACCTCTTCCACACTCACTTTACGGAATTCAAAATTTCAATGCTTGTGTTGTATAATTTCGTCAGTTATACTTTGATGTGTAGGGTTGGCATCATTTACTGGAACGCCATGCCTTATTTTTCTAAATCTTGCCAATGAAAAAATCATTAAAGTAGTTGGCAATATCAATGGGGTTTGTCATGAGTGAGCCATCTGATTCAATAAATGATGGAGCCAAGTTTGCCTTTTTTTCCAAAAATAAAATGTAAGGTGTTCCAAAGCTTATTACGATCGTTCTTTATATCATTTATCTTTGTTTCATAGTATAGTTTCTTCTTCTTTTAATTCAGTTAAGTCACATGATTTCTCAATTTGCAGTATTTTTGCCAATTGATTGTGCAGCCAGACTTATTTGCCATTAATTTTGCCTTATCCCTCTCAACCATTAAATGTTTCAATTCCTCATCAATCCATGGGGATTTTTCTTAATAGGTGCTTGCTTATTAGTAACTGGAATAAGCAATTTCAGTAATGTGCCAAGTGCAGCATCTGGTTGCTCCTCATTACACACCACAGACCAGCAAATATTATTTACATCATCAACATGGGAATCTCTACAAAACAGATTGTATGACCTCTTCTACATTATATTAGACCCAGCCTTTGGAACTTCAGTTTTTTGAAGGCTCTGAGTCTGTATTTAAGAAGCATATGAGATAAGTGCACAAGGCGAGACCCAGATGCAGACACAGGAGGCAGATGGTTAGAGTCCAAGATGTTTATTAACAATCCAAAAGGGGTAGGCAAGAGAATGGTCGTGGACAGGCAAAAGGTCAAAACCAGTTCAGAGTTCCAGAGGAAGCCCACAAAGATCTCCCCCAAAACACAAGGGTTGCAGCAAGACTGGACAGGAAGATAATGTCAGTGACTCTACCCACTCAAGTTGAGTATAGTGAAAGAAGCATGGTAAGATGTGATGCACCCCTCCTAGGGTCTTTTTCCCCCCCAGGAATATACATTTGCTGTCTTAAATGTTAGCAACACCTCCACCTTTGCGGGATGTGCGAGGGATATTGTCACTAGTGTAACCAGGTGGAGAGGCCTCATAACGCAGTAAATTCATCAGGCTTGAGCCATCAATCTTGCGCAAGGCGTCTAGCACATCACAAGTAAAAAGTTATTGAAATGAAAACAAAGATTCATTGGAAGTTGATGGAACTTCCATCGCACCGACTGGAGGCATGGAGAAGGGCAGGCAGTTGACTGGCTGACCAGGGTCAATTAAATCACAATTTATTTAAAATAAAAAGCCTGATGAGATAAAATGCTGATTAAATGTATCACTTATCTCATTTTTCTCAGTAAGGATGCCAGAGTCTGACTTGCTTGGGCATGGAAGGATAAAAATGTATGTTTTCCCAAATTTTGAAGTATCACCAGCAGAGTATGAGATAGAATTTAGAAAGTAGCTAGATTCAGCCTTCTTGATTGAGGAAGTGCATCTATTTCTCAATTGCCTGAAAGGCTGGCAAATAGCTAGTCTGTTTTTCTAGCCTTGGCTCAGAGGATTATCCTACACAACATGCAACAAAAATATAAAACGCAACATGCAACAATTTGAAAGATTTTACTGAGTTACAGTTCATATATGAAATCAGTAAATTGAATGTGTTAGGCCCTAATATATTAATTTCACATGATTGGGAATACAGATATGCATCTGTTGGTCACAAATACTTTTTATAAAGTTTGGGCTGTGGATCAGAAAACCAGTCAGTATATGCACTGACCACCTTATTCATCCATGAAGAGCACACTTCTGCAGTGTGCCAGTGGCCACTGAAGGTGAGCATTTTCCCACCGAAGTCAGTTATGACGCTGAACTTCAGTCAGGTCAAGACCCTGGTAAGGACGACGAGCACCCAGAGGAGCTTCCCTGAGAAGGTTTCTGAGAGTTTGTTCAGAAATTCTTCGGTTGAGTAAACACAATTTCATCATCTGTCCTGGGGGCTTGTCTCGAACGATTCCGCAGGTGAAGAAACAGGATGTGGAGGGCTGGCGTGGTTACACATGGTCTGTGGTTGTGAGGCCGGTCGGACGTACTGCCAGAAAGTTGGTCCTCAGGAGAATAAAGGTGTGTTTTTGTCCTCCTTGCCGGAGCCCCATATAAAAACAGTCTTCTCTGGGGAGCACATACATAAAAGGTGGCCTCCTGGGCCCCCTATAAGGACACATGGGGGGCCAGACATTCGTTAAGGAGGGAAAAAGTTGAACAAAAACTTTCACAGGGACAAATGTGATACCATTTGTTTAGTATACGCCGGATTGTCTGGAAATGTATTAAAAAGTTTTAAGTTAATAAAAGTTTAGTTACATTTAGGTTAAGAGGAATTGGATTGAGTAATATATATATACACACACATACTAGCGTTCAAAAGTTTGGGGTCACATAGAAATGTCATTGTTTTTTAAAGAAAAGCTAATTTTTTTGTCCATTAAAATAACATTAAATTGTTCAGAAATACAGTGTAGACATTGTTAATGGTGTAAATGACTATTGTAGCAGATTTTTTATGGAATATCTGCATAGGAAGGCCCATTATCAGAAAACACCACTTGTGTGTTCCAATGGCACATTGTGTTAGCTAATCAAGTTTATGACTTTAAAAGGCTAATTGATCATTAGAAAACACTTTTGCAATTATGTTAGCACAGCTGAAAACTGTTGTTCAGATTAAAGAGGCAATAAAACTGGCCTTCTTTAGACTAGTTGAGTATCTGGAGCGTGAACATTTGTGGGTTTGATTACAGGGTCAAAATGGCCAGAAACAAATAACTTTCTTCTGAAACTCATCAGTCTATTCTTGTTCTGAGAAATGAAGGCTATTCCATGCAGGAAATTGCCAAGAAACTGAAGATCTCACACAACGCTGTTTATTACTCCCTTCACAGAACAGCACAAACTGGCTCTAACCAGAATAGAAAGAGTGGGAGGCCCCGGTGCACAACTGAGCAAGGGGACAAGTACATTAGAGTGTCTAGTTTGAAAAACAGACACCTAACAAGTCCTCAACTGGCAGCTTCATTAAATAGTACTCGCAAAACACAAGTCTCAATGTCAACAGCGAAGAGGCGACTCCGGGATGCTGGCCTTCTAGGCAGAGGTTCTCTGTCTAGTGTCTGTGTTCTTTTGCCCATCTTAATCTTTTCTTTTTATTGGCCATTCTGAGATATGTATTTTTCTTGGCAACTCTGCCTAGAAGGCCAGCATCCCGGAGTCGCCTCTTCACTGTTGACATTGAGACTGGTGTTTAGGCTACTTAATTAGAAATATGCCGAATAGCGAAGCTTCTGTGGTGGTGTTCAACATTTTTGTTCTCTTTAAAATGATCACGAGTATTGCATCGTACCGTGGTTCTTCTTTTAAACTTTTTGAGCTCATGCTACGACCGTTTGTCGTAGATGGTGGCATTCTGTCATTGCACCACACTATCACAAAGGAGAGTTAGAACACTGATCTATCGGTAGTCTATACTGTGGCACAAATTGAATATCTGTTCGTAAATTAACGGAGGTGATTTCAGTCAGATAGTCTTTAATAAATGTTTTTACTGTTGACCGGGTTAATCTGCTCGTGTGTGTTCAATTATTTGTGACATTGTGGTTATATTGAAGAATGTAAACAAAATAAATCCTATTCATATTGAATAATCAGATGGAGGGTTTTTTATATATATATATTATTTTATCTCCAGCGCCCGGATCACTCTCTGCCTCATGGCCTCAAACTGCACCAATTTGTTTCTCTACGTCGCCCACCCGCACTTTAAACATTTGGATAATAAAGCATTTAAAGCATATTGAAGATAGAAGCCGCCTCTTAATGAGTTCCGAGAGCCGATCTGTTATCCAACGACTATTATTATTATCCATGCAATATAATTATATAAAAGCCCCTTAGATCTTCTCACAGACGAACAATGAATCCTATTCATAATGAATAATCAGATATGTGTTGCAAGCTTGATTTGTTACTTACTATATTACGTATTGGATCATTTTCTTTTACATGAATTCGGAGGGCATAAATTAGAAATTACTTTATCAATTGGAAACTTTATCAAGTGGAAGGGGGGGGAAAAGTAAGGAACTTGTCTGTCGGCCCTGCATTAAGTCATACCACAGATTCTCAATTGGATTGAGGTCTGGCCTTTGAGTAGGCGATTCCAAGACATTTAAATGTTTCCCCTTAACCTGTTAACCTGAGCTAGGGGACAGTATTGAATTTTGGATGAAAAACGTGCCCAAAGTAAACTGCCTGTTACTCAGGTCCAGAAGCTAGGATATGCATATAATAGTAGCTTTGGATAGAAAACACTCTGAAGTCTCTAAAACTGTTAAAATAATGTCTGTGAGTATAACAGAACTGATATGGCAGGCAAAACCCAGAGCAAAATCCATCCAGGAAGTGGGATTTTTTGAGGTGACCAGTTTTCAGTTGAAGGCCTATTGGTTATATAGGAGAATAGCTCCCAGATTACAGTTCCTATGGCTTCCACTAGATGTCAAGAATCTTTAGAAAAAGGTTTCAAGCTTTTATCTTGAAAAACCAAGGAATAAGAGAAGTTCTTCCTGTGGTTACGTCGAGTGTCCTGTTATGGATTTCGCGCATAACAGTCAGCGCGCTCTCAGCTCTTTTTCTCTTCTATTCATCAGGCTATATTCCGTCTGAAATATAATCGTTTATATTCAGTTTAGGGTATCTGAGTATTGATTACAAACGATGTTTGACTTGTCAACGAACTTTACCGGTACTTTTGGGATATTGTTTGTCTGCATGGATGAACGCCTTTGGGCAGGTGGATTACTGAACAAAACGTGCCAACCAAACAGAGCTTTATGGATATAAAGAGGGACTTTATCGAACAAGCCCTAAGAAGTTAAATGTCAAGTTGGAGTCCAAAATGACACAAAGATACCTGAAGTTTGACACAACTTTCAGATTCTCCCCAATAACAAGAACAGCTCATTGGGTGGTTAAATGGATTTTTTGAGAAGTACATACAAACAGTCTTGTCGATATTTAGTCATCCATTTAGAAACATTAACCATAGATTCAGTTAACTTCTTAACAACCAATTGTCTATTTTTTGACTGTACATACAGAACTGTATCGTTTCCATACATCTGCATGCTAACTTGTGGGCAAGCAAGTGGGAGATCATATAGATGGTAAACAGAAAGGGGCCTAATATTGACCCTTGTAGGACCCCGATGTTATAGTAAAAAGAGTCCGACTGAGTGTCCTTCAAATGAACCCTTTGACTTCTGTTTGTCAGATAGGAATACATCCAACTAATTACTTCAGTGGACATTTTAAGGGATGATAGTTTGGATAGGAGGACCTCATGATTCACAGTATCAAAGGCCAAAGATCCAAAAAGACTGTGCCGACTTCCCCATCTATGTCCAGTTTAGATGTAATGCACTCCAGAAAATAGCAATTTGCTGTTTCGGTAGAATGGTTTGTTCTTAACCATTTGATGTATGGAGTTTCCCTGAATGAGGTGATCAGTCAGATGATCAGCCACCCATCTTTCAGCTACTTTTGATAGGAGTGGAAGAATGCTTATAGGTCGGTAATTTTCCATCAGTGTTGGGTACCAGATTTTAAAACAGGTATCACTGCAACAGACTTCCAAGCATTGGGGAAGAACCTATATTTGATGGACAGATTAACTAGATGTACAGTAGGGGCAATCAGAGAATATTTGTGTCTCTTCAGGAAAACAGTGTCTTGACCAAATACATATTTTGTTTTAGAGCTCCTGAAGAAGCTAATAATACTGTCCACTGCTGACACTGAGATTTCAGCAATTCTGAATATTTGTTTATTATTTCCTAAGGGAGTGAGACCTGTGGTCTTGGATGAAAATCTTTGAGCCAGTACCCTGACAGAGTCAACAAAAAAGTAGAAGGTGGTGGATATGACATTGGAGTCTTGAATTAGAATCCCATGAACCTTTTATTCAAGATGTTTTTGGGACTTTTCAGCTCCTCTCCTTCTTAGTTTGTTGAGATTTTCCCAAATCAATTTGCCATTACCTTTTACTTCACTGATAACTGCTTTTCCTTTTTTACATTCCTAACCACCTTATTTCTCAGTGATGCAAATATAAGTCTGTCATCCTTCTTACCAGACTTCAGTGCTTTTTTCAAGGAAAAATCCTGTTCTCTCATCTGCCTCCAGAGGTCCTCGTTGAGCCATGGTATAGAGCTTTTCTGTCTTGGCTTACGTTGACATTTCCTAGTAAAAGAGGTATCCACTTTGTCAATAGCTGACAGAAATGTTCTGTGTCCAGACTGTGGGGTCTTCATTGCTTAACAGATCAGACCAGTCAATTTGACTTATAGCTGCATTGTAGTTATTACTCTGCTCACTTTTCTGAGTTTTTTATCGTTCTGTTGCACATTAATATAGTTCTTAAATCTGTTTTTAGTGAGCTTTCTAACCACCAATGTAACATTGTGGTCAGCTATGCCAGTTAGTAAGTTACTGGACTTAATTATTCGATCAGGTCTGTTAGTAAACACCAGATCAATTTGAGTCTGAGATGACTGTGTTACTGTGGTGTTACTGTGATCTTGTATTATTTTAGTCAGGTTGAAATAATCTCTAATCTCTTTTCCTGCAAATTTTGTTTTCCCAGTTTATATTGAAATCACCCATAAAGATGATCTTCTTCTTATGATCACATTCTTTAAGCATGGCATTTAGATGGTCATAAAATGAGATATCAGATGTTGGTGGTCGATATAATCCAATAGTAGTGAGAGTCATATGAGGGGATAGGAAGACACTCAGCCCCATACATTCAATGTCATTGGCATGTTTCCATATGATACAATTGCATTTAAAGTTATCTTTCATGTACGTAAGCAATCCACCCCCTCTGCCCTCTCCCCTGTCCCTCCTGAATATGAAATATCCAGGGACATTAAAGGCAGAAATAGGAGAAGATTTCATTCAGTAAATGTTCCACCTGTTCACTCTTAGAAATAATGCTACAAATATTCAGATGACCTCCCAATATTCCTCTAGGCTTGGAACGAGGGTCCCAGAGCATTTTAGCGGGTTTTGTTTGGGACATGTATTAAGAGTTGGCATTAAAATGTAATTATCAGCAGATTTCTCATTCTCTTGAAAAGCCATGCTAGTGACAGAAGTTAAGCTCACATACACAGAATGTTCTTCTCCAACCAAATAATATAGGTTACTCAAATATAGATTATTTCAATCCTTTATCAATGATTTCGGTCTGGATGGATAATTAGGGGGACTTTTCTCCAGTTATCCCAGAATTACATCCTCCTTTATCAGCCTTTTTTCCTGCAGGTGACCAAACTCCAGACTCTAATGGGAAGCTTAGTACCTTGGGTGTATGTTGATTCCGGATTGTTTGAATGAAGGCCAGCATTGATGTTTGGCCGCCTTCTTTTGTATTCCCCAGAGAGTTGCACCGCCTTCCGGGTCCCTTATTAACCTCAAGGTTTATATTGGGTTATGATAGTCACTGGTTTCAGTAGCCACTTTCCCAGCTTCATTTTTAGCATTTTTCCTCTTATTCCTGCTCTTTTTCTTGGAATGAAAGGTCACTGTTGCAGACTCTGGCTCACCAGGTACCAACTTCAATGTTTCATTCACTCCGTATTTGTCCTTGGGAGCCGAGGAATTATGCTCTTCAACCTCAGTCTCACGTTCCATAATTTCAGCTGAGATATGTGATGAAGTCTGCCCTACTCATGGGGACTGGATTTTTGTCCTGCACATAGTGTGAAAAAGTTTCCTCTATGCAACTTATGTTGTCTAGTGTAATAGGACTGTACTCTACCATATATTTAATGCACCATACTCCTGGTACAAAATTTGGCATAATTTTGCATGGTTTCCCAGATCCTCAAAAGGTTTTACAGCTAGACCATCGAGAGTATCCTGACCGGTTGCATCACTGCCTGGTATTGCAAATTCTTGGCATCTGACCATAAGGCGCTACAGAGGGTAGTGCGTACGGCCCAGTACATCACTGGGGCCAAGCTTCCTGCCATTCAGGACCTATATAATAGGCGGTGTCAGAGGAAAGCCCATATAATTGTTAGAGACTCCAGTCACCCAAGTTATAGACTGTTTTCTCTGCTACCGCACGGCAAATGGTACCGGAGCGCCAAGTCTAGGACCAAAAAACTCCTCAACAGCTTCTGCCCCCAAGCCATAAGACTGCTGAACAATTAATAAAATCGCCACCAGACTATTTACATTGACCCCCCCTCCCTTTTGTACGCTGCTGCTACTCACTGTTTATTATCTATGCATAGTCACTTCACCCCTACCTACATGTACAAATTACCTCAACTAACCTGTACCCCTGCACACTGACTTGGTACCGGTACCCCCTTTATATAGTCTCGTTATTCTTATTCTTATTGTGTTACTTTTTATAATAATTTTTAACTTTAGTCTATTTGGTAAATATTTTCCTGACTCTTCTTGAACTGCACTGTTGGTTAAGGGCTTGTAAGTAAGCATTTCATGGTAAGGTCTACACTTGTTGTATCCGGCGCATGTGACAAATAAAGTTTGATTTGATTTGAAATTCAAAATATATTTCATACAAGGGTCTCAATATGTCTTCCCAGTTAAAATAAAGGTACAAAAATAAGAAAGATGTAGGCACTCGAAGGCCGCCTTCCCGCTGGTTAGTTTTTCAATGTTGCCAGGTAGGCTACTTTGGTTTTATAGCGGAGCTTGTACTTAAAATGAGCAGCTGAGAAATAAAAATAGTAGCTGCTGGGATCTTCCTCTTTTTAGTGGGAACCATCAAAATTCTGCTTTCACACGGGAATGCATATAGACATTTCTGGGCTTATAAGAACACTTATTTCACTCCACGCATCAACTAATGTTTGAGGAGCATGCTCTCGCTGCACGACAGGTGATATTCTGCCCAAACTCTGTATGCCATAGGCTCTCCAACCCTGTTCCTGCAGCTACCCAGTGCTTAATTTGGCAAACCAAGTGAAATCTGTTTGGTAACATCGATAGTAACATGTTTTCACAACAAAACATATTTCAATAAACTGTTGGCAGCGCCTCTGCACGCTCAAGAAGGAAATGAAGGAGAGAGAGGAGGAGATGGAAACGCACGGTGGTGAACTATTCTGTATAGCTAAAGGTAATTTGTCAGCCTATTAATTATGAAAATATAAAAAAAAATCTCTATTACTAGGCTATTCAAAATCAAATACATATTCACTATAATTTTTGTCTAACTGTAAGTCGCCCTGCACAATCAATGAACCAACAGCACTGCCTAGGGCTATACATTCTCTCCCAGACCTGTGGTTAGAAAGTTTGGAGCAGAGGTGGGACCAAGTCACTATTATTTGAGTCACAAGCAAGTCTGAAGTTACGAGGTCCGTGTCTCAAGTTGAGTCCCAAGTAGAACGGGTCGAGTCTTGAGTCAAGTCCAAGTTGTACATTCTACGAGCAAGTCGAGTCACAAGTTTCTTCATGTCTCAAGTCAAGTAAAAAAATATTATACATGCAATGACCTGTTCAACTACAAATGTTTGACATTTTTGCAAAAAAATATGTTAGTCACATATAATAGATGTTTTCATGGTTATTTATAGGTCTGTGAAGTTAGATTTGAGAAAAAGTACATTTTAAGTGAAAATAAAATCTAAATCTAGAAAGTTCTATCTGCATAAAACCGGTTTGAACTTGGCACTATAAGGTTCTATCTGCAATCCAATCACAAGCCTGAACAAATACAGATGGACCATTTAGAACATGTCTTTACCATCTCCCACTAAGTATGGTTTAGGGCTCGACTAGTCTATCCAGCAATAATGGCACACAAGCAAAATAACAAAACTGTCAGAAATATTACAGTAAAAGATGTTGTCACGTCGTTGTTCAGTGATGACAGTAAATCGTTTGATGATCATAATACATTTCTTGATGCATTTGATGATGTGTTCTGACTATCTTGGTAAAATAGTGTTATTCTATCATTTATGTATTCAAATAGCTGCTGTCTTCTTAAAAACGGTACCTGTCAGAAGTGAAATAACTTTATGGCTGAACCCAGACTGACATTTCATAGCCATGAAGTTCTATCATGATTTTGATACTCTGTAGTTTAGGTACTGTACCTTTTGAGAAACATAATGGGTTATGAAAGAAGAATTCACATCAAAACAGTTCAGAGATCTGGGATGTGAAAACGTTTATGCTCAATATCTCAGAATTATGATTTGCGCAGATACAGTGCCTATTCATCCCCCTTGGTGTTTTTCCTATTTTGTTGCATTACAACCTGTAATGTAAATAGATTTTTATTTGGATTTCATGTAATGGACATACACAAAATAGTCCAAATTGGTGAAGTGAAATTTCAAAAATTGTGGTGCGTGCATATGAAAAGTGGTGCGTGCATATGTATTCACCCCCTTTGCTATGAAGCCACTAAATAAGATCTGGTGCAACCAATTACCTTCAGAAGTCAAATAATTAGTCAAATAAAGTCCACCTGGGGGCAATAGGTGTCACATGATCTGTCACATGATCTCAGTATATATACACCTGTTCTGAAAGGCCCCAGAGTCTGCAACACCATTAAGTGAGGACTCTCGACACACAGGCCCGTTGTAAAAACACAATGGCAGGGAACCAGCTAATGAGGCTATGATGGCGTTATGGAAAGAGCCATCTCTCTCTCTGCCTCTCCTCCCCACTGGCCCCAGTGAGAAGAGCAGAGCTCACATTGATTGTTTACATTTCAGAGGCAGAGTGGGTTGAAAGTAAACATGCCAAGGCTCATCAGCTAAATTTCATCAAGGTCTGGTGTTTTTGAACGGATTTAAGAGCGGAGATAGTTGTTTGGTTTCTCTGTTTGTTTGAGTGAGTGATTTGGGGGGGAAATTCCTTCGAGATTGTATTATTTGTTTGTAGAAGCCTTAGGGAAATGGTTGTGTTTTAAGCTTGATTGATCAAGCAGACTTTAACATATTTTACTGGTAAAATCGTTTTTTTTAGCGTACAGGGGAAAATTTCATTTTTTCATTATGATCAAATCAACATTATTATAGAGTGGGGAGGAGAGTGGGGACCTCCTGCCACTTCAACCCTGCGTTTCAGTAGATGCCTCTACCCCCTGCTACCCTGCGTATGCCCGCCCCAGCTAAAGACAGTATGCCAGCCAGGCCATTATTGTAGGTACAGCACCTAACCAAGTCCCCCATACACACTGTCTGAGCTGCAGAAAGAGACAGCTACTAGTGTGACTATAAATAAAACTGAAGTGAAAAGTTCAGGGAAGAAGAAAAAATGCCACAGTATTTCATAAGGATGCAAAAAGTTTCAAACATTGTCAAAACGTTTTCTATCAACATTTGGGACCGGTTGCAGGATCTGAGGCGTTTGACGCTGGTTCCTACTTCATAGTATGGCCGCTTGAATTATTTATTTTTTGTTGCAGAAATTCCTTCTTGAACATGTGAACTTTCATGTGCCTTAATTAAAGTGATGTGCAGTTTGCAAACAAATTATTAGTTTTTTAATGGCTCTTTTTACTGAATCGCGTTTCATGATTTGTTTTTCTGAGTGGCTTGTTCATTTTGTCATTTGTTTGACTTTCTGGCAGCAATGACAACAGCAAGATTAATACGTGCTCCTCCAGCTCAGTGGCTCCGAAGATGTGCTCCAGAGCCACTGTGACATGTTAAGAACTGGTAATTGATTGCATGGAGCAAGAATAAATGCAATTAATTGATTATTGAATGGCATGATCGACACAGCTTTGTAGAACCAAAACATACACATTGTCTCTGCTCAAAAAACTTGAACTAACACGAAAACAAATTGTTTGGGGTGCTGTAGTTCACACACGATATTGTGCTTATCACCCTCACGGCACTCAAGAAATGCATTCCACCAAGAGTCGTTCACAATCCAGTCCGGTTCCTGCCACATCTAGACCTCGTCTCAAATGTACCAAGAAATTATATTTTTTGTATGCCTAGCAATCAAACAAATGTACGTTGTTTAAAGCACACTTTTACAAGTCTCAGTCACAAATGACAGCTCTAATAAGCCCCTTATGGTGAACGACATGAGAACTAGAGGCTTGTAGAATCATGATTCTTCTGAGTTTCAGTTTATTGTTCGCCGGTAGGGGGTCCTGCGTGCATTGGGCATTACTGGCTCAAATTAACGAAATGAGTCGATAGACTGAACAAGGCCTGGCCCACCCTACCATACCTCCTTGCCCGTCCAAATAAAATATAGAAATATTGATCATTTATTTGACTAAGACGCGTGTCGACAGAAAGATGCACCTGATCGAGCAAAACAGCACCCCTCTGTCTTAGTACGTGTAGACCATGTATCTGATGCTGTCTGGACAAAAGGAGTATGGCATGTCATACTTTTCTGTCCAGACCGCATCAGATACATAGTCTACACATACGGAGACAGAGGGATGCTGTTTTGCTCACTATTGAGGGAGGAAGAGGCAAAGCGAGAGGGATCACTCTTGCCAAAATCTGTCCTGAACAATGCCGATTTTGGAATGTAAATTATTAGGGTGAGGCACATGGGCTACTAACAGCTTACTACACAACATACACTTAGTATTACTTTCTTAGCTACAGTATACATATCTCCATGGCATATTACATCATTTATGCAGCAGCATACAATACATTTTTGGACTCACCTTGTTGTGATGTACTCACTTGAACTGGAAGGTGGTGTGGCGGTCCTTCGTGAGAAATTCTTGTCATCAAAGAAAGAGAAAAATGTACAATTCTGTGTTGGATGACCGTTCAAAATATATTTTCCCAGTCTGAGCTTGTTTATTCCCAACTTCCCAGTTGCAATGCTTGCAGTTAGCCACTGTCACCGATTCCTTCCAAACCACTCATTGTTGAATTTGTGATTTTCAACTTGTTGTCTAATGTTTATGTCCAATGGCCAATGAGCACAGACACGTTTTATCTATACTTTATATTCATATGACAAGGATTAAAAACATCTTATTAATTTTTGCCTAAAATGACATGCCCAAATCTAACTGCCTGTAGCTCAGGACTTGAAGCAAGGATACACATTTTATTTGATACCATTTGAAAGGAAACACTTTGAAGTTTGGGGAAATGTGAAATTAATGTAGGAGAATATAACACATTAGATCTGGTAAAAGATAATACAAAGACAAAACATGGATCATGTTGTATTATTCCAGCCCAGGCGCAATTTAGATTTTGGCAACTAGATGCCTGCAGTGTATGTGCAACTTTTTAGACTGATCCAATGAACCATTGCATTTCTGTTCAAAATGTTGTATCAAAACTGCCCAAATTTGCCTAATTGGTTTATTTAGAGGAAAAAGAAACGCACACCTATTTAGGCGAGGTACTGGCTAGCGGAGTGGAAAACTTGAAAATAAAGGAGATGGTGCTACGATGCTCTGAGATTTGCGCTTTGTTTTACCCACATCATTTTCCCCACAAGGCCAAGTTATAAGATAAATAACTGCCCTTAGTGGACCACGTAATAACACCTTTGATTGGGATCTGTTTCCCTGTTTGGGGGTGTTTGAAGGATCTACATTTATAAGTGCCATTGCATTGAGCACAGCCATTACACTTGTAATTTCCATTCAGTAGGGGTGCAAACACTCTAGGAGCTCAGATGCAAAATTTTTATGTCCAACGTTTCGACAGGCAAGCTGTCTTCATCAGGGTATAATCACAAACACTGTGGGGTGACTCATTTATATAGTGTCAAAAGACACACACAAACAGGTGTCTGTAATCATGGCCAAGTGTGGCCTAATATCATTGGTTAATTCTCAAATATTAAAATGGCATACAAAGAACATACACAAATGGATAGCATACGATCATAGATTAAATTTAGGCTACATAAGCCTACAAACAATTACAATGGCAAAGTCAAAATAATCACAAGAATGGCTTCAGATCAAAGTCTACGTTGAGACCAAAGGGAGCAAGGGTCTTTAAATTAAAGATCCAGGCAGCCTCTCGTTTTAACAATAAATGATCGAGGTCACCCCCTCTTCTAGGGAGGGTGACATGTTCAATGCCAATATAAAGCAGAGACGAAATCGAGTGGTTTGCTTCCAAAAAGTGGGCCGCAACTGGGTAAGTTGAGTTTTTGCACCTAATGGTGCTACGATGCTCTGAGATTTGCGCTTTGTTTTACCCACATCATTTTCCCCACAAGGACAAGTTATAAGATAAATAACTGCCCTTAGTGGACCACGTAATAACACCTTTGATTGGGATCTGTTTCCCTGTTTGGGGGTGTTTGAAGGATCTACATTTATAAGTGCCATTGCATTGAGCACAGCCATTACACTTGTAATTTCCATTCAGTAGGGGTGCAAATAGACGTTGTTCAAGAATATCTTGGGGTGGTAAATCAGAGTTTACCAATTGGTCTCTGAGATTTCTGCCCCGCGAGAATACAACCAAGGGAAGGTCCGAAAACACATTACCGAGACTATCATCGGATTTTAGAATGTGCCAATGTTTCTTAAGAGCACTTTGAATAGCGGGTAGTTAGAACGCAAGAATGCTTCTTTTTGCGAGACAGACTTTGAAAAAGGTCATGTCTCGTTTTGTTTAGAATTTTCTCAATGGCAATATTAATCTGATAATTTTTGTACCCCCTCTCCTTGAATTTTCTTTGCGTCTCAGCCATATTTCTGTCAAAATCCTATTGCTTTTTGCAAATGCTTTTGATTCGACAGAATTGGCAGTAGGGCAAACTTTTTTTTAAGGAAAGTGGGTGACAACTGTCAGCCCTCAACAAACTGTTACGATCAGTAGGTTTCCTGTAAAGATGTGTATAGAATATTACTTTCATACGAGATCAGAAGATCAAGAAAACTGATTTGACGTGTATCAGATTGCATAGTAAATCTCAAATGTTCAGTAGAGGAGTTAAGAAAAGCATAAAACGCCTGGAGCAGTTTTGCATCAACCCTCCATAGAACAAAAATGTCATCAATATACTTTTTCCAAATAATGATGTTAGGCAAGAAAACATTTTTGAGAGGGTTGAAAATGAAATGTTTCTCCATGTAACCCACATACAAATTAGCATAGTTAGGAGCCATGGGGGATCCCATAGCAGTACTATTTCAGCCAATGTTATAATGCAGGCATTGGAAGGTAGTTCATTAGGGTCACGTTGCAGCAGAAAATGTTCCATAGCTTCAATACCGCCCTCGTGTGGAATATTTGTGTATAACGACTCAACATCAAAAGTAACTATCAAGGTATTCTCAGGGACAGGATCAAGAGATTCAATGATAGAGATCATACTGCTGGTGTCCCTTACAAAGGAGGGGCGCTGTTCTGCGAGTGGTCTAATAAAAAAGTCAACAAAAGTCGATAGAGGGGCTGTTACTGCATCAATGCCCGCTACAATAGGGCGCCCTGGAGGTTTTGCAACATTCTTGTGTAATTTCGGCAAAGTATAGAAAGTGGCAATTTTAGAGTGTTGAATAACCAAAAAGTCGTTTTCTTTTTTGTTTATCTGACCAGAACCTAAATACCCATCTAGGACAGTAAGGATAGTGTTCTGAAATTGGGAAGTACGGTCACTTCTGAGTTTCTTGTAAAAGGTGTTGTCTATGACACTCATGAGTGACAGACCACTGAGCCAATCATGGCGCAACGCTGCTATTGTCTGCTGGCTTGCCCCACCACCACAGAAAGATGTCCTATCCATGAGTACAACCGACCCACCCTTATCAGCAGGGTGGGTGCCTGATTGGTTTATTAACACATTTTCAATTTCATAATTGTGCAATCTCCACAAACAACAGCATGGTATTATTTCACTGGAATAGCTACTGAAAACAGTGCAGTTAGATTAACAAGAATTTAAGCGTTCTGCCAATATGAGATATGTCTATGTCCTGGGATTTTGTTTTGTTACTTACAACCTCATGCTAATCACATTAGCCTATGTTAGCTCAACCATCCCACGGGGAGGACACAGATCCCGTAGAGGTTAATAAGGATTTGCCAGTAGATTGTTGACTTGATTCATAGCTAAGCTAAGATTTGAAAGTAAATGTTGTCATGATCAGTCCAATCAAAGCTACTGTACATATAATGTGATATGACATATTTTTTTCTGTGGCCAATGACCTTGAGCCTTCTTGAAAGGGCAGTACTATGTAATTATGTGGCAGGACCCAGAGGACTAGAATTTTCGATGTCTACCCTTACTAAGAACTGGTGACGTAGTTTCCCTATGAGTGACAGAACACTGAGCCAATCACAGCGCAATGCTGCTATCTTCTGCTGTCCTGCCCCACCACAACAGAAAGCACGGAGCTAGGCTGAAACACCTGCATTTTGGAGCTGCCTTACTCAAGAAAACAAAAAACTGACCATGTTTGAATGCAGCTTTATTAACTCAATTATATATATATTTACATTGTTTGCAAACTGATATGTGACTCGTATTTATATTTTTTTATTTTTTTCAGCTGAAAAAGTGGGTTTCAAATGACGGGTTGCCACTGGTCCTGAATAAGCCAAATGCGTTTCTATGGGCATAATATACAGACCTAGGCTCGTCGCCTGCATTCACGCCTTTGGGACAATGACTGAAATTGTTAATCTCTAGTTTCAGCCTCTTGAGGAAAGTTGGTGTGTGTACAGTGCACTATTTGGATGCTGGCTTCCCCTAAAGTAAATTGATGTTTTGGAAGTTTACATACACCTTAGAATGTGAAATATCAGAATAATAGTAGAGAGAATTATCATTGTCATTATCCATTTGGAAGAGCCATCTGCGACCAAGCTTTAACTTCCTGACTGATGTATTGAGATGTTGCTTCAATATATCCACATAATTTTCCTTCCTCATGATGCCATCTATTTTGTGAAGTGCACCAGTCCCTCTTGCAGCAAAGACCCCCACGACATGATGCTGCCACCCCAGTGCTCCACGATTGGGATGGTGTTCTTTGGCTTGCAAGCCTCCCCTTTTTTCCTCCAAACATAACAATGGTCAGTATGGCCAAACAGTTCAATTTATGTTTCATCAGACCAGAGGACATTTCTCCAAAAAGTACGATATTTTTCCCCATGTGCAGTTGCAAACCCTAGTCTGGCTTTTTTAATGGCGGTTTTGGAGCAGTGGCTTCTTCCTTGCTGAACAGCCTTTCAAGTTATGTCAATATAGATCATGTTTTACTATGGATATAGATACTTTTGTACCCGTTTCCTCCAGCATCTTCACAAGGTCCTTTGCTGCTGTTCTGGGATTGATTTGCACTTTTCGCAACAAAGTACGTTCATCTCTAGGAGACAGAACGCATCTCCTTCCTGAGCGGTATGACGGCTGCGTTGTCCCATGGTGTTTGTACTTGCGTACTATTGTTGTACAGAGAAACATGGTACCTTCAGGCATTTGGAAATTGCTCTCAAGGATGAACCAGATTTGTGGAGGTCCACAATTTATTTTCTGAGGTCTTGGCTGATTTCTTGTGATTTTCCCATGATGTCAAGCAAAGAGGCACTGAGTTTGAAGGTAGGCCTTGAAATACATCCACAGGTACCTCTCCAATTGACTCAAATGATGCCAATTAGCCTATCAGAAGCTTCTAAAGCAATGACATACTTTGCTGGAATTTTCCAAGCTGTTTAAAGGCACAGTCAACTTAATGTATGTAAACTTCTGACTCCCTGTAATTGTGATACAGTGAATTATAAGTGAAATAATCTGTCTGTAAACAAGTGTTTGAAAAATGACTTGTGTCATGCACAAAGTAGATGTCCTAACCGACTTGCCAAAACTATAGTTTGTTAACAAGAAATTTGTGGAGTGGTTGAAAAACAAGTTTTAATGACTCTAACCTAAGTGTATGTACACTTCCGACTTCAACTGTAATTACTCCTGTCTAAATAAAATAATTCAAAACACTTTACCAGACAGTGGCTGCTTACCAGACAGAGGCTGTATTGTTGGCTCTACCTTCTTGCCGTTGTGATGCTGTCATGTTGTGTTTCTACCATGCTGTGTTGTCATGTGTTGATTCATGCTACGTTGTTGTCTTGTGGTGTCTCTCTTGTCGTGATGTGTGTTTTGTCCTATATTTTTATTTTTATCCTCGTCCCGCTGGAGGCTTTTTTGCCTTTTGGTAGGCCGTCATTGTAAATGAGAATTTGTTCTTAACTGACTTGCCTAGTTAAATTCAGGGTAAATAAAAAATATATAAAAAACTTGACTTAGCCACAGAGGATCATTAGCTTCTAAACAGAATAAAAAAAATAAAATGTGTGAAGATAATGTTTCTTGAATATAATTTAACATGTTGGATATGGATGTCTCTCTCCAGAACGCATGAGCTCAGCTCTCCAGAATGTGCTCTGCTGTCTCCCGCCAATTCTTACACATTTATTGTTTCATTGTATGAATTATTTGGCCTTTCGATTTGTTTATTTTTATCAGTTCCCCATTACATACTTTATATAACCAGTAGACCTAGTAAATGGAGTTGGTCCCCCCTGCTATAACAGCCTCCACTCTTCTGGGAATGCTTTCCACTAGATGTTGGAACATTGCTGCTGGGACTTGCTTCCATTCAGCCACAAGACTATTAGTGAGGTCGGGCACTGATGTTGGGCGATTAGGCCTGGCTCGCAGTCGGCGTTCCAATTCATCCCACTGGTGTTCGATGGGGTTGAGTTAAGGGCTCTGTGCAGGTTGGTCACGTTCTTCCACACATCTCGACAAACCATTTCTGTATGGACCTCGCTTTGTGCTCGGGGGCATTGTCATGCTGAAACAGGAAAGGGCATTCTCCAAACTCTTGCCACAAAGTTGGAATTACAGAATCATCTAGAATGTTATTCTATGCTGTAGCGTTTAGATTTCCCTTCACTGGAACTAAGGGCCCTAGCCCGAACCATGAAAAATAGCCCCAGACCCTTGTTTCTCCTCCACCAAACTTTGCAGTTGGCACTATGCATTTGGGCAGGTAGCGTTCTCCTGGCATCCGCCGAACACAGATTCCTCCGTCGGACTGCCAGATGCTGAAGCGTGATTTGTCACTCCAGAGAACGCATTTCCACTGCTCTAGACTCCAATGGCAGCGAGCTTTACACCACTCCAGCTGACGCTTGGCATTGCGCATGGTGATCTTAGGCTTGTGTGTGGCTGCTCGGCCATTGAAACCCATTTCATGAAGCTCCCGTCTAAAAGGTATTGATCTGACGTTTCTTCCAGAGGCAGTTTTGAACTCGGTAGTGAGTGTTGCAACAGAGGACCAACGATTGTCACGCGCTACGCGGTTCAGCACTCGGGCAGTCCTGTTCTGTGAGTTTGTGTGGCTTACTATTTCGCAGCTGAGCTGTTGTTGCTCCTAGACATTTCCACTTCACAATAACAGCACTTACAGTTGATCGGGGCAGCTCTGGCAGGGCAGAAATTTGATGAACTGACTTGTTGGAAAGGTGGCATTCTATGACGGTGCCACAATGAAGGTCACTGAGCTCTTCAGTAAGGCCATTCTACTGCCAGTGTTTGTCTATGGAGATTGCATGGCTGCGTGCTCGATTTTATACACCTGTCTGCAACCATTTGGCTTAAATAGACAAATCCACTAATTTGAAGGGATGTCCACATACTTTTGTATATATGTAAGTGTGTGATGAGATTTATAGACAATATGGACAACATATTAATAGAATATGTAGTATATCTGAAGAATAGTATATGTACAGAAATAGTTAAATAGGATAGGCCTTGACTAGAATACAGTGTATACATATGAAGTGGGTAAAACAGTATGTAAACATTATTTAAAGTGACCAGTGTTACATGATTAAAGTGACCAGTGTTCCATGACTATGTACATAGGGCAGCAGCCTCTAAGGTACATGGTAGAGTAACTGGGTGGCAGCCATCTATTGACAGTGACTAAAACTCAGGGCAGGGTACTGGGCGGGGGCCGGCTAGTGGGGAATATTTAACAGTCTGATGGCCTTGAGATAGGAGCTGTTTTTCAGTCTCAGTCTCAACTTTGATACACCTGTACTGACCTTTCCTACGTTTTACCATTTTGAATCTCTGAGTCTGTTCTTTTATAAAATGTAAAATTATCAAATCACTTACATAAGCCTCAGTAGAGAAATTTGGACACATTTTATTTTACTTGTCTACAGAATTAATTTCAAATTCAGAGAGGACCAAAATGGCAGACTTTGCATCATGCCTGGGTCTCTACTGTTATGTATACAGGAGCAGTGACTGCTGGCTCCTCATTAACAAATCAAATCAAATTTTATTGGTCACATACACATGGTTAGCAGATGTTATTGCGAGTGTAGAAAAATGCTTGTACTTCTAGTTTCAACAGTGCAGCAATATCAGCAAGTAATCAAACAATTCCACAACAACTACCTAATACACACAAGTCTAAGTAAAGGGATGGACTAAGAATATTCTATGGCACATCATTTAAGTGTCAGCCATTGTTGCCAGAATGACGCAATTTACCACAATCTGCCACCATCTACCACAAACGGTCGCGGCATAAGCTCAAAACTTTTAAAGGAAGAACCACTGTAGTTCAATCTAATCAAAATTACTGCACACTGAGACATCCCAGAATTGGGGTTTCATTTTATTAACAAGATTAAAACTTTACTGGTTCACAGTGCACACAAAGAACTGAATCTGTGCATCCATCAAGATGCAGCCATGATGCAGAATGCATTCTCTGACTCCGACAACAAGAGTGATGGTAGTTCCAGGTATGCCCAGGTTTATTGAGATGGAAACCTGTGAATGAGAGGTAACAAGAGAATATGTCAGATATACAGTTGAAGTCGGAAATTTACATACATTTAGGTTAGAGTCATTAAAACTCTTTTTTCAACCACTCCACAAATTTCTTGTCAACAAACTATAGTTTTGGCAAGTCGGTTAGGACATCTACTTTGTGAATGACATGTCATTTTTCCAACAATTGTTTACAGACAGATTATTTCACTTATTTACTGTATCACAATTCCAGTGGGTCAGAAGTTTACATACACTAAGTTGACTGTGCCTTTAAACAGCTTGGAAAATTCCAGAAAATGATGTCATGGCTTTAGAAGCTTCTGATATGGCAAATTGACATCATTTGAGTCAATTGGAGGTGTACCTGTGGATCTATTTCAAGGCCTAACTCCAAATTCAGTGTGTCTTTGCTTGACATCATGGGAAAATCAAAAGAAATCAGCCAAGAACTCAGGAAAAAATTTAGACCTCCACAAGTCTGGTTTATCCTTGGGAGCAATTTCCAAACGCCTGAAGGTACCACGTTCATCTGTACAAACAGTAGTATGCAAGTATAAACAACATGAGACCACGCAGCCGTCATACTGCTCAGGAAGGAGACGTGTTCTGTCTCCTAGAGATGAACGTACTTGGTGCAAAAAGTGCAAATCAATCCCAGAACAACAGCAAAGGACCTTGTGAAGATGATGGAGGAAACAGATACAAACATATCTATATCCACAGTCAAACGAGTCCTATATCGACATAACCTGAAAGGCCGCTCAGCAAGGAAGAAGCCACTGCTCCAAACCGCCATCAAAAAGCCAGACTACGGTTTGCAACTGCACATGGGGACAAATATCGTACTTTTTGGAGAAATGTCCTCTGGTCTGATGAAACATAAATAGAAATGTTTGGCCATACTGACCATTGTTATGTTTGGAGGAAAAAGGGGGAGGCTTGCAAGCTGAAGAACACCATTCCAACCGTGAAGCACGGGGGTGGCAGCATCATGTTGTGGGGGTGCTTTGCTGCAGGAGGGACTGGTGCACTTCACAAAATAGATGGCATCATGAGGAAGGAAAATTATGTGGATATATTGAAGCAACATCTCAAGACATCAGTCAGTAAGTTAAAGCTTGGTCACAAATGGCTCTTCCAAAAGAAAAATGACCCCAAGCATACTTGCAAGGAAAGTTGTGACAAAGTGGCTTAAACAATTTAAAAGCAATGCTACCAAATACTAATTGAGGTATGTAAACTTCTGACCCACTGGGAATGTGTTGAAAGAAATAAAAGCTGAAATAAATAATTATCTCTACTATTATTCTGACAGTTTACATCCTTAAAATAAAGTGGTGATCCTAACTGACAGGGCATTTTTACTAGGATTAAATGTCAGGAATTGTGAAAAACTGAGTTTAAAAGTGTATGTAAACTTCCAACTTCAACTGCATATTTGGTAAACAAAAACACTGTACTATTTCCCAGGAACAACATTCCAAAAGCCTTGATAAAATGGAACTTCTCATATAAAGGTGCATACATGTATGCAGTAACAAGGGAAATTAGAAACTGAAAAAGTTAAATTGATTCCAACATTCTATTATCAACATACCTGGATAAGGGCGCATGAGGTTTCATGTAGGAAGAAAGCTGCATCTCCCAGGAAAACAAGAGGACTTGGTGTTGTTGTACCTGGCAGGATAGCTAGCGTTGGTAAATAGAGGGTCATTTGTGGCAGTTCGGACCCAAAAACTTTCTTTAAACACTCCTCCATAGCTCTCTCGGACGCATGTCCCTACATCCACCATTGTGAACCTGTAACGGGCATGATCTCTGTCTCTGTATCTCGCTTATTATATGTGTTGCTAGATCCCGTGCAATTCGCACAAATAAAAATGTCTTGCCAGTCAACTGTCTCTCTGTGTACATTATTTTATTCTCCCTCTCGTGTCTTCCTTGTTTGGTCGTAGATAGATATTACCAGCTCATCGCCCTCTACTGTCCCGGGGTAATATTGCCGCTTTCATTTTTCAAGAGAACGTCTTTTTAGGGAGAACGTCGGTTCGGGAACCGACAGCCGAACTGAAGCAGGCTGACGTGTTTAGACTGTAATAGTTTAACAGAGGTGTCTCCCCCCGCTCCTCCCCCCAATCCAACCCTGATCCTCTCTGTGGCCCTTTGGTTTTTATTTTTATTTAACTTTATTTAACCAGGTAGGCAAGTTGAGAACAAGTTCTCATTTACAACTGCAACCTGGCCAAGATAAAGCAAAGCAGTTTGACACATACAACAACACAGAGTTACACATGGAGTAAAACAAACATACAGTCAATAATACAGTAGAAAAGAATATATATCTATTCACAAAGAGTGCAAATGAGGTGGTAAGACAATAAATAGGGCATGGTGGCAAAGTAATTACAATATAACAATTTAACACTGGAATGGTAAATGTGCAGTAGATGAATGTGCAATGTAGAAAAAACTGGGGTGCAAAAGAACAAGATGATAAATAAATACGGTAGGGGATGAGGTAGTTGGTTGGGCTATTTACAGATGGGCTATATACAGGTGCAGGAGTCTGTGAGCTGCTCTGACAGCTGGTGCTTAAATCTGGTGAGGGAGATAAGTGTCTCCAATTTCAGGGATTTTTGTAGTTCATTCCAGTCATTAGCAGCAGAGAACTGGAAGGAGAGTCGGCCAAAGGAGGAATTGGCTTTGGGGGTGACCAGTGAGATATACCTGCTGGAGCGCGTGCTACGGGTTGGTGCTGCTAAGGTGACCAGAGAGCTGACATAAGGCGGGACTTTACCTAGCAGGGACTTGTAGATGACCTGGAGCCAGTGGATATGGCGACGAGTGTAAAGCGAAGGCCAGCCTACGAGAGCGTACAGGTCGCAATGGTGGGTGGTATATGGGGCTTTGGTAACAAAATGGATGGCACTGTGATAGACTGCATCCAATTTGTTGAGTAGAGTATTGGAGGCTATTTTGTAAGGATGGTCAGTTTTACGAGGGTATGTTTGGCAGCATGAGTGAAGGAAGCTTTGTTGCGAAATAGGAAGCCAATTCTAGATTTAATTTTAGATGTTTGATGTGAGTCTGGAAGGAGAGTTTACAGTCTAACCAGACACCTAGGTATTTGTAGTTGTCCACATAATCTAAGACAGAACCGTCCAGAGTAGTGATGCTGGACGGGGGGACAGGTGCGGGCAGCGATCGGTTGAAGAGCATGCATTTAGTTTTACTTATGCGTTTAAGAGCAATTGTAGGCCACGGAAGGAGAGTTGTATGGCATTGAAGCATGTCTGGAGGGTAGTTAACACAGTGTCCAAAGAGGGGCCAGAAGTATACAGAATGGTGTCGACTGCGTACAGGTGAATCAGAGACTCCCCTGCAGCAAGAGCGACATCATTGATGTATACAGAGAAGAGAGTCGGCCCAAGAATTGAACCCTGTGGCACCCCCATAGAGACTGCCAAAGGCCCGGACAACAGGCCCTCTGATTTGACACACTGAACTCTATCAGAGAAGTAATTGGTGAACCATGCGAGGCAGTCATTTGAGAAACCAAGAAAGAATAGACTGGGTTTTTTGTTGAAGATTAGATTGGTGTGTGTGTTTATGGTAGAAACTGCACCGCTGTGGGTGGTGGTCAAGTTTATTTCATGCATCATAAACCTTCTTATAGAGTATGTCAACTTCAAACTACCTTCCCTTTAGTATTTTAAAGATTACTATGTTTTTGACATAGAGTTTACAACAAGTAAACAATATGTATGTGCTGTTGACATCACCTGTGTAAAAAAAATTGTTGCCATTATCAATGTTTCATTTAGTGGAGCCACTGCACTTTACGGTGAGACAGAGAAGTCATAAAGATAAACAAAATCTACCTACAGTGAAGCCGCTCAACATTTACATTACATTCACTCATCTAGCAGACACTCCCATCCAGAGTGACCAACAGGAGCAAGCAGTGTCAAGCACCCCCGCCCAAGGGCACATCGACAGATCTCCCACCAAGTAAAATCGGGGACCCGAACCAGCAACATCTCGGCCACCGGCCCAAGCTCCCAACCGCCAGGCCACCAACCATCCAAGATTCCCCCACAGTTCCCCCGAGAGCTGCCCCTCAACCATCCGAGACCCCCAACCACCCAAAGTGCCAATAACCAAGAAAAGAACAAAAGAAAACAACAACAGAATACAACAATGCAAAAAACTAAAGACATCAAGGACAACAAAATTCAAAACAGCAAGGCCAACTTCATGCGTTTGAGTGCATGTGTGGCACTATTTACATGTGTGTATGTGGCTGTGTGTGTGCACGTGTGCGTTTGAATGCGAGTGTGTGTGTATGCATGTGTACACGCGTACAAGCACCTGCGCAGCATTAGCCTCAGGCAAACAGGCATTGGATATAACAGCGTTCCCCCTCAGTGTCATTCAAACATAATTTGTATTAGTTTATTTTTACTTTATTCTTTGTTCTTGTTGTTGTTTTTCATTGTTTGAGCATACAGAACATTAATTTAGCTTATATTTTGTTACCAGGTCGAGAAATGGCCAGCACGACCTTACCTGGCTACCCCCCTCATGTACCCCCAACGGGACAGGGCAGCTACCCAACCTCAACACTTACTGGAATGGTCTCTGGTAGGTGAAAGTGTTTATTTTTACTGCCTCGTTAATTTTAACTCGGGTCGTAGTATTTTCAGGGGGTAGTCCCTTCCAATTGACCATGCTCGGAAAATCTGAAGGTCATTCAAAGTTGACTTTAAGCCACCTTAAAATATATTATATTTCTTATGTTTGATGATGCTACGTTATTATAGCTTGAAGGGCATTTTAAAAGTATTTGCATGTACGTTATTTTAATATAATGTCAACACACGCACACACATCATTTACTTGGTAAAGAGGGAACAGCACCCTAGCATAGCTAATGTGTGTAGGTACAATGCCACTGACCTGAATACAAAGAGTAGGCAGGGCTATAAATTAACTTTATAAGTTAGAAACACAACATACAATTTAGGAGCACCAGAAAATACATATTTATTCTTATTGATTGAGATATAGTCTAGGCTTATATGAATTCTAGCTACCTCTGAAGCACATATTGTGCCCCAGAAACTCATATGTAACCCTGTAAATGCATTTGTTTATTATAAATAGCTAAAATGTTGATACAAAAGCCATTTGTGGAATACTAGGTTTCTACATCATGGTTTAGAAATGTAAAATGCGTCCCCCCCAATACGCTACAAGAACACTGAGGTAAACCTTATGAACAGGAAAAAGAAAACGTTGCGCTGGTTAAATGGGTCATATCTTTTGAACGGTAGTAATGTGCATTACAATTAAAAAAGTTATTATTATATATACACTACCGTTCAAAGGTCTTAGAACACCTACTCATTCAAGGGTTTTTATTTATTTTTACTATTTTCTACATTGTAGAAAAATAGTGAAGACATTAATCTTATGAATAAACAAATCAAAATATATTTTATATTTGAGATTCTTCAAATAGCCTTGATGACAGCTTTGCACACTCTTGGCATTCTCTCAACCAGCTTCACCTGGTATGCTTTTCCAACAGTCTTGAAGGAGTTCCCACATATGCTGAGCACTGTTGGCTGCTTTTCCTTCACTCTGCAGTCCGACTCGTCCCAAACCATCTCAATTTGGTTGAGGTCGGGGGATTGTGGAGGCCAGGTCATCTGATGCAACACTCCATCACTCTCCTTCTTGGTAAAATAGGTCATTGTCCTGTTGAAAAACAAATGATAGTCCCACTATACCCAAACCAGATGGGATGGCGTATCGCTGCAGAATGCTGTGGTAGCCATGCTGGTTAAGTGTGCCTTGAATTCTAAATATATCACAGAGAGTCACCAGCAAAGCACCCCCACACCAAAACACCTCCTCCTCCATGCTTAATGGTGGGAAATACACATGCGAGATCATCCGTTCAGCCACATCGCGTCTCACAAAAATCTCCAATTTGGACTCCAGACCAAAGAACAAATTTCTACCGGTCTAATGTCCATTGCTCGTGTTTCTTGACCAAAGCAAGTCTCTTCTTCTTATTGGTGTCCTTTAAGAAGTGGTTTCTTTGCAGCAATTTGACCATGAAGGCCTGATTCACAGTCTCTTCTGAACAGTTGATGTTGAGATGTGTCTGTTACTTGGAACTCTGTGAAGCATTTTTTGGGCTTCAACTTCTGAGGCTGGTAACTCTAATGAACTTATCCTCTGCAGCAGAGGTAACTCTGGGTCTTCCATTCCTGTGGCGGTCCTCATGAGAGCCAGTTTTATCATAGTGCTTGACAGTTTTTGCGACTGCACTTGAAGAAACTTTCAAATTTCTTGAAATGTTCCGTATTGACTGACCTCAAGTCTTAAAGGAATGATGGATTGTCGTTTATCTTTGCTTATTTGAGCTTTTCTTGCCATAATTGTCACGCCTTCGAGCTCCCGCTCCCCCTCGCCCTCCCCCTCCTTGAAGGCGCCAGGTCCCCAGCATTACGCACTCCTGCCACCATCAGTACGCACAGCTGCCTTTCCCTGTCACGCGCATCAGCATATTATTGGACTCACCTGGACTCAATCCCCTGTTTATTACCTCCCCTATATTTATCAGTTCCCCATCTCTGTTCCCCTTAAATGCTGCATTGATTGTTGAATGTTGTTGTCTTGCCAGTGTGCTGACGCTGTGCCTTTCTTGTTTCATGTCTGTTCCTTATTAAATGTTGACTCCCAATACCTGCTTCTCATCTCCGGCATCGGTCCTTACAGGAATGCAGCAGCCATCTAACGAAGCATCGGGGAGTGCTGGCATTCCAGTTGGTGGTGACGTCGGGTCCCAGGACGGAACTGGGGGTGCCTAAGCCAGCTCGTCGGGCTTCCACGCCCTAGCTGGCTCGAGTGGTTTTCTTGTCCTGGTTGGCTCGGCAGCACGCCCATCTATGTCAGGCCTCAGCCGGATCGAAAGGTTTTTAAGCCTTAGCCGGCTCGCCAGGCGTCTACGCTTCAGCCGGCTCATCAGGCTCCTACGTGCCAGCGGGATCATCAGGCTGTCAAGCCTCAACCGGGTCGTCAGGCTCCCATGCCTCAATATATTTTGATTTGTTTAACACTTTTTTAGATACTACATGTGTTATTTCATAGTTTTGATGTCTTCACTATTATTCTACAATGTAGAAAATAGTAAAAATAAAGAAAAACATTTGAATGAGTAGGTGTTCTAAAATGACCAGTAGTGTCTATATATATAAAACATTTTTTGCACTAGTACTCCAATATTCATCAAATCAAATTTATTTATAAAGCCCTTCTTACATCAGCTGATGTCACAGAGTGCTGTACAGAAACCCAGCCTAAAACCCCAAACAGCAAGCAATGCAGGTGTAAAAGCACGGTGGCTAGGACTTCAGGTCGCACAGCAGAATATTTCCCAAATTGCCGCTCTTTACAGCCCTGGGAGTAGGATGTTAGCGGTTAGCTTCGTTAGTGTGCATTTAGCATGTGGTTAGCAGACATTAGAGGAGATCGATAGGTGATCAGCCGCTTTGAAATAGGACAGTTCTTCTCAGTTTCACTCCACCTCCCGCGCTCCGCACTCTCACCAGCCCCATGGATAAACACAGCTCTCCTGCTTTCCTCCGTGGCCGCGCCTGCCTCCCTAGACACCAAGGGCTGCCGAGCGTATGTCCGGCTCACAGCAAACAGTTAAAGGTCAAATCAATATCTCGCTCAGGGACCAGCTCGGGTTACAGGTCCAGCAGTGAGGATGCTATCTGTCTGCCTCTATGTGTGTGTATGGGCTACTGTACAATATGGCCCAATCATGTTTACAGTATTAACCCTAGATAATCCTGATTCTCACTGGACAGTCCCCAGAGCAAGTTAATAATGTTGATACTGTTTCTAAAATCAAGGACAATGACAAAAAATATAATCAATTGAAAAATCAGTGAAGAAGTGTTCAAATACACGGCAAACAAATAACAGACAATGCAAAAAAGAATTATACGGATACAACTTTTGATCCCGAACACAGCAAAAGCAAATATTAATACTATGCTGGGTAAATCTTATAAACAGTGAACAGAATACTCACCAGACATTTGGAATGCTCGGGATCGAAGTGTGCAACAGAGTATTCCAGTTCCCGCCAATATCCTGCAGCTTCACACAGCGATTGTAGAGGAGTAAGACAACATTCCACAATCAACAGCCTGATCAACTCTATGCGAAGGAGATGTGTCGCGCTGCATGAGGCAAATGGTGGTCACACCAGATATTGACTGTTTTTCTGATCCACGCCCCTAACTTTTTCATAAGGTATCTGTGACCAACAGATGCGTATTTGTATTCCCAGTCATGTGAAATCCATTGATTAGGGCGTAATGAATTTATTTAAATTGACTGATTTCCTTAAATGAAATGTAACTCAGTAAAATCTTTGAAATTGTTGCATGTTGCATTTATTTTTTTGTACAGTGTAGTTAACTTGGCCCCTACCATAAGATATGGTTCACACGCACAGACTCACGCACAGACACAGAGAGATCCTCTTAATAATCTGTCAGCCGAGGAGGTTTTTTCGCTCCCCCCTAAGATTTGGTGACAGGCCCCAAACATTGTTAACCCGATAGCCACTGAGCCTTGATGGACCTCCCAGTCATTCTTACTGCAACATTCTAACAGTGTAATTAATACGTTTCATATATTCTATTGTAAAAATAATAATTTGGTTGTGTTTATGAAGGCCTTGGGTAACATTATTATATAAAATGATTTGCATTTTATTTCAAATACCACAATAGCATTTTCATTTGTTTATGTTACTGTAGGCTATCCGTAAAAAATATCCCGCGCCGCCCGAACAAGGAGAGGCACCAACTTCGGCGGATGTCGTGACACTAACAGTTGACACAATGTTTTAAACTATCACTTGCATAACAAACTTTGACATACAGTACCTTTGTTTGGTTGTAGTGCATAATAGTATCCGTTTTTCTCTTGATTGTGTCCAATTGTCTTATCATTCTTCAGCACAATTGTGGAGTACGTGAGGCTGTGCAGTTCCTTATTTTACGCAGAGAGGGAGCCCCTCTCTCACTTTGTTAATGGTGCCTGCCAGACTTGTTTTATTTTCAAGTAACTTGTTCGCCAATGACAGTGAAGTGAAGAAATGAGAAATTACATAATTATGCATCGTTCACTTCACCCATTCTCCCCATCATACTTTACTGAATTTATTTAATCTGTTGTTAAATGTGTGAAATGTGTTTCTGTATAATTTCGGTTCAGATTTGAGGCATTTGTTGGGGTGATTGTCAGCTGGGCATTGCAAGAGCAGGCCCTACTGCTGGGAGAAGAAAGGCAACGGGGAAAACCATTTAAAACAATGACATGCCTTCCTAAATCTGGTTATAACTCCAGTTTGGTTTGTGATATTAAGATTTTAACAAAGGCATTGTGTTATATAGACTTATTTAGAAAAAGTAAAGGACTGAGGGGGGCATGACAAAAAAAATGGCAGAGTAGTACAAAAATCATAACCATGAGCAGTCAAAATGACTGCTTTAGCAGTTCTACTGTTAAAGCAAAGGCCATTCCTCAGTAGCTTCATATAAAACCTAGCCTTTATTGTATCATAAAATAAAGAAATGGCAAGACCAACAGCATTGCTCACTGACACTGCCTCAGCTTCCTGCCCTCTGCAACAGAGAATCTACAGTGAGAATACAGTGAGAATAAAAAGAGGATGAGAAGCAGACGGGGAATCGATTTGGGACATTAGAAGCGAGGCTTTGGCCATTTTTAAAAGCAACAAAAGGTTGCACCAAAGTCCCCTTGCCAAGCAGAGAATAGAAGACATCTCCAAAACGACCAGATGATTAAAGTATGATGAATTCACCTAAAGTGAGTGTGTAGGAGGGCTTAGGGAAACGGCAAGAAGGACATTTCTCTGGGACTTGTTGTGGAACAATGTTCTTTGTCTGTTCTGTGGCACACAAAATCTAATTGCTCAAATAAAAAGGAACAATGTTAAATATGTTATATTTTTGATAATTTTATATCTGTATTAAAATATTTGATAACACAAACTACAACGTCTTCAGGATTGGTGGGTCCCCTGCGGGACGGTTGAGCAAATGTAGGCTAATACGATTAGTATGAGGTTGTAAGTAACAAGAACATTTCACAGGACATGGACATATCTGATATTGGTAGATAGCTTAAATTCTTGTTCATCTAACTGCACTGTCCAATTTACAGTAGCTATTACAGTGAAAGAATACCATGCCATTGTTTGAGGAGAGCGCACAGTTTTGAACATGAAAAGTTATTAACTGCATAGGTGACAGTTTTGGAGAGTCTGGCGTGCCCAAAGTAAAATGCATGCCACTCAGGCCCAGAAAATAGGATATGCACATAATTAGTACTATTGGATAGGAAACACTCTGAAGTTTCTAAGAGTGTTGAAATAATGTATGTGAGTATAACAGAACTGATATAGCAGGCGAAAACCAGTTTTTTTTGTACTTGACCTTCTTCTCTAGGCTGCCTATTCATTTTTAATTTTAACCAGGACTTAGAATTCAGTACCTATGGCTTCCACTAGATGTCAGCAGTCTCTATACAAAGACTGGGAGTTCTAGGAGTAACCAGAATGGATAGGAAGTGGAAGTAGTCAGGGGACCACTTTTGTAAACAAGGTTTGACGCACGCGAGATTGTGAACGCGCTCCACTTTATTTTTCTTTCCTATCGTTCACGTTATCGTCCGGTTGAAATATTACAGCAAATATACACAAAAGGATACCTAAGGATACATTATAAATGATGTTTGATTTGATTGTAGAAAGTTTATAGGTATAATTTGAACGTGTTCTCTTCACGGTTCAATGGGCGACTCAACGGTGGATTTTATGAACATTACGCACCAACTGAGATTTATGGATATAATAAATGACTTTTTCTAACAAAAGAACCATTGGATGTCTTCGTTGGACACTTGGGAAGCCCTCAGCAGAAGTTCTTCGAAAGGTAAGAGATTTGTTTTCGCTGTGATATGGGTTTTGTGTGAACCACGCTGGTTTATGAATTTATGCTAATGCAGACATATTAGAGGTGCTATCCTCAAACAATCAAATGTTGTGCTTTCGCTGTAAAGCCTTTTTGAAAAACGCTGTGATATTGCCAAGAAGCAGAGCTTTTGATGACTATGCAACACTTTTTTGATGACTATGTTTAATAATTCAACTTTTGGATCTTTTGGCGCCCCACTGCTCCCAACAAATCAGGCACATTTGGGTGGTCTTGATACAACATTTTGAACAGAAATGCAATGTTCATTGGATCAGTCTAAAACTTTGTACATACACTGCTGCCATCTAATGGCCAAAATCTAAATTGCACCTGGGCTGGCAAAATAATTATGGCTTTTCTCTTGCATTTCAAAGATGACAAACACTCTTGGTTTTTTCTTTGTATTATCTTTTACCAGATTGAATATGTTATATTCTCCTACATTCCTTTAACATTACCACAAACTTCAAAGTGTTTCCTTTCAAATGCTACCAAGAATATGCATATCTTTGCTTCAGGGCCTGATCTACAGGCAGTTAGATTTTGGTATGTCATTTTAGGCGAAAATTGAAAAAAGGGGCCAATGCTTAAGAGGCTTCAAAGCCTTAAACATGCTTATAAGGCCTATAGATTCTTCAGAAATCATTCATAAGGAAGTCATGCTATATAAAAGGGATTAGGCCTAAATTGATCAACACACCCTTTATCATCAATTTACTTACACAGTGTTTATGAACACTTTATAAATGCCCTATAACACCCTATATAATATAAGCCTAAATTGTAAATCGCTTTTTTAAGTGTGACACAGTTACAGGAATATTATGCAAATCTCCTGAATTGCCATGGTCTTGTGACTGATGTTCAGATTTTTTTGGTTTTCAGGAGGAGACTTTTCAGGAAACCCCTACTCCCACCCTCAATGCACCACCTACAATGAAGGATGGAGGTTCAGCAACCCAGCAGTACTTAGTCAGTATTTTAGTATTTCTATCAGATTACAGCTATAAGATTTGTTACTATTTCACTATGTGTTCAAGTAGTTAGAATGGAGTTGTCTGTTTGATCAATATTATAACTATGACCAAACATTTGTCATAAACAAAGGTTGATAAGCTAAAACAAACACAACTAGAATAAGTATACAGTAGTACCATAACAGTTGTGGAGACATTACATGTAAACCTACTGCAGAATCAATCATAATTTTAACACAAATTTGCTACCCCAACACAATATCTGATTAACGATTTCTCTGTGAATTATGCAGTGTAACATTAAATGAGCGTGTGTGTGTGTGTGCCTTTGTGTGTTGTTTGATCTTGTGGTTTCGAACTGTGCTTTCTTCTGTTCACTTTCAGGTTCCCCTTATTATTATAGTGCTGCATCCCGTGGCTCCGCGCCTCCCACTGCTGCCACAGCCTATGACCGACACTAGTTACCATGGAAACAGGGTCCAACTGTACAGTCGGGAATACAGCCTCCATATTGTCCCAGTCTGAGAGGTCAAAGGGAAGCAAGATGGAATCCCCCCTGATTCTCCAGTTTCACCATAGGGGGATGAATGGCAGGGAGACTGGCTTTGCTCAAATACACACGCTGGCCAAAGAGGGACCCTGGGAATTTAGAACTGAACACCAAGTTGTGTTTTTAATTTTATTTTATTTTGCTGTGGTTGTTGACGTTGTTTTCTTCATGGATCCTCAATTCTTTACATGGCTAAAACAGTGCAGTATTTATTGTTGTAATGATAAGGCCAGGGGTTTCTACAGGTTGTATGCCAAAATACAAATACGGAGATTAACCAGCTAACCCGTGTTTAGAGTAGCGTGAACCACAGCCTGGTGCTTTTCGCTTACTTTCAAAAGCTTTTTTTGCTGAAAAATATGAAATGCAGACCGTAGTTCAGCAGCACTTTCTATTCTCAAATTGTTTTAATTTTTTAAAGATTTTTCTTCTAATGTACATTAGAAGAAAAATCTTTAAAAAATAAAAACAATTATTTGAGCAAAGCCAGTATCTAATATTTTTCAGGATTTTGTTTTTTCTGTCACATTTTGTATCATATTTTGTTAACTCAGCAGTGTACTTCATGCATTATCTTCCTTTGATCTTTTTTGCACTATTACTTGAGCATCTGATTTAATAGAATTTCATACCACCTTAGTACATTCACTGCAAGTAAAGAGAAAGGGGGATACCTAGTCACAATTAATCAAATACTACAGTATGACAGAATACACATACAGTGGCATTATCCAGATCTAAACTAAAGAAGCCTACTTAAGAATATCACTTTCATGTGAAATTGATATTCATGTATCTGATAGTTTCTACAGTAACATTATGCACATTGCTGTGGTAAGGATACTACAATAATACTATATAGCGCTACTATAATATCTCTAGCTAAACATTCTGAAATATATTTGTACTCTCACCATCAGTTGCCTACATGTGTATAAGCTTCAACTGTAAAAAGACTGCCTTAGAAATGTCACTTTTCAATACAAATCAAGTCATACTATAGTCCTAAGTATTATTTACACGTAATTGAATAGCCACCTTGCTTTTAAAGGGACACTGAAGAAGGAATAGAAAGAAAACACTCAATATGCTCCTGGAAATGTTTTGTGAATGTACTTTTTACTACGTTTTCCAAAGACTTAGTTTTATATTCAATATTGTATTTACTGTACGTATGATACATTGAGAACACCTTCCTAATTTTGAATGTTTTTGCCCTCAGAACAGCCTCAATTCGTCAGGACATGAACTCTACAAGGTGTCGAAATTGTTCCACAGGGATGCTGGCCCATGTTGACTCCAAAGCTTTCCACAGTTGTGTCAAGTTGGCTAAATGTCCTTTGGGTGGTGGACCATTCTGGATACACACGGGAAACTGTTGAACGTGAAAATCCCAGCAGAGTTGCAGTTCTTAACACAAACCGATACGCCTGGCCCTTAATACCATACCCAGTTCAAGGCACTAAAATATTTTGTCTTGCCCATTCACCCTCTGAATGGCACACATACACAATCCATGTCTCAATTGTCTCAAGGCTTAAAAATCATTCTTTAACCTGTTTCTTCCCCTGATTGAAGTGAATTTAAATAGGGACATCAATAAGGGATCATAGCTTTCACCTGGATTCACCTGGTCAGTCTATGTTATGGAAAGAGGAGGTGTTCTTTGTTTTGTACACTCAGTGTATAAAGCAGTATTATCGTTTAAAAGTAGTTAACATTAAACATGTATGTGGTAATTTTAAGCAAAGGCAAACATCAAAATATCAAATAATATCTCTATTGAAAAAGTTGAAATTGGATTACTTAATATCAACACATTGCTGCTTTGTAGAATGATTTGTGTATAATATGAAGACAGTTATCTTCTCTGTAAACAGGATCACCTACACTTGACCATTACAGTATTACACTAACTGGTTTGTAGATATACAGAGTGAGAAAAATTACATGATATTTGTATCTTAATGTCTTGTTTTGTTCTAAAGTACAACAACAAACCTGTCAGCAATGGTGCCGCAGGTTTCAAACACTAACATGCCACATTCGGTTGTTTGTAAGTTGTTGTTTTTTTGTTTTGTTTTCATGATGATGTCACTATGCAATTTGAGACAAATGGCTTTCTGTATTGTCTTCTGTTGCTAGGCTCATCTTAACAGTACAATTTCCCTCAGTCTTACAGAGGTGAATGGTGGACAACCAACAAAGCACTTTTTTCCCCCTTTTTTTAGTCACCATTGAGATCAGGGTCTCATTCACAAGGGAGCCCTATATATACCATTTCCAATTCAATATAAAATACAGCACAACACAAATATTATATAAAAACAATTAAATTCCTCAATAAGAAGATCCCCAATCAATATTTAAAATTGTCTGAGGGGCACCAAAACATCCAATTGTCATGAATTTTGTAGTTTGTTCCAGTAATGAATTGCTTTAAAACTAAACATGGATTTCCCTAGTTAGGTGGCAACCTAACTACCAAACTACCAAACAGTGAAGTTGGGTACATCGGAAGCTTTTGTAGTAGAGCTTTGTAAACAAAAAGGGAATAATGAAGTGATCGACGGGGACTTTTGATACAGGATGCAGTGGTGAGTATTAAAACGGTCACCTGTGATAAAGCGAAGTACACTATGGCAGATGGCATCCAAAGGTTTTAGAGTAGTGGCTGCTGCAATCTGGTAAATGGTGTCACCATAGTCAAGAACTGGCAGGAAAGTTGACTGTGCAATCTGCTAGCCTGGTCAACAGTTTGGGCAATGGCATAAATAAGTCATTTTCAGTTTTAGCAGATAGACCAATATTTTTTTATATACGTAGAAAAAAAGAACAGATCCCAATACCAAACCCATGCAGTATATATTTTGTAATATCCAGGACACTAGATTTGACACCATCAGAAATCATGCATTGTGTCCTATCTAAAAGATCATTATCAAACGACTTGCAAGAAGCCTGATCCAGGCCTATTTCAGTCAGCCTTTGAATGAGAATGTAGTGGTCACGAGTGTCAAAGGCCTTGGAAATGTCTATAAATAAGCAGCACAATGAGTTTTATGATCTAAGAAAATTAACACATCATCTAGAACAAGCACAGCATCTGAAACTGAGTATTGTCCAGGTTTAAAACTAGACTGGTGCACATCATTTCGAATAGAATGAAAAGCTAAAAAAGTTATTTGCTGAGAGTTGGCCAGGGATTTTAAAACTTTAGAAAGGCAAGATAACTTGGAAATTGGATGGTAAGTCAGAAGAATCTCCTCCTTTGTGTCCTCCACTTTCCAGATCTCAGGGATAACGCAATAAACAGTTGTCCAGTAAAAAATACAGGTTAAGGATTCTGCGGCAGAGTAGCCTAGTGGTTAGAGCGTTGGACTAGTAACTGAAAGGTAGCAAGTTCAATTCCCCGAGCTGACAAATTACAAAATCTGTTGTTCTGCCCCTGAACAGGCAGTTAACCCACTGTTCCTAGGCCGTCATTGAAAATAAGCATTTGTTCTTAACTGACCTGCCTAGTTAAATAAAGGTGTGGC
Source organism: Brachymystax lenok tsinlingensis (assembly GCA_030435695.1). Taxonomy (NCBI): domain Eukaryota; kingdom Metazoa; phylum Chordata; class Actinopteri; order Salmoniformes; family Salmonidae; genus Brachymystax; species Brachymystax lenok. The sequence goes on along the minus strand of CM059804.1, from coordinate 39,936,087 downwards.
AGAGAGCTATAATAAAAACAGATTAAGAGAATCATCCCTTGTGGATTTTTTTACATCATTTTTTGGTACATCATAGATATAAAAGGATTGAAATGAAAATAGAGAATGTGTATCTGGGAGTGCATCATTCTCTACCATCTGTTTCAAGGTAAATAAAAGAGTCGCTCTACTTGAATTAGAGGAATTTACAAAAACTATAATTTCAAATAGATGGCCAGTTTTGTTTAGGGGGGGGTTTACAAGATATGACAACTTTCCACAAGTTTGCTGGATTCCCACCATTCTCAGATACACAGTCAAAGCATGTTGACTTTACTTTTTAACTAGAGATGGACATCTATTTCTCAAATGTCTGAAGGACTGCCAGCTTGAGTTCAAGCTAAATGTATTTCCTGTTATCTTTCAGACAATTCATGCGTGAAGCAAGGGTTTGATCTATACTTTACTCTTAGTTTTATATACGGAGCATGCATATCTGCAACACTGTTTAACAGAGAAGTAAAACAATTTAGGGCCTGATCTGAGTCAGAGATAGATGTCACATAACCCCAGATAAGACATGAAATGTTGGTAATTAAAATTCTTAAAATGTCTCTTTGTAATAATGCATGGGTGAGATTTAAATAGTTTAGCATCGTTGACGCAGGCTATGGGACAATGGTCATTGAGCTCATTAGCAAAGATTCCATTGGCAGTATACTTATGAGGGGCATTTGTTAGAATAATATTCAGGATGTTTAAAGTTTGGGTGCGTTATCAGGTCAGTTAGATTTAGCTGAGCTTTCAGCCTATCTGATACTAGCATCAACCAATCCAGATTAAAATCACCCAATATTACAGTTTTTTCTGATTGCTCAGGCATTTTCTTTGAAACTATAGGTTATTTTTGCTAAACTCTACACTAACCACAAAACCTTACACCAAACCAGCAAAACATTATACATTTCTTGCAAAAGCAAACAATTATGGCAAAACTCTTCAAACTCTTCATTCCATTACCCAAGAATAGTAAAGCCCCCTTTACTGGCTCAAATAGCCAACCAATCAGCCTGTTACCAATCCTTAGTAAACTTCTGGAAAAAATGGTGTTTGACCAGATACAATGATATTTCTCAGTAAACAAATGACAACAGAATTTCAGGATGCTTGTAGGTAAGGACACTCAACAAGCACAGCACTTACACAAATGACTGATGGATTGGCTGAGAGAAATTGATGATAAAATGATTGTGAGGGCTGTCTTGTTAGACTTCAGTGCAGCTTTTGACATTATCGATCATAGTCTGCTGCTGGAAAAACGTATGTGTTATGTCTTTACATCCCCTGCTATAATGTGGATAAAGAGTTACTTGTCTAACAGAAAACAGAGGGTGTTCTTTAATGGAAGCCTCTCAAATATAATCCAGTCAGAATCAGGAATTCCCCAGGGTAACTGTTTAGGCCCTTTGCTTTTTTCAATTTTTACTAACGACATGCCACTGACTTTGAGTAAAGCCAGAGTGTCCATGTATGCGGATAACTCAACACTATATACGTCAGCTACTACAGCGACTGAAATGACTGCAACACTCAACAAAGCTGCAGTTAGTTTCAGAGTGGGTGGCAAGGAATAAGTTATCCCTAAATATTTCTAAAACTAAAAGCATTGTAATTGGAACAAAACACTCACTAAACCCTAAACCTCAACTAAATCTTGTAATAAATTATGTGGAAATTTAGCAAGTTGAGATGACTAAACTGCTTAGAGTAACCCTAGATTGTAAACTGTCATGGTCAAAACATATTGATGCAGAAGTAGCTAAGATGGGGAGAAGTCTGTTTATAATAAAGTGATGCTCTGCCTTCTTAAACTACTTAGGGAGCAGTGGGGCGCCCGACACTACCCGGTGAAAAGTGAGGTGCCAAATTCAAAATCCAAAAGTTGAGTTATTAAACATTCATAAATATACAATTGTTGCATAGTCATCAAAAGCTCTGATTCTTGGCAATATCACAGCGTTGTCAGATTTCAAAAAGGCTTTACGGCGAAAGCACAACATTTGATTGTTTGAGGGTAGCACCTCTAATATTTATGCATTAGCATAAATCCATAACCCAACACGGGTCTCACAAAACGCATAAAATCGCTAATATAAAATCGCTTCCCTTTGATGAACTTCTGCTGAGGGCTTCCCAAGTGTCCAACGAAGACAATCCATGCTTCTTTGGTTAGAAAAAGTCATTTATTATATCCATAAATCTCAGTTTGGTTGGCGCGTTATGATCATAAAATCCACCGTTGAACCACCCATTGAACCGTGAAGAGAACACGTTCAAATTATACCAAACTTTCTACAAACAAATCAAACATCATTTTTAATGTATCCTTAGGTATCCTTTTGGGTATATTTGCTGTAATATTTAAACCGGACGATAACGTGAACGATATGAAAGAAAAATAAAGTGGTGCGCGTTCACAATCTTGCGCGCGTCAAACCTTGTTTACAAAAGTGGTGGCTTGACAATTTCCTGTCCCCATCCGTTCTGGTCACTGCTAGAATTCCCAGTCTTTGACTGTTGACATCTAGTGGAAGCCATAGGTACTTCAGTCTCAGTCCTACATAAAGTATGCAACAGGCACAATGGAGAAGATGCTCATTTACAAAAAAAAAAAAGATAATAAAACACCTTATGGAACTGCGGGGACTGTGAAGCAACACAAACATTGAAACAGACACACGCACACTCACAAACACACACACACACACACACGATAACATACGCACCATACATACACATGGATTTAGTACTGTAGATACAGTATGTGGTAGTGGTGGCGTAGGGGCCTGAGGGCACGCAGTGTGTTGTGAAATCTGTGAATGTATTGTAATTGTATTGTTTTTAAAATTGCCTTAATTTTGCTGGACCCCAGGAAGAGTAACTGCTGCTTTGGCAGCAGCTAATGGAGATCCATAATAAAAGAAAATACAAATAAGACATCATCCACATCACATGCGATGTTGTCTTGAGCTAGGCAGCGTGGAAAGTATTGCCTGGAGTGCCGTATCCAGGCCTGACATGACCCCTATTCAATGTCTCTACAAGCCTCCTCCATTGCCTGTAGATGGGGTATGCGTTGGAGGGGCTGGCGATCACACACCTTCCAACGCCATGCAGAGAATAATTCTTCAATAGGATTCAAGAACGGAGAGAATGGGGGAGATTGAAAAGTGGGTGACCTGTGAACCAATTGCGGACCACAGCAGCCCGGTGGAAACTAACATTGTCCCAGATGATTACAGTTAAACACAGTTATTGTGTTCCTGACTCCCCTTCCTTTTTCTTTTTCCCCATCCTCTCCTACTTCACCGCTTCCTTCTCCTCTTCCTCTTACTTCTTCACCTCCTCGTCCTCCTCCTCAACTCAGACCTATGGCTTCCACTGGATGTCAACAGTCTTTAGATAGGGTTTCATGACGTTAGGTTGAATTAGAAGCGAACAGAAGAATAATTTAGAAGTGGACCCAGGAAGTCAATAGAATGACATGCGTGTTCACGGTCTCGCGCGCTCTTTGTTTTTTCATCCGGTTGAAATATTATAGTAAATATACATAAACGTGTACCTAAGGATACATTATAAATGATGTTTGATTTGTTTGGACAAAGTTGATAGGTATAGTTTGAACGCATACTCTTCACAGTTCAATGGGCGACTCGACGGTGGATTTTCTGAACATAATGCGCCAACCAAACTGAGATTTATGGTTATAATAAATTGACTTTTTCTAACAAAAGAACCATTGGATGTCTTCCTTGGACACTTGGGATGCCCTCAGCAGACGTACTTCGAAAGTGATTTATTTTAGCTCTTATATGGGTTTTGTGTGACCCGCGCTGGATATGAATTCATGCTAATGTGGAAAATATATGAGGTGCTATCCTCAAACAATCAAATGTTGTGTGTAATACCCTGGTTAAAACCAAGTATTGAGTTATTTGTATTACATTTTAACAGGTGATTTAAATTGATTATTAATTGTAATATTGTTAATCCTTTTATGTTGAAGAAATATTTTGTTAAAGTATAAGTGAATAAGTTGGTTTACTTTCAAATTCATGTTGTGACCAATAAGGTCACTTGTTAAGTTGTGGCCAATGGGAGAGTTGACCTGGTTAACGGGAGGCCTGGGATATAAAAAAGACGTTAAGACCGTTGGTTGGTTGGTTGGTTGACCGTTGGTTGAGAAGAGATGCTGAGATTATGATCGTTGGTTGAGAAAGAATGGATTTGGACATTATGACCATTGGTGAAGAGGAATAATTTAGAGAAGACACAAAAAGTATAGCCATAGCTACCTATTAAAATATGAAGGGAAATACCTATTTTATTTTATAGGAGAGTTATTGTATATTTTTGTTGAGAGGGGACTCTGAAGACTCAAGCTACCGTGTCATTATGGAGGTTGACTAGCATCGTGAGACGCCAGGAGAGAATTTCTTTGGAGGGCTCGACGAGTTTATGTTCCCATGGAGCGTCGGTTGCTGTGGACCATGTGAGGAAAACCTGCAAGGAATTGTCATGCTTTGCTGGAGAATTATCTACATTCGTGAGTAACCACAACGTGAGGTGCTTCTGGACTTTGTGTGTCAACATTATTTTTTTTGAGCTCCAACGCGTGCCAACGGGTAAATCAAGCAAGCTTGAAATAATTTGGACATGGGTTGTGTACACTCATTGGGTTTTATTATTTTTATTTCTGTTAATGTTGTGATATAAACATTTTAATAATACACATTTGAACCTTATTTAAGTTGTCTTGGTGGAGTCATTGAATGTTTTAATTTAATTGAATGCATGGGATAGATCCTGAAACAATAACATAAATCTATAATCATTTCAACTGAAGTTAATACCCTATTGTCATAACCCCTAGATAGTTTGCAATAGGAATTCTTATTGGAGATGTCCTTCTCACCTAGCATCCCATGCTGTTAAAATACTCTACGTAAGCTAATATCGTGAGAGTCAAACTCGAGCCTGGTGAGGGGGTTACATGTGCTTTCGCCGTAAAGTCTTGTTGAAATCTGACAACGCTGTGATGTTGCCAAGAATCAGAGCTATGACTATGCAACACTTGTATATTGATGAATGTTTAATAATTTAACTTTTGGATTTTGAATTTGGCGCCTTACATTTCACCGGGTAGTGTCGGGAACGGGGGCGCTCCTTAATGATGCTTAAGAGGTGAAACAGTGATAAACCATCACCAAATTGACATGCTGAAATCAACACCAACGAGCGATGGAGAGGAACCACTATCACTGCCCGGCCATCCTGAGTTCAACGGGCCAGTCAATTGGGCATTTCTGCAGTATTTTAGAGCATGTCAAATTTGTGATGGTAAATGCCCATTGTAACACATTGCAAATGGACAACCGTACACCTGGTGATCGGAACGGGTTACCAGGAGAACATGACAAATAGACCTTCTAGGTTGATTCAGGGCTTAACATAGTGATATATATCATTTGGCCATTATAAATGCCATTTGGATATTTCTTATGCCATTTGGACATGGTTCACTGACTTTTGAGTTCCTACGGTCACATATTGCAAATGGACAAAACATAGGCCTTATGGACAAACTCAATAAAACAAGACAAAGGTATGTTCATATGGCTGTTATATATGTATTATCGCGAAAAACGGTCCAGAGAGCACTTCATGAGGGGATGATAAGTTTTAGATTTTTTTTCAGATTTTCAAAATTTGACCCTTGGATCTTGACTTTGTCCATTTGCAATATGAAAATCAACGGTGGAACCTGCTTTTTAATTTTGGGGGTATTACAATTGCCATATGCCACTTGCCATCAGCTTTGAATGACCTGCCGTCCATTTGAGTGGTATTTGCGATTGTGTATGTTTCGTCCAAGGCCAATAAGTTGCCATTCATTTTTGTCCATTTCATGGGGGTCTTCCCTTACTTTAGTCAGCGACTTCAATGAGTTCTGCTGATTTGTCATTGAACTTAGTCATTGTGTTCATTAACTGATAGTCTTTGGTCTCAAGTGTTGTTTTAGCAGTATGCTTAGGGTCATTGCCCTGATGGAAGGTGAACCTCCATCCCAGTCTCAAATCTCTGGAAGACTGAAAGAGGTTTCCCTCAAGAACTTTCCTGTATTTAGTGCCATCCATCATTCCTTCAATTCTGACCAGTTTCCCAGTCCCTGATGAAAAACATCCCCACAGCATGATGCTGCCACCACCATGCTTCACTGTGGGGATGGTATTCTCGGGGTGATGACAGGTGTTGGGTTTGCGCCAGACAGCGTTTTCCTTGATAGTCTCATCTTACCAGAGTACCTTTTTTCATTTGTTTGGGGAGTTTCCTACATGCCTTTTGGTGAACACCAAATGTGTTTGCTTATTTTTTTCTTTAAGCAATGGCTTTTTTCTGGCCACTCTTCCATAAAGCCCAGCTCTGTGGAGTGTAAGGCTTAAAATGGTCCTATGGACAGATACTCCAATCTCCGGGGTGGAGCTTTGCAGCTCCTTCAGGGTTATCTTTGGTTTCTTTGTTGCCTCTCTGATTAATGACCTCCTTACCTGGTCCATGAATTTTGGTGGGCAGCCCTCTCTTGGCTGGTTTGTTGTGGTGCCATATTCTTTCAATTTTATTGTAATGCATTTAATGGTGCTCCGTGGGTTGTTCAATGTTTTGGATTTTTTTTTATAACCCAACTCTGATCTGTACTTCTCCACAACTTTGTCCCTGACCTGACCTCCTTGGTGTTCACGGTGGTGCTTGCTTGCTGTTGGCCCTTGCTTAGTGGTGTGGCAGACTCGGGGGCCTTTCAGAACAGGTGTGTATATATCCTGAGATCATGTGACACTTAGATTGCACACAGGTGGACTTTATTTAACTAATTATGTGACTTCTGAAGGTAATTGGTTGCATCAGATCACATTTAGGGGGTGAATACATATGCACGCACCACTTTTCCGTATAAATATTTTACATTTCACTTCACCAATTTTGACTATTTTGTGTCTGTCCATTAAATGAAATCCAAATAAAAATCTATTTAAATTACAGGTTGTACCACAACAAAATATGAAAAAACGCCAAGGGAGATAAGTACTTTTGTAAGGCACTGTATCCCCACAGTATGTTACTTTATTCAAGTAATTTAAAGATTAATTGTAATACATTCCCACCTGCACAACTGTATACAAAGTAATTTAACATGAATTACACATGAATTCAGATTTTTTTACACATTAATTACACATCAATAATGCATGAATCAAGAAGATGAATTACAAATTAATTAAGAAATATTTATTCTTGTTGTAATAGATATCTACATATTAAATACACATGGGTTAATTAGCTCATCACATTAATCAAAATCTATTTAGCCTTTTAGTGTTTTCCAGTTCAGCTCCTTCTGGGCAATGCTCTCACAGAGTGGATACTCCCAGACCCCCTCCTGTTGACCCACCCCCTGCCCGAGGATGGTAATTGGTGGTAAAAGGCCTGATTGGAGAGAAGGAGGAGTCTATATGCGTCCCTGGGGCTAAGACGTGTTATTGGATTAGTATGTGGGCATCTGCCTAAGCCTTCCTCCTCTAGTTCGCCGTAAACACCTTGAAGGACACCTAGTGTACAGAACTAACTGTAGTAGCTACCTCCACAAGCTCTTTTCTTGGTGTGCTTTCATCGCTTTGCTCTCTAGGATGCAGAATGTCAAGAAGTTACATTTTTCACTGCTTCTCGTATTAGTGCACGTTTGCTTTGGTAAGTCTACCTTTTTCTTTTTGATTCCTGTGTACCTGATTAGCAACTTAATTAAGCTTTGTTCCGATTGTTAATGGTTTTCAATTGCACTAAAGGGCATTGAGAGATGGCTAGCATTCTCATAATCATACACTGTAGAGCTAAGAGCATGTTTTTCCTGTTCTGTATTTAATTCTTACCTTTCTTTCCGTCGCCTGCTTACCTGCTAGTTGCAAGTGAGTGCAATATCTTATGATTTAATAGAAGTTGGATATTGTTTGAAACACCCAAGTGATTTTGAACAATGTAAAATTACACCACTGTACCATAAATTGTGAATACTGTATGTATTTGAAAAATAGCTATTTTAATTACCTTTGATGCGCGTTGGGAAAAGTCAAGAAAAGTGTGTTTATTTTTGGGCTTGTTGACGTAACTGCGACTGTAATCCCAATCAAGGGGATAGAGAAAGCAGAGGGGGTTAGTGCAATATACCCTGCTCTGTTTATCTGACACCCGCAGCCAGTGTTAAGATGTTATTAGGGGGAATTAGTTGTACAGTATAACAACAAATGGATTAGAGTCTTGGTTTATCTCTTCTAGCACAAGCAGACTACGCCCCATTTTTCTACGATAATGGGCCCTACAGTAACAACGGAAACCTGGCACTCTTCAGTCTGTCAGAGGATACTCCTGTCGGTAAGACATGACCCTAACCAACCCCCCCCAAAAAATTGCCAAATAACCTGAAATCAACTCTGTGGTTTGATGTTACTAACATGGTAATTTAGCAAAAAATAAGTAATACATGCTAACATGCCCCTATCAATTCCATTGATTGTTAGCCCGTGGTGGCTAAAGTTAGATGACGTTTGCAATGGCTGTTTAAATAAAATCAAGCAATGGATTTCAGTTTCTCCTGGCCCATAGGCTACTTTCAGGGTGAGGAACATTTAAAAATGAGGTGATTTAAGTGAGGTAGATTTAAAAATACATATAATTTGCTGCTAAAATTACACCAACAAAACACAAAAAACAGATGAGCATGCTTTGTAATGTTTCTAAAACAATACATGTATTACCAGTGAGAATAAACTAATGTGGTATATTAAATAATGTATTTTTTATGACATGAGTCATTTAACCAAAATATCACAGATGAGACAAACATTTTCACCTGCTCCTTTAAGGGCCGGAGGTTACCGTGATAGTGTGACTTGAGTCATGTTTGTGCCTGTGAGATTGAGTCTGATTAGTAGAAGCGTTGTCTTCTCTTCCCTAGCAGTTGAAACTCAAACTTAGAAAAACAACCTAGCTTGTGAAGCAAACAAAGTCTCACTTCAGTAGACTCTCATTTCAAGTTAAATAGACCAACTTTTAGGCCTGTGCGCAGAGCATCTAAAAATGAATCTTTGACGTGGCTCTTCATGTGCTCACAGCCCCCAGCTAGGCAGTGTTATAGGATTTGTAGTTCTTTGATTTTGTGCTATTCATTTACCAGCTATGAAACAAAATGGAAGAAATACTTTGAAAACAGCTAATGGAGCATTTATTATACTATAAATGTGATCATACTTGACTATTTCTATTCACAAAATGAAACGGGTGGCTTTCTTGTGACTTTCTTTTGCAAAATAACTATGAATTAACAGACTTTTCAATTAACTAGCAACATATAACATCACATTAGGTGTGGGACTTTCATTTGATTACAAGGAACAATAGCAGGTATATTTCGCTCCAGCAGCTGGCATTTTCTGTCCGTTCACAATTCACCTGTGGGAACATGGCAGCTCTCAACATTCGGCAACAAAAAGAGTTGGCCACTACTATCCGAGAGATTGTTTGTGAGAAAATTCCTTCTGACCTCAACTTGCAATTAACACTCTTGCACTGTTAACTGGATACCTACTCAACTAAAGTGTAACATTCAGAGACAGTGGGATATCAATCTCCTAAAAAAATTAAATAAATCATTCCTTTAAATTCAATGTGCGGGTCACAGGACTTTAAACTGGTGTGGAAGTGGCTTCCTTCATGAGCAAAACTTTCTATGAACTGTTTGGGCAGGAGAAGCTGGGTCCCATGCCACTGATAAACATTGCGCACTGCACGGGTCCTCTCCGGAATGGATTTTTAATTATCTTTTTATTTTACCTGGTAGGTCAGTTGAGTTCTCATTTACAACTGCGACCTGGCCAAGATAAAGCAAAGCAGTGCAACAAAAAACAACACAGTTACACATAGGATAAACAAAAGTACAGTCGATAACACAATAGAAAAATCTATATACAGTGTGTGCAAATGGAGTAAGGAGGTAAGGAAAAAAATAGGCCATAGTAAAGCAGCAATTACAATTTAGCAAATTAACACTGAAGTGATGGATGTGCAGATGATGATGTGCAAGTAGAAATACTGGTGTGCAAAAGAGCAAAAAAGTAAATAAAAACAATATGAGGATGAGGTAGGTAGTTGGGTGGGCTATTAACAGATGGGCTGTGTACAGCTGCAGCGATCGGTTAGCTGCTCAAATAGCTGATGTTTTAAGTTAGTGAGGGAAAGATAAGTGTCCAACTTCAGCGAATTTTACAATTCGTTCCAGTCATTGGCAGCAGAGAACTGGAAGGAAAGGCAGGCCAAAGTGGGTTTGGCTTTGGGTATGACCAGTGAGATATACCTGCTGGAGCGTGTGCTACGGGTGGGTGTTGTTATGGTGACCAGTGAGCTGAGATAAAGCAGAGCTTTACCTAGCAAAGACATATAGATGACCTGGAGCCAGTGGGTCTGGCATACAGGTCGCAGTGGTGGGTGGTATATGGGGCTTTGGTGACAAAACTGATGGCACTGTGATAGACTGCATCCAGTTTACTGAGTAGAGTGTTGGAGGCTAATTTGTAAATGACATCGCCGAAGTCGAGGATCGGTAGAATGTCCGTTTTACGAGGGTATGTTTGGCAGCATGAGTGAAGGAGGCTTTTTTTTTTAAAGCATATCCCAGTTTAGGTCACCTAACAGAATGAAGATAGATGGGGGGCAATCAATTCACATATGGTGTCCAGGGCACAGCTGGGAGCTGAGGGGGGTCTATAACAGGTGGCAACAGTGAGAGACTTATTTCTGGAGAGATTCATTTTTAAAATTAGAAGCTCTAACTGTTTGGGGATAGACCTGGATAGTAAGACAGAACTCTGCAGGCTATCTCTGCAGTAGATTGCAACTCCACCCCCTTTGGCAGTTCTATCTTGACGGAAAAAGTTGTAGTTGGGGATGGAAATCTCAGGATTTTTGGTGGCCTTCCTAAGCCAGGACTCAGACACGGCAAGTACATCAGGGTTGGCAGAGTGTGCTAAAGCAGTGAGTAAAACAAACTTAGGGAGGAGGCTTCTGATGTTAACATGCATGAAACCAAGGCTTTTACGGTTACAGAAGTAACCAAATGAGTGCGCCTGGGGGGACACAGGGCCTGGGTTAACCTCCACATCACCCGAGGAACAGAGGATGAGTAGGATGAGGGTACGGCTAAAAGCTATCAAAACTGGTGGTCTAGTGCGTTGGGGACAGAGAATAAATGGAGCATATTTCTGGGTGTGGTGGAATAGATTCAGGGCATAATGTACAAACAGGGGTATGGTAGTGTGCGGGTCCAGTGGAGGTAAACCTAAGCATTGAGTGACGATAAGAGAGGTTGCATCTCTGGAGGTAATAGTTATGCTAGGTGAGGTCACCCCATGTGTGGGAGGTGGGACAAAGGAGGTGTCTGAGGCATGTTGAGAGGGGCTAGGGGCTCCACAGTAAAATAAAACAATGATAACTACCCTAAACAACAGTATACAAGGCATATTGACATTAGAGGGAGACATAAAGCGAGGCATAATTCAATCACAGGTGTTGATTGGTAGAGCTAGCTGAGACAACGGGTAAGACAGCAACAGTTAATCAGCTAAGACAACAACAACAACAACAGGTAAAATGGTGATGAATGGGCAGAGAGGGTCAGTTAACTACATACAGGGTCTGTGTCCTAGGCTGGGGCTGACAGATAAACAGAACAAACAAAATGGAGTAACGTGATTAATGAACATTCCAGCAGGCATCAGCTATGTAGCCAGGCGATCATAGGGTCCAGTGAACAGCAATAGATGAAACAGGGAAGTCGTTACCACGCTGGCAAGCGGGAGACACTGCGTTCATGAAGTTAGCAGGCCGGGGCTAGCAGAAAGCGTCTTCATCGACATCCGACAAAGGCCAGTTGGGGGCACATCGGATGGAATTACGTCGGCAGACGTGGTGGATCAGCGGGGCTCCTTGTAGACAGTGGGACCAGGTCAATTGGCAAAAGAGGTATTGTAGCTGGAGTAATATCGTTTGCTAGCCGGGAGATGCCCCTGGCTCCAGGCTAACTGGTGCTAGCTTTTGGACAAGGGCGTTAGCCACTAAGGCCACTCGGTAGCGGCTAGCTAGTAGCGATGATCCGATGCAAAGGTCCAGAGCTTACGGCAGGAATCCGGCGACGTAGTGGCTTCTAGTCGTGTTAGTGAAGAGTCCGGGAGGCATCAGCTGTGTAGCCGAGTGGGGTCCACTGAGCTGGCTGGGAGTTGGGCCTGGTTCAAAGCTTCGGGGATTGGCCACTCGGTGGTAGCTAGCTGTTTGATTTGATGTTTGATTTGTTTGGACAAAGTTGATAGGTATAATTTGAACGCGTTCTCTTCACGGTTCAATGGGCGACTCGACGGTGGATTTTCTGAACATAATGCGCCAACCAAACTGAGATTTATGGATATAATAAATGACTTTTTCTAACAAAGGAACCATTGGATGTCTTCGTTGGACACTTGGGATGCCCTTAGCAGAAGTTCTTCAAAAGGTACAGTGAGGGAAAAAAGTATTTGATCCCCTGCTGATTTTGTACATTTGCCCACTGACAAAGAAATGATCAGTCTATATTTTTAATGGTAGGTTTATTTGAACAGTGAGAGACAGAATAAATACAACAACAAAAAAATCCAGAAAGATGCATGTGAAAAATGTTATAAATGGAATTGCATTTTAATGAGGGAAATAAGTATTTGACCCCCTCTCAATCAGAAAGATTTCTGGCTCCCAGGTGTCTTTTATACAGGTAACGAGCTGAGATTAGGAGCACACTCTTAAAAGGAGTGCTCCTAATCTCAGTTTGTTACCTGTATAAAAGACACCTGTCCACAGAAGCAATCAATCAATCAGATTCCAAACTCTCCACCATGCCCAAGACCAAAGAGCTCTCCAAGGATGTCAGGGACAAGATTGTAGACCTACACAAGACTGGAATGGGCAACAAGACCATTGCCAAGCAGCATGGTGAGAAGGTGACAACAGAAGAAACACAAAAGAACTGTCAATCTCCCTCGGCCTGGGGCTCCATGCAAGATCTCACCTCGTGGAGTTGCAATGATCATGAGAACGGTGAGGAATCAGCCCAGAACTACACGGAAGGATCTTGTCAATGATCTCAAGGCAGCTGGGACCATAGTCACCAAGAAAACAATTGGTAACACACTACGCTGTGAAGGACTGAAATCCTGCAGCGCCCGCAAGGTCCCCCTGCTCAAGAAAGCACATATACATGCCCATCGGAAGTTTGCCAGTGAACATCTGAATGATTCAGAGGACATCTGGGTGAAAGTGTTGTGGTCAGATGAGACCAAAATGGAGCTCTTTGGCATCAACTCATCTCGCCGTGTTTGGAGGAGGAGGAATGCTGCCTATGACCCCAAGAACACCATGCCCACCGTCAAACATGGAGGTGGAAACATTATGCTTTGGGGTTGTTTTTCTGCTAAGGGGACAGGACAATTTCACCGCATCAAAGGGACGATGGACGGGGCCATGTACCGTCAAATCTTGGGTGAGAACCTCCTTCTCTCAGCCAGGGCATAGAAAATGGGTTGTGGATGGGTATTCCAGCATGACAATGACCCAAAACAAATGGCCAAGGCAACAAAGGAGTGGCTCAAGAAGAAGCACATTAAGGTCCTGGAGTGGCCTAGCCAGTCTCCAGACCTTAATCCCATAGAAAATCTGTGGAAGGAGCTGAAGGTTCGAGTTGCCAAACGTCAGCCTCGAAACTGATCTGCAAAGAGGAGTGGGACAAAATCCCTCCTGAGATGTGTGCTAACCTGGTGGGCAACTGCAAGAAACGTCTGACCTCTGTGATTGCCAACAAGGGTTTTGCAACCAAGTACTAAGTAATTGTTTGCAGAGGGGTCAAATACTTATTTCCTTCATTAAAATGCAATTCCATTTATAACATTTTTCAAATGCGTTTTTCAGTTTTTTTTCTCACTGTTCAAATAAACCTACCATTAAAATTATAGACTGATCATTTCTTTGTCAGTGGGCAAACGTACAAAATCAGCAGGGGATCAAATACTTTTTTCCCTCACTGTAAGTGATTTATTTTAGCTCTTATATGGGTTTTGTGTGACCCGCGCTGGATATGAATTCATGTTAATGCATACATTTGAGAGGTGCTATCCTCAAACATTCAAATGTTGTGCTTTCGCCGTAAAGCCTTTTTGAAATCTGACAACGCTGTGATATTGCCAAGAATCAGAGCTTTTGATGACTATGCAACACTTGTATATTGATGAATGTTTAATAATTCAACTTTTGGATTTTGAATTTGGCGCCTTACATTTCACTGGGTAGTGTCGGGAGCGGCCCGCTAGCGCGCCGTTTATCCCTAAGAGGTTATTAAATGGAAGAAGTTTGAATGCACCAAGACTCTTACTAGAGCTGGTTGCCCGGCCAAACTGAGCATCAAGGGGATAAGGGCCTTGGTCAGGGAGGTGACCAAGAATCCGATGGTCACTCTGACAGAGCTCCTCTGTGGAGATGGGAGAACCTTCCAGAAGGACAACCATCTCTGCAGCACTCCACAAATCAGGCCTTTATGGTAGAGTGGTCAGACTGAAGCCACTCCTCAGTAAAAGGCAAATGACGGACTGCTTGGAGTTTGCCAAAACGCACCTAAAGACTCTCAGACCATGAGAAACATAATTCGCTTGTTTGATAAAACCAAGATTGAACTCTTTGGCCTGAATGCCAAGCGTTGTGTCTGGAGGAAACTTGGCACCATCCCTATGGTGAAGCATGGTGGTGGCAGCATCATGCTGTGGGGATGTTTTTCAGTGGCAGGGACTGGGAGACTAGTCAGGATCGAGCAAAGTACAGAGAGATTCTTGATGAAAACCTGCTCCAAAGTGCTCAGGACCTCAGACTGTGGAAGTTCACCTTCCAACTGAAATACAACCCTAAGCACACAGCCAAGACAATGCAGGAGTGGCTTTGGGATAAGTCTCTGAATGTCCTTGAGTGGCCCGGCCAGAGCCCAGACTTGAACCCGATCGAATATCTCTGAAGAGATCTGAAAATAGCTGTGCATTGACACTCACCATCCAACCAGACAGAGCTTGAGAGGATCTACAAAGAAGAATTGCAGAAACTCCCCAAATACAGGTGTGCCAAGCTTGTAGTGTCATACTCAAGAAGACTTGAGGCTGTAATCACTGCCAAAGGTGCTTCAACAAAGTACCAAGTAAAGGGTCTGAATACTTATGTATATGTGTTATTTCAGATTTTTATTTTGAGTAAATTAGCAAAGATTTCTAAAAATCTTTTTTTGCTTCATCATTATAGGGTATTTTGTGTAGATTGATGAGGGGAAAAAACTATTTAATACATTTTAGAATAAGGCTGTAGCATAACAAAATGTAGAAAAAGTCAAGGGGTCTGAATACTTTCCGAAGGCACTGTATATCAAATACATAGAACAGAAATACTGTCAATCTTTGGCACTAGCTGCCTACACTGTAGATCTGCAACATTTTACTATCCACTGTGCTTCCAGTAATGCACTGTACATTGTAGAAAATACAGCATATTGCTGTAGTCAGGTGTTCCAGTAAAATGCTGTAAATGTTTTTTTCAGTAAAGGTCCTGTAAATCTGCAGTAATTTACTGTAAAAATGACAGGATTGTTTTTTACAGTATGTATGACAATTATTTTGAGGGGGTAAAGCAGATGAGATGAGGCAATAATATGTTTTTTACTGTGATGACATTGTTGACAATTAATGTTTTAAACTTTTCCCCCAAAAACGGACGACCTTCCTCCCTGCCTGTGCATAAGACTTGACTTTATCTACAGAAACAAACCCATCCAATTCCCCAAATGTTTACATCAAATGTTTTTCTAAAACCACAGCTTAAATTGAGAATGTAGCGTGTTGTGAAAATATTATACATTTTTTCCTCAGGCACACAGATCTATGCTCTCAATGGAACCGACCCGGAAGGCCAAGAGGTGAGGTATGGGTTGAGCTTTGAACCCGGTGCCAAAGAATACTTCAGAGTGGAGCCCAAGTCTGGAAACATAACTCTGGTGGAACAACTGGACAGAGAGGTATACCTTACATCAACATTTAGCGCATACAGTTTGAATGTTTTCTGATTGGTTCATGTGAAATATATTATACATGAGTATAATAAATATATCCAAGTCTGATGAGTAGCTTTCATTCACATTCAATGGCATCAAAGTCTTGAAATTTTGACATCAACTCATGTACTACTGTATTATGAGAGACAATATTTTCTCTGCCACTAAAGATCTTAGATTCTATTGAAGTTCTTGTCAGTATCACAGATGGCCGAAGTAAGGTAAGCATACTGAGTTATTATTGTTTTTTATACGTAAACCAAATCAAATATTATATAATAAAAATATACAGTTGAAGTCGGAAGTTTACATAAAACTTGTTTTTCAACCACTCCACAAATTTCTTGTTTACAAAACTATAGTTTTGGCAAGTCGGTTAGGACATCTATTTTGTGCATGACGCAAGTCATTTTTACAACAATTGTTTACAGACTTATTATTTCACTTATAATTCACTGTATCACAATTCTAGAGGGTCAGAAGTTTACATACACTAAGTTGACTGTGCCTTTAAACAGTTTTGAAAATTACAGAAAATGATGTCATGACAGAAGCTTCTGATTGACATCATTTGAGTCAATTGGAGGTGTACCTGTGGATGTATTTCAAGGCCTACATTCAAACTCAGTGTCTCTTTGCTTGACATCATGGGAAAATCAGCCAAGACCTCCACAAGTCTGGTTCATCCTTGGGAGCAATTTCCAAACACCTGAAGGTACCATGTTCATCTGTACAAACAATAGTACGCAAGTATAAACACCAATAGTACGCAAGTATAAACACCATGGGATCATGCACCCATCATACCGCTCAGGAAAGAGACGTGCTCTGTCTCCTAGAGATGAACGTACTTAGGTGTGCGAAGAGTGCAAATCAATCCCAGATCAACAGCAAAGGACAAAAGTACAAAAGTATCTATATCCACAGTAAAACGAGTTCTATATCAACATAATCTGAAAGGCCACTCAGCAAGGAAGAAGCCACTGCTCCAAAACAGCCATAAAAAAAGCCAGACTACGGTTTGCAACTGCACATGGGGACAAAGATCGTACTTTTTGGAAAAATGTCCTCTGGTCTGATGAAACAAAAATAGAACTGTTTGGCCATAATGACCATCGTTATGTTTGGAGCACAAAGGGGGACGCTTCCAAGCCGAAGAACACCATCCCAACCGTGAAGCACGGGGGGTGGCATGTTGTGGGGGTGGTTTGCTGCAGGAGTGACTTGTGCACTTCACAAAATAGATGGCATCATGAGGATGGAAAATTATGTGGATATATTGAAGCAACATCTCAAGACATCAGTCAGGAAGTTAAGCTTGGTCGCAAATGGGTCTTCCAAATGGACGATGACCCCAAGCATACTTCCAAAGTTGTGGCAAAATGGCTTACGGACAACAAAGTCAAGGTATTGGAGAGCAAATCACAAAGCCCTGACCTCAATCCTACACAAAATTTGTGGGTAGAACTGAAAAAGTGTGTGCGAGCAAGAAGGCCTACAAACCTGACTCAGTTACACCAGCTCTGTCAGGAGGAATGGGCCAAAATTCACCCAACTTATTGTGGAAAGTTTGTGGAAGGCTACCCAAAACGTCTGACCCAAGTTAAACAATTTAATTGCAATGCTACCAAATATTAATTGAGTGTATGTAAATTTCTGACCCACTGGGAATGTGATGAAAGAAATAAAAGCTGAAATAAATCATTCTCTCTAATATTATTCGGACATTTCACATTCTTAAAATAAAGTGGTGATCCTAACTGACCTAAGACCGGGGATTTTTACTGGGATTAAATGTCAGGAATTGTGAAACTGAGTTTAAATGTGTTTGGCTAAGGTGTATGTAAACTTCCGACTTCAACTGTATATATATATTATAGACGCTATGAATTATCTGTCATTCATAAATAATTTGTCACTGAATTCCCTGTCGTCTCCTCTCGTTGCAGGTTACTGAAAAGGTCACAGTGTTTGTCATGGATGCCAATGATGAACGACCAGTGTTCAAAAACCTGCCCTCCTTTTTGGATGTTCCAGAGGTAAGACATTGTGGCCTTCATATAATAATTTCAGTGTTTTTAAAATTGGTATGCAATGCTTCCCAAAGTGGAATTGGACACAGATGTACTGTACTGGACATGATGTTCAGTTTTTTTGGTTATACTGTACAGAAAGACCAGATCTCCCTGCTAAAAAAAAAATTAATAGATCAGCATAGGCTGGTCAACCGCATATGCTGGTGACTAGTGCTTGTTTTGCTGGTGACGAGCCATCGCTGTGTTTTTGGAGGTAACCAGCATAAAGTCATATTATTCTTGCTTGCAAAGTTGTTCAATTCCAATTGGAATCCAGCCAAAGTGGGGACATCCAACAATTGTAATGGGTAATAGGTAATGTATCTTTGTGTAGCATGAGATCAGACCCTTTTTTTCAATTTTCACCTAAAATGAAATACCCAAATCTAACTGCCTGTAGTTCAGGACCTAAAGCAAGGATATGCATATGCTTGATACCATTTGAAAGGAAACACTTTGAGGAAATGTGAATTTAATGTAGGAGAATATAGCACATTAGATCTGGTAAAAGATAATACAAACAAAAGCATGTGTTTCCCCAAAAACATTTTCCAGCATCTTTGAAATGCAAGAGAAAGGCCATACATTAAGATAGGATCCTAGGTGCAATATAGATGTTGTCCACAAGATGGCAACAGTGTGTGTGCAAAGTTTCAGACTGATCCAGTGAAGAATGACATCACTACACAATATTTTGCATCAAGTCTCCCAGGAGCTTGCCCAAATGTGCTGAATTGGTCAATTTATACATTTTCAAGTACATAATTTTTTAAATAATTTTTTATTTCACCTTTATTTAACCAGGTAGGCAAGTTGAGAACAAGTTCTCATTTACAACTGCGACATGGCCAAGATAAAGCAAAGCAGTTCGACACATACAACAACACAGAGTTACACAATGGAGTAAACAAACATACAGTCAATAATACAGTAGAAAAAAACAAATCTATATACAATGTGTGCAAATGAGGTAAGATAAGGAACGTAAGGCAATAAATAGGCCATGGTGGCGAAGTAAGTACAGTATAGCAATTTAACACTGGAATGGTAAATGTGCAGTAGATGAATGTGCAAAGTAAAAATACTGGGGTGCAAAGCAGCAAGATAAATAAATGAATACGGTAGGGGAAGAGGTAGTTGGTTGGGCTATTAACAGATGGGCTATGTGCAGTGATCTGTGAGCTGCTCTGACAGCTGGTGCTTAAAGCTAGTGAGGGAGATAAGTGTCTCCAGTTTCAGTGATTTTTGTAGTTTGTTCTATAACTATAGAGAACATACGTAAATGCTATGGTAGTAAAACATTTAAGTTTACACACTCCCAGGAATGTCATACATGATGGACCATTAGCTTCCCTACAGAAAAGACACATCTAGATGGGGTGGGTGTGGAGCCAGAGACAGCAGTGGGGTCAAACTGTAGAACCCAGTTCCTACATTTGAATTTTTTCAAACAAAACTACGCTACATTTTATTTCTGGGACCCTCAGGATGAGGGAGTTGGTCACCAGGAGCTGGTCACTGGTCACCAGAATCGCCAGCATACACTGGTCACCAGCATACCAGCATAAGCTCGTCATCAGCTTCACCAGCTTGACCAGCTAGTTTGTCAGCCTAACCAGCTAGTACATTCTGGTCAGACAAGCTTGACAACCAGCATAACCAGCTAGACCATGCTGTTCAGACCAGCTTGACCAGCATAGACCAGCATGGACCAGCTTGAAATTTATGCTGGTCTGTTCTTTTTCAAACAGGGCTTATAGGGAGCAGAATAGGAAGTCCAGACCTTGTACAGCTCTCATTATAGAACACATATGTTTTTTCTGTTGGCTAAAATAATTTCATTTATAAAAATGGAGGCAATAACATATTACAAAAAAAAATCTGATCCGTCGATGCTATACTTTCCTTATACTAGCTACCAGGCAAACGGCCATGGGCTTTAGAAAGTATAGATGTCTTAGTTGATGACCAGATGTCACTTCTTCCCTATTGCGTCAAGTCCAACTAATTATATCGACCATTATAACGTTCATGGTCATTAACATTGATTTTCTTTGAAAGAGAAACAAATTGTCTACTAATTTGAATGGATGTCAGTTCACATGAAAACTGCAAAAACCTAGAGGAAGTGTAACCAGCGGAAAAGGTTTTCCCCCAAACAAAGTTAAACCAAAACAGCGATCACTCTATTCTAGCCTATTCAATTTGTCCTACATGTCATGCCCTACATTACTTCCCTGTGGTTTTTCCAGAACTCTGAAAGTGGGAGCAGTATCTACAAAGTGCTGGCTGTGGATCAGGATACAGGCTCTGGAGGCTCGATCACCTTCTATCTACAGGTACTGTAACATCTGGCTGGGATAAACCCCTTAAACCAGTGCCCACCCAAGAAGTCACTGCAGTTCTGCACTAAGGCCTAGATTCAATCAGATCAAGTTATGCTGGGTGAGGTCACCGCATGTGTGGGAGGTGGGACAAAGGAGGTATCTGAGGCATGTTGAGTGGGACTAGGGAGTAAACTAAAACAATGAAAACTATCCTAAACAACTGTATACAAGGCATATTGACATTTGAGAGACATAAAGCGATCACAGGTGTTGATTGGGAGAGCTAGCTAAGACAACAACAGCTAATCAGCTAAGACAACAACAACAGGTAAAATGGCGATGAATGGGCAGAGGGTCAGTTAACACACAGGGCCTGAGTTTGAGGCTAGAGCCAACAGATAAACAAAAAATAAACAAAATGGAGTACCGTGATTAATGAACAGTCCAGCAGGCATCAGCTATGTAGCCAAGTGATCACAGGGTCCAGTGAACAGCAATAGATGAGACAGGGAAGCCTCTGGGTAGTCGTTACTAGGTTAGCAAGTGGGAGACTCAGCGTTTAAAGTTAGCAGGCCGGGCTAGTAGAAGCGTCTGCTCCGACGTCCGGCGAAGGCCGGTTGAAGGCACAGCGGATGGAGTTACGTCAGCAGACCAGTCGTGGTGGAATGGCAGAGCTCCGTGTCGACAAAGGGTCCAGGCCAGTTGGCGAAAGAGGTATTGTAGTTGTAGTAATTTCGTTTGCTAGCCCGGAGCTAGCTTCGGGACAGGGGCGTTAGTCACTATAGCCACTTGGTAGCAGCTAGCTAGCAGCGATGATCCGATACAAAGGTTCAGAGCTTACGGCAAGAATCCGGTGGAGTAGTGGCTTCAAGCCATGTTGGGGTAGAGTCCGGGAGACATCAGCTGTGTAGCCGAGTGATCACTGAGCAGGCCGGGAGGTGGGCCTGTCTCAAAGCTAGCTTCGGGGCTGGGCCACTCGGTGGCAGCTAGCTATCTGTGATGATCAGGAGTAATGGTCCAGGGCTTACGGCAGAAATCCGGCGTTGTAGTGGAGAAAACAGTCCGATACTGGCAGGCTGGCAAGTGTTATCCAGGCTAAAAGCGGCTGGTGTCTGTGCAAAAGGTGAAGGCCGCTAGCAGTGGCTGACAATGACTAAATAGCTAGTAGCTAAATTAGCTGGTTAGCTTCTGATGGCTACCTTCTGATGGAAGTTCTGGCTATAAGGTCTAAAAATAGCGGATCCGTATCCGGCGGGTTGCCGGAAGGTATATTTAATAAAAAAATGGAAAAGAGATTGAAAATAAATTGAAATATATACAAAGAAAATACACACGGGAGAATGACAAACCACGTCTGCACTGCTACGCCATCTTGGTTACATGATGATCCTTTCCCTGCATTTGTCAATTACAAGATGCGTCCATCTCATGTACAATTTGACAAATGATAGGCCTAATATTGTCACTCACCAGATCATTGTCAATTTAATCGTATATATGGTCTGACTCTTATTATGTGTGAAATTAGTTTCGGTATAGTTTAGGTTTAGTGTCGATGGGCCGGCTGTGCAGGCTGACTGGCATAGTTTTTATTTCCCGCTCATCAAGTTGAATAGAGTCATGGATTCTTTTGCATTATTCTAAAGGCTTACTGCGTTTTTACGTTTCCCTTAATACATTTGATTAGTAATAGAGTTATAGTAAATAAAACAGTCCCATAACAGCTTATTTTGACAAAGTAAATTGTAAAAGAGAATGGTATCAACACCTAAGGTGTTTTTTATTTACAAAATCAAACATCACTAGCCCTAGGCCTATGGTGGTTCTAGATAGGGTCTAGTTTCCTGAATTTCTGCCTGACTGACGTGTCCAAAGTAAACTGCCTGTTTCTCAGGCCCAGACGCTAGGATATGCATTTAATTGATAGCACTGGATAGAAAACACTTTGAAGTTTCTAAAACTGTTAATGTCTGTGACTATAACAGAATTGATATGGCAGGTGAAAATCCGAAGATAAACCAACCACATTTATTTTCTTTAGGTCCCAGGCTCTTACAATGTGAACCTATTGCTCCTATGTAATTCCGGCACCCAGATTGCAATTCCTATGGCTTCCACTAGATGTCTACAGTCTTTATTCAAGGTTTCAGGCTTGTTTCTTGAAAAACGAAGAAGTATTATAAATGCCATTTGGACATTTCTTATGCCATTTGGACATGGTTCACTCACTTTTGGGTTCGGAAGCCGACTTCCTATGATCATAAATGGCAAATGGACATAACATCCTGATTTGGTACTTTCAATACCTATGTAATGCATTTGGACATTTCGTATACCATTTGGCCATGGTTCATTGACTTTTGACTTCCTATGGTCACATATTACAAATGGACAAAACATAGGCCTTATGGACAAACTCAATAAAATAAGACAAAGGTATGGTCATATGGTTGTTATATATGTATTATTGACCAAAAAAATAAAAATAATTTGAAAAACGGTCCAGAAAGCACTTTTTTAGAGGGTGTTGTATTTAAAATAAAATAAAATAAAAAAATTTGACCCTTGGGTCTTGACTTTATGTCCATTTGCAACATGAACATTTACGGTGGAGCGCACTCGCCATCTATGCTATTTTTGCTGTATGACACTTGGCATTTGCCATATGCCACTTGCCATCAGCGTTGAATGATCTGCCATCCATTTGAGTGGTATTTGCGATTGTGTATATGTTTTGTCCAATGCCAAAAGTTGCCATTCATTTTTGTCCATTTCATGGGGGTCTTCCCTTACTAACTGATGGAGAGGAATGAAACCACTCAGGGAATTCACTATGAGGCCAATGATTACTTTAAAACAGTTGCAGAGTTTAATGGCTGTAATTGGAGAAAACTGAGGATGGATCAACAACATTGTAGTTACTCCACAATACTAACCCAATTGACTGTGAAAAGAAGGAAGCCTGTACAGAATACATTTTTTCCAATACATACATCCTGTTCGCAACAAGGCACTTAAGTAATACAGCAAAAATGTGGCAAAGCAATTAACTTTTTGTCCTGAATACCAGTGCTATGTTTGGGGCACATCCAATACAACACATTACTGAGTACCACTCCATATTTTCAAGCATTGTAGTGGCTGCATCATGTATGGGTATGCTTGTAATAATTAAGGACTGGGGAGTTTTTCAGGATAAAAAAACGGAATGGAGCTAAGCACAGGCAAAATCCTAGAGGAAAACCTTGTTCAGTTGGCTTTCCACCAGAAACTGGAAGATGAAATCACGTTTCAGCAGGACAACCTAAATCACAAGGCCAAATTTACACTGATGTTGCTTACCAAGAAGACACTAAATGTTCCTGGTTGGATGAGTTACAGTTTTGACTTAAATCTACTTAAAAAGGTTGCACAATCCAGGTGGTGAAAGCTTTCAGAGATTTACCCAGAAATACTCACAGCTGCCAAAGGTGCTTCTACAAAGTTTTGACTCAGGGTTGTGAATACTTATGCAAATGAGATAATTCTGTATATAATTTTCAATACACTTGCAAACAATTCTAAAAACATGTTTTCACTTTGTCATTATGGGGTATTGTGTGTAGATGGGTGAGAAAAAACATATTTAATCCATTTTGAATTCTGGCTGTAACACAACAGAATGTGCAATAAGTCAAGGGGTATGCAAACTTTCTGAAGGCACTGTAACACATTGTATTCAGGACTAAAAGATTATTGCTTTGCCACATTTTTTGCAGTAGTAATATAGTGCCTTGTTGGAAACAGGATGCATGTTTTGGAATATTTTTATTCTGTACAGGCTTCTTTCTTTTCATTCTGTCATTTAGGTTAGTATTGTGGAGTAATTACAATGTTGTTGCTCCATCTTCTGTGTTCTCGTATCACAGCCATTAAACTTGTGGAGTAATTACAATGTTGTTGCTCCATTTTCTGTGTTCTCGTATCACAGCCATATCACTTTTTTAAAGTCACCATTGGCCTCATGGTGAAATCCCTGAGCAGATTCCTTCCTCTCCATCAACTAAGTTAGGAAGGATGCCTGTATCTTTGTAGTGACTGGGTGTATTGATACACCATCCAAAGTGTAATTAATAACTTCACCATGCTCAAAGAGATGTTCAATGTCTGCTTTTTTATTTTTACCCATCTACCAATAGGTGCCATTCTTTGCGAGGCAATGAAGATCTTTATGGTTGAATCTGTGTTTGAAATTCACTGCTCGACTGATGGACCTTACAGATAATTGTGTGTGGGGTACAGAGATGAGCTAGTCATAAACAAATGATGTTCAACACTATTATTGCACACAGAGGGAATCCATGCAACTTATTATGTGACTTGTTAAGCACGTTTTTACTCCTGAACTTATTTAGGTTTGCCATAAAAAAGGGATTGAATACTTATTGACTCAAGAAATGTCATCTTTTCATTTTTAACTAATTTGTCAAAATTTCATTTTTTTTCCAATTTCACATTATGGTGTATTGTGTGTGGGCCAGTGACAAAACATCTCAATTTAATACATTTAAATTCAGGCTCTAACACAACAAAGTGTGGATAAATTCAAGGGGTGTGAATAATTTCTGAAGGCATTGTAGGTATGGGAAAATTGACTAGGTAAGAGGATAGTTAATAAGTAGTATCAACAGTATATGTGATGAGTTAAAATAGTTAGTGCAAATATGCAATAGTCCGGGGGGCCATTTGGTTAACTATTTAGCAGTCTCATGTCTTGGGGATAGAATCTGTTCCGGGTCCTGTTGGTTCCAGATTTGGTGCATCGGTACCGCTTGACGTACGGTAGCAGAGAGAACAGTCTATGTCCTGGATGGCAGGGAGCCTCGTCCCCAGTTATGAACTGGGCCGTACACACTACCATCTGTAGCGCCTTGTGGTCGGATGCCAAGCAGTTGTTACACCAAGCGGTGATGCAGCCAGTCAAGATGCTCTCAATGGTGCAGATGTAGAACTTTTTGAGGATCTGAGGGCCCAAGCCAAAACCTTTCAGCCTCTTGAGGGGGAAGTTATGTTGTCGTGCATTCTTCACAATTGTATTGGTATTTGTGGACCATGTTAATTCCTTAGTGATGTGGACACCGAGGAACTTCAATATTTCAACCCACTCCACTTCAGCCCTGTCAATGTGTATGGGGGCATGCTTTGTCTTGCTGACATTTAAGAGAGGTTGTTGTCTCATCGTCGTCACTGATCAGGCCTACCACAGTCGTGTCGTCAACCAACTTGATGGTGTTGGAGTTGTGCACGGCCACGCAGTTGTGGGTAAAAACAGGGAGTACAGGAGGGGACTAAACACGCACCCCTGAGGGGCCCCCATGTTGAGGGTCAGCGTGGCGGATGTTGCTGTCTACCCTTACCACTTGGGGGCGGCCAGTCGGGAAGTCCAGGATCCAGATGTAGATGAAGGTCCCAGGTTCCTGAGCTTAGTGATGAGCTTGGAAGGCACTATGGTGTTGAACGCTGAGCTGTAGTCAATGAACAGCGATTTCACATAGGTGTTCCTCATGTCCAGGTGGGAGAGAGCAGTGTGGAGTGCAATAGAGATTGAATAATCTGTTGGGGCGATATACAAATTGAAGTGGGTTCAGGGTTTCTGGGATGGCTGGTGCTCTCATGCATGGTTCAGTGTTGCTTGCCTCGAAGCAAGCATAGAAGTCATTTAGATTGTCTGGTAGGCTTGTGTCACTGGGCAGCTGTCTGCTGGGTTTCCACTTATAATCTGTGATATTTTGCAAGCCCTGCCACATCCGATGAGCGTCAGAGACGGCATAGTAGGATTCGATCTTAGCCCTGTATGGAAGCTTTGCCTGTTTGATGGTTCGTCTGAGGGTGTAGCAGGATTTCTTATAAGCGTCAAGGATTATTATCCCGCTCCTTCAATGGCAGCTCTAGCCTTTAGCTCAGTGCGGATGTTGCCTGTAATCCATTGCTTCTGGTTGGGATATGTACGTACGGTCACTGTGGGGACGACGTTGTTGATGCACTTATTAATAATGAAGCCAGTGACTGATGTGGTAAACTCCTCATTGTTATCAGATGAATCCCGGAACATATTCTAGTCTAGCGAAACAGTCCAGTGTATGTGTGTGTATGTGTTTACACGCACATACACTTGTCTGTATGTGCACACGAGTTTGTAGTTATGGGGTTCATCAGCCGGGGGATTAAATCACAATTCAATTTGTGTGAGGTATTGGTGGCTTAGAGGGCTGCTTTGGCTGGAGATGGCGGGGGAATGTTGGTGTGCACTTTGTGTGGGGACATGCTGTTAGGAGCAGAGCATAGCTGGAAACACCAGCTTTTTACCTGCCTGCCCCAATTCAGGGCATATGGCCTCTTTATATCCAAACATAGATATGCATATTTTGTATTCACTCTTTGTTCAAATTCCCATGGTCCTTAGAGAGGTGGTTATGTATTTATCTGATTACTGGCATGATATGTCTGCTCACGTTTACCTTAGTGAGCGGTGATGGTGGGGATTCAGGATGGAGAGGCTTAAGGATTGAAATGCTCTTTGCTGTTGGAACTCATCGGTGTGTATTTAAGCTTTTAATATGATGCCTTTCTTTCTGCCATGACAGACTAATGGTCAGTCCAGTAAGTTTGCCATAGACCGACACAGTGGTGTGCTGAGGATCAAGCCCGGGGGAGACGCTGGACTATGAGAGGTCGACGACACACTTCATCACAGTGGTGGCCAAGGTAATGGTCATTGACTGCCACTGATAACCCTACAGTATATCATGCATTGGCAAACAACGTTCACTCTTTCTCACATTATAATAAGGAATGGGGTACTGAATCCTCATGATATACAGGATATACATGAAGTCAATGAAAAATCAATAGCCCATCACTCAACAAAAACAATGTCACTGTGGTTAAATCTAGTGTCGTGTTGTTTGTTGTCATTTATGTGATGACATGCTATTTATCGAATAATTAACTATGTTTATAATTACATGATTAAATTCATCAGGTAACCATTAACTCAGAAACCTGGGACACCATGGGAAAAGTTGAGTTAACGTGTCCCAAATGAACTCAAAGAATATCAGAATATATCGATTTCATAGCAGTCACTAATTAATGAATTTCCTGTCTCATTCTGAACGTCGCATAATTCATAAATCGGCACAAACCCAGGTCTCACTAATCATTCCGTACCACACAAATTGAGTTGATTATTTATTTATTCACTAACAAGCTAAATGATAAAATAAGATACACATACACAAACAGTCTAGGTTATTGGTTAGAACTTAATACAATGGCAACAGGTCCCTAGCGGACCAACACAATATGACACGTGTTATACATGATGGAGATTTAAAGAAAGCAAGAGAAAGAGCAAGAGAGAAATTCAACACTTGTATGCATTTGTAAACTATGCTTAGTTTTAGCCCTTGCCCTGAACTGCCACTTATGGGTAAAAAAGTGTAATGCATGTATTAACATGTTGAAGGTCTCCGTTGGGTATGTCTTCGTGGGTTTCTCTGATGGATATCTTCTTTTGTCTTCAGGTGTAAGTCTGATTGTCCACAAGATGTTACAATGTCCTTTCTCTTAGTTGTCTGTTTCCTTGCTGTGAGAGGAGGCTAATCAGCCGTTCAACGCTCCCAGCATGGGTAGGAGGGCCGTGTAGACAACCGGTGGCTTGAAAATAATAACCTGGTGGTCCTGCTTGAATTTACCTTCGTAGACACAGTAATCAACCGTAGCGTTGATTGTTAAGAGATTCCTTTGTCCTCTTCAACCTCATGTTGCGTTTCGGGGTCACGACTACTCGTAGACCTCAGCTGCAGCACGTGGTCAACTTAGTCTGATATGTAAATTCTTAACTCACATGTTTTACTCCCCAGGGTAGAAAGGGGCGTTTCTGTCTTCATTACATGCTCTCTGGGTTCCCTGGGGCATAGTTGGTTAAGAGGCAAGGTATTACAATATACTATCATCTTGTTAGACAACTAATATCACAGCCTCATCATCACAAAAACATTCTCTTTGATCTGGATATTTTCTACACAACGTCATGTACATATTATGAAAACTCAAGTTACAATGTTTTCGTTATAACATCTTCATTTAACTTTTAATGTCATCACAAAATCAACATACATTTTCATATTCCATTTCCAAAACGTTTCTACCATTTTGGCTAATGAAATATAATGTCCCAAAGTCCATTTATTGCATGTTACTGAGATAGACTCTCCCTAAGGCACACACAGACATTCCAATCCCCAACACTAAAGGAAAAATGATTAGTCTGCTGCTTTAGAATTTACGTAGGCGTGAGGTGTCATAAACCACTCCCCCACCAATCACTGTATACCTCTCCCCCTCTGCGGGAGGGAGAGATATCTCTGTAGAACTGTGATCTACTGTAAACTGTTAATGTTGCGAAAATCAAATCTGGTATCAGGACAAAAGGTGACACAGAGTCACCAAGTAAGTTCTAAGTCTTTTTATTCACTCAAGCAATAAATGGTAAATGCAATCTTCGTATATACGGGTTCAATGTAATACCACGCAGGGTTAACAGAGAACTGACTTGCGCCTTACAATACCTTCTTTTAATACTCTGACAGGCCAGCTTAGAAGCGGAACTACTTCTGTCAGAGTATTAAAAGAAGGTATTGTAAGGCGCAAGTCAGTAGAGTAGAGACTGGGCGTGGTTATAGACTTGCCCAGGCTATCGTGGGCGCACAGGCTGGTCCCAGCCCCCAGGCGCTTCAGCTTTCAGGCGTTGTTGCTGTGCAGATTATCTATGCGCTCACCCCTAGATACTGAGGCCAAAAGTTCAGCTCCTTTTTTGTGTCTCAACCTAGAAACTGCTTGTTTGCAACATTTTTCTATTCATGGGTTCCTAGCTCAACATACTGTTATCTCCCAAGGTTAAACACTGCCCCTTAGCCAGACACCAGGTGTTTGCACAATTCACTGTATTGTTCCACAACTTGTCAGCCTTAGCTCATACACATTCATGTGTAGCAAACAAAACATTTTCTCATACCCCACAATAGTAATGTTGCGGCTTAATGATACAACGAGCACACAGTGTGAAAAGGCAAGCAAAACATATCCATTTCCCACAATAAAATATTCTCAAACCTAACAAAACTGATCCTCACAGGCCAGTCATGACACTAGGATACAGGCATGCAAGTTTCCTGGTGCCTCATTTATAACCATTGCGCAAATTTCACAGCACTACATTTCTTTATGCGCCATTTCTGAAAAGTTGGCGCCACGTACAAACATACAAAACAAACATATTGAGATTAATACATTTTCCGCAAGCCATACATACAGTGAGGGAAAAAAGTATTTGATCCCCTGCTGATTTTGTATGTTTGCCCACTGACAAATAAATGATCAGGTTTATTTGAACAGTGAGAGAGAGAATAACAACAACTAAAAAATCCAGAAAAACGCATGTGAAAAATGTTATAAATGGAATTGCATTTTAATGAGGGAAATAAGTATTTGACCCCCCCTCTCAATCAGAAAGATTTCTGGCTCCCATGTGTCTTTTATACAGGTAACGAGCTGAGATTAGGAGCACACTCTTAAATGGAATGCTCCTAATCTCAGTTTGTTACCTGTATAAAAGACACCTGTCCACAGAAGCAATCAATCAATCAGATTCCAAACTCTCCACCATGGCCAAGACCAAAGAGCTCTCCAAGGATGTCAGGGACAAGATTGTAGACCTACACAAGGCTGGAATGGGCTACAAGACCATCGCCAAGCAGCTTGGTGAGAAGGTGACAACAGTTGGTGTGATTATTCGCAAATGGAAGAAACACAAAAGAACTGTCAATCTCCCCTGGCCTGGGGCTCCATGCAAGATCTCACCTCGTGGAGTTGCAATGATCATGAGAACGGTGAGGAATCAGCCCAGAACTACACGGGAGGATCTTGTCAATGATCTCAAGGCAGCTGGGACCATAGTCACCAAGAAAACAATTGGTAACACACTACGCCGTGAAGGACTTAAATCCTGCAGCGCCCGCACAGTCCCCCTGCTCAAGAAAGCACATATGCATGCCCGTCTGAAGTTTGCCAATGAACATCTGAATGATTCAGAAGACATCTGAGTGAAAGTGTTGTGGTCAGATGAGACCAAAATGGAGCTCAACTCAACTCACCGTGTTTGGAGGAGGAGGAATGCTGCCTATGACCCCAAGAACACCATGCCCACCGTCAAACATGGAGGTGGAAACATTATGCTTTGGGGGTGTTTTTCTGCTAAGGGGACAGGACAACTTCACCGCATCAAAGGGACGATGGACAGGGCCATGTACCGTCAAATCTTGGGTGAGAACCTCCCTCCCTCAGCCATGGCATTGAAAATGGGTCGTGGATGGGTATTCCAGCATGACAATGACCCAAAACACACGGCCAAGGCAACAAAGGAGTGGCTCAAGAAGAAGCACATTAAGGTCCTGGAGTCGCCTAGCCAGTCTCCAGACCTTAATCCCATAGAAAATCTGTGGAGGGAGCTGAAGGTTCGAGTTGCCAAACGTCAGCCTCGAAACCTTAATGACTTGGAGAAGATCTGCAAAGAGGAGTGGGACAAAATCCCTCCTGAGATGTGTGCTAACCTGGTGGCCAACTGCAAGAAATGTCTGACCTCTGTGATTGCCAACAAGGGTTTTGCCACCAAGTACTATGTCATGTTTTGCAGAGGGGTCAAATACTTATTTCCCTCATAAAAATGCAATTCCATTTTCACATGCGTTTCACATGCGTTTTTCTGGATTTTTTTGTTGTTATTCTGTCTCTCACTATTCAAATAAACCTACCGTTAAAATTATAGACTGTTAATTTCTTTGTAAGTGGGCAAACGTACAAAATCAGCAGGGGATCAAATACTTTTTTCCCTCACTGTACACATGTTTCCCGTTATAAATATCCTGTATGACAATAATGCCCTTCATTTACTGTATAATTTGGAACAATTGCCATCAGGCCACGGCATGCAAAAGACAAATTGTTGTTCAATATTTAGTTAATCAATAGATTATTGGGTTTATTTGTCCTGTCTTGGTATATGCTCAGAGATTAAATAGGTAATGATGTCTACACATACTGTGAAATATTTTACGTAAGCCATCGGTCTATTTACTGTGTTGGCAGAATGTTTAGCAGTAGTTTACGCTGTATCTGGAAAGAGAAAACAATAGCAAAACTGTCGTGGACCTTTCAGCAGAACGTTTGAATTCAACAATGTTTTATATCGACTTTTCCCCCAACATAAATATGATGGACTGGCTGCGAATTCCGAAACATTGTAGAGCACACACTTCCAGCAGCAGTATGATCCACCTTGTTATCTCTACTGTTGATTGTGCTGCTATCTTGTGCCAAATCCTTCTTGAAGGATAGATTTTATCTAAATTTATCTAAACAAACTTGGATAAATAAATGGTTAAAGGGCCACACAGCCATGTCTGATCTTTGCACATAATATTGCACAAAATAAGGATGTATAATATGGGATATTTTATTTTGTAACAGGATGGTGGTGGGAATTACAATGGGAAAGAACAGGTGATGTCATCCTCTGCCACCTTGACAATCAATGTGATTGACACCCAGGACACGCCCCCTAGCTTTGTCGGGACACCATATTTCGGATATGTTTATGAAGTGTCCGTACCAGTAAGTACAAACATGCACAACTCTCAAGACATAACATTAACATCACACACATGAAGCATACTGTACGAACAAAAATGTAACCATGTCATTAGATTTAGGCTAAAGTTGCCCATTAGTACATGGCGCCGATGGCGTCGATAGAGTTGGCAGCTTCACTTCTAGTCCTTAGGAAACTGTGCAGTATTTTTTTTAATGCATTATTTTACATTGTTAGCCCAGAAAACCTTAACTTGTTAGGGATCGGCTCATGAGGTGACCGTTTTGGAGAGCCTGGCGTGCCCAAAGTAAAATGCCTCCCATTCAGGCCCAGAAAATAGGATGTGCACATATTTAGTACCATTGGATAGGAAACACTCTGGATTTTCCAAAAGTGTTAACCATTTGTCTGTGAGTAAAACAGAACGCATATGGCAGGCGAAACCCCAAGGAATTTCTGTCCTGGAAAAAGTGATTTTGACACATTGCTCATTTGGAACCCCTCCCTCATGAAAATGACCATATAAGGGCATAATAATGCAGTACCCATCGCTTCCTTTAGATGTCAACAGTCTCGAGACAGTGTACATTTTCAATTTGGATGCTTTAGACCAGAGAATAAGAGCAAACCAGGAAGTGTACTTTTTATGTATTTTTTACCGTCTTTATCGCTCAGTTTATATTCCGGTTGATTATAGTAAATATACGTAAAAGTGTTCCTAAGGATACATTTAAAACTATGTTTGATTGTTCTTGGACAAGTTTATAGGTATAAGATGAACGAGTTCTCGTCACGTTTCAATGGAGGAGTGGAGGCTGTCGTTTCTGATTATAACGCGCAAACCAAATGGAGATTTATGGATAAAATACATTACTTTTTCTAACAAAAGAACCATGGATTGTCTTCGTTGGACACTTAGGATGACCTCTGCAGAAGTTCGTCAACAGGTAATTGATTTGTTTTCGCTGTGAAATGTTATGTGTGTGCCATGATGGCTAATGGATTCATGGCTATGGGAAAAATATGTGAGGTGCTACCCTCAAACAATCAAATGTGCTGCTTTCGCCATGAAGAGGTTAAGTGTTATTACATACAACCGGGAAGAGATATTCGATATCAGTCAACAACTTACCAGCACAACCAGCACTACGACCAGGAATACGACTTTCCCAAAGTGGATCCTTTGTCTGCACCTCCCAGGGCATTTGTTCTAGTTCTAGAGGCCGACCCAAAACAACGCCGCCGGAGGAGAGGGTGCCAGACCAGTCTTCTAGTGAGGCTTTGGATGCGTGCACACCGCCCACCACTTCCGAGTATATTACTCGCTAATGTCCAGTCCCTAGTTAACAAAATCAGGGCAAAGTTGCTTTCCAAAGAGATATCCGGGATTGTAACATACTCTGTTTCACGGAAACATGGCTAGCTGGGGACATGCTGTCGGAGTCCAGACAGCCAACGGGATTTTCAGTGCATCACCCCGACAGGAATAAACATCTCTCCAGTAAGAAGGGCGGGGTATGTTTCATGATTAACGACTCATGGTGTAATTGTAACAACATACAGGAACTCAAGTCCTTTTGCTCACCTGACCTAGAATTCCTCCCAATCAAATGCAGACCGTATTATTTCTCAAGAAAACTCTTCTCGGTTATCGTCACAGCCGTGTATATCCCCCGGCAAGTGGATACCAAGACAGCCATCAAGGAACTTCACTGGACTTTATGCAAACTGGAAACCATATATCCTGAGGCTGCATTCCTTGTAGCTGGGGATTTTAACAAAGCTCATTTGAGATCAAGGCTACCTAAATTCTATCAGCATATTGTTTGCTGTACACGAGCCACACGCTCAACCATTGCTACTCTAACTCCCGCGATGCATACAAGGCCTTCCCCTGCCCTCCTTTTGGCAAATCTGACCATGACTCCATCTTGTTGCTCCCCTCCTATAGGCAAAAACTAAAACAGGAAGCTCTGTGCTTAGGTCTATCCAACGGTGGTCTGACCAATCGGATTCCACGCTTCAAGATTGCTTCGATCACGTTTACTGGGATATGTTCCGGGTAGCCTCAGATAATATCATTGATGTATATGTTGACTCGGTGAGCGAGTTTATAAGGAAGTGTATAGTAGATGTTGTACCCACTGTGACAATTAAAACCTCCCATAAGCAGAAACCGGGGATTGATGGCAGCATTCACGCAAAACTAAAAACACATCCCACAGCATTTTAATCATGATAAGGCGATTGGAAATATGGCAGAATACAAACAGTGTAGTTATTCCCTCCGTAAGGCAATCAAACAAGCAGTATAGAGACAAAGTGGAGTCGCAAATCAACGGCTCAAACATGAGACATATGTGGCAGGGTCTACAGACAATCACGGATTACAAAAAGAAAACCAGCCCCGTCGCGGATATCGACGTCTTGCTTCCAGACAAATTAAACTTCTTTGCGCGCTTTGAGGATAATACAGTGCCACCGACACGGCCCGCTACCAAAGTGAGTAAAACATTTAAACGTGTTAAACCTCGCAAGGCTGCCGGCCCAGAAGGCATCCCTAACCGCCTCCTCAGAACATGTGCAGATCAGCTGGTGTGTTTACGGACATACTAAATCAATTATCTATCCCAGTCTGCTGTCCTCACATGCTTCAAGATGGCCACCATTGTTCCTGTCCCAAGAAAGCTAAGGTAACTGAACTAAATGACTATCGCCCCGTAGCACTCACTTCTGTCATCATGAAGTGCTTTGAGAGACTAGTCAAGGATCATATCAGCTCCACCTTACCAGTCACCCTAGACCCACTCTAATTTGCATACCGCCCCAATAGGTCCACAGACGATGCAATCGCCATCACAATGCACATTTCCCTGGACAAGATGAATACCTATGTAAGAATGCTGTTCATTGACTACAGCTCAGCATTCAACACCATAGTACCCTCCAAACTCATCTTAAGCTTGAGACTCTGGTTATCGACCCCGCCCTGTACAACTGGGTCCTGGACTTCGTGACGGGCCGCCCTCAGGTGGTGAAGGTAGGAAACAACATCTCCACTCCGCTGATCCTCAACACTGGGTGGGTTCTCAGCCCCCTCCTGTACTCCCTGTTCACCCACGACTGCATGGCAATGCACGCCTCCAAATCAATCATCAAGTTTGCAGACGACACAACAGTGGTAGGCTTGACTACCAACAATGACGAGACAGCCTACAGGGAGGAGGGGAGGGCCCTCGGAGTGTGCTGTCAGGGAAATAACCTCTCACTCAATGTCAGCAAAACAAAAGAGATGATCGTGGACTTCAGGAAACAGCAAAAGCAGCACCCCCCATCCACATCGACAGGACAGCAGTGGAGAAGGTGGAAAGTTTTAAGTTCCTCGGTGTACATATCAACGACTAACTGAAATGATCCATGCACACAGACAATGTGGTGAAGAAGTCGCAACAGCGCCTCTTCAACCTCAGGAGGCTGAAAAAATGTGGCTTGTCATCAAAAACCCTCACAATTTTACAGGTGCACAATTGAGAGCATCCTGTCGGGCTGTATCACCACCTGGTACGGCAACTGCACCGCCCACAACCGCAAAACTCACCAGGGGTTGGTGCGGTCTGAATAAGGCATCCCAGGGGGCAAACTACCTGCCCTCTAGGACACCTACAACATCCGATGTAACAGGAAGGCAAAAAATATAATCACGGACAATAACCACCCGAGCCAATGCCTGTTCACCCCGCTTCCATCCAGAAGGTGAGGTCAGTACAGGTGCATCAAAGCTGGGACTGAGAGATAGAAGCTGTTTTTCAATCTTAAGGCCATCAGATTGTTAAACAGCCACCACTAACACAGAGAGGCGGTTGCCTACCTACAGACTTGATATCATTGGCCTCTTTAATAAATGGAACACTAGTCACTTTAATATTGCTACATCAAGAATGTTTACATATCTCGCATTACTCATCTCATGTATATAATGTATACTGTATTCTTCAATATCTATTCTTTGCAATCTATTGCATCTTAGCCGCTATGTCACTGCTCATCCATATATTTTATACTTACAGTTGAAGTCAGAAGTTTACATACACCTTAGCCAAATATATTTAAACTCAGTTTTTCAGAATTCCTGACATTTAATCCTAGTAAAAATTCCCTGTCTTAGGTCAGTTAGGATCACCACTTTATTTTAAGATTGTGAAAAGTCAGAACAATAGTAGAGAGAATAATTTATTACAGCTTTTATTTATTTTATCACATTCTCAGTGGGTCAGAAGTTTACATACACTCAATTAGTATTTGGTAGCATTGCCTTTAAATTGTCTAACTTGGGTCAAACGTTTTGGGTAGCCTTCCACAAGCTTCCCACAATAAGTTGGGTCATTTTTAGCACATTCCTCCTGACAGAGCTGGTGTAACTGAGTCAGGTTTGACGGCCTCCTTGCTCGCACACGCTTTTTCAGTTTTCTATAGGATTGAGGTCAAGGCTTTGTGATGGCCACTCCAATACCTTGACTTTGTTGTCCGTTAGGGTTAGGGTTAGGGTCTTTTTGACAGTCTCCCTATTGAGTTCTATGGCAAGCAGCTCCGAGATTTCAGTACCTATGGCTTCCACTAGATGTCAACAGTCTATATATAAAGCCTCAGAGAGATTGGAGGAAGCAGGAAGAATAGGTACAGGAAATGGCCAAGGTAGCTCAGATGTTAACAAGTTTTCTCGTGTGCGAGTCTGGCTGCGCGCCCCACTTTATTTTACTTATATAACGTTTAGGTGACCATCCAAGTGAAATATTATCGCTCATATTCATAAAACGATAGCTAAGGATGCATTTTAACTGGTATTTGATTTGTTTAGGAAAAGTTTAGAGGTATATTTGTACGCGTTCTCTTCACGTTTCAATGGGCGATTCGACGTTGGATTTTCTGAACATAACGCACCAACCAAACTGAGATTAATGGATATAATAAATGACTTTTTCTAACAAAAGAACCATGGATTGTCTTCGTTGGACACTTGGGAAGCCCTCAGCAGAAGTTCTTCAAAAGGTAAGGGAAGACCCCCATGAAATGGACAAAAATGAATGGCAACATGTTGCCATTGGACGAAACATACAGACGATGGAAAAGAGTGCCCAAATGGACGGCAGATCAATCAATTCTTATGGCAAATGCCAAATGTAATAACTCAAAATTACTATAGGTGGCGAGCGCGCTCCAACGGGGCAAATCATATTGCATATGTACATGAAGTCAAGACCCAAGGGTCAAATTTGGACATTTCCAAAAGAAATATCAAAATACCTACGCCCCTTAAAAAAGTGCTTTCTGGACCGTTTTTCGCGATTCTTTCGTTTTTTTTTTTGATAATAACACGTATATAAGATGTGTATAAACATACCTTTGTCTCATTTTATTGATTTAGTTTTATTAACTTTATTGTCCATAAGGCCTATGTTTTGTCCATTTGCAATATGTTACCATAGGAAGTCAAAAGTCAATGAACCATGTCCAAATGGCATAAGAAATGTACAAGTTCAACGACACAATTAGGTGTATGTTTTGTACATTTGCAATAAGAAGCCATTCGCCATCTGGTGGGATTAACCTGAAGGGCGAAAAA
Source organism: Brachymystax lenok tsinlingensis (assembly GCA_030435695.1). Taxonomy (NCBI): domain Eukaryota; kingdom Metazoa; phylum Chordata; class Actinopteri; order Salmoniformes; family Salmonidae; genus Brachymystax; species Brachymystax lenok. The sequence continues at coordinate 39,898,136 of CM059804.1, read as the reverse complement.
ATGACAAAAATGAATTTATTTTATTAAACAGACACCGAATGTCCGAGAAACTTTGTTTGATGACTTCCTGGAAGATTTGGCCCTGGGGCACGGCCCGACGCCATCGGCCTATTTTAGAAACAATTTCGGATGTCTAGTAAGGGACCGTACATTTGCAATATGCAGTTTCTCATCAAACATACAGCAAATGCCATCCGCATGTAGGTAAGGGATTTGTTTTCGCTGTGAAATGTGTTTTGTGTGAACCGTGATGGTTTATGAATGTATGCTAATGGGAAAATATTGCAGGTGCTACCCTCAAACAATCAAATGTAGTGCTTTCGCCGAAAAGCCTTTTTTGACATCTGACAACGCTGTGATATTGCCAAGAAGCAGAGCTTTTGATGACTATGCAACACTTGTGTGTTTAATAATTAAACTTTTGGATTTTGAATTTGGCTCCTTGCATTTCACCGGGTAGTGTCGCTAGCGCCCCACCACTCCCTAAGTAGTTAACAAGGACAAACTGCAGAACCTATGGCTTCCACTAGATGTCAACAGTCTTTATACAGTGTCTGGAGGCTCTATCACTAAGCAGAACAGATAGGAAGAGGAAGTAGTGAAGGGACCACATTTGTCATCAACGTTTCGCGGGCGCGAGATTGTGAGCGCGCCCCACTTTACTTTCCTTTCCTATCGTTCACGTTATCGTCCGGTTTAAATATTACAGTAAATATACATAAAAGCATACCTAAGGATACATTAAAAATTATGTTTGATTTGTTTGGAGAAAGTATATAGGTATAATTTGAACGTGTTCTCTTCACGGTTCAATGGGCGACTCAACGGTGGATTTTCTGATCATAACGCGCCAACCAAACGGAGATTTATGGATATAATAAATGTCTTTTTCTAACAAAAGAACTATTTGATGTCTTCGTTGGACACTTGGGAAGCCCTCAGCAGAAGTTCTTCGAAAGGTAAGAGATTTATTTTAGCTCTTATATGGGTTTTGTGTGACCCGCGCTGGATATGAATTTATGCTAATGTGGAAAATAGGAGAGGTGCTATCCTCAAACAATCAAATGTTGTGCTTTCGCCATAAAGCCTTTTTGAAATCTGAAAACGCTGTGATATTGCAAAGAATCAGAGCTTTTGATGACTATGCAACACTTGTATATTGATGAATGTTTAATAATTCAACTTTTGGATTTTGAATTTGGCGCCTTACATTTCACCGGGTAGTGTCGGGAGTGGCCCGCTAGCGCGCCGCTACTCCCTAAGTAGTTAAGGCTAGACATCCCGCTAGCGGCACACCAGTTGACAACAATTCAAATAAATAATTGTAATATTAAACATTTATGAACATACAAGTATCTTATATCATTTAAAAGCTTGAATTGAACTGCTTTGTACGATTTACAATAGGCTTTACATCGAAAGCATACCATGCGATTATCTGAGGACAGCGCCCCACATTAACATATTTTTCAACCAGCACAGGCATCACAAAATCTCAAATAGCGATAAAAAAATCACTTACTTTTGAATATCTTCCTCTGTTTGCAATCCCAAGGGTCCCAGCTACAACATGAATGGTCGTTTTGTTAGATTAAATCCTTCTTTATATCCCCAAAAGTCTGTTTAGTTGGCGCCATCGATTTCAGTAATCCACTCGTTCAACATGCAGACAAAGGAATCCAAAAAGCTACCTCTAAACTTCGTCCAAACAAGTCAATTGACAGTTCTATTTAATCCTCAGGTACCCTAAAACATTGCAAATAAACCATTATGTCATATGGAAGGTAGTATGTTCAATAGGAAAGGAAAATTAGTATGAGCGCACCCTCTTCCACGCACGCCGAAAGACTGATATTCTTCCTTTGCTCCCCTCACCAAAAATTACAAATTCTTTTTAGTTTTTCAAGAAACAAGCCTGAAACCTTGAATAAAGACTGTTGAAATCTAGCGAAAGCCATAGGAATTGCAATCTGGGAGCCGGAATTAAATAGGAGCAATAGGTTCACATTGTAATAGCCTGGGACCTAAAAAAAAACTATTGTGGTTGGTTTAACCTTCGGGTTTTTGCCTGCCATATCAATTATGTTATAGTCTCAGACACTTTAACAGTTTTAGAAAATTCAAAGTTGTCTATCCAATGCTACCAAATATATGCATATCCTGTCTTCTGGGCCTGAGTAACAGGCAGTTTACTTTGGGCATGCCAGTCAAGCGGAAATTGCAGACAGAAGTAATCCTGACATATAACAACTAATTAATCATGTATAAGTTTATACTAACATTTAGGCTGGGTTTTGTAATTACACATTTTTTCCAATAGTATTTTTTTTTTTAACAACCACTACTACTATTTTAATAACATAAACAACAATTACATTTTTATTTTATTTTATTTAACCTTTAAATACCTCCCTGCACATTCTCAGAGTCACTGCAAAAAAGCTGCAGATTAGGAGTAGTGCAAGGAGGGGTGTGTGTGTGTCCTCCACATGCAGCGGGCAGCCTAGTCTGCTGTCACTCAGTCAAAATGCCAATCAGCGTTTCATATTTTTTCCCTACCCTTGTCTCGCTTGTAAGATATTATGTAAAGATCCTCGCCATGTGATTTATCATGGTATCAGGCAGCAGCAATCTAAATGATTAGACCAAAAACATGAGGAAAACTGATCAGGTGAATTTATGAATCGAGTGGGGGAGTGATTTCTACTTATTGAAAAAGTCCAGAAATTCCTTTATGTTGATGAATTCTTTCAAATCCAAACAGTTTTCCATGTTGATTTGAATGTCATCAGTTGGAAATGTATAATGTTTTGTTTAAATTACATGGAAACGCTGTTTCAACCCATTTGTGCCCAGTGGGTTCACTCTCTGCAGTCTCTTAGTAGCCCCATGGCTGTGTTTTTGCAGTGGACTGCTCCAGGGGTATATTCACTATGAACCAAATGGAAGCAAACAGAAGCAAACGGAATGAAACAGGGACCTACCTGCATTTGTCCAAAATAAACTCTAGTTTTTGCTGTAAAATGTTTTCTGTTCGGAGTAAACGGTTTATATGGCAAAACATTTTGCAACTGTTACTGTCAGTGTAGCTATTGGAGAGAAATACTACAGCTGTATTTATCCTCTAATGCCTCAAAGCTGAGTACCAATCCTGTTTTACTGGTAATTACATTGATTTGTTTCATAGCTAAGACTATTCTAATAACACTTCTGTCCTCAGGGTTCGGAAATATTCACAGTTTTCGCCAAAGATGGAGACCTAGGAAAGCCCAAACCAATCCATTATTCCCTTGAGAATGGTAAGCATCAACAGTTATCCAGTAGGCTTTCTATGGTGTATCTCTGTATACATTGTTTATTTACATTGATTTACCATGATATGTGCTACTTTATTTGATATAACGTACCAAAAAGCCTGTTGTATGTCTGAACTCCTTTACATACACCTTGTGATGAAGGCATTCAATGGCCTGCTTCTATCTAAGATGTAAACACATGGCATCGTGATCTGCTGTCAGTGTGTTAAGAGGAGCTAACGTCAGCTTCCAAAGAATGAAATTACACTGTTTCCGAGTGCACTTGAAATTTGCATCATGCAATATGAATGGTTTTGATCTTATGAAGAGGTAACTACGTTGACCAATTTATTGAAAGCTAAGCAATGTTACAGTTGACTAGACTAGCCAGCAAACACTGTAAACGTCAATGTGCCTCCTCAGGAAGCTGATGTTTCATTATTCATCTCTCTGTCAGTGAATTCAAGTTTGAATCATGTTTTGGCATGAATGTCTCTTTTCAAATAACTAGCTGCAGGCGTAAAGAAACATTAATTTATATAATTTGCATAGAAACCCAAATAAAAGCATGTAGATAGAAAGATGTATGTTTGTCATGTATGGTATAATGGGTTTTTTAAAATGACAGCTGCATACTGTATGCGTATTAATCTATACATATGGCATTGCCTACACATTAAGGATTCCTTGCAATAAAATCTTCTTTAAAAACAGCTGTACAATGTGCTCTGGAATAAGATAACCAGAGTTTGATTTCTAAACCAGATGAGTTCCAAATAGCAGCTGCAAAATACCATGGTGGTATTGTTGGATGCATGTTGGATGATTTGGAATATAAGGTATGGAGAATGCTAAAGAGCCTGTAGGATTATAGAAAAAACAGTTGGGAAATGAATGTCAAATACTAAATGTTCAGTGAATGTGAGTATATTTAAGTGGTTTAAATTATTAAAACTTTCCTACTAACCTTTGTTAGGTTCTCAACAAACATAGTAAAAACTCACAGACAACTAGAAAAAGCTCAAACCAAGTTTATCCCCCCACTGGGTCATACAGCTACAAAGACATGATTACACAAGCACATATATTTATACCCTCCTACTAGGCAGAGTTAACTCTAGACAGTCAATAAATCTTTGTTGTTAGTCAGGAACTTATTTGGTTCCTCTCACTGGTGTAGTCAAGGCCCTGAATGATGCTAGAACCTTCGTGGGCGTGTAATAGGACTGTTCCTTCTCACTTCATCTGACCTCGGGCTGAATTCATCACTCCTCCCTAATACACAACTGTCCTACCTCATCAGTGACTGAAACCAGACTGTTTGCCCTTTTCCTCCCTCCTTAGGAGCCATGATATTTATGAATAACATGATTTGACAGAATGTAAACTTTCTGCACTCCCCCTTGTCTAACTCAGTAACTTTCCCTACAGCTAGGTTCTATCCACCCTCCATTGACCCCAACATATAGAGTCATTATACATGTAAAGTAATCAATAAGTTCTAGTATAGTAACATGAATAAGTATATTTCAAGCTAGAACCCAACACCTTCTAAAAGTTGACGGTGCCAAAATCTTGACTGAGTCAGACGTTTTCCATAATGTTTCAGACATATACATTTGAACACAGGACACCATCGCAAATAGTGTTTCACCATTTATTGAGTACCAAGACAAATAGAAAAGGTGTCTCAGACAGTATTTGAAGTATCTAAATCAGTGGAGGCTGCTGAGGGGAGGACGGCTCATAAATGTTCATCTTACAATGTTGCAATCCATAAATTAGAGCCTTACCATCTATGCCAAAAGCCTGGGCCTCTGATGGAGACTATAGAACTATCATCAAAATATGTTTTATCTTATTAATATGACCCATTTTGTCACAGGAGGAAAATAATCCTTGCTGCCAGGGGACAGCTGGAATCACTACCAGTGGACAGCAGTGGACAGTGTTTGTAGGCTGCTATACAATGCAGGCTGTGCAAATCAACTGAACTCATACCGTCAAGCATTGTAAACTGCCGTAGCGCAGTGGTCTGAGCAGCACTCTTCACCTCCTAGCATCATGCGGCAGGTAGCCTAGTGGTTAGAGTGTTGGGCTAGTAACCAAAAGGTTGCAAGATTGAATCCCTGAGTTGTCAAGGTAAAAATCTGTTCTGCTCCTGAACAAGGCAGTTAACCCACTGTTCCTAGGCTGTCACTGAAAATAAAAATTTGTTCTTAACTGACTTGCCTAGTTAAATAAAGGTTAAATAAAAATGATGGCACAGACATGGCAGCTCTGCTCCTAGCAAGTATTATTAGCCCAGAATGTTTTTTGTGTTCACCCGACCTAAAATACCTCACAATCAAATGCAGACCGTGTTACCTAACAAGAGAATTCTCTTCGGTTACAGTCACAGCTATGTATATTCCCCTCAAGCCGATACTACTACTAAACTGGAAACCACATATCCTGAGGCCACATTTATTGTAGCTGGGGATTTTAACAAATTTGAGGAAAACTGAAGGACTGCAGTTACAGAAGACATCAACACTTGTCCGTTTAAATAAATGTAAGTGTTTTTATTGGTTTTCCTGTATCTGTGTCCTTAAAACACAGTCTATTGTACAAAATAAGTAATTCCCAAGTGAGGTACATCTCAAGGAGAATAACCGCCAACATTCATAAACTTGTTCAGTACATGCGGGCACATTTTTTCATGACAGACACAGGTTTTAAATACACAGGACAGAAGTTTCCAGGTTTTTGTTCCAGCCCTTCATTAACACAGAATTCAACAAGCTGTGGTCTATATTCAAGACTTGCACACAGTGCAATCCCGTAGGACAGAAATCATGTCTGTATTTTAGCTTCATAAGTTACAATGTCTTGACAAATCTGCATGATGAACAACATGGGTGAATCTATTTCTATCCAACATTGTGATGTTGCACACTTCTGAATAATATCCTGGAATATGATGATTATCCTGGTAACTGGGAGGTTCACAACAAGTTCTTTACATCTGCAGGATGACAGGGTGTGATATCCTTCAACCTAGAACAAGCCGAAACAAAGAGGAAGAAATTAACCTCACTTCTCAAATTTCTGTGCTGGTTCAAGTTTCTGAAGCCACAACTACCTTTATTAATGTACAATCGTTTTGGTAACAGTAATGCATATTTTTAGGCTTGGTCAAGTTGGTTACAGTAAGAGTAGAATAACAGCCAAATTTCAACTAGTAACACCAACCCCAATAGTGCGACACAATAGGGGAAGCGAAAGTGGCAAGACTAATTTAGCAAACATTAGCTAGGTAAACACACTGCATAGAGCCAGCTAGCAAAAAACAGACTCAACAACATAATTCATAAATAACTTGGCTGGCTAGCAAGCCTAGATTGAACAGAACACAGTTGGCTGCATTTCCTATGTTTTTCATCAGATGTTGTTAAAATGTCTTGCCTCCAAACGAGTTGGGCAGGACTGTTCTCTTGCCAAGCCAATGCAATGGCGTGAAATACAATCAGGTGTCCACTTTTGTCGCTGAAAACAAATGGGGAAAAAATATTTGTTTACATGTCTTCAGCTGGCTAGCAAGTTCACCAACTTATGATTTAATAACTGTTCTGATCTTCACAAATGACAGATGACTGAATCTACAATTAGTTAGTGTGGTTGTTCTCCAAACAGCCGATTAGCAGGACGTGTTAATCAAATAAAATGTTATTAGTCACGTGCCGAATACAAAAGGTGGAGACCTTTCAGTAAAATGTTTATTTACAAGCCCCTAACCAACAATGCACTATACAAAAATGAATAAGAGTAAGAAATAAAAGGAACAAGTAATTAAAGAGCAGCAGTAAAATAACAATAGCGAGACTATACACAGGGGGTACCGGTGCAGAGTCAATGTGCAGGGGCACCGGTTAGTCGAGTTAATATGTACAGTGGCTTACGAAAGTATTCACCCCCCTTGGCATTTTTCCTATTTTATTGCCTTACAACCTGGAATTCAAATGGATGTTTTGGGGGGTTTGTATCATTTGATTTACACAACATGCAAATAATTTTTTCTTGTGAAACAAACAAAAAAATAAGACAAAAAAACTGAAAACTTGAGCATGCGTAACTATTCACCCCATCAATACTTTGTAGAGCTACCTTTTGCAGCAATTACAGCTGCAAGTCTCTGGGGGTATCTAGCCCCTGGAATTTTTGCTCATTCTTCAAGGCAAAACTTCTCCAGCTCCTTCAAGTTGGATGGGTTCCGCTGGTGTACAGCAATCTTAAGTCAAACCACAGATTCTCAATTGGATTGAGGTCTGGGCGTTGACTAGGCCATTCCAAGACATTTAAATGTTTCCCCTTAAACCACTCAAGTGTTGCTTTAGCAGTATCCTTAGGGTCATTGTCCTGCTGGAAGGTGAACCTCTGTCCCAGTCTCAAATCTCTGGTAGACGGAAACAGGTTTCTCTCAAGAATTTCCCTACAATTAGCGCCATCCATCATTCCTTCAATTCTGAACAGTTTCCCAGTCCCTGCCGATGAAAAACATCCCCACAGCATGATGCGGCCACCACCAGCCAAGCTCTGTAGAGTGTACGGCTTAAAGTGGTCCTATGGATAGATACTCCAACCTCCGCTGTGGAGCTTTGCAGCTCCTTCAGTGTAATCTTCGGTCTGATGCCTTTCTGATAAATGCCCTCCTTGCCTGGTCCGTGAGTTTGGAGGGCTGCCCTCTCTTGGCAGGTTTGTTGTGGTGCTATGTCCTTTCAATTGTTTTATAATGGATTTTATGGTGCTCTGTGGGATGTTCAAAGTTTCTGATATTTTTATAATCTAACCCCGATCTGTACAACTTTGTCCCTGACCTGTTTGGAGAGCTCCTTGGTCTTGGTGCCGCTTGCTTGGTGGTGCCCCATGCTTAGTGGAATTGCAGACTCTGCATCCTTTCAGAACAAGTGTGTAAATATATATACTGAGATCATGTGACAGATCATGTGAGACTTAGATTGCACACAGGTGGACTTTATTTAACTAATTATGTGACTTCTGAAGGTAATTGGTTGCACCAGATCTTATTTTGGGGCTTCATAGCAAAAGGGAATGAATACAAATGCACGCACCACTTTTTTTTTTTTTTTTGTAAAAGTAATTTTTTTCATTTCACTTTTGACTATTTTGTGTGTGTCCATTACATGAAATCCAAATAAAAATCTATTTAAATTACAGGTTGTAATGCAACAAAATAGGAAAACAACAAGTGGGATGAATACTTTTGCAAGGCACTGTAGGTAGAGCTATTAAAGTGAATATACATAGATAATAACAGAGAGTAGCAGCGGTGTAAAAGAGGGGGTGAGGGGGGTAGAAGCTGTTTAGAAGCCTCTTGGACCTTCTCTCTGCTACTGCTTTCTTTTGGTAGCAGAGAGAACAGTCTATGATTAGGGTGGCTGGAGTCTTTGACAATTTTTAGGGCCTTCCTCTGACACTGCCTGGTATAGAGGTCCTGGATGGCAGGAAGCTTGGCCCCGGTGATGTACTGGGCCATACGCACTACCCTCTGTAGTGCCTTGCGGTTGGAGGCCGAGCAGTTACCATACCAGGCAGCGATGTAACCAGTCAGGATGCTCTCAATGGTGCATCTGTAGAACCTTTTGAGAATCTGAGGACCCATGCCAAGTTTTGTCATGCCCTATTCACGACTGTCTTGGTGTGCTTGGAACATGTTAGTTTGTTGGGGATGTGGACGCCAAGGAACTTGAAGCTCAACCTGCTCCACTACAGCCCCGTTGATGAGAATGGGGGCGTGCTCGGCCCTCCTTTTCCTGTAGTCCACAATCATCTCATTTGTCTTGACCACGTTGAGGGAGAGGCTGTTGTCCTTGCACCACACAGTCAGGTCTCAGACCTCCTCCCTATAAGCTGTCTCGTTGTTGTCGGTGATCAGGCCTACAACTGTTGTCATCGACCTCCACTAAATCATCAATATGCGCAAAATTCATCTGCACAGCTGATCTCAATTGCAACCATTATTGGACACCTCATTACTGCTCCCTAAAAGATGCTTGCAACCAAAGTCTTTCAAGATATGTTCACCCTCTGATTGGTATTTTCATCGCAACAACTTAGTTCTTTTTGAACAGACTAAGGTCAATTTATCTACAGTACCAGTCAAAAGTTTGAACACATCTCCACATTCAAGAGTTTTTCTTTATTTGTATGGCTCACACATCTGCTCAGACCGTTTCTTATAAGAGGCAGAGACTAGAAAAGAACTGTGGAACAATATTCAACCTTATAATGCATATATTGCTAATGTGTGGTCCAGGACCCTATAAATGTAGTGGGGGAGGGTCTTATAGCCCTTCCCCTTCTATTAATACAACATAAGCATAATCAATTATTATAATACATTAATCATTTGGTGCAGCCCCTATCATGACCCCAAGGTGACCCCCATCAAGACGCATAGTAGGTGAGCGGATGATCTCCATGTGGTTACCGCCGTGAAGCATGTAGGAGGAGGTGTGATGATGTGGGGGTGCTTTGCTGGTGACACAGTTTTTTTTATTTTAACTTCATTTAACCAGGCAAGTCAGTTAAGAACAAATTCTTATTTACAATGACAGCCTGCTAGGGAACAGTGGCTTAGCTGCCTTCTTCGGGGGTAGAATGACAGATTTTTGTCTTGTCAGCTCGGGGATTTGAACCATTTACCTTTTGGTTACTGGCCCAACGCTCTAACCGCTACGCTACCTGCCGCCCCTAAATCACTGTCTATGATTTATTTAGAATTCAAGGCACACTTAACCAGCATGGCTACCACAGCGTTCTGCAGCGAAATTCCATCCCATCTGGTTTGTGCTTAGTGGGACTATATTTTGTTTTTCAACAGGACAATGACCCAACACACCTCCAGGCTGTGTAAGGGCTATCTGACCAAGAACGAGAGTGATGGAGTGCTGCATCAGATGACCTGGCCTCCAAAATCACCTGACCTCAACCCAATTGAGATGATTTGGGATGAGTTGGACCACAGAGTAAAGGAAAAGCAGCCAACAAAGGCTCAGCATATGTGGGAACACCTTCAAGACTTTTGGAAAGCATTCCAGGTGAAGCTGTTTGAGAGAATGCCAAGAGTCTGCAAAGCTATCATCAAGGCAAAGCGTGGCTACTTTGAAGAATCTAAAATATAAAATAGATTTTGATTTGTTTAACACTTTTTTGGTTACTACATGATTCCATATGTGTTATTCATAGTTTTGATGTCTTCACTATTATTCTACAATGTTGAAAATTGTAACCCTTGAATGAGTGTGTCCAAACGTTTTATTGGTACTGTACGTGTGAGGCCTGTTAAGAATGTAATTTTTCCTTACATATTTTCACATATTTCATATTCTAGTATAATATTAACATTATTAATTATATATTGTAATAATGTGGTAATTATCCCAACATTGGGACATGCAAAGGCTCTTAAGGAACACGTACACTTCTGTAAGCCTCATAAAAGCCTCAAAACTGTCAGTGATGAACCTTACCCTTATTAACATGCGCTAACAACACAACAGAACAGAGGAACATGAATTACATTTACTCTCACATGTCGCCAAAAATAACCATCTGAAAGCCACGCCTCCTACTAAGCCATGCCTCCAGTCTTCTTATCTGACCCGCTGAGTCATACAGTATATCAATAACTTAGCAGAAATAACCCAGAATTAACAACCCAACCTTGCTCTTTTTAAAGAAAAAAACTAAGTGACCCAATGCCTACAACCCAGCAGTTGGGTCATCCAAACAACCCATAATTTATTTTGTGTATGGTTCTAAACTCAGCAAAAAAAGAAACATCCCTTTTTCAGAACCCTGTCTTTCAAAGATAATTCGTAAAAATCCCAATAACTTCACAGATCTTCATTGAAAAGGGTTTAAACACTGTTTCCCATCCTTGTTCAATGAACCATAAACAATTAATGAACATGCACCTGTGGATGGTCGCTAAGACACTAACAGCTTACAGACGGTAGGCAATTAAGGTCACAGTTAAAAAAAAAATGAGGACACTAAAGAGGCCTTTCTACTGACTCTGAAAAAACACCAAAAGAAAGATGCCCAGGGTCCCTGCTCATCTGCGTGAATGTGCCTTAGGCATGCTGCAAGAAGGCATGAGGACTACAGATGTGGCCAGGGCAATAAATTGCAATGTCCGTACTGTGAGACGCCTAAGACAGGATCGGTACATCCAAACATCACACCTGCGGGACAGGTACAGAATGGCAACAACTGCCCGAGTTACACCAGGAACGCACAATCCCTCCATCAATGCTCAGACTGTCCGCAATAGGCTGAGAGAGGCTGGACTGAGGGCTTGTAGGCCTGTTGTAAGGCAGGTCCTCACCAGGTCCTCACCGGAAACAACGTCGCCTATGGGCATAAACCCACTGTCGCTGGACCAGACAGGACTGGCAAAAAGTGCTCTTCACTGACGAGTCACGGTTTTGTCTCACCAGGGGTGATGGTCGGATTTGCATTTATCGTCGAAGGAATGAGCGTTACAGCGTTAAATGTATTAACGATGTATTAACGAGGCCTGTACTCTGGAGCGGGATAGATTTGGAGGTGGAGGGTCCGTCATGGTCTGGGGCAGTGTGTCACAGCATCATCGGACTGAGCTTGTTGTCATTGCAGTCAATCTCAACGCTGTGCGTTACAGGGGAAGACGTCCTCCTCCCTCATGTGGTACCCGTCCTGCAGGCTCATCCTGACATGACCCTCCAGCATGACAATACCACCATACTGCTTGTTCTGTGCATGATTTCCTGCAAGACAGGAATGTCAGTGTTCTGCCATGGCCAGCAAAGAGCCCAGATCTCAATCCCATTGAGCACATCTGGGACCTGTTGGATCGGAAGGTGAGGGCTAGGGCCATTCCCCCCAGAAATGTCTGGGAACTTGCAGGTGCCTTGGTGGAAGAGTGGGGTAACATCTCACAGCAAGAACTGGCAAATCTGGTGCAGTCCATGAGGAGGAGATGCACTGCAGTACTTAATGCAGCTGGTGGCCACACCAGATACTGACTGTTACTTAAGATTTTTAAGATTTTCCCCCCACTTTGTTCAGGGACACATTATTCAATTTCTGTTAGTCAAATGTCTGTGGAACTTGTTCAGTTTGTCGCAGTTGTTGAATCTTGTTATGTTCATACAAATATTTAAGTTTGCTGAAAATAAAGGTGACAGTGAGAGGACGTTTCTTTTTTTGCTGAGTTTTCTTAGAAAAAAAGTGCTGAGAGTGTACAGTGTACATATTATAGTACATTCCTACTCCCTATGACATATCCCTACCATACTGGGATATCTCTCCTCTGTCCTATGCAGGTACAGATGGCGTTTTTAGCATCAACAAAACAAGTGGGGTGATCAGTCTGCTGACTTACCCTATCTATCTGAAGAGGGAAATATTCAACATGAAAGTCAAGGTAGGTTTATGTAGCCACACAATAAGACAAAACTGTAGGCTATAATATACTGCTCCAGTAGGAGTTGTTTGTTTGTTATGGAATATGTGTTCCTCATCACTGTAATATTTTTGTGTAATCTCAACAGTAAAACACTGTAGAATGCACAGTAAAATTAATGTATAGTCAGCATTGAAATGTTGGTAAAATGCTGGAAAATACTGTTATTAACTGTAATTGGAGAGTTTGGAATCTGATTGATTGATTGCTTCTAAGGACAGGTGTCTTTTATACAGGTAACAAGCTGAGATTAGGAGCACTCCCTTTAAGAGTGTGCTCCTAATCTCAGCTCGTTACCTGTATTAAAGACACCTGTGAGCAAGAAATCTTTCTGATTGAGAGGGGTTCAAAAACGTATTTCCCTCATTAAAATGCAAATCAATTTATAAAATTTTTCACATCCGTTTTTTCTGGATTTTTTTGTTGTTATTCGGTCTCTCACTGTTCAAATACACCTATTATTAAAATTATAGACTGATCATTTCTTTGTCAGTGGGCAAACGTACAAAATCAGCAGGGGATCAAATACTTTTTTCCCTCACTGTAGTAGCAAGTAATTACAATTTAGCAAATTAACACTGGAGTGATAGATGTGCTGATGATGATGTGCAAGTAGAAATACTGGTGTGCAAAAGAGCAGAAAAGTGAATAAAAACAATATGGGGATGAGGTAGGTAGATTGGATGGGCTATTTACAGATGGGCTATGTACAGCGGCAGCGATCGGTTAGCTGCTCGCTTCAGCGTTTTTTGCAATTCGTTCCAGTCATTGGCAGCAGAGAACTGGAAGGAAAGGCGGCCAAAGGAGGTGTTGGCTTTGGGGATGACCAGTGAGATATACCTGCTGAAGCACGTGCTATGGTTGGGTGTTGTTATCGTGACCAGTGAGCTGAGATAAGGCAGAGCTTTACCTACCAAAGACTTCAAGGTGACCTGGAGCCAGTTGGTCTGGCAATGAATATGTAGTGAGGGCCAGCCAATTAGAGCATACAGGTCGCAGTGGTGGGTGGTATATGGGGCTTTGGTGACAAAACGGATAGACTGCACCCAGTTTACTGAGTAGAGTGTTGGAGTCTATTTTGTAAATTACATCGCCAAAGTCGAGGATTGGTAGGATAGTCAGTTTTACTAGGGTATGTTTGGTGGCGTGAGTGAAGGAGGCTTTGTTGCGAAATAGAATGCCGATTCTAGATTTAATTTTGGATTGGAGATGTTTAATATGAGTCTGGAAGAAGAGTTTACAGTCTAGCCAGACACCTAGGTATTTGTAGTTGTCCACATATTCTAAGTCAGAACAGTCCAGAGTAGTGATGCTAGTCGGGCGGTCGGGTGCGGGCAGCGATCGGTTGAAAAGCATGCATTTAGTTTTACTTGCATTTAAGAGCAGTTAGAGGCCACGGAAGGAGTGTTGCATGGCATTGAATCTCATTCATAAGTTTGTTAACACAGTGTCCAAAGAGGGGTCAGATGTACAGTGGGGCAAAAAAAGTATTGTCAGCCACCAATTGTGCAAGTTCTCCAACTTAAAAAGATGAGAAAGGCCTGTAATTTTCATCATAGGTACACTTCAACTATGACAGACGAAATGAGAAAAAGAAATCCAGAAAATCACATTGTAGGATTTTTTATTTATTTATTTGCAAATTATGGTGGAAAATAAGTATTTGGTCAATAACAAAAGTTTATCTCAATACTTTGTTATATACCCTTTGTTGGCAATGACAGAGGTCAAACGTTTTCTGTAAGTCTTCACAAGGTTTTCACACACTGTTGCTGGTATTTTGGCCCATTCCTCCATGCAGATCTCCTCTAGAGCAGTGATGTTTTGGGGCTGTCGCTGGGCAACACGGACTTTCAACTCCCTCCAAAGAGTTTCTATGGGGTTGAGATCTGGAGACTGGCTAGGCCACTCCAGGACTTTGAAATGCTTCTTACGAAGCCACTCCTTCGTTGCCCGGGCGGTGTGTTTGGGATCATTGTCATGCTGAAAGACCCAGCCATGTTTCATCTTCAATGCCCTTGCTGATGGAAGGAGGTTTTCACTCAAAATCTCACGATACATGGCCCCATTCATTCTTTCTTTTACACGGATCAGTCGTCCTGGTCCCTTTGCAGAAAAACAGCCCCAAAGCATGATGTTTCCACCCCCATGCTTCACAGTAGGTATGGTGTTCTTTGGATGCAACTCAGCATTCTTTGTCCTCCAAACACGACGAGTTGAGTTTTTACCAAAAAGTTCTATTTTGGTTTCATCTGACCATATGACATTCTCCCAATCCTCATCTGCATCATCCAAATGCTCTCTAGCAAACTTCAGACGGGCCTGAACATGTACTGGCTTAAGCATGAGGACACGACTGGCACTGCAGGATTTGAGTCCCTGCCGGCGTAGTGTGTTACTGATGGTAGGCTTTGTTACTTTGGTCCCAGCTCTCTGCAGGTCATTCATTAGGTCCCCCCGTGTGGTTCTGGGATTTTTGCTCACCGTTCTTGTGATCATTTTGACCCCACGGGGTGAGATCTTGCGTGGAGCCCCAGATTGAGGAAGATTATCAGTGGTCTTGTATGTCTTCCATTTCCTAATAATTGCTCCCACAGTTGATTTCTTCAAACCAAGCTGCTTACCTATTGTAGATTCAGTCTTCCCAACCTGGTGCAGGTCTACAATTTTGTTTCTGGTGTCCTTTGACAGCTCTTTGGTCTTGGCCATAGTGGAGTTTGGAGTGTGACTGTTTGAGGTTGTGGACAGGTGTCTTTTATACTGATAACAAGTTCAAACAGGTGCCATTAATACAGGTAACGGGTGGAGGACAGAGGAGCCTCTTAAAGAAGAAGTTACAGGTCTGTGAGAGCCAGAAATCTTGCTTGTTTGTATGTGACCAAATACTTATTTTCCACCATAATTTGCAAATAAATTCATTACAAATCCTACAAATGTGATTTTCTGGATTTTTTTTCCTCATTTTGTCTGTCATAGTTGAAGTGTACCTATGATGAAAATTACAGGCCTCTCTCATCTTTTTAAGTGAGAGAACTTGCACAATTGGTGGCTGACTAAATACTTTTTTGCCCCACTGTACTTCTGAGTATAACAATGTTCAAAGTTTCACCCAGAATCCAACATCCCAAGTTAAGCGTTAGTGAATACTTGGATCAATTTCTGAGGTGCCCGAGGGTCAATAATTTGTATTTATTTAAAAAGTAGTGTCGAACCTGTAGGTAGCTGTAAAAATCTTGTTTATCCAAGCCATGTTATTTACTTAGGTCCTTGAAGCTCTCTATATTCCCATTCCAAATAACTATACAAAATTATGTGATGCATCTCTGCGTCCACAGTTTAAATCTTCTATCCTGAATTGCTGGGATGAAGCTGGGGTCGTATGCGGGTCAACTCAGCAGTTTGACCTCTCTGTCTAAATTAATTTGCTTCAGTACCCTAAACCACGTCTTAAGAGAGAAATTAATACACAGATTTTGTCTATTGTATATTTGTATATTTCTATTATTACCCAAAACTGACTGTATAGGTATCTCTGTCAAAGTAGTCTCGATGTCCTTCCATTTGGATTCGTATTCTGAATTGCACCAACACACCAGATGTCTCAATTGGGCTGACACAAAATAATATTTTAGGCTTGGTAAGGCCATCAATCTGCTGTCCAACTCATCCCAAACCATCTCAATTGGGTTGAGGTTGCGTGAAGGCCAGGTCATCTGATGCAGCACTCTATCACTCTCCTTGGTCAAATAGCCCTTACACAGCCTGGAGGTGTGTTTTGGGTCATTGTCCTGTTGAAAAACAAATTATAGTCCCACTAATTACAAACCAGATGGGATGGCGTATTGCTGCAGAATGCTTTGGTAGCCATGATGGTTAAGTGTGCCTTGAATTCTAAATAAATCACAGACACTGTCACCAGCAAAGCACCCCCACACCATCACAACTCCTCCTTCATGCTTCACGGTGGGAACTGCACATGCGGAGACCATCGGTTCACCTACTCTGCGTCTCAGAAAGACACAGCGGTTGGAACCAAAAATCTCTAATTTGGACTCATCAGAACAAAGGACAGATTTCCACCGGTCTAATGTCCATTGCTCATGTTTATTGTTCCAAGCAAGTCTCTTCTTCTTAGTAGTGTCCTTTAGTAGTGGTTTCTTTGCAGCAATTCGAATGCCTGATTCACACAGTCTCCTCTGAACAGTTGATGTTGAGATGTGTCTGTTACTTGAACTCTGTGAAGCATTTATTTGGGCTGCAATCTGAGGTGCAGTTAACTCTAAGTAATTTATCCTCTGCAGCAGAGGTAACTCTGGGTCTTCCTTTCCTGTGGCGGTCCTCATGAGAGCCACTTTCATCATAGTGCTTAACCTCTACGGGCTAGGGGGCAGTTTTCGGAAGTACGGGGAGTCTGACGTGCCCAAAGTAAACTGCCTGTTACTCAGGCCCAGTAGCTAGGATATGCATATAATTGGTAGTATAGAAAACACTCTGAAGTTTCTAAAACTGTTCAAATAATGTCTGTGAGTATAACAGAACTGATATGGCAGGCGAAAACCCGAGGAAAATCCATCCGGAAAATGTGTTTTTTTGAGGTCACTGTCTTTCCATTGACTTGCTATTGACTATAGAGGAAATTAGCTCCCAGATTGCAGTTCCTATGGCTTCCACTATATGTCAACAGTCTTTAGACATGTTTTTTGAAAAATGAAAAAGAAATTGAAGTTCTTCCAAGTGGCTCATGAAACGGACACTACTGTTTTGGGCGCGCTCCTCGTTATTATCATTTATTTCGATGTCTGACAACCTGAGGATTAATTAGGAACATCGTTTCACTTGTTTGGATGAACTTTACCGGTACCTTTGGGATTTCTTTGTCTGCATGTTGAATGACTGGATTACAGAACTCCATGGCGCCAACTAAAACAGACTTTTTGGGATATAGAAGGACTTTATCGAACAAAACAACCATTCTATGTGTTCCTGGGGCCCGTGGAATTGCAAACAGAGGAAGATCTTCAAAGGTAAGTGATTTATTTTATTGCTATTTTAAATTTTGTAACGCCTGTGCTGGTTTGATTAATATGTTGTTGTGGGGCTTTGTCCTCAGACAATCGAATGTTCTTCTTTCGCCGTCAAGCCTATTGTAAATCCGACAATGCGGTTTGATTACCAAGATTCTAAGCTTTTGAATAGTGTACAACACTTGTATTTTCATGAATGTTTAATATTACTATTTTTGTCATTTGAATTTGGCACTCTGCATTTCACCGGATCTTGACGGTAGCCTCCCACCGATCCCTAAGAAGTCAATGGTTTTTGTGACTGCACTTGAAGAAACTTTCAAAGTTCTTGAAATGTTCCGCATTGACTGACCTTCAGGTCTTCAAGTAATGATGGACTGTTTCTCTTTGCTTATTTGAGCTGTTCTTGCCATAATATGGACTTGGTCTTTTGCCAAATAGGGCTATATTGTGTATACCACCCCTACCTTGTCACAACTCAACTGATTGGCTCAAATGCATTAAGAAGGAAAGAAATTTAACAAGGCACACCTGTTATTTGAAATGAATTCTAGGTGACAACCTCATGAAGCTGGTTGAGAGAATGCCAAGAGTGTGCAAGTCTCATCAAGGCAAACGGTGGATTTTCAAAAGATTTTGAAGAATCTCAAATGTAAAATAGATTTTGATTTGTTTAACACTTTTTTGGTACTACATGATTCCATGTGTTATTTAATCGTTTTGATGTCTTCACTATTATTCTACAGTGTAGAAAATAGTAAAAATAAAGAAAAACCGTGGAATGAGAAGGTGTGTCCAAACTTATGACTGGTACTGTGTACCTTATGTTCACTGCCTCTTATTGTTAAGGGTGAAGTGTGTGTGAAAGATTACAACCTTGTCTTGTTCATTCATCTTGATTCTAGCAGTCGGACATGAATACAGTGTTTTGATGCACTCTAACACTTCTTTGTTGAAATCAAATCTATCCATAACTTTGAATAGATAATCCCATCCCATTGAATCAAATGTTTTTTTTGTTTCTAGACTGATTAATATAGCACTTGTATTACCCTGAGTGATGTGGTCAGGATGTGGTCCATGACATGTAGTGTTCTCCTTATGTTGTCCTGTGTCTGTCTATTTTGTATGAAACCAGTTTGATCCCTGTCATTCAAATCTGGGATAATGTGCTCCATTCGTTTGGCTATTATTGATGCATACAGTTTATCACCCATGTTAATCATAGGGATCAGTGGGGCAATGGCGCCCCACCTGCGACTACATCCTGAAAAATGCAGAGCGCCAAATTCAAATTACAAAAGTAGTAATATAAAAGATCATTGAAAATAGTGTTGCACACTCTTCAAAAGCTTAGAATCATGGTGATTTCAAAAAGGCTTTATGGCGAAAGCATGACATTTGATTGTCTGAGGACAGCGCCCCACATATTTCCTGCATTAGCATAATAACATAACCAGCACGGGTGTCACAAAACTCAGAAAAAGCAATAAAATAAATTGCTTACTTTTGAAGATCTTCATCTGATGGCAATGCGGTGACTTAGACAGCTGCACCACTGGGAGGCCCCATCCACAAAGTATCAAAATACAGAAAGTTGTTGGTAAAGGTATAGTGTCCTGCTGATAGCCCATAATGGGCTATTATAATACTGTACATGGTGTCCAGGTTATGATAACCAAAACATTTCTTTATTAAAGACTATCAGAATGAATGTTGGAACTTATTTATTTTGATCCAATGAGTGAGTCACTTTCTGTAGGTGCCCGGGCTATATGACTGTGCCATCACTTGATAATGTATAACAATACTTTGGAGGTTATTTCATTTTGAAAAAACGAAAGTGAGCAATTGTACTCCGAATGAAGGCCAAAATATGTATTTCTGTTTCTATAGGGAGAGAAATGCTGGGCCAATTGTGCATCGTCCTATGGGACTCCCAATCACGGTCGGATGTGATACATACTAATACTTTTTGTGGGATTATTTGTTTTGTCTTTTCTGGTGGATTAAACTGACATTGCAACAAATCACGGCCGGTTTGATACATCCAACCTAACTTAGAAATTCATTTGACACTAGAATTCCCCCTCCTACCCTCCTATTGTCCAGCTACTTGCTAATATCCATAATGGCGCGGTACAACGTGACTGTGTGTGTTTAAAAGAGTATTTTCCAGTAAGCAACTATTTGTTTACCTTCATTAGACAACTTTGTTCCAATATTTCTGTAATTCAGTGATATTTATTCCCATAGTAATTCGTTATGGATCCATAACTAAACAAACATCTGCATTTTGAAAGAGTATTTTTATCATTATTTTATTAACGTAAGCATAAAGATGCCATTATTAGTTACATTGTTTTAGTTTGAACGTGCAGACTGGCACTAAGAAGAGATGGAACCTTTCCCTAGTCAGTGCCATTATTAGTGCAATGCCCCTTAAAGTGTTGCTCTGTGCTACCCTGTGTGGCGGGGGAGGGTGTCCACCCCCCCTCCCCCTTCCTCCTCCTCCCTTCCCCATGGGCTAGGTCAGTCTTCTCTGCGGCCCATCCCGTACCCCCTGCCCTCGTGCCTTGAACCTCGCATGCTTTCATTGGATACAGCTGGAGAACTGCATGGCAATCCCATTATGCGCCACTCGGGAGCCATGACCAATATGACCAATATACAGTGGGGAAAAAAAGTATTTAGTCAGCCACCAATTGTGCAAGTTCTCTCACTTAAAAAAGATGAGAGAGGCCTGTAATTCTCATCATAGGTACACTTCAACTATGACAGACAAAATTAGGAAAATAAATCCAGAAAATCACATTGTAGGATTTGTAATTAATTTATTTTCAAATTATGGTGGAAAATAAGTATTTGGTCACATACAAACAAGCAAGATTTCTGGCTCTCACAGACCTGTAACTTCTTCTTTAAGAGGCTCCTCTGTCCTCCACTCGTTACCTGTATTAATGGCACCTGTTTGAACTTGTTATCAGTATAAAAGACACCTGTCCACAACCTCAAACAGTCACACTCCAAACTCCACTATGGCCAAGACCAAAGAGCTGTCAAAGGACACCAGAAACAAAATTGTAGACCTGCACCAGGTTGGGAAGACTGAATCTGCAATAGGTAAGCAGCTTGGTTTGAAGAAATCAACTGTGGGAGCAATTATTAGGAAATGGAAGACATACAAGACCACTGATAATCTTCCTCGATCTGGGGCTCCACGCAAGATCTCACCCCGTGGGGTCAAAATGATCACAAGAACGGTGAGCAAAAATCCCAGAACCACACGGGGGGACCTAATGAATGACCTGCAGAGAGCTGGGACCAAAGTAACAAAGCCTACCATCAGTAACACACTACGCCGCCAGGGACTCATCCTGCAGTGCCAGTCGTGTCCCCCTGCTTAAGCCAGTACATGTTCAGGCCCGTCTGAAGTTTGCTAGAAAGCATTTGGATGATCCAGATGAGGATTGGGAGAATGTCATATGGTCAGATGAAACCAAAATAGAACTTTTTGGTAAAAACTCAACTCGTTGTGTTTGGAGGACAAAGAATGCTGAGTTGCATCCAAAGAACACCATACCTACTGTGAAGCATGGGGGTGGAAACATCATGCTTTGGGGCTGTTTTTCTGCAAAGGGACCAGGGCTGACTGATCCGTGTAAAGGAAAGAATGAATGGGGCCATGTATCGTGAGATTTTGAGTGAAAACCTCCTTCCATCAGCAAGGGCATTGAAGATGAAACGTGGCTGGGTCTTTCCAGCATGACAATGATCTCAAACACACCGCCCGGGCAACGAAGGAGTGGCTTCGTAAGAAGCATTTCAAGGTCCTGGAGTGGCCTAGCCAGTCTCCAGATCTCAACCCCATAGAAAATATTTGGAGGGAGTTGAAAGTCCGTGTTGCCCAGCGACAGCCCCAAAACATCACTGCTCTAGAGGAGATCTGCATGGAGGAATGGGCCAAAATACCAGCAACAGTGTGTGAAAACCTTGTGAAGACTTACAGAAAACGTTTGACCTCTGTCATTGCCAACAAAGGGTATATAACAAAGTATTGAGATAAACTTTTGTTATTGACCAAATACTTATTTTCCACCATAATTTGCAAATAAATAAATTAAAAATCCTACAATGTGATTTTCTGGATTTCTTTTTCTCATTTCGTCTGTCATAGTTGAAGTGTACCTATGATGAAAATTACAGGCCTCTCTCATCTTTTTAAGTTGGAGAACTTGCACAATTGGTGGCTGACTAAATACTTTTTTGCCCCACTGTATATTGTCCTGCTAATAACAGGGTTAATAATATATCTGTGAAAATATCCAAGGGACGTTTATATAATTCTAAATTAATAGTAATAACAACCACTTTGTTTAAAAAATAACAATATTTTGGAGATGATTTCGTTTTCAAATAATGTAATTAGGGGAAAGTGCCAACCAGCCGTGGAGGCCACATAAAAGGAGCACTGTGGCATACCGCGAGAGAGAACCGGGAGAGACCGACACAGAGGCAAAGCTGAGAAGAAAGATGGAGCCAAACCTACATGATTTTCTTTGTTATGTTTATTTTATGGCCTAGTAAATTTGTTTGCAGACTAAAACCTCCATGTCTCTGTGTTAATCTCTGCACGCTCAACCCAACACCCCACGGTTTACCACACTGTTTTTAGAGGGAGAGAAACCAAAAATATACAGTCATCTCATGGGTCGCCCACTCGAGGCCGGTACGGGTATTGATCCAGCATCTGTAGCAACACAGCTTGCACTGCTATTGCGCGACTCAGGCACTGTACTGTGTGACTGGTCGGGAGTGGGCTACTGTACTACAGTAAGAGCAAAAATAATCCCAACAAAATAAAATAATAAAAACCTTAGTGTAACAACAGTTTTAGTAAGTAACGCTGAAGTCGTGCACAATGATCAGTTTCTATTTAAGTTTATGTCGCCCCTTCATTTTCAGTTAGAGACACAGTAGCAAATCAGTGCTCTAACTCCCCCTTGCGCTTGTCTGGAGCAATGAGGTGGTGACGCAGGGTACCGTACTAAACCACAAATTACGTGTAAGTACCGCAGCATAATCACAAACATTTTACTGGAGCAACCACTGTATTATTCTGTCAGGAAACTTCCCTTATCCCACCCTGAACACGAGAAACTCAAGAAAATGGGATATTGGAATACCTTTTTTTCTTTGTATAAAACGGGTGGAATGGGAGTTGCAATTTTTTCCCAAATTCAGTTAATTTTGAGTTTATATGAGAAATAAAAGGCAAAGAGTGTAGATTTTCTTTATTAAATGTAAATTGGATCACAAGGAAGTTACATTATTTAATGAATATGCATCCCCGGGGAGTGACATGGTCTTCTTTAGGAAGGTGTTTGATTTAATTGCCACAGAAACATCTGGCACTCTTATCTGTGGAGAGGATTTTAAACTCAAAATTGCACAGCACAAATAAAAATAGGAAAATGTGTCTGCTTGCTAAAAAGATGAATAGGATATTGTAGGATTTAGGACTGCTTGATGTATGTCGCGACTTCCACGTCAGATAGGGTATTTAACACATAATCTCTCAAGACAAAGATAAAAGCACAGAAACTGCTGAAATTACAGGAAACATTAGGAATCTTAGAACATTATCATGTTCATTTCAAAGACCCTCATATATTGTGTGAGATTCAAAAGGTAAAACAGGAAATTTACCAGATTTATAGTGAAGAAATAGAGAAAAAGCTCAGGTTCCTGAAACAACAATATTATGAAGCAGGCTCAAAGGCAACAAAATTACTAGCATGGAGACTCAAAAAACAACAAGCACAGAATACATTTGTCAAAATAAAAGACCCCAAAACAAAGAAGCTTGCAAATTGGATGAAATACAGAATGCATTTGAATCATATGGTACAAATCTGTACAAGCAACCAGAGAAGGCAGATGCACAGACAATAGAGCATTTTTTGAACTTTTTGGACAAAGCAAAATGACTGACTTAACCAGAAATAACCATTGAACAAATGAATAATGCAATATCTAATCTAAAAGCAAACAAAATCTCTACCTTTCAGAATGGCTCAAAGCCTTCAGAGAACATTAATGTTTGTTGCCCAATAATGTTTATACCATGTTTTGTGCTGCTACCATGTTGTGTTGCTACCATGTTGTTGTCATGTTGTGTTGGTACCATGCTGTGTTGTCATGTGTTGCTGCCTTGCTATGTTGTCGTCTCAGGTCTCTTTATGTAGTGGTGTGTTGTCTCTCGTCGTGATGTGTGTTTTGTCCTATATTTATATTTTATTAAAAAATATATATTTAATCTCAGCCCCCGTCCCTGCAGGAGGCCTTTTGCCTTTTGGTAGGCAATTATTGTAAATAAGAATTTGTTCTTAACTGACTTGCCTAGTTAAATAAAGGTTAAATAAAATAAAAACAACTAACATCTACTTCTGGCCTGTTTTAACTGGACTCTGCGGGACAGGGATCTTCCACCATCATAGAAAGAAGCCATCATATCTGTAGTTCCTAAAGAGGATAAAGATAATAAGGAATGCAGTTCCTATAGACCTATCGCAATTCTTAATAGGGAGTGGCAGTGTTCAGAGTTTTGGAGAGTCTGGCGTGCCCAAAGTAAAATGCCTGGTACTCAGACCCAGAAACTAGGATATGCGCATAATTAGTAGTATTGGATAGAAAACACTCTGAAGTTTCTAAAACTGTTACAATAATGTCTGTGAGTATAACAGAACTGATTTGGCAGGCAAAAACCAGAGGAAAGTCCGGTAAATTCGATTCAGTGTCTTCCATCTTCTCGTTGGAAATGCTCTCTCTCGATTGTGAATGTCCTCTCGCCGACCACGATCCATGGGAGGAGCTGCTCGAGTCTTTCCGATGGTGAAGACTCCTTTCTCTTGGCGGTATACTCCAGTGTGATGCCCCTCAACTTCAGATCCTCAGCCGCTTCGTCTGCATGCTCGCATGAAACCCGGCCATTTTGCCGGGAATAATGTTTGGAAGCGAATCCCTTTCTCTTTTAGTGCCTTCTTGATAGGGATGTATTCCTTCCTTCTTTTCAGGATCTCTACTGTGTAGTCATGATCAAATAACACTTGTTTGCCTTGGAAGTAACAGGCTTATTCCAGGCTGCGCATAGGACTTTCTCTTTGAATGATAATTGTAGGAACTGTACAACTATGGATCTTGGTTGGGCGAAGCTGGGGAGATTTGAGGCCAGAGCTTGGTGTGCTCTCCCGATTCCCAAGTCAGTGTCGTCTTCCAGTGTGTCAATAGACCCTCCACGAGTTTGGGCATTGAGTCTTTTTCTGTGCCCTTGGCCACGGAATAAAGTCTAATGTTATTGCAACGTAAAAAACCTTCAATTCCTTATTTTATCACCTTACGAAATGAGGGTTCTTTTGCTGCTGCTAGCTTGTTTGCGCTAGCATTAGCCATCTCTGTTTCATTGCCAATTTTCACTTCTCCTATCTTGTTACGGATGGTCGATGGCTCCATGACCTTTTCCTACTTTCCCCTTTTCCATTTCAGTGTAAATTACTATAATACTTAGAGTAAATAGTTTAATTTATGGGGAAAATACCCAAATGATGTGAAGTCCAAAAAATCAGGCAGCCATTGCGTCACAGCCCGCTCAAATCAGTTTTTCATATCCGTTTTGGAATACTGACTGTCCAAACAGCAAGTTACAAGTGACCAAATCGTATTTGTGTGTGTTCAGACAGCAGTCATTTGCTGACATGGCTACACTAGCTGTCATAGTAACGACGTGTGTATGTTTTTTTTACTATTATTTGGCATCTCTTGTTGTTTGCTAGCTACTCTGTTGACAGTTTGACAAGAACATGTGGTAGTTAACTAGCTTGTGAATTGTTTACAAACAAATGAGTGAATGTGCTAGCAAGTGAAACATCTACCTAGAGTGCCTTGCAAAAGTTTTCATCCCCTTGTCGTGTTTTCTATTTTGTTGCATTACATCCTGTAATTTAAATGAATTTTTATTTGGATTTTATGTCATGTACATACACAAAGTAGTCTAAATTGGTGAAGTGAAATGAAAAAAATAACTTGTTTAAAAAAAAGATTGCATGCATATTTATTCACCCCAATTGCTATGAAGCCCCTAAATAAGATCTGGTGCAACCAATTACCTTCAGAAGTCACATAATTAGTTAAATAAAGGCCACCTGTGTGCAATCTAAATGTCACATGATTTGTCACATGATCTCAGTATATACACACCTGATCTGAAAGGCCCCAGAGTCTGCAACACCACTAAGCAAGCAACGCCATGAAGATCAAGGAGCTCTCCAAACAGGTCAGGCACAAAGTTGTGGAGAAGTACAGATCAGGGTTGGGTTATAAAAAAATATCAGAAACTTTGAGCATCCCACGGAGCACAATTAAATCCATTATTAAACAATGGAAAGAATATGGCACCACAACAAACTTGCCAAGAGAGGGCTGCCTACCAAAAGTCATGGACCAAGCAAGAAGGCATTAATCAGAGAGGCAACAAAGAGACCAAAGATAACCCTGAAAGAGCTGAAAAGCTCCACAGCGGAGATTGGAGTATCTGTCCATAGGACCACATTAAGCTGTACTTTCCACAGAGCTGGGCTTTACGGAAGAGTGTCCAGAAAAAGCCATTGCTTAATAAAAAAATAAGCAGACACGTTTGATGTTTGCCAAAAGGCTTGTGGGAGACTTCCCAAACATATGGAAGAAGGTACTCTGGTCAGATGAGACAAAAATGTAGCTTTTTGGCCATCAAGGAAGATGCCATGTCTTGCGCAAACCCAACACCTCTCATCACCCCGAGAACACCATTTTTCATTGGCAGGGACTGGGAAACTGGTCAGAATTGAAGGAAGGATGGATGGCGCTAAATACAGGGAAATTCTTGAGGGAAATCTGTTTCAGTCTTCCAGAGATGTGAGACTGGGACGGAGGTTCACCTTCCAGCAGGACAATGACCCTAAGCATACTGCTAAAGCAACACTCTAGTGGTTTAAGGGGAAACATTTAAATGTCTTGGAATGGCCTAGTCAAAGCCCAGACCTCAATCCAATTGAGACTCTGTACACCAGTAGAACCCATCCAATTTGAAGGAGCTGGAGCAGATTTTTCCTTCAAGAATGGGCAAAAATCCCAGTGGCTAGATGTGCCAAGCTTATAGAGACATACCCCAAGAGACTTGCAGCTGTAATTGCTACCAAAGGTGGCTCTACAAAGTATTGACTTTGGGGGGGTGAATAGTTATGCGTGCTCAAGTATTTTTTTCTCTTCTTATTTCTTTTTTATTTCACAATAAAAACATTTTTGCATCTTCAAAGCGGTAGGCATGTTGTGTAAATCAAATGATACAAACCCCCCAAAAATCCATCTTAATTCCAGGTTGTAAGGCAACAAAATAGGAAAATGCCAAGAGGGGTGAATATTTCGTAAGCCACTGTAGCTAGATGGCTATTCAAAAATGACTTGTTTTGAAAGATGGATCATCTTATCCTATGAGACTTTAAAGTGTTCTTGCACTATGATATAGATAATAAAAAAATTAACAACTGGGAGATTTCCATGGCAGATATTGCTGTCACCTTAGCTTGGTACACAACAACTTCTGAGTGAGAGGAAGCACCACCAGCAATCAAACTACACACGTGCCTACTGCAAAAAGCCGTTACCATGACAACTAGAATAGCCATGTCAGCAAATGACTACAACCTGAACACACACACATCTGATTTAGTCAATTGTAACTTGCTGTTTGGACAGTCAGTATTGCAAAACAAAACTGATTTGAATATTATGGCCTGCAGTGTGAACAAGGCTTGACAGAAAATGGGTTCAAACCAGGTTCAGACTTCATGGTGTGATAAGGGACTAATAATCATCTCTCTCTGTCCAGGCCTCTGAGGTCAGCCCTGAGGGGAACCTTATGGACTATGGGGTCACCACGGTCGTGATCCGGGTGGTGGACCTAAACAACCACCCCCCCACCTTCTATGGGGAGAATGGACCACAGAACATGTTTGAGATGACCATGTACGAACACCCTCCGGACGGAGAGATCATCCGTGGTCTGAAGATCACGGTCAATGATTCTGATCAGGTGAGTTTTTCATAGCGTTCTATTATGGACTGCTGATTGCCTGGCCGACACCAAGGAATTGATCCTTCCTTTATTTGAAGTGTACCTATATAAAGAAATTATAACACATCCATAAGCAGTATGATAATTTTATAAATGCTTATGTTAACCACCTCAAGTTTATATCTCCAGTATAAGTGACATTACTCTGACATATATGATCCTCTTACGGATCATTGGGGCGCTAGTGCCCCATTCCCGACACTACCCCGGGGAAATGTAAGGCGACAAATTTAAAATCCAAAAGTTGAATTATAAAACATTCAGCAATATACAAGTGTTGCATAGTCTTCAAAAGCTTAGACTCTTGGCAATAGCACAGCGTTGTCAGATTTCAAAAAGGCTTCACGGCGAAAGCACAACATTAGATTTTTTGAGGATAGCACCTCACATATGTTCTGCATTAGCATAAATTCATAACCAGCGCGGGTCTCACAAAACACATAAAAAGAGCTAAAATAAATCGCTTACCTTTTGATGATCTTCTGCTGAGGGCAATCCGAAGTGTCCAAGCAAGACAATTCATGTTTCTTTTGTTAGAAAAAGTTATTGTTTATATCCATAAATCTCTGTTTGGTTGGCGCGTTATGTTCAGAAAATCCACCGTCCACTCGCCTATTGTACATGGAAGAGAACGCGTTCAAATTATACCTATCAACTTTGCCCAAACAAATCAAACATTTTTTATGTATCCTTAGGTATACTTTTATGTATATTAACGATTATATTTCACACGGATAATATCCTAAATGATAGAAAAGGAAAATACAGAGGAACGTGCACACGGTCTCACACACAAAAAACTAAAGTGACTTCCTCTATCTACTTACAAATTATTCTTCTGTTCGGTTGTCATCCATGATAAAGGCTCGAAACCTTGTCTAAAGACTGTTGACATCTAGTGGAAGCCATAGGTACTGCAATCTGGGTCCTATTTTACTGAGAATCCCATAGACAGACATTTAAAGTGAGGGCATGTCACACAAAAAAAAATTATGGACAGAAATTCCTCTGGCCATATCAGTTCTGTTATACTCACAGACATTATTTTAACAGTTATAGAAACTTCTGATTGTTTCCTCACCAATAGTACTAATTATGTGCATATTCTAGTTTCTGGGCCTGAGTGGCAGGCATTTTACTTTGGGCACGGCAGACTCTCCAAACTTCAGAATACTTCCCCGGTGCCTGTAGAGGTTAAATATAAACTTCCAAGAGTTCTAGAGATCACTAGATTTGAATTCATCAAATTAATAAAATATTTATGCTTTTTAAGACAGATGCATCATTCTAGGAAGTCATTATTAGTGTGCCTTGCAAAAGCAGCCACAATTTAAATATTGCACAAATTATTTTTGACTTTTTGTTATTATTAATGGATCTTGCGAAGCAAGAGTCCCCACTTTAAATCATCAACATACTTAATCTTATTATTATTATTATTATTATTCTGGAACGCTACTTCTTTTACACCATTTAAAAAAAGGTAGGGGCATGGAATATAAACCCAGTCAGTATGTAGTGTGACCTGCATTTTCCTCATACAGCGCGAGAAATCTCCTTTGCATAGAGTTGAACAGGCTTTTGATTGTGGCCTGTGGAATGTTGCCTCACTCCTCTTCAATGTCAATCCAGAGCATCCCAGACATGCTCAATGGGTGACATCTCTAGTGAGTATGCCGGCCAAGGAGCAACTGAGACATTTTCAGCTTCCAGGATTGGTCCTTGCGACATTGGGACCGTGCATTATCATGCTGAAACATGAGGTGATGGCGGCGGATGAATGGCATGACAATGGGCCTCAGGATCTCGTCACGGTATCTCTGTGCATTCACAGTGTCATCGATAAAATGCAATTGTGTCATGGTCCGTAGCTTATACCTGCCCATACATAACTGTCTGCCATCTGCCCGGTTTCATACGTCGATTACGACGCTGAACTGCAGTCAGGTCAAGACACTGGTGAGGACGACGACCACGCAGGTGAGCTTCCCTGAGATGGTTTCTGACAGTTTGCGCAGAAATTCTTCCGTTGTGCAAACCCCCAGTTTCATCAGCTGTCTGTGTGTCTGGGCTCAGACGATCCAGCAGGTGAAGAATCCAGATGTTGAGGTCCTGGACTGGCATAGTTACACATGGTCTGAGGTTTTGAGGCTGGTTGGACATACTGCAAAATGTTCTTAAACGATGTTGGAGGCAGCTTATAGTAGAGAAATGAACATTAAATTATCTGACAACAGCTCTGACCATAATTACTGACCACAGCCACACAACTACTGACCACAACCATGAAACTACTGACCACAACTGCTGACCACAAAACTACTGAACCACACAATTAATGACCAAAACAACACAACTGCTGACCACAACTACTGACCACAAACGCACTACTACTGACCACAACTAATGACCACAACTACTGTTCTGGTCTGCACTAGCTCTGGTCCAGTTCTGGTCCTGGGGGTAGCTAGCTAGCTCTGGTTAGCACTAGCTTTGGTCCATGCTCTGGTCTGCACTTTAAATTATTACTAACTAAATGTACAAATATTAGCATATAATAACTAACAACAATAATTGTAACTCTTGAACTGTTCAAGTCAGAGACTCTAAACCAACTTTCACTTGTTCATGCTATCCTAACTTAAAATTATTTAATAAAATGTTTAACAACTATAGTATAACTATAAACATTTTCACACATTTCCATAAAATAACCCAGCAACAGTAACTATTGAAGCGTTCAAGCTAGAGACACCAAACCAAATTTCATATGTTCAGGCTATTCAAACTTTACATCTACAGTTGCAAGAAAAAGTATGTGAACCCTTTGGAATTACCTGGATTTCTACATAAATTGGTCAAAACATTTGACATCTTCATTTAAGTCACAACAATAGACAAAACACAGTGTGCTTAAACTAATAACACACAAATTATTAAATTTTTGTTGTCTATATTGAATACATAATTTAAACATTCACAATGTAGGTTGGGAAAAGTATGTGAACCCCAAGGCTAATGACTTCTCCAAAAGCTAATTGGAGTCAGGAGTCAGCTAACCTGGATTCCAATCAATGAGACGAGATTGGAGATGTTGGTGAGAGCTGCCCTGCAATATAGGAGTTGTGTTAATCTAGCAAATAAGGTCTTGTGGGTCAGAGTGTAGTATTTATTTAGTTTCAAAGCACAATGAACTGTGTTAGCATTCATCTCACACTGGCTTTAACCATGGAGAGAGCAGGCCTGCCAAGGAAACTGTTGCAGACAGTAACTCCCATCGTTCACTCGCTTCATATTTCACCCGATCACTTCTCATTGCAATTCTTTCTGTTTTTAACACGCAAAAACTGTAGAACATACAATGACCACAGCTACTGACCATAACCACACAACTACAGACCATAACACAACTACAGACCATAACTACTGACCACACGTACTGACTCAACTACTGAACACAAATACTGACCACAACATCAGTTACTTTCTCCACTGCTGACCAAAACTACTGACCACAACCACACAAATACTGACAAAAACCACTCACCACACAACTATTAAACTACAAAACTAATGACCACAACCACAAAACTACTGACCACAATATGACCACAGCTACCGACCACAACCACAGAACTACTGACCACAACCATGAAACTACTGATCAAATCAACTGAACCACAAAACTATTGACCACACAACTACTGAAACACACAATTACTGACCATGACCAGACATCTACTGACCACAGCTGCTGAACACAACCATAATGCTTCAGCAAATGTACATTACACCAGGGGCGTTGGTAGACACAATGTAAGTAACCTAATTTATGTCCCTCTAACTGCCCTGAATGCCTCTGCTGATCCTAAAGCTATTGTTGCAGTAATCATCTGACTATGAACCAGATTTATACTGTATACTTCTAGAAGGAAGTCCACTGTGTGCAGCTCACCCTGGACTAACATAAATAACATGAGAACATCTACTTCTGCTAAGCTTCCCAGTAAAGCAATAAAAACAATTAAGCATCCCAAAAGAAAAGTACTCAAAATAGCCCTCGTTAACATATGTAGCTTAAGAAACAGGATTCATGAAGTCAATAATTTGCTTGTAACAATTTTCTATTTTACCAGGCAAGAACAAATTCTTATTTACAATGACAGCCTGTTGTGATACAGGCTGGAATCGAACCAGGGTCTGTAGTGACTCTTCTAGCACTGCGATGCAGTGCCTTAGACCGTTGCGCCACATATTCTGACTATCTCTGAACTAACTTAGATAATACCTTTGATGATACAGTGGTAGCAATACAAGGTTATAACATTTACAGAAAAGAGAGACATGCCAATGGTGGAGGTGTTTCTGTTTATATTCAGAGCCACATTCCTGTAAAGCTTAGAGAGGATCTCATGTTAAATACTGTTGAAGTAATATGGCTACAGGTTCATCTGCCTCACCTAAAGCCCATTCTTGTGGGAAGTTGCTATAGACCACCAAGTGCTAACAGTCAATATCTGGATAACATGTGTGAAATGCTTAATAATGTATGTGATATCAACAGAGAGGTATATTTTCTGGTTGATTTAAATACTGAATGGCTTTTTTTAAGCTGTCCACTCAAGAAAAACCTTAAATCTGTAACCAGTGCCTTCAACATGGTTCAGGTTATCAGTCAACCTAGTTACACACAGCACGGGAATGAAATCATCAAAATGTATTGATGACATCTTCACTAATACTGCAGAAATTTGCTTGAAAGCAGTAACCAGGACCATCGGATGTAGTGCTAAAAAAATAGTAGCCATATCTAGGAAAACCAAGTTCCAAAGGCTGGGCCTAATATAGTGTATGAGGTCATACAATAACTTGTTGATGTAAATAATATTTGTTGGTCCGTAATGTGTAATGAGGAGCAAACAGACGCTACACTTGACACATTTATTCAATTGCTTATTCCAGTTACTAATATGCATGCACCATTTTAGAAAATAACTGTAAAAACTGTTAATCCTCGTGGATTGATGAGGAATTGAAAAATTGTATGGTTGAGAGGCAAAAGGAAAGGCAAATAAGTCTGGCTGGTTAGCAAGCGTATTGCAAATTGAGAAATCATGTGACTAAACTGAATAAAAAGAAGAAGAAACCACAAAATGAAATAAAGATAAATGGCATAAAGAATGATAGTAAAAAGCTTTGGATCACCTTCAAAGAAATGTTGGGATTTTAAACTCCGCTCATTCATTTCAAAACCGACTGACATTGCTAACTACTTTAATGATTTTTTCATAGGCAAGATTAGAAAACTTAGGCATGACATGCCAGCAACAAACGCTGACACTACACATCCAAGTATACTGTATCTGACAATTATGAAAGACAAGCATTGTAATTTTGAATTCCGTAAAGTGAGTGTGGAAGAGGTGAAAAAATGTTTGTTTTCTATCAACAATGACAAGCCACTGGGGTCTGACAACTTGGATGGAAAATTACTGAGGATAAAAGCAGATGATATTGCCACTCCTATTTGTGCCCCCAGGCCTGGACGGAAGCAAAAGTAATTCCACTACCTAAGAGTAGCACCCTTTACTGGCTCAAATAGCCGACCAATCAACCTTTTACCAACCCTTAGCATTCTTTTGGAAAAAATTGTGTACAATATACAATAGATACAATGCTATTTTACAGTAAACAAATTGACAACAGACTTTCAGCACGCTTATAGGGAAGGACATTCAACAAGCACAGCACTTACACAAATGACTGATGATTGGCTGAGAGAAATTGATAATGCAAATATTGTGGGTGCTGTTTTGTTAGACTTCAGTGCGTCTGCTGCTGGAAAAATTTGTGCATTACGGCCTTACACCCCCTGCTATATTGTGAATAAAGAGTTACATGTCTAACAGAACACAAAAGGTGTTCTTTAATGGAAGCATCTCCTACATAATCCAGGTAAAATCAAGAATTCCCCAGAGCGGCTGGGGAATTCTTTATTAACAACATGCCACTGGCTTTGAGTACACGTCAGCTACTACAGCAACTGAAATGACTGCAGAACTTAACAAAGAACTGCAGTTAGTTTCAAAGTGGGTGGCAAGGCATAAGTTGTCCTAAATATTTCAAGCTAATATTTTGGGTTCTCATGGAGTGTGACAGTTGAATTAAGAACATGAGGCATTTATAAGTTATATTCTTTAAGAATCAATGGATATATACAGTACCAGACAAAAGTTTGGACACACCTACTCATTCAAGAGTTTTCTTAATTTTTACTATTTTCTACATTGTAGAATAATAGTGAAGACATCAACTATGAATGATGATACCTTGCTGATATCTTTGCACACTCTTGGCATTCTCTCAACCAGCTTCACCTGGAATGCTTTTCCAACAGTCTTGAAGGAGTTCCAACATATGCTGCGCACTTGTTGGCTGCATTTCCTTCACTCTGCTGCCCAACTCATCTCAAACCATCTGAATTGGGTTGAGGTTGGGTGATTGTGGAGGCCAGGTCATCTGATGCAGCACTTCACCACTCTTCTTCTTGGTCAAATAGCCCTTACACAGCCTGGAGGTGTGTTGGGTTATTGTCCTGTTGAAAAATAAATGATAGTCCCACTAAGCGCAAACCAGATGGGATGGCTTATCGCTGCAGAATGCTGTGTTCGCCATGCTGGTGAAGTGTGCCTTGAATACTAAATAAAACAGACAGTGTCACCAGCAAAGTACCCCCAAACCATCACACCTCCTCCTCCATGCTTCTCGGTAGTAACCGCACATGCAGAGATCATTCGATCACCTACTCGGATGTAACCAAAAATCTCAAATTTGGACTCATCAGACCAAAGGACAGATTTCCACCGGTCTAATGTCCATTGCCCATGTTTCTTGGCCATAGCAAGTCTCTTTTTCTTATTGGTGTCCTTTAGTAGTGGTTTCTTTGCAGCATTTTGACGGTGAACAGTTGATGTTGAGATGTGTCTGTTCCTTGAAGCATTTATTTAGGCTACAATTTCTGAGGCTGGTAACTGTAATGAACTTATCCTCTGCAGCAGAGGTAACTCTGGGTCTTCCTTTCCTGTGGCGGTCCTCATGAGAGCCAGTTTCATCATAGCGCTTGATGGTTTTTGCGACTGCACTTGAAGAAACGTTCAAAGTTCTTCAAATTTTCCGCAGTTACTGACCTTCATGTCTTAAAGAAATGATGGACTGTCATTTCCCTTTGTTTATTTGAGCTGTTCTTGCCATAATATGGACTTGGTCTTTTACCAAATAGGGCTATCTTCTGTATACCACCCCTACCTTGTCAAAGAAATGCCACAAATTAACTTTTAACAAGGCACACCTGTTAATTGAAATGCATTCCAGGTGACTACCTTATGATGCTGGTTGAGAGAATGCCAAGAGTGTGCAAAGCTGTCATCAAGGCAAGGATGGCTACTTTTAAGAATCTCAAATATAAAATATATTTTGATTTGTTTAACACTTTTTTGGTTACTACATGATTCCATATGTGTTATTTCATCGTGTTGATGTCTTCACTATTATTCTACAATGTAGAAAATAGTAAAAATAAAGAACCCTGGAATGAGTATGCGTCCATTAGGCCTATGGATTATTGTTTTTTATCAACATGAATTAGATTGAGCAATAAAAGCCCCATTTTTTTATACCATAGGCTGGGATCCGCACTATGCAGCTGTTGTTCCATAGGCTGGGATCCGCACTATGCAGCTGTTGCAAGAGCACATTTTTCACTGGCTGTCCACTGGTTTCAAAAACAATGATTGATAGGCAACTTAAACTTTTTGAATTCAAGCCATCTACAACAACCACAATCCATTAGGTGCAAATATCTAAATGAGAGAGAAGAAATGTGATTCACATCAATGCGCTATGTAGGTATCAATAATAAGTGATATCCATCTCGCCGCAGACTACACCACTGCTGTCATCATTACCTCCAAGCATTTATTCAAGTTGGATAATCTTTTGATGCTGACAGCAGTCACACCATTGAAAAACACAGCTTAGACTGTAGCCTACAAAAGCTTATTCCTGCTCTTTTCCCTCAATCCATCAAACACAATTGGTGTGTTATCATAGTGGTCTCTGACTTGTGGTCAGACTCGCTCAGGTGAAACAAACTTAAACTCCCACCTTTTTTCAATGCTGACTTGAATGTCATATTTTTTTCCACAAACATACTTCTGAATTTAAAAGTAATCCTTGAAGTAATCATTTAGTTTTTCAAAAGTATCTGTAATCTGATTACAATATTTTTGCTGGTAACGTAATGGATTACAGTTACCGTTTTTTGTAATCCCAACTACTGACCACAACTACTGACCACAACCACTGATCACAAGCACAGAACTGCTTACCACAATAACACAACTACTGACAACAACTACTGACCACAAAGCAAATCTACCGACCATAACTACTGACATCAACAACTGACCACAAAAACAAACCAACTGAACATAACTTCTGACCACCGAAACTACTGACAGATAAAGCTACAGACCAAAACTACTGACCACAACTACTGACCACAACCACACAACTACTAACCACAACTACTGACCACAACCACACACCTACTAAACCACATACAAATAACTACTGGCCACATAACACCAGACCATAACTACTAAACACATGTACTGACCACAACATGACCACAACTACCAACTGCAATTACTGACCACAGCCACACAACTAGAACACAACTACTCACCACATAACTACAAACCAGAACTACTGACCACAACCAAACAACTACTGACCACACCTACTGACCACACAATGACTGACAACAACCGCTGAGCACAAACACACAACTACTGCCCACAACCAGCTGGCCACAAACACACAACTACTGACCACAACCAAACAACTACTCACCACATAACTACTGACCATAACCACAACCACTGAACACAAACACACAACTACTGACACCACAACTACTGACCACAACAACACAACTACTGACCACAACTACTGAACAAGACCACACAACTACTGACCACAACTACACCACTACTAACCATACTTACTGAACCTGACAACTACTGACCACAACCACACAACTACTGACAACACAACTACTGACCAGAACAACACAACTACTAACAGTAACTACAGACCACACAACTACTGACCACAACTACTGACCACAAGTACACCACTACTAACCACACGTACTGAACCACACAACTACTGACCACAACCCCAATAACTGACCAAATCAAACAACTACTGAACACAACCACACAACTACTAACCACAACCACTGAACACAACCACACAACTACTGACTAAAACTATTAACCACACCTACTGACCACAACCACACAACTTCTGACCACAAACAGACATCTGACCACACAACTACTGACAAACTAACACACAACTACTGACCACAACTTCACAACTACTGGCCACACAACTACTAACCACAAGAACACAATTACTGACCACAACTACTGGCCACTACTGACCACAATTCCAGACTTGTTTAATAGTCACATGTATAGGGTTGCAGGTGTGATTGCAGGATACAGTAAAAATCTTATGCTTCGAGCTCCAACATGCAGGACTGCTCCAGGACTGCCCGTGTCTGAATGATTGAAGCGGGTAGAACAGGGCATGGTTTGGGTGGCTGGGGTCCATGATGATCTTCTTTGCTTTCTTGCGACAAATGCTGTTGTAGGTGTCCTTTAGGGCAGGCAGTGTGCACCCAATGGTGCATTCGACTGCACATATCACCCTCTGAAGAGTCTTGCGGTCCGCGGGTTTCGAGGAATCGCTGTCGTGCCTTCTTCACTACGGTGTCCGTGTGATTACCCCATTTCAGCTTCTCTGAGTGTACACTGAGGAATTTGAAGTTGATGAACATCTCCATGGTGGCCCTGTTGATGAGGATGGGGGTGTGTCCAGCCTGGTTCTTCCCGAAGTCCACAATCAGCTCCTTTGTTTTGCTAACGTTTAGGGAGAGGATGTTTACCTGGCACCACGCCGTCAGATTGCCTACCTCCTCCCTGTAGGCTGTCTCGTCTTTGTTGGTGATCAGGCCTACTACTGTCATGTCACTAGCGAACTTGATGATGGAGTTGGAACTGTGTGAGACCACGCAGTTGTGGTTATACAGAGAATACAGAAGGGGACTGAGGATGCACCCTTGTGGGGCAGTCGTATGGAGGATCAGTGTTGAGGAGGTAATGTTGTCTACCTTCACCACCTGGCGGAGGCCCATCTGGAAGTCCAGGACAGAGTTGCATAAGGAAGAGTTCAGACCCAGGGCCGTGAGCTTTGTAATGAGCTCATAGTGCACTACGGTATTGAAGGCCGAGCTGTAGTCGATGAAAATCACATGCATTCCTTTTGCCCTGGTGGGTAAGGGCAGTGTGCAGTGCAATAGCAATTGCGTCGTCAGTGGATCTGTCTGGGCAATAGGCGAATTGGAGAGGGTAAAGTGTGTCTGGGACGGAAGAGGTTATATGGTCTTTGACTAGCCTCTCAAAGCACTTCATGATGACGGAAGTGAGTGTTACTGGTCGGTAGTCATTCAGTTTAGTTACTTTCTTGGGCACAGGGATGATAGTGGACATCTTGAAGCAGGTAGGTTTAGAGGCCTGAGCTAGGGAGATATTGAAAATGTCACAGAACACAACACCCAACGGATGTGCACATGCTCTGAGGGCACAGCTAGAGATGCCATCTGGGCCGGAAGCCTTGCGAGGCTTAACACATTTGAATGACTTACATACGTCCTCAATGGAGACTGTGAGTGGGTAGTCCACGTTGTCATCAGGGGCTGTCTTCGGCAGCTCAGGGTCATTGTGCTCGAATCTTGAGAAAAAGGTGTTTAGCTCATCTGGTAAGGTGGCGCTTGTGACCGTGATGTGGCTGGCTTTCTTTTTGTAATCAATGATCATTAGGAGCCTCTGGCACATATGCTTTGTGTCCGACCCGTTGAATTGCTCCTCCACTTTGTCTCTATACTTGTTTTTCGCCGTCTTGATCGATCTTCGCAAGTCATATCTGTACTGTTTAACCAAACTATTGTCCCCGGTCACCTTGCCCTGTTTATAAGCAGCATCTCTCTCTCTCTCTTTCTGTTTTCCTCCATGGTTTTGATTCGGGTACGTTTTGAAAGATACTATCCATATCACGTCATCTATGCATTTTTTGATGAATCCAGTGACCGAGTCGCCGTATTCATTGACATTTTCTCCAGTAACATGTTCCACTCAACGTGATCAAAACAGTCTTCGAGTGTGAATTCTGATTGGTCGGACCAACTCTGTACAGACCTGATCACATGAACTTCCCTCTTGAGTCTTTGTTTGTAGGCGGGGAGTAGCAAGAGGGAGTCATGGTCGGATTTTCCGAAGATAGGGCCTTATACCTGTGTCAAAAGCGTGTAGCAGTGGTCAAGAGTAGAATTTCAGCGAGTTAGACAGTCGATGTGTTGGTAATAATTTGGGAGCACGGTTCTCAAATTACTTTTGTTAAAGTCCTGCCTCCGGGAATGCAGTCTCCAGTTTGTTCAGGGTCCAATGAAGATCTTTGAGAACCTTTTTGGTGTCTGCTTTTGGCGGGATGTACACATCAAGGCGATAATCCTGGTGAACTCTCTCGGGAGGTAAAAATGACTACATTTTATGATCCAGCATTACAAGTCAGAAACTCGCAAGTTCCTGTACATTTCCCCCGTCGCGCCATGTGTTGTTGGTCATAAAGCAGAGCCCCCCACCTTTGCTCTTGCCAGAGAGATCCCGCTTCCTATCCGCTCTAAAAACTGTAAAACCCGCTGGTTATATGTATTCCATCTGGATGTCAGAGGAAAGCCAAGTCTCAGAAAAACAGGGTTCGTCAAGTTTGTTCATTAATGATTGAACATTGGCAATTAGTATGTTCTGTAATGGCGGACGGATCAGCCGGTGTCCACATACTTTTCGACAAGCAGGTGTCCACATACTAATGGTCATGTAGTGTATATATAAGTGTATCTATAGTTTGGATATAATGGGTATTTTCACATTGTATATACAGGGAACATTTGTAAAAGTGACCTAGGTCTCAATATGTCTTCCTTAAAAATAAAGGTTAAATAAATAAAGTAAAATAAGTACTGACCACAACTACTGACCACAACCACACCTACTGACCACACAGCTACTGACCACAACAACACAACTACTGACCATAGCTACTCTGCTGACCATAACAACTGACCACAACTACAGACCATAGTCACAACTACTGACCACAATCACTGGCCACAATTACTGTCCAGAACCACACAGCTACTGACCACACAACTACAGACCATAACTACAGACCACAACTAATAGGACATTTATTATATTTTCATAATTAATAGGCTGACATATTACCTTAAGCTATACAGAATATCTCACCTATGTGAGTTTCCATCTCATTCTCTCTTCCATCTCATTCTCTCTTAAATTAAATATGTTTTGTTGTGAAAACATGTTAATATCAATGTTCCCGAACAGATTTTACTTGGTTTCCACAATTAAGCACTGGGTAGCTGCAGGAACAGGGTTGGAGAGGCCATGGTTGTTGCGCTGCCTGCCCTAAAGGACACCTACAACAGCATTTGTCGCAAGAAAGCAAAGAAGATCATCATGGACCCCAGCCACCCAAACCATGCCCTGTTCTACCCGCTTCAATCACTCAGACACGGGCAGTACAGGATGCTCCTCAAACAGTGGTTGATGCGTGGAGTGCAATACATCTTATATTTATTTCTCAGCTGCTCATATTAAGCACAGCTCTGCTATGAAACCGAAGTAGCATAAAAAAAACGAACAAGCGGAAAAGTGGCTTCCATTTGCTATTCGTGTATACGGAAGTCATAATTTTTTGCCCCTGCCCCTGTTCCTGCCCATTTGATAATGGGGCCGTTGAAAATCAAAAATAAGTATACATATTAATAAAGACAAGATTACATTGAGAATAGTCTGATGGGTGAAAATATGATCACTTGATGAGAGAACAGCTGTGCAGCCTGAGGCAAGGAACAGAGCGCACACTTTTTTTTTGTGACTTTCTCAAATCCTCAATAGCCTATAGTCGCATCATGCAGCCCATACACTGTATGTTTTAATTACTAAGTCATTATAAGGTGTGTATCATTCACAACTAAAGTTGCAAAAAAAAAAAAATCTAGTGTATAGGACCTGTTTCAAATAATCACTTTTACGCTCAACAGCCACTTCATATGCACGCTTTCTCTGGAATGAGAAAAATATCCTTCCTATTAAGTTATGATATTCTAACTATAAAATCAAATAATATAAAATAATGGCACAGGACTTATGAGCATATCTTGTCAGCTAAATGAACAAGCCTACAGCCTATGGCATGACCCAAAGCCAGATACAGTACAGTAGGCCAACTCATATTCTGACACAGATATTATTGTTAAAAAAACAATGCCATTTGCGGCTGCTATGGGTTCTAAAGGGTTTTAAAATTATTTTTGAATGACTACGTCCTCTCTGTACCCCACACATACACTTATCTGTAAGGTCCCTCAGTCGAGCAGTGAATTTCAAACACAGATTCAACCGCAAAGACCAGGGATGTTTTCCAATACCTCGCAAAGTAGAAATAAAAAAAAGTAGATTTTGAATATCCCTTTGAGCATGGTGAAGTTATTATTTTTTTTTGATGGTGCATCAATACACCCAGTCACTACAAATATACAGGCATCCTTCCTAACTCAGCTGCCGGAAAGGATTTCACCATGAAGCCAATGGTGACTATCAAAGAGTTTAATGGCTGTGATAGGAGAAAACTGAGGATGTATCAACAACTTTGTAGTTACTCCACAATACTTTCATAAATGACAGAATGAAAAGAAGGAAGCCTGTACAGAATTGAAAAAATCCAGAACATGCATCCGGTTTGCAAAAATGCGCTAAAGTAAAACTGCAAAAAATGGCAACATTTTTTACTTAAAGTCCTGAATACAAAACGTTATGCTTGAGGCAAATCCAACACAACACATCACTGAGTACCACTCTTCATATTTTCAGTCATGGTGGTGGCTGCATCATGTTATGGGTATGCTTGTCATCGGCAAGGGATAGAGAACTTTTTAGGATAAAAAGAAACTGAATAAAAGAAACCACAGGCAAAATCCTAAAGGAAAACCTGGTTCAGTCTGCTTTCCAACAGACAATGGGAGACTAATTCACCTTTCACCAGGACAATAACCTAAAACACTAGGCCAAATATACACTGGAGTTGTTTACCAAGATTACATTTAATGTTCCTGAGTGGCCTAGTTACTGTTTTGACTTAAATCGTGTTGAAAATGTATGGCAAGACTTGAAAATGGCCATCTAGCAATGATCATCAACAACCTTGACAGAGCTTGAAGAATTATTTTAAAAGAATAATATGCAAATATTGTACAATCCAGGTGAGCAAAGTTCTTATAGACATACCCAGAAAGACTCACAGCTGTACAGTGGGGGAAAAAAGTATTTGATCCCCTGCTGATTTTGTAAGTTTGCCCACTGACAAAGAAATTATCAGTCTATAATTTTAATGGTAGGGTTATTTGAACAGTGAGAGACAGAATAACAACAAAAAAATCCAGAAAAACGCACGTGAAACATTTTATAAATTGATTTGCATTTTAATGAGGGAAATAAGTATTTGACCCCCTCTCAATCAGAAAGATTTCTGGCTCACAGGTGTCTTTTATACAGGTAATGAGTTGAGATTAGGAGCACACTCTTAAAGGGAGTCTTTTAACCACTGTTAACCACTGTCTCCTAATCTCCAAACTGGAGGCACTGGGGTTAAGCAGTATCGCTCTAGGCTGGGTAAAGTCCTATTTATCAGGAAGGGAGCAAGTAGTAGAGGTTAATTGTTCACTGTCTCAGGCAAAACCAAATATATGGATATGTTTTTTCTTGGAATTGATCTTCTTGGATTACTCACTGGACTATTTTACACCATTGAAACACTTCCTGGAGTATGCACTGGACTGGGTAGCCTTCCCTTCTGTGGATTGTGTGGATTTTGGGTCTGATACGGTTTCTGGCTAACGTAGTTTAAACCGATAAAGGTCACGTTGGACATCACCGGTCATGTCGTCACATATCCATTTGCAGGCTTTGTTTTTTGGTCTTTTTTGGTTTGTGCTGTCTTTGAATGACGTGAATCAAATTAGTTTCCCCGAGATGGCTCTACAATTCTCTGCAGCTCATCTCAGAACATTTAAAGGATCGTTCCGATTGGCTCCGGACACCTATAAATGGTGTGAACAACTTGGAGTTTTACGCCGACCACGCTATATACATCGATCGCGGAAGAAACTATTATCACCACTCGTAATCCAATAATATTCCGGTTGTCTCTACCAACACCCGTGCGTCGGGCACAACCCAGCTGGAAAATCGATCCATTAACTTTGGAAATCTAAGATCATTGCGC
The DNA here is from genome assembly GCA_030435695.1 of Brachymystax lenok tsinlingensis. Classification (NCBI taxonomy): domain Eukaryota; kingdom Metazoa; phylum Chordata; class Actinopteri; order Salmoniformes; family Salmonidae; genus Brachymystax; species Brachymystax lenok. The sequence goes on along the minus strand of CM059804.1, from coordinate 39,854,642 downwards.
TCTGATCCGGACCTCCGAACTTGCAGAGGCTCATCTTCAGACCTGCGATGTGTGCTGTTGAACACCCGCTCTCTAACTACTAAAGCATCAGTATTGAATGACATAATCACTGACACAAATCTGGACATGCTGCTTCTGACTGAAACCTGGCAGGTGCCTAACGACCTTTTCAACCTGAACCTCTTAACTCCGCCTGGGTACATCTACTTCTCTCAGCCGCGTCTTCATCGTAGAGGTGGAGGGCTGGCTGTAGTTTGCCGTGAGACTATTAACATTTCCAAGATAGAGTTTCATGACGTTACAGCATTTGAATATCTTGCGCTGAAAATGACTGGCCAAACATCACTGGCTGTAATCTTAATCTACCGACCTCCAAAATGTCCCTCTGATTTTTTCTCTGAGATTAGTGCGTTACTCACTCCTTTCTGTGGTAACTATCCATCTGTTATTCTGCTTGGTGATTTTAACATACATGAAAACACTGCACATTGTAATGAATTGATGGCTGTACTGGACTGTTTCAACCTAACCCAACATGTAACTTTTGCTACTCACTCCAGGGGTCATATACTGGATCTCATATGTACATCTGGCTTAAATAATATTCTTGTTAGCAGCTCTGATTTTGCTTTTTCAGATCACAAATTCATAAGTTTCAGTTGTAGTTTTCCTATATCTATATCACCACTGAAGAAAATGCTGACCTATCGTAAAATCAATTCTGTGAATCCATCTTTTTTTTCTGCTTTAATAAGGGATTCTTCTTTGTCAGAATGTCTACTATTAAATTGTCCATCAGAAATCTGCTGTATATACAATAATGTCTTGTCTCAAATACTTGAGAGGCAGGCTCCTGTCATAACTAGACTGGTTCCATCTACTCGTGCCTCACCATGGTTCACTCCTGAACTACGAACGAGAAAAACCGAGGGTCGCCGCATAGAAAGACTATACAGGAAAACTGGACCTGTTGTCCACTCTTTGGCTTTTAAAGAACACTTGCTTAAGGTATTGCTTCTAACTTTTAAAGCATTAAATGGTCTTGCTCCCCAATATCTCTCTGACTTACTCTATCCTTACCGCCCTGCTCGGTCCCTTAGATCAGCTGAACTTGGTTTGTTGACCGTCCCTCGTTTCCGGTTGTCCACTGTAGGTGGGAGGTCATTTGGTGTTAATGCTCCTCAATTATGGAATTCACTACCTCTTACACTACGCAACACCTCATCCGTGGGTGCATTCAAGATCCAGTTGAAGACATATCTGTTTGACATGCATTTTGGGTAGTGTGTATCCTATGTGACTGCGATGTATGTGTGGGTTTTCTGAATGTATTGTAATGTGCAATGTAAAGCGACCTTGAGCTATGGAAAGGCGCTATATAAATAAAACTTCTTCTTCTTCAAATGAGTTGTGGCGTTCCGCAGGGGAGCGTGCTTGGGCCTCTTCTGTTTTTATTGTACATTAACGATGCTTGTTCTTGCCGTATTTTTCTTTATGCGGATGACTCTACACTTCTGGTGTCTCACAAAAGTAAAACTATGTTGGAGAGCATACTTAGCACAGAGCTTACTAACATTAGCAAATGGCTTGGAGATAATAAGCTATCTCTGCAATTAGGGAAAGCTGAAGCAATTATTTTTGGATCCAGACACTAAATTGTGTAGGTCGTCTGAAATCAGAGTGGAGTTAGAGGGTGAGGTGCTGACTACTAAAACCTCTGTTAGATACTTGGGATGTAATCTTGATGGAAGCTTGGGAGGTGTGAGCATGGCCAATAAGGTGCTAGGGAAGGTTAATGCCAGGACTAAGTTTTTGGCCAGAAAGTCCAAGCTGCTTGATAAGTACTCCATGAAGGTGCTAGCTACTGCCCTCATTCAATACCATTTTGACTATGCTAGTACTTCCTGGTTTGGGGGCTTATCTAAACTTATGAAGGGGAAGCTCCAGATAGCCCAGAATAGCTGATCAGGGTAGTTTTGAAGGTGAGTCCACATACTCACATAGGCAGGAGCTGCTTCCCGCAACTAAACTGGCTGCCTGTTGAGGCTAGGGTGTCCCAGATTAGACTAGGTTTGGTTACCAGGAGTATTTATGCGCCCAGATATCTAAGTGATTACTTTCCTCGTGTTAGGGATGCACACAATCACAGCACCAGATCAGGTGTTGCTGATGTGTGCTTATACAGGTTCAGGAGTAATGCTGAGAAAGGTACTTTCTTGTATTCTGGAGCCTCAGAATGTAATGAGTTGCCTCTGCCCATAAAAACAACGTCCTCTCTGGGCAGCTTTAAAAATAAAGTAAAAATATGTTTGATGTCTTCTGTGCCCATATGAATAACCCCTATGATGTAACTGGAATGATGAGATAGATGTTCTTCTCTGTTTTTGTTTTATTATTTCACTGCCATACTGTGTTCGATCTAGTCTAGCGATCTTGTCTCAAGAGGACCACAATGGAAATAAGTAACAGACTTTATTGTGTGTTTATCCTCTATGTTTTTATTCATGTGCATGTATGGCTTTTTCAAGTTTTATGTGTGCTAGTTTTTTAAAATGGTTGAATTAATGAACGAAACAAAAATAAAACAGACGCCTTGATTTTTTTCCACATTTTGTTACGTTACAGCCTTATTCTAAAATGGATTTAAAAAAAATCCCACCTCAATCTACACACAATACCCCGTAATGACAAAACAAAAATTTATTTTTAGAATTTTGGACAAATATCTAATTTACATAAGTATTCAGAATCTTTACTTAGTACTTTGTCAAAGCACCTTTGGCAGCGATTACTGCCTCGAATCTTCTTGGGTATGACGCTACAAGCGTGGCACACCTGTATTTGGGGAATTTCTCCCATTCTTCTCTGCAGATCCTCTCAAGCTCTGTCAGGTTGGATGGGGAGCGTCGCTGCAAAGCAATTTTCATGTCTCTCCAGAGATGTTTGATCAGGTTCAAGTCCGGCTGGGCCACTCGAGGACATTCAGAGACTTGTCTCAATGCCATTCCTGCGTCGTCTTGGCTGTGTGCTTAGGGTCATTGTCTTGTTGGAAGGTGAACCTTGGCCCCAGTCTGAGGTTCTGAGTGCTCTGGAGCAGGTTTTCATCAAGGATCTCTCTGTACTTTGCTCCATTCATCTTTCCCTCGATCCTGACTAGTCTCCCAGTCCCTGCTGCTGAAAAACTTTGCAAAATGTACACCAATTGCTAATGTTGTAAGATTGGTAAAGCTGGTGGCATTAGCCCTAATGAATGTCTCTTGGGTTGTGTGCTGCAGGGGTCCAATGCTAAATTCAACCTCAGACTTGTTGGTCCTGGGCGGATGTTACGGGTGGTTCCCCAGACTGTGCTCAATGAGGCCCAGGTAACCATCTTAGTGGAGGACTCTGCTGCCATGGACTATGAGAAATCCCATTTCCTCACCTTCAAGGTCTGTCTGTCTTTCTGTCTGTCTATCTGTCTGTGATATAGTTCGGTCTTAAGTCTCTACAAGATCCTACCACACTGCTATCTGTTCATTATTCACACATCTGATACCAGTAATTGCTTGATGATTAACAAAATCAATAAAAATCTGAATCTACACAAGATATTACATAGGGCGCTTTCACATATCCCATATATGATTCGGATCCTGGAGACTTTTGGTACCCTGATCTGTGCTATAAAGCATGTATGAAACACAAACTAATCTTGGCTGAAACTAATCCTGGACTTGCGTGAGTAGCCAGAGCACCAGGTAGCCTCACAAACGCTCCAGGAACCGAACCATTATAGCCAATTTCATATGTGAAAATGTTCATAGTTGTGAAATTCACGTGTGATGCATGTACTGTTTGTTGCTAAAAGTCGAAGTAATCTGATGGTGGCCAGAGTTTGTGCATGCCGCCACGTTTGTTTTATCCCCTGTCAACCAAAGACAAGAAGAGGTGACAAGATGAGTTGGGTCTGTTTTCAGTATGCATGTTGAGAAGGGGCAATTTGCTAACCAGCAATTAGCTTAGCATTAGCACATCATTTAATCAGTACAGCCATTAAAAAATATATTTTATACACATCACATGCATCCATTACAATGTGTTCAAGAATCGGAATGCAAGAATCAGAATGCAAACACAGCAAGATGGCATTTTACGTGCCCCCAACCGATTGTGTATTTTTTTGTTCGTTTATCTGCGTTGTTTGTAACTGAATTTTTTACCCTTTTTGTACATAATGTTTCCGCTACGGTCTCTTATGACCGAAAACAACATCTAGACATTAGGACTGCAATTACTCATCACGACTCTGACGAGCCCGAGGCGGAGGATATATGGCTCACTTAGGAAACAGGCCCCGAGCCCCGTGATCTGCGTGAAGAGGAGGCGAAGAAAGAGAGGCCGGAGAGCGGGCTGCCTAATGAGAAGTCGGAGGAGATCGAATAAACCCCCACTTCCTTCAATTCTGCTAGCAAACATGCAATCTATGGACAATAAAATGGACGAGTTATTGGGAAGATTAAAAACTGTAACATCTTATGCTTCACGGAGTCGTGGCTGAACGACGACAATATCAACATACAGCTGGCTGGTTATACGATGTACCGGCAGGATAGAACAGTCTGGTAAGACAGGGGGCGGTGGTCTATGTATTTTTGTAAACAACAGCTGGTGCACAATATCTAAGGAAGTCTCGAGCTGTTGCTCACCTGAGGTAGAGTTTCTCATGATAAGCTGCAGACCACATTACCTACCGAGAGAGTTTTCGTCTATATTCTTTGTAGCTGTTTACATACCACACATTCAGAGGCTGGCATTAAGATGGCATTGAATGAGCTGTATTCCGCCATAAGCAAGCGAGAAAACGCTCACCCAGAGGCGGCGCTCCTAGTAGCCGGGGACTTTAATGCAGGGAAACTTAAATCTGTTTTACCAAATTTCTATCAGCATGTTAAATGTGCAACCAGAGGGAAAATAACTCTGGAACACCTTTACTCCACACACAGAGATGCATAAAAAGCTCTCCCTCACCCTCCATTTGGAAAATCTGACCATAATTCCATCCTCCTGATTCCTGCTTACAAGCAAAGATTGAAGCAGGAAGCACCAGTGACTAGATCAATATAAAAGTGGTCAGATGAAGCAGATGCTAAGCTACAGGACTGTTTTGCTAGCACAGACTGGAATATGTTCCGGGATTCTTCCAATGGCATTGAGGAGTACACCACATCTGTCATTGGCTTCTTCAATAAGGGCACCAATGACGTCGTCCCCACAGTGACTGTATGTACATACCCCAACCATTGATTACAGGCAGCATCCGCACTGAGCTAAAGGCTAGAGCTGCCGCTTTCAAGGAGGACTAACCCGGAAGCTTATAATATATCCTGCAATGCCCTCCGACAATCCATCAAAAAGGAAAAGCATCAATACAGGACTAAGAACGAGTCGTACTACACCGGCTCTGACGCTCGTCGGATGTGGCAGGTTCTGCAAACCATTACAGACTACAAAGGGAAGCACAGTCGAGAACTGCCCAGTGACACAAGCCTACCAAACGAGCTAAAGTACTTCTATGCTCACTTCGAGGCAAACAACACTGAAACATGCATGAGAGCACCAGCTGTACCGAAAGACTGTGTGATTACCCTCTCCGCTGCCAATGTGAGTAAGACCTTTAGACAGGTCAACATTCACAAGGCCGCAGGGCCAGACGGATTACCAGGACATGTACTGCGAGCATGCGCTGACCAACTAGCAAGGGTCTTCACTGACATTTTCAACCTCTCCCTGTCCGAGTCTGTAATACCAACATGTTTTATGCAGACCACCATAGTGCCTGTGCCAAAGAACACTAAGGTATATATATTTACACCTGTTCTGAAAGGCCCCAGAGTCTGCAACACCACTAAGCAAGGGGCACCACCAAGCAAGCGGCACCATGAAGACCAAGGAGCTCTCCAAACAGGTCAGGGACAAAGTTGTGGAGAAGTACAGATCAGGGTTGGGTTATAAAAAACATCCCACAGAGCACCATTACATCCATTATTAAAAACGTTATTTGTCACATGCCCCTAAAAACAGCAGGTGTAGGTAGACCTTACAGTGAAATGCTTACTTACAAGCCCCTAACTAACAATGTTTTAAGAAAAATACCTAAAAAAAGTAAGAAATAAAAGTAACAAGTAATTAAAGAGCAGCAGCAAAATAACAATAGCTAGGCTATATACAGGGGTACCGGTACAGAGTCAATGTGCGGGGGCACCGGTTAGTTGAGGTAATATGTACATGTAGGTGGAGTTATTAAAGCGACTATGCATAGATAATAACAGAGAGTAGCAGCAGGGTAAAGGGGGAGCAGCAATGCTAATAGTCTGGGTAGCAATTTGTTTAGATGTTCAGGAGTCTTATGGCTTGGGGGTAGAAGCTGTTTAGAAGCCTCTTGGACCTAGACTTTGTCGTTCCTGTAACGATTGCAGTGCGGTAGCAAAAATAACAGTCTATGACTAGGGTGGCTGGAGTCTTTGACAATGTTTAGGGCCTTCCTCTGACACCGCCTGGTATGGAGGTCCTGGATGGCAGGAAGCTTGGCCCCAGTGATGTACTGGGCCGTACGCACTACACTCTGTAGTGCCTTATGGTCGGAGGCCGAGCAGTTGCCATACCAGGCAGTGATGCAACCAGTCAGGATGCTCTCAATACCAAAACTTTTCAGTCTCCTGAGGGGGAATAGGTTTTGTCGTGCCCTCTTCATTACTATCTTGGTGTGCTTGGACGATGTTCGTTTGTTGGTGATGTGAACGCCAAGGAACTTGAAGCGCATCTCATCGACGGGGCTGTACTGGAGCAGGTTGACTGCTCCAGTACAGCCCCGTCGATGAGATGGGGACGTGAACGATCCTCCACACGGTCAGGTCTCTGACCTACTACCTATAGACTGTCTCGTCGTTGTCGGTGATCAGGCATACCACTGTTGTGTCATCGGCAAACTTAATGATGGTGTTGGAGTCGTGTCTGGCTGTGCAGTCATGAGTGAACAGGGGTGGCAGGTAGCCGGGGCGGCAGGTAGCCTAGTGGTTAGAGTGTTGGACTTGTAACCGGAGGGTTGCAAGTTCGAATCCCCGAGCTGACAAGGTAAAAATCTGTCGTTCTGCCCCTGAACAAGGCAGTTAACCCACTGTTCCCCGGGCGCCGAAAATGTGGATGTTGATTAAGGCAGCCCCCCGCACCTCTCTGATTCAGAGGGGTTGGGTTAAATGCGGAAGACACATTTCAGTTGAAGGCATTTGGTTGTACAACTGACTAATAATGGTGACTTTGACTTTTTGAACAGGGAGTACAGGAGGGAACTGAGCACACAACCCTGAGGGGCCCCCTGTGTTGAGGATCAGTGAAGCGGATTTGTTGTTACCTACCCCTACCACCTGGGGGCGGCCAGTCTATAATTCCAGGATCTAGTTGCAGAGGGAAGTGTTTAGTCCCAGGGTCCTTAGCTTAGTGATGAGCTTTGAGGGCACTATGGTGTTGAACCCTGAGCTGTAGTCTATGAATAGCGTTTTCACATAGGTGTTATTTTTGTCCAGGTGGGAAAGGGCAGTGTGGAGTACAATATAGATTGCATCATCTGTGGATCTGTTGGGGCGGTCTGCAAATTGGAGTGGGTCTTGGGTTTCTGGGAAAATGGTGTTGATGTGAGCCATGACCAGCCTTTCAATGCACTTCATGGCTACAGACGTGAGTGCTTTGGGTCGGTAGTCATTTAGGCAGATAACCTTAGTGCTATAGGGCACAGGGACTATGGTGGTCTGCTTGAAACATGTTAGTATTACAGACTCAGACCGGGAGAGACTGAAAATGAAATTGGCCTTGTGAATGTTGACCTGTTTAATACTACTTAGGGAGTAGCGGCACGCTAGCGGGCCACTCCCGACACTACCCGGTGAAATGTAAGGCACCAAATTCAAAATCCAAAAGTTGAATTATTAAACATTCATCAATATACAAGTGTTGCATAGTCATCAAAAGCTCTGATTCTTGGCAATATCACAGCGTTGTCAGATTTAAAAAAGGGTTCACGGCGAAAGCACAACATTTGATTGTTTGAGGATAGCACCTCTCCTATTTTCCACATTAGCATAAATTCAGGTCACACAAAACCCATATCAGAGCTAAAATAAATCCCTTACCTTTCGAAGAACTTCTGCTGAGGGCTTCCCAAGTGTCCAACGGTTCTTTTGTTAGAAAAAGTCATTTATTATATCCATAAATCTCCGTTTGGTTGGCGCGTTATGTTCAGAAAATCCAACATCGAATCGCCCATTGAACCGTGAGAGAACGCTTTCAAATATACCTATCACATTTTCCTAAACAAATCATAGATAATTTATAATGCATCCTTAGCTATCCTTTTATGAATATTAGCGATAATATTTAACTCGGATGGTAACCTAAACGTTATAAAAGGAAAATACAGTGGGGCGCGCACACAGTCTCGCGCCCGTAAAATCTTGTTGACATCTGAGCTACCTCGACTATTTCCTGTTCCTATCCGTTCTGCTCACTGCTAGAGCTTCCAGACTGTATAAATACTGTTGACATCTAGTGGAAGCCATAGGTACTGCAGTCGAAGAGCTGGATTCCATTAAAATCAATAGGGAGAGTATCAAACAGAGCAAAGGTCACAAAAATAAAAGTTCCGGACAGAAATGTCTCTGGTTTTCTCCTGCTATATCAGTTCTGTTAAACTCACATACATTATTGGAACACTTTTAGAAACTTCAGAGTGTTTCCTATCCAATAGTACTAATTACGTGCATATCCTATTTTCTGGGCCTGAGTGCCAGGCATTTTACTTTGGGCACGCCAGACTCTCTGTCACCTCTGCTGCTGCTCCCTAAGAATTTAAAGTTTTTACTCACATCGGCTGAGAAGAGTGTGATCAAACAGTCGTCCGGAACAGCTGACGCTCTCATTCATGTTTCAGTGTTACTTGCCTCGAAGCAATTTAGCTCGTCTGGTAGGTGCGTGTCACTCTGCAGCTCTTGGCCGTGCTTCCCTTTGTAGTCTGTAATGGTTATCTAAACTGGGACATGCTTAACACGCCGGCCATCCTACAATCTAAGCTTGATGCCCTCAATCTCACACAAATTATCAATGAACCCAGCAGGTACAACCCCAAATCCGTAAACACAGGCACCCTCATAGATATCATCCTAACCAACTTGCCCTCCAAATACACCTCTGCGGTCAAACGACCACCCCTCATCACTGTCAAACGCTCCCTAAAACACTTCAGCGAGCAGGTTTTTCTAATCGACCTGGCCAGGGTATCCTGGAAGGATATCGACCTCATCCCGTCAGTAGAGGATGCCTGGTCATTCTTTAAAAATGCCTTCCTCACCATCTTAAATATGCATGCCCCTTTCAAAAAATTTAAAACCAGGAACAGATACAGATATATTGGTTCTCTCCAGACATGACAGCCCTTGACCAGTGCATTAGCATCGAATAGCCCCCGCGATATACAACTTTTCAGGGGAGTTAGGAACCAATATACACAGGCAGTTAGGAAAGCAACGGCTAACTTTTTCAAGCAGAAATTTGCATCCTGTAGCACAAATTCAAAAAAGTTTTGGGACACTGTTAAGTCGATGGAGAATAAGAGCACCTCCTCCCAGCTGCCCATGGCACTGAGAATAGGAAACACTGTCACCACCAACAAATCCACTATAATTGAGAACTTCAATAAGCATTTTTCCATGGCTGGCCATGCACTCCACCTGGCTACCCCTACCCCCGGGCAACAGCCCTGCACTCCCCCATTTCTCCTTCACCCATATCCAGATAGCTGATGTTCTGAAACAGCTTTAAAATCTGGACCCCTACAAATCAGCCAGGCAAGACAATCTGGACCCTCTCTTTCTAAAATTATCTGCCGAAATTGTTGCAACCCCTATTACTAGCCTGTTCAACCTCTCTTTCGTGTCGTCTGAGATTACCAAAGATTGGAAAGCTGCCGCGGTCATCCCCCTCTTCAAAGGGGGAGACACTCTAGACTCAAACTGCTACAGACCTATATCTATCATACCCTGCCTTTCTAAGGTCTTCAAAAGCCAAGTTAACAAACAGATTTACCGACCATTTCGAATCCCACCATACCTTCTCCGCATGCAATCTGGTTTCAGAGCTGGTCATGGGTGCACCTCAGCCACGCTCCAGGTCCTAAACGATATCATAACCGCCATCGATAAGAGACATTACTGTGCAGCCGTATTCATCGACCTGGCCAAGGTATTCGACTATGCCACATTCTTATTGGCAGACTCAACATCCTTGGTTTCTCAAATGATTGCCTCGCCTGGTTTACCAACTACTTCTCTGATAGAGTTCAGTGTGTCAAATCGGAGGGCCTGTTGTCCGGACCTCTGGCAGTCTCTATGGGGTAGCCACAGGGTTCAATTCTCAGGCCAACTCTCTTCTCTGTATATATCAATGATGTCACTCTTGCTGCTGGTGATTCTCTGATCCACCACTACGCAGACGACACCATTCTGTATACTTCTGTTCCTTTTTTGGACACTGTGTTAACTAACTTCCAGACGAGCTTCAATGCCATACAACTCTCCTTCCGTGGCCTCCAACTGCTCTTAAACGCAAGGAAAACTAAATGCATGCTCTTCAACCGATCACTGCCCGCACCTGCTCGCCCGTCCAGCATCACTATTCTGGACGGTTCTGACTTAGAATATGTGGACAACTACAAATACCTAGGTGTCTGGTTAGACTGTAAACTCTCCTTCCAGACTCACATTAAGCATCTCCAATCCAAAATTAAATCTAGAGTCGGCTTCCTATTTCGCAAACAAAGCATCCTTCACTCATGCTGCCAAACATACCCTTGTAAAACTGACCATCCTACCGATCCTGATTTGTAAAATAGCCTCCAACACTCTACTCAACAAAGTGGATGCAGTCTATCACAGTGCCATCCGTTTTGTCACCAAAGCCCCATTGCGACCTGTATGCTCTCATTGGCTGGCCCTCGCTTCATACTCATCACCAACCCCACTGGCTCCAGGTCATCTACAAGTCTTTGCTAGGTAAAGACCCACCTTATCTCAGCTCACTGGTCACCATAGCAGCACCCACCCATAGCACGCGCTCCAGCAGGTATGTCTCACTGGACACCCCAAAGCCAATTCCTCCTTTCGCCGCCTTTCCTTCCAGTTCTCTTGCTAACGAACTACAAAAATCACTGGAGCTGGAGACTCATATCTCCCTCACTAGCCCTAAGCACCGGCTGTCAGTGCAGCTCACAGATCTCTGCACCTGCACATATCCTATCTGTAAACAGCCCATCCTACTACATCATCCCCATACTGTATTTATTTATTTATCTTGCTCCTTTGCACCCCACTATCTCTACTTGCACATTCAACTTCTGCACATCTACCATTCCAGTGTTTAATTGCTATATTGTAATTATGTAATGCCAAACCAGCAGAGGGAGCCCTCGCCTGAGTACTGACTGTGCTCCACTCCCTTTGCTTCCTCTGCACTCATTTCCTGTCTGACTGCTATTTAGCCAGAAACCATGCCTGTACTCATTGCGAAGTATTGTTTTGGTTACCTGATCGGACTGATGTTTTTGCTTGGATCTATTGTCTGCCTACTCACTTTTGCCTTTTGGAATTCCCCTTTGGAGGTCGACAGATCTGACTGCTACTTTGGTTTTGACCCTCTGCCTGCCTTCTCGTATTTGTTTCTGGTAACTGTCTTTAATAAACTTCCGCACATGGATTCTCACTCGGCCTCAGCATCCACGTTACAAATTATCTCGCCACCATGGCCTCTCTTATCTTACCTCATTTACACTCACTGTATATAGACTTATTTTTTTATTTTTTTATACTGTATTATTGACTGTATGTTTGACTATTCCATGTGTAACTCTGTGTTGTTTTATGTGTTGAACAGCTGTGCTTTATCTTGGCCAGGTCGCAGTTGTAAATGAGAACTTGTTCTCAACTAGCCTACCTGGTTAAATAAAGGTGAAATAAAAAAATAAAACATTTAAAATAGTTTGCAAGTCCTGCCATATCCGACGAGCATCGGAGCCGGTGTAGTACGATTCAATATTAGTCTCGCCTGTTTGATGGTTCGTCGAAGGGCATATTGGGATTTCTTATAAGCTTCTGGGTTAGAGTCCCGCTCCTTGAAAGCGGCAGTTCTAAATCAAATCAAATCAAATTGTATTTGTCACAATTTTTTTGCAGATGTTAATGCGAGTGTAGTGAAATGCTTGTGCTTCTAGTTTCGACCATGCAGTAGTATCTAACAAGTAATCTAACAAATTCACAACAACTACCTTATACACACAAGAGTAAAGGAATGAATACGAGTATGTACATATAAATATATGGATGAACGATGGCTGATCGGTGTAGGCAAGATGCAGTAGATGGTATGGAGTACAGTATAGTATATACATATGAGATGAGTAATGTAGGGTATGTAAACATTATATAAATGGCATCGTTTAAAGTGGCTAGTGATACATTTATTTCATCCAATTATAATTATTAAAGTGGCTAGAGATTTGAGTCGATGGCCGAACGGCATAGGCAAGATTCAGTAGATGGTTTAGAGTACAGTTTTGATACATTTGATATGGGTAATGTCGGATATGTAAACATTATATACAAAATTGTTTAAAGTGGCTAGTGATACATTTGTTACATCCAATTCCTATTTTTAAAGTGGCTAGAGATTTAAGTCAGTATGTTGGCAGCAGCCACTCAATGTTAGTGATGGCTGTTTAACAGTCTGATGGCCTTGAGGTAGAAGCTGTTTTTCAGTCTCTCGGTCCCAGCTTTGATGCACCTGTACTGACTTCGCCTTCTGGATGATACCCCCGGTGATGCATATACCTTTTAGCTCAGTGCGGATGTTGCCTGTAATCCATGGCTTCTGGTTGGGGTATGTACGTACAGTCACTGTTCGGACGACGTCATCAATGCACTTATTGATGAAGCCATTGACTAATGTGGTGTACTCGTCAATGCCATCGGAAGAATCCCGGAACATATTCCAGTCTGTGCTAGTAAAACAGTCCTGTAGCTTAGCATATGCTTCATCTGACAACGTTTTTATTGACAGAGTCACTGGTGCTTCCTGCTTGAATTTTTGATTGTAAGCAGGAATCAGGAGGATAGAATTATGGTCATATTTGCCAAATGGAGGGAAAGGGAGCAAAATCAAAACTGTAATGCATCCTGATGTCTTTGCTTGCTGGTTCAGTAGGGCCCCCCAGAGACAGCTACAGGTCTTGACAGGTGAGGTGGTCTTGCAGCCATCTTCTGGTAGACATACGCTCACTCTGAACAAGCAGGAGATGCTGTTCTTGCTTCTTCAGCTTGGCTGACAAAACAGCTTTTGGCAAATTGGCAGATGCAAAGACTTACTAGTTGTTCCTCTGGCACTGCCAGCTCAGGTCTGTCCTGGGCTTAGTACTTGAGATGTGGGGCAGCAATTTTCTCCACAGATTCCTGAAGGAAGACACCACGACTACACGTACCTCTGTAAAAAACAGAAATAATGTGAGATCAATAAAAGTAGTGCCAATTAAATAATCAAAACGTGTTGATGCTTTACATACCAAGTGTTGTCATTGAGTCCTTGTAGAGATGCCACACTGCTGCTTTTGTCAGATGGGATGGCAGAAGCTTTTCACCAAAGTGTTTTTGTCCTGGGTGGCGTCCTGGTAATACTATTGCATTATCCTCTACTTGTATGACAGGTGGAGGAGAGTCAGGCATATTCTACTGATGCTGAAAGACCAATTCCAGATACAAATATTTTAGCATTATTATACAATAGACGTGAAATTATATTCTGAGCTAACATCACTACACGTAATGTTAGCTAGCAAGCTAGCCATCTAATGTCATCTAGCTAGTTACCAGCAAGCTTTAACTTGGGGTCTTTTGTTTAGACATGTAGCTAGCTAGCTAGCCAGCTAAACAAAGAATTATAATCCCAATACATAGAATACTAGCAATACAAACTGATTGCCACAGCTTGCTAAAGTTAGCTAGTTAGCTTAGTGTAATTTAACACATATACAAATACACCACTGACTTACACTGAGTATATAAAACATTAAGAACATCTGCTCTTTCCATGACATAAACTGACCAGGTGAATCCATTGTTTAATGGTTGAGCATTTTGTCCCGTTTTGTCACTGCCAGTTTGGAACCCTTTACAGTGTAGGCACTGTATACCCCCATCAAGTAAAGTGTTATCCACTTAATATGTGGGTATGCATAAAATCATTATGAAAGCAGTCATGACACTTGTATGACTGTTACAGTATTGCAGACATACTATATCACTCAACATGATAGGAGCAGCACAGGGTCATTCTTACAGCATTACCCTTGGAGCAGTTTAGGGGTTCTTGCTCAAGGCCACAATGACAGAATGGGATCGCACCAGCCCTGGGTGTAGTATCTTTCAAATACATAAGATAGCTGTGCTTGAATAAGCTTGCCTGACACAATGAAATCAATGCAATAATCCCACTTGCCCATCTGACACTCCATTGTTATGTGGTAGTAAGCAATCTTAGCTGAGGTCTGAAGACTTTCATTATCTGCACAAACTAATGCTTAGCTTTAATTTCAGCAGGCTAACACAATAATGTGGTGCGCAGGAGTGATTTTTGGGGGGTTTGTATCATTTGATTTACACAACATGCCTACCACTTTGAAGATGCAAAATATATTTTTTATTGTGAAACAAACAAGAAATATGACAAAAAAACTGAACTTGAGCGTGCATAACTATTCACTACCGCAAAGTCAATACTTTGTAGAGCCACATTTTGCAGCAATTACAGCTGCAAGTCTCTTGGGGTATGTCTCTATAAGCTTGGCATATCTAGCCACTGGGATTTTTGCCCATTCTTCAAGACAAAACTGCTCCAGCTCCTTCAAGTTGGATGAGTTCCGCTGGTGTACAGCAATCTTTAAGTCATACCACAGATTCTCAATTGGATTGAGGTCTGGGCTTTGACTATGCCATTCCAAGACATTTCAATGTTTCAACTTAAACCACTCAAGTGTTGCTTTAGCAGTAGGGTTATTGCCCTACATGAAGGTGAACCTCCGTCCCAGTCTCAAATCTCTGGTAGACTGAAACAGGTTTCCCTCAAGAATTTCCTTGTACTTAGCGCCACCAATCATTCCTTCAATTCTGACCAGTTTCCCAGTCCTGATGAATAAGGGAATGCCATACTTGTGTGACTGACCATTTTATTCTCTCAGCTTCTTGCCGTGGAGATCGACACACCAGAAAGATTCAGCGCCACGGCGGACATCATCATACATCTCCTCGACACCAACGACAACGCTCCCAAGTTTTCCTCCGTTTACTACATTGCAAGAATTCCGGAAAACTCTCCCGGCAACTCCAATGTTGTGTCTGTGATGGTAAGTCCCGCCTAATTCCCATTTTATCCCACCTAAAAATACATCCCAAAGCCCATGTACGTCATTCACTCGAGGCGGAGGCATGGCGATTTGTGCAAAATTATCTATTCTCTAAATATAGAGTTATTGGTTTAGAATAATATGTAAAAACATGTAGATAAAGCAAGGGGAGGTAAGCTGCCAGATGGCTCTCACTTTCATTTTGTTGTGTATTACAGTGCCTTGCAAAAGTATTCATCCCCCCTTGGCGTTTTTCCTATTTTGTTGCATTACAACCTGTAATTTAAATGGATTTTTATTTTGGATTTCATGTAATAGACATACACAAAATAGTCCAAATTGGTGAAGTGAAATGAAAAAAATTACTTGTTTCAAAAAATAAAATAAAAACACACGGGAAAAGTGGTGCGTGCATATGTTTTCACCGACTTTGCTATGAAGCCCCCTAAATAAGATCTGGTGCAACCAATTACCTTCAGAAGTCGCATAATTAGTTAAATAAAGTCCACCTGTGTGCAATCTAAGTGTCACATGATCTCAGTATATATACACCTGTTCTGAAAGGCCCCAGAGTCTGCAACACCACTAAGCAAGGGGCACCACCAAGCAAGCGGCACCATGAAGACCAAGGAGCTCTCCAAACAGGTCAGGGACAAAGTTGTGGAGAAGTACAGATCAAGGTTGAGTTATAAAAAAATATCCATAACTTTGAACATCCCACTGAGCACCATTAAATCCATTATTAAAAATTGAAAGAATATGGCACCACAACAAACCCACCAAAACTCACGGACCAGGCAAGGAGGGCATTAATCAGAGAGGCAACAAAGAGACCAAAGATAACCCTGAAGGAAATGCAAATGTCTTGGAATGGCATAGTCAAAGCCCAGACATCAATCCAATTGAGAATCTGTGGTATGACTTAAAGATTGCTGTACACCAGCGGAACCCATCCAACTTGAAGGATCTGGAGCAGTTTTGCTTTGAAGAATGGGCAAAAATCCCAGTGGCTAGATGTGCCAAGCTTATAGAGACATACCCCAAGAGACTTGCAGCTGTAATTGCTGCAAAATGTGGCTCTACAAAGTATTGACTTTGCGGGGGTGAAAAGTTATGCACGCTCAAGTTTTTTTTTTTTTTTTACAGTATAATAGTAAATACTGAATTTTACTTGCCACCAAGCTGCCTGTAAGCTAATGTCAAAATCATGGTAAACCCCTTTACAGCAAGATTATTATAGTAAACTGAAACTAAAATAAAAACAAAAATTGCTAAACCTCCTGAAGCCACTGCTTGAACACTTCGCATGCATAATGAATCCTCTGACAGACAACTTCGCTTCAACCCCTGCAGCAACTTGCCTGATGGACTCAAGTGTGTTTCGCTCAACAGAGATGGAGCCACTGATGAGGGAAACAGAATTTTTTGTACTTCAGAAAATCAGAGAGTACAGCCGTGGAGCAGCAGGACCCCAGGAATATGCTAGCATGAAAAATCCAGCAAGCATCTCGACCACAGTGCTTCAGAAATATAGCTTCCTTGCATCGAAGATTGTGTCTGAGGTCACTACCCAGCCCGAGGGTCACCTGGCAGGGCATTAAGTGCCCTGTGTGAGCTGTGGAAATACCTGGAAGAGGTAAAGGAGGGCATTTTTTACAGAGTCACCAGTTCTGGCAGTTAAGGATGGCTGTTAATCCAAAACTGTGCCCTGTGGTGCTGGATCTGGTTTCTGCCCCTGCATCCCAAGTGTTCGTGGGGAAAATATTCTCTGTCTGTGGACAACTGTCATCAGGCTTGGAGAAACTGAGCGACCACCTCTCTGGTACCTAGAGCTTTCTTGAAGATAAACCATAAAATCTAGTTTGATTGAAGAGAGACACGCACAAGCTGGCTGGCTCAGTTCCAATCGAAGTTTATTGGTTGCTTACACAGATTTGCAGGTGTTATCCAACAGTGCAGTAAACAGTGTACATACCAGTACAAAACAATAATACTCAATAATAATCATAATCCCAAAAATGAAATTAAGAAATTAAGAAATATCAGAATGAGCACTGTCAGAGTCTGTAATATAAATAAATACACAGAGTGCCTTCGGAAAGTATTCAGACCCCTTGACTTTTTCCACATTTTGTTACGTTACAGCCTTAATCTAAAATTGATTAAATAAATACAAATCCTCAGTAATATACACACAATGCCCCATAAAGACAAAGCGAAAACATGATTTTAGAAAGTAAAGTAAAATGCCTGTCACTCAGGCCCAGAAACTAGGATATGCACATAATTAGTACTATTGGATAGGAAACACTCTGAAGTTTCTAAAACTGTTAAAATAATGTCTGTGTATAACAGAACTGATATAGCAGGCGAAAACCCGAGGAATTTCTGTCCAGAATGTTTTTGTTGTGACATTTCCTCAGTTTGATAAGCTTCCTATTGAAATCCGTGTAAAATAGCTCCCAGATTGCAGTACCTATGGCTTCCACTAGATGTCAACAGTCTTTAGACAGTGTTTCAAGGAATGTCATTGAACAGAACCGAATAGAAGAAGAATTGGTGAAAGAACCACGGATGTCAATAACTTTTCCTGGGCGCGAGACCGTGAGCGCGCCCCCTTCTTTATTTTCCTTCCGTGTAAAATATAATTGTTAGTATTCATAAAAGTATATCTAAGGATGCATTATAAATTATGTTTCATTTGTTTGGGCAAAGTTGATAGGTATAATTTGAACGCTTTCTCTTCACTGTACAACGGGCGACTCGACAGTGGATTTTCTGAACATAACGCGCCAACCAAACGAAGATTTATGGATATAATAAATGAATTTTTCTAACAAAAGAACCATGGATTGTCTTGTTTGGACACTTCGGATGCCCTCAGCAGAAGATCTTCAATAGGTAAGTGATTTATTTTAGCTCTTATATCTGTTTTGTGTGACCCGCGGTGGATATTAATTCATGCTAATGCTTAAATATGAGAGGTGCTATCCTCAAACAATCAAATGTTGTGCTTTCGCCGTCAAGCCTTTTTGAAATCTGACAACGCTGTGATATTGCCAAGACTCAGAGCTTTTGATGACTATGCAACACTTGTATATTGATGAATGTTTAATAATTCAACTTTTGGATTTTGAATTTGTCGCCTTACATTTCACCGGGTAGTGTCGGGAACGGGGCGCTATCGCCCCGGTTATCCCTAATAGGTTTTAACAGTCTGATGGCCTGGAGAATTAAGCTGTTTATATGACTCTCGGTCCCAGCTTTGGTGCATCTGTATTGTCTCCGCCTTCTACATGGAAGAGGAGTGAACAGGCCATGGCTCAGGTGGCTGAGGTCCTTGAAGATCTTGCCCTTCCTGTGACACCGGATGCTATAGATGTCCTGGAGGGCAGGCAGTGTAAGCAGGTGATGCGTTGGCCTGACCGCACCACCCTCTGGAGAGCCCTGCAATTGCCCTATCAGGTGGTGATACAGCCTGACAGGATGCTCTCAGTTGTGCATCTGTAGAAGTTCATGAGGTTCTTATGGGCCATGCCGAATTCCATCTGCCTCCTGTGTTTGAATAGGCACTGTTGCACCTTCTTCACCACACTGTCTGTGTGAAGGGATCATTTCAGGTCGTCAGTGATGTGCACGCACATGAACTTGAAACGTTTTACCCTCTCCACTGCGGCCCCATCCTTGTGGATGGGAAGGTGCTCTCTCTGCCATCTCCTGTTGTCCACGATCAGCTCCTTCATTTTGTTGACGGTGAGGGAGAGGTTATTTTCTTAGGACCACCCTGCCAGGGCTCTCACCTCTCTGTAGGCTGTTTCATTGTTTTTGGGAATCAGCCCTACCACTGTAGTGTCGTCAGCAAACTTGAGTTAGAGACATGCGTAGCCACACAATCATGGGTGAACAGGGAGCACAGGATGGCTTGAATGTGTATTTTATGCGGTTGAAATACTATCAGCTTTTATGACACTGATAGAGATAGAACCTCTAAAGATGCTAACTAACTGCGCATTCTCTGAAGATGCTGAAAGAAAGAAATCATATACAATTTTGCTTCAATAAATGCTTAATTCTGCAGGAGTTAATATTATAGCTATGTGAGAGGTTATAGACCTACAGTCCGTGTCCAGATTTCAGTTTCCATTTAACCCATCTGAACAGTAGGCTACAGTTCCCTTGACGTGTCTGAAGTCCCCATCTTGTGACTGTCAAATTTGTATAGCACCTCACAATCATCAGACATAACACAGCTGGCACTGCTATCATTGTCACGTCCAGGCCTGAGAAGACAGGCTGGAATGTTTTGTTTTGTTTTTGGTGTAGGGTTTTTTCTGTTCTAGGTTGGGGTAATGGTTCCCAATTAGAGGCAGCTGAGTGTCGTTGTCTCTAATTGGGAACCATATATATGTTTGTAGTTTTCACTTGGGGTTGGTGGGTTATTGTTTGATCATAGCTTAGTGTTTATTCTTTGTTATGGTCTTCGTTACGATCTTCGTTCATTCTGTTTGTTATTTTCCCAGTTACGTAATTTAATAAATATGTATACTGGAAGCATCGCTGCGTTTTGGTCTGTCCCTTCCGAGGATCGTGACAATCAATCTCTTTACCACTTCACCAAATCTTTCCCAAACCTGGCCCTCCCTTCTCTTTATTTTTAACTTACAGCTTTTATTGAATTGAACTCCGACCATGTCCTTTTTGCCTCCATGGATCAACTTACCTTTTTCTGCGTGTTCTGAAAAGCATTTGCCGAATGGCGTGTAGGCTCTTTTGGCACGCGTACAGTTTGGCATGGCAAAAAAACTATAGGCCTACAACACATATTATAAATGGCTACTTTCTGTCCTTAACACTGAAACTAAATAATACAAAAACGAAACAAATGTTTTTATGCAACACCAAACTAAATAAAAACAAGTAAATCAACTCTGAAAACGAACTGAAACTAAATAGAATTTCAAATAAAAATCTAAAAACGAATAGAAATAAATGTATATAAAATACAAAAACTATAATAACCTTGCTTTACAGTGTAGGTGACCTCATGTTATTGTCTACCTTGATTAGGGGATTTAGGCGTCACTTGTTTCTACTCATTCCTTTCAGGATATGGAATTGAAAGAAAAGAATTGAGAAATCATTATAGAAACTCATAAGTACAATGTATTTGAATGCTAATTGTTTTAATCTGTCAAGAAACGTTGGTGTCTAATCAAATATATGTCTTGTTCTTTGTCTCTCTCTCACACATAGGCAACAGATCCAGATTCAGGCTTTTGGGGAGAAGTCAAGTACTCAATCTACGGCTCAGGGGCTGACTTGTGAGTACTCTGTCTGTCTATCTGTCTGTGTTAATAAATAAAGAAATTAACGTATATAATGTAGCTCAAATGAACCTGAACTCTAAGTAATGGTTCACTTTAAGGCAAACTCAAATTCATCCAGTATGTTAAACAATAAGGTGCTGGCAGAGATGCTATCTATGAATGAGCGTCAAAGTAGATACCTCACTGTAAGCTGTGGATAATTGCAGTGGCATTACATTTCCATTCTCTTTTTATAGTTGAACATACATCTCTCTTTACTCACTGAAAGAATTACAAATGGATGAATGGGTAATAATTGTGCACTTTACTTTACAATTGAATTGAAATTAGGTCTAACAATGATAAGGAAGGTGAAGAGGTTGATTTAATTTAGAAAGACAATAGTGTAATCATGAGTTTGTGTTATGCCTATTTAGCTTTGGCACTCATGTTTATAGAAATTAATTTGACCGTGCGCCTTGCATGTTGATATCATTTTCTTTTACATTTTACTTTGTATAAAGAAGCTGTTACTGGAATGTTTTATTTACTATAACTCTATTACTAATCTGATTTATTGTAAGGTAAATTGAAAACATGGTACTTGCTGCAGTAAGCCTTTAGAATAATGAAAAACATGTTCTTCACTCTATCCGAGTTGATGAGTGAAGGGAAGCAAACGATGCCAGCCCACTGAATGAATGACAAATGGATGAATGGGCGATAATTGTGCACATTATTTCACAGTCAAATTTAAATTAGGCTTAAGTGAATTATGAGGAGGGTGAAGAGGTTGATTTAATTTAGAACATGGAGTTTGTGTAATGATTTGTTTGTGTTATGCCTATTTATCATTGTTGGGGCTCATGTTAATAATTTTACCAAATGATACCATTCTGTTTTACATTTTATTTTGTCATTCAAAATTCTAAAGGCACTCGCACATCTGAGCTATCTTTGTTGCAGGTGCATTGTAACAATTGAATAACATAAAAAAAAAGAAGAAACCCGCACAAAGCTGTGACGAAAGGCCTGGAGGCCGATACGTAAAATGTAATAAAGAGCAGCTATATTAGCAAGAGCTGTGTGCAGGTGTCTTCTTTTTTTTCTCACATTTTACTTTGTAAAAATAAGCTGTTACGGGACTGTTTTATTTACTATAACTATATTAATAATCACATGTATTGTAAGGGAAACAAAACATGTTATGTGTTGCAGTACGCCTTTAGAATAATGAAAAACATATTCTTCACTCTATCCGAGTTGATGAGCAAGGGGAAACAAAAGATGCCAGTCAGCCTGCACAGCCGGCCCATCTAAACAAATTTCACAAATAATAAGAGTTAGCCGATAGACATGATTCAATTGACAATAGTCTGATTAGTGACAACATTATCAGTTGTCAAATTGTACACGAAGAGATGGTTTCATCTTGTAGTTGACAGATTCAGGGAAAGGAACATCACTTTATCAAATCCTCCTTCAGAGTCACATGCAGGTAAAATGTTTTTATTTCTATATAGTATCAGAAAGAGCATATTCTGCAGTTTCTATTACACTTACCTTTATCAAATAACTCTCAAAATTCAATAGGTGCAGCTCTATTTCTAAATTTCACTTTTTCCAAGAATATCTGCTCTGTCCATGTGTTCAGCACATGACCACTGGCATGGTAGCATTGCTCTGGCAGCTAACCAGACTAATAACATAATACATGTAAAATTCGCTATTCTGTTTACTTTTTAAATACATTTTCTTATTTCCACAATGTTTCTTTAGACCTGCCAAAACTTCTTTGTGATGAACTTGAACTAGTGGTTTTTAGTTTTTACTTATAGCCAGCCTAAAGTAACATAAATTAATAATAACTTTTTAGATTTCTAATGTCACCTAAGACCGTTATAAACACAACCGAATTATTATTATTATTATTCTTCCGATAGCATATATGAAATGCACTTATTAGACTGTAGGAATGTTGATGCGTCATTGGCTGGAAGTGTCGAAAATTGGCTTTAGGTCTACATTTTTCACTAGGACTTTGTAAAATCATACAAACATATCATTGACTCTATCTAAACAAATAACTATTGTTGTTACAATTTTACATGGATACAGTGGCTTGCAAAAGTATTCACCACCACTTGGCATTTTTCCTATTTTATTGCCTTACAACCTGGAATGAAAATTTATTTTGGGGGGGGGTTTGTATCATTTGATTTACACAACATGCCTACCACTTTGAAGATGCAAAATATATTTTCCTGTGAAACAAATAAGAAATAAGACAAAAAACAGAACTTGAGCGTGCATAACTATTCACCCCGCAAAGTCAATACTTTGTAGAGCCACCTTTGTAGATGTCTCTATAAGCTTGGCACATCTAGCCACTGGGATTTTTGCCCATTCTTCAAGGCAAAACTACTCCAGCTTCTTCAAGTTGGATGGGTTCCGCTGGTGTAGAGCAATCTTTAAGTCATACCACAGATTCTCAATTGGATTGAGGTCTGGGCTTTGACTAGGCCATTCCAAGGCATTTAAATGTTTCCCCTTAAACCACTCAAGTGTTGCTTTGACGCCCTACACTTCAGTGAAGCCCAATAGATAAAGCATGTTAAGCTTTGGTTGACATTTGCGAAAGCAAGAAATGGTAGTTAGCTTACGGAAAAGTGGTGCGTGCATATGTATTCACCCCCTTTGCTATGAAGCCCCTAAATAATATCTGGTGTATCTGGAATATGGCACCACAACAAACCTGCCAAGAGAGGGCCGCCAACCAAAACTCACAGACCATGTTAGGAGGGCATCAATCAGAGGCAACAAAGAGACCAAAGATAACCCTGAAGGAGCTGCAAAGCTCCACAGTGGAGATTGGAGTATCTGTCCATAGGACCACTTTAAGTCGTTACGGAAGAGTGGCCAGAAAAAAGCCATTGCTTATAGAAAAAAATAAGCAAACACGTTTGGTGTTCGCCAAAAGGCACGTGGGAGACTCCCCAAACATATGAAAGAAGGTACTCTGGTCAGATGCGACTGAAATTGAGCTTTTTGGCCATCGAGGAAAATGCTATGTCTGGCGCAAACCCATCACCTCTCATCACCCTGAGAACACCATCCCTTACAGTGAAGCATGGTGGTGGCAGCATCATGCTGTGGGGATGTTTTTCATCGGCAGGGACTGGGACACTGGTCAGAATTGAAAGAATGATGGATGGCGCTAAATACAGGGAAATTCTTGAGGGAAACCTGTTTCAGTCTTCAAGAGATTTGAGACTGGGACGGAGGTTTACCTTCCAGAAGGGCAATAACCCTAGGCATGCTGTCTTGGAATGGGCTAGTCAAAGCCCAGACCTCAATCCAATTGAGAATCTTGGGTAGGACTTACAGATTGCTCTACACAAAGATTGTTCTATTGCTCTAATTTTAATTCCAGGTTGTAGGCAACAAAATAGGAAAAATGCCAAGGGGGGTGAATACTTTCGCAAACCACTGTATTGGGGCAGTAAGCAAATTGAAGTGGGTCTAGGGGGTCAGGTAAAGTAGCGGTTATATGATCCTTGACTAGTCTCTCAAAGCACTTCATGATGACAGAAGTGAGTGCTACGGGGCAATAGTCATTTATTTCAGTTACTTTTGCTTTCTTGGGTACAGGAACAATCTGCACTGTTCAACCAATCCAGTAAATGTGGCAGAGGAGTTGAGATCGAGTGTTGTCTTGTTAACGTCCAAAAGCGGAAGTGACGTCACAGGCTCTCTGTTCAATTTTCCCTTCAAATCGGAACATCCGGTTCTTGAAAACCCCGCAGAAGCTAGTTGAAAAGATGCAGGTTGAACTGTTGAAAACAGATAAAAAGGCTATTATCTCATCTGGGATGTTTCCTTCTTTTTTAAGACAATCTAATTATAGTTTCTTCTTCACAGAACAAAAACAACTATATTGACTTTCAAGGAGATATACTTTCAGACAGAAATATCCAACTTTCCTGTGACATACTGTTAACATCTCAAATCAAATCATATTGATCACATAAACGTGTTAGGAAATGTTATTGCGGGTGTAGCAAAAATGATTGTGCTTCTAGCTCCACAGTGCAGTAATATCTAACAATTACACAATATATACCCAATACAAACAAATCTGGTAAAGGAATGGAATTAAGAATATAAATATATATAAGGATGAGCAATGTCAGAGTGGGATAGAATAAGATACAGCAGAATAGCATAGGATACAGAAAAATACACATGAGATAGGTAATGCAAGATTATTAAAGTGTAGACATTATTAAAGTGACTAGTATGTAGACATTATTAAAGTGACTAGTGCTCCATTTATTAAAGTGGCCAGTGATTTCATGTCTATGTATATAGCCAGCAGCCTGTATGTGCTAGTGATGGCTATTTAACAGTCTGATGGCCTTGAGATAGAAGCTGTTTTTCATAAATATATATATTTACACTACCGTTCAAAAGTTTGGGGTCACTTAGAAATGTCCTTGTTTTTGAAAGAAAATAAAAATATTTGTCCATTAAAATATCAAATTGATCAAGTCCTCAAATGGCAGCTTCATTAAATAGTACCCGCAAAACACCAGTCTCAACATCAACAGTGAAGAGGCGACTCCGGGATGCTGGCCTTCTAGGCAGAGTTGCAAAGAAAAAGCCATATCTCAGACTGGCCAGTAAAAATAAAAGATTAAGATGGGCAAAACTCTGCCTAGAAGGCCAGTATCCCGGAGTCGCCTCTTCACTGTTGACGTTGAGACTAGTGTTTTGCGGGTTCTATTTAATGAAGCTGCCAGTTGAGGACTTGTGAGGCATCTGTTTCTCAAACTAGACACTCTAATGTACTTGTCCTCTTGCTCAGTTGTGCACCGGGGCCTCCCACTCCTCTTCTATTCTGGTTAGAAACAGTTTGCGCTGTTCTGTGAAGGGAGTAGTACACAGCTTTGTACGAGATCTTCAGTTTCATGCCAATTTCTCACATGGAATAACCTTCATTTTTCAGAACAAGAATAGACTGACGAGTTTCAGAAGAAAGGGTTTTGTTTCTTGCCATTCGGAGCCTGTAATCGAACCCACAAATGCTGATGCTCCAGATACACAACTAGTCTAAAGAAGGCCAGTTGTATTGCTTCTTTAATCAGGACAACAGTTTTCAGCTGCGCTAACATATTTGCAAAAGGGTTTTCTAATGATCAATTAGCTTTTTAAAATGATCAACTTGGATTAGCTAACACAACGTGCCATTGGAACACAGGAGTGATGGTTGCTGATAATGGGCCTCTGTAAGCCTATGTAGATGTTCCATAAAAAATCTGGCGTTTCCAGCTACAATAGTCATTTACAACATTAACAATGTCTACACTGTATTTCTGATCAGTTTGATATTTTAATGGACAAAAAATTTGCTTTTCTTTCCAAAACATGGACATTTCTAAGTGACCCCAAACTTTTGAACGCTCGTGTCTATATAAAAGTATGTGGACACCCCTTCAAAATAGTGGATTCGGAGCGCCAAGTCTAGGTCCAAAAGACTTCTTAACAGTTTCTACCCCCAAGCCATAAGACTCCTGAACATCTAATCAAATGGCTACCCAGACTATTTGCATTGCCACCCCCTTTTATGCTGCTGCTACTCTCTGTTTATTATCTATGTCACTTTAACTCTACCTACATGTACATATTACCTCGACTAACCGGTGCCCCTGCACATTGACTCTGTACTGGTACCCCGTCTACATAGCCTCGCTCTGTAATTATTTATTTACTTATCTATTTTTTACTTAACAAATATTTTTCTGAAAACTGCATTGTTGGTTAAGGGCTTGTAAGTAAGCATTTCACTGTAAGGTCTACACCTGTTGTATTAGGCACGTGACAAATACAATTTGATTTGATTCGGCTATTACAGGCACTGTAAGTGATGGTTATTGTGAAGTGGAAACGTCTAGGAGCAACAACGGCTCAGCCACGAAGTGGTAGGCCACACAAGCTCGTAACGTCTGTCCTTGGTTGCAACACTCACTACTGAGTTCCAAACTGCCTCTGGAAGCAAAAGAACTTTTCGTCATGAGCGTCATGAAATGGGTTTCTATGGCCGAGCAGCCGCACAAAAGCTTAAGATCACCATGCGCAATGCCAAGCGTTGGCTGGAGTGGTGTAAAGCTCACCGCCATTGGACTCTGGAGCAGTGGAAACTGCTTCTAATCACCCGCACCTGCACGTCATTTGATCATCAGCACAGTCACCATAAAGCCACTCTCTTCACACAGTCACTTTGTCTGGTCTCGTTTGAGTAAGGACTCACTCCCGGTTCCTCTGACCGATACCTTTGATGCCAGCTTTATTCATCTGCCTTCCAGTGTCTCCTTCGTCTTCCTGATTCCAGTAATCATCATCCGGCTACCTCCATCATCGACAAGTAATCTATAATCTGTCAGGATTTCCCATCGTCACCTAACAGAGACATTCTCTCCTACAATTTACCACTGGGACTTACCTTCATTGTTTCAATAAACCTGTTACTCTTTTGGAACCTTTTGTCTTGAGTCTCTGTTCTATAACAAGGCCCCTTATTTCCAGTGAAGGGTAATATTAAAGCTACAGCCTTCCCCAAACTGGCAACAGTTTGGGGAAGGCCCTTTCCTGTTTCAGCATGACAATGCCCCCATGCACAAAGTGAGGTCCATACAGAAATGGTTTATCGAGATCGGTGTGGATGAACTTGGACGGGGCCCTGACCTCAACTCCATTGAACATCTTTGGGATGAAATGGAATGCAGACTGCGAGCCAGGCCTACTCGCCCAAAATCAGTCCCTGACCTCACTAATGCTCTGGTGGATGGAAGCAAGTCCCTGCAGCAATGTTCCAACATTTAGTGGAAAGCCTTCCCAGAAGAGTGGAGGCTGTTATAGCAGCAAAAGGGGGGCCAACTCAACATTAATGCCCACGATTTTTTAATTAGATTTTTGATGAGCAGGTTTCTATATCCTTTTGGTTATGTAGTGTATATATGTGTACATATTTACAATATATATATATATATATACACACACATTCATTCAGGTTTTCCCAGTTTTCATATTTCAAGTTATTACACGTTTCATGATTTACAATATCAGATGACTTTATACAGTTAGTTAGTTACAAAAATCTTTGCTGTTTCAATTTAAAATGATTTACCCTGCACACAATTTTTTGTTACATTGTAATTGTATTGTACTGTACACATTCATTATATTTCATACCAGTTCCCATCTTTTTAAGTACATTTGTTTTTTCAATGTGGTTTATATCAGGTTCCTCAACCATAATTAAATAATGACCCAGAAGACAGCTGTCAATTATGTTATAAATAAAAGAGAACTAACACCCAATATCTTACCCCTTCCCAGGTTTCTGATTCATTCAGCATCAGGCATCATCTACACCCAGCCGTGGGCCAGCCTGGACGCGGAGGTAAAATCCAAGTATAATTTCTATGTCAAAGCCGAGGACACAGAGGGCAAGTACAGCCTGGCCGAGGTATTTGTGACTGTGCTGGACCTCAACGATCACCCGCCAGAGTTCAACGAGAACTTCCTGGAGAAGACCATGATCATAGGAGCGCTGGTGAAGATAGAGGTTTGTGTTGCAATCTAACTTCCAGTTGAGACAATTCATCTTTGCCATACCACAAAGGTTGATTCGTTTGCAGAAATTACAAGAACAAGTCCAAAGCCATGCTTTCCATGTATTTCTGTGGACAATAACTATATCATTATTTTACATATAACTTTTCATTACATCGAGAATCTCTAAGACACTACTGCAAAAAAAAACGAATGTAGGGTTCTGGCAGGTCTAGGTGATGGTCTTCCACAGCTGATCAGGTGTTGAGGCAGTTCAGAGAAAAGGGAGCATTGATGGTACAGGGAGGGAGGGAGAAGCGTCAGTCATATAGTGACAGGCCCAGGGGCCTCATTCATAACCATTGCATAAATGTAACACTAAATATCTGCATGCTCCACTTCAGAAAAACAAATTGAGGTTTATAAATGCATGTTATCCAGTATATATAAGATCTGTAGAGAAAAATACTTGATACAAAAATACAGTAGTAAGTAGATAAAAAAATGGATCTACTTACTACTGTAAAGTGTGTCAAATTAATTAGAGATGGGACAAATGGTAGCCTATCCTAACTTGTTGTAGGCCTATAGGCTATTTTGTGAATATGAAACCATCAGTCAGAAAAGGCAAGGAATTTATTCTGCAATGATCATCGAAATGAAAGAAATAATAGGAAATAGATTTTTTTCTCTTCTCACTAACAGCAAATGAGTGCATCTTGTTACTATATCTTGTTACTATACTGTTTTTTTGTTATGAATAAGAATTTCATCATATATTCCTGCACAAGATACAGGGCTAAGATTGAATCGTACTACACCGGCTCTGACGCTCGTCTTATGTGGCAGGGCTTGCAAACTATTACACACTACAAAGGGAAGCACAGCCACGAGCTGCCCAGTGACACGAGCCTACCAGATGAGCTAAATCACTTCTATGCTCGCTTCAAGGCAAGCAACACTGAGGCATGCATGAGAGCATCAGCTGTTCTGGACGAATGTGTGATCACGCTCTCCGTAGCCGACGTGAGTAAGACCTTTAAACAAGGCTGCGGGGCCAGACGGATTACCAGGACGTGTGCTCCGGGCATGTGCTGACCACCTGGCAGGTATCTTCACTGACATTTTCAACATGTCCCTTATTGAGTCTGTAATACCAACATGTATCAAGCAGACCGCCATAGTCCCTGTGCCCAAGAACACGAAGGCAACCTGCCTAAATGACTACAGACCCGTAGCACTCAAGTCCGTAGCCATGAAGTGCTTTGAAAGGCTGGTAATGGCTCACATCAACACCATTATCCCAGAAACCCTAGACCCACTCCAATTTGCATACCGCCCAAACAGATCTACAAATGATGCAATCTCTATTGCACTCCACACTGCCCTTTCCCACCTAGACAAAAGGAACACCTACGTGAGACTGCTATTTATTGACTACAGCTCAGCGTTCAACACCATGGTACCCTCAAAGCTCATCACTAAGCTAAGGATCCTGGGACTAAACACCTCCCTCTGCAACTGGATCCTGGACTTCCTGACGGCCGCCCCCAGGTGGTGAGGGTAGGTAGCAACACATCTGCCACGCTGATCCTCAACACTGGAGCCCCTCAGGGGTGCGTGCTCATTCCACTCCTGTACTCCCTGTTCACCCACAACTGCATGGCCAGGCACTACTCCAACATCATCATTAAATTTGCAGATGACACAACAGTGGTAGGCCTGATTACCGACAACGACGAGAGATCAGAGACCTGCCGTGGTGCCAGAATAACAACCTATCCCTCAATGTAACCAAGACTAAGCAGATGATTGTGGACTACAGGAAAAGGACTGAGC
Organism: Brachymystax lenok tsinlingensis; assembly: GCA_030435695.1. Taxonomy (NCBI): domain Eukaryota; kingdom Metazoa; phylum Chordata; class Actinopteri; order Salmoniformes; family Salmonidae; genus Brachymystax; species Brachymystax lenok. The sequence goes on along the minus strand of CM059804.1, from coordinate 39,824,414 downwards.
ACGCCCCCATTCTCATTCCTTGGTGTCCACATCACCAACAAACTAGAATGGTCCAAACACACCAAGACAGTCATGAAGAGGGTACAAGATTTGGCATGGGTCCTCAGATCCTCAAAAGGTTCTACAGCTGCAGCATCGAAAGCATCCTGACTGTTTGCATTACTGCCTGGTATGGCAATTGCTCGGCCTCCGATCCGCAAGGCACTACAGAGGGTAGTGCGTACGGCCCAGTACATCACTGGGGCTAAGCTGCCAGCCATCCAGGACCTCTACACCAGGCGGTGTCAGAGGAAGGCCCTAAAAATTGTCAAAGACCCCAGACACCCCAGTCATAGACTGTTCTCTCTCCGAATGGCAAGTGGTACCGGAGTGCCAAGTCTAGGACAAAATGGCTTCTCAACAGTTTTTAACCCCAAGCCATAAGACTCCTGAACAGGTAATCAAATAGCTACCCGGACTATTTGCATTGTGTGCCCCCCCCCCAACACCTATTTTACACTGCTGCTACTCTCTGTTTATCATATATGCATAGTCACTTGTACATACTACCTCAATTGGCCTAACCAACCAACTACATTTACCTTCTTGCAATGCAATACTTCAACCGCTAGAAACCGTGCGTACATATGGTATAAAGTTTGCTTGAGTATAAGCGCATTCTCAGGTCAAGTTCAGTTTGTATGAATTCCAACCTTTGTGTGTAAACTGGCACGCATATTTTGGGGCATACAGTGGCTTGCGAAAGTATTCACGTCCCTTGGCATTTTTCCTATTTTGTTGCCTTACAACTTGAAATTAAAATATATTTTTGGGGTGTTTATACTTTTATTTACACAACATGCCTACCACTTTAAAGATGCAAAATATGTTTTATTGTGAAACAAACAAGAAATAAGACAAAACAACTGCATAACTATTCACACCCGCAAAGTCAATACTTTGTAGAGCCACCTTTTGCAGCAATTACAGCTGCAAGTCTCTTGGGGTATGTCTCTATAAGCTTGGCACATCTAGCCAATAGGATTTTTGCCCATTCTTCAAGGTGAAACTACTCCAGCTTCTTCAAGTTGGATGGGTTCCGCTGGTGTAGAGAAATCTTTAAGTCATACCACAGATTCTCAATTTGATTGAGGTCTGGGCTAGCCCATTCCAATACATGTAAATGTTTCCCCTTAAACCACTTGAGTGTTGCTTTAGCAGTATGCTTATGGTTATTCCCCTGCTGGAAGGTGAACCAAATATCTGGAAGACTGAAACAGGTTTCCCTCAAGAATTTCCCTGTATTTAGCGTCATCCATCATTCCTTCAATTCTGACCAGTTTCCCAGTCCCTGCCGATGAAAAACATCCCCACAGCATGATGCTGCCACCATCATGCTTCACTGTGGGGATGGTTCTCTCATGGTGATGAGAGGTGTTGGGTTTGCGCCAGACATAGCGTTTTCCTTGATGGCAAAAAAGCTCAATTTGTCTCATCTCACCAGAGTACCTTCTTCCATATGTTTGGGGAGTCTCCCACATGCCTTTTTGTGAACACCAAATGTGTTTGCTTATTTTTTTCTTTAATCAATGGCTTTCTTTTGTCCACACTTACGTACAGCCCAGCTCTGTGGAGTGTACGGCTAAAAGTGATTCTATGGACAGATACTCCAATCTCCGCTGTGGAGCTTTGCAGCTCCTTCAGGGCTTTCGTTGGTCTCTTTATTGCCTCTCTTGGCAGGTTTGTTGATAATGGATTTAGTGGTTTTCTGTGGGATGTTCAAAGATTTTGATATCTTTTTATAACCCAACCCTGATCTGTACTTCTCCACAACTTTGTCCCTGACCTGTTTGGTGCCGCTTGCTTAGTGGTGTTGCAGACTCTGGGGCCTTTCAGAACAGGTGTGTATATATACTGAGATCATATGACAGATCATGTGACACTTAGATTGCACACAGGTGGACTTTATTTAACTAATTATATGACTTCTGAAGGTAATTGGTTGCGCCAGATATTATTTAGGGGCTTCATAGCAAAGGGGATGAATACATATGCACGCACCACTTTTCCATTTTTAATATCTTTGCATTTCTTTAGTCCATCATTTCACTTCTCCAAATTTGACAATTCTGTGTATGTCCATTACATGAAATACAAATACAAAATCAATTTAAATTACAGGTTGTAATGCAACAAAATAAGAAAGACGCCAAGGGGGATGAATACTTTTGCAAGGCACTGTATTTTGTGCATACGCAACGTTTATAAATGAGGCCCCAGAGCTCTTTATCTGGCACTTTGTCATCCTACTCCGTAGATAAGCTGGATCATTTACTAACAAAAATGTTACCTGAGTGATGCTTCGGCGGATGTAGGCTAAGCTCAGCGCCTAAAAGACCACCACACATCGGTAGGTGAGCCTCCGCGTCCTCTGACCTCTGCATCCCCTCACACATAAAGAAAACTGTTAAGAGGCCGCCCGGTGGCGTAGGCTATTGTTGCATCATTCAAATGATCGCATAGCCAGCTAGCTAGCTAGTCAGGCAAACAAACTGACTTGCCATTAGTCCAGCAATTCCATGTGTCAAGACCACCAGATAAACTAAGAGTTTATAAAAAATGCTATAAAAACAATTAAATATTTACAAATGTTCAGGAGCTCTCTGCCCATAGAAATATAATGAATATAAAGGTTGTCCCTATTCAAATCAAATGGTGACATAATGGGTGGACTGGCAGCCATTTTGAGTGTACATGCCAGGAAGTAAAAGCAGGAAGTGTACACTTCAAAATTGTTAAAAACGTTTGTGACAATGGATGAAGTTACTCCAAATGTTTTGAATTAATTATTGTAGTTCAGGTGGGAATAAACCAAGAAGGCAAAGAGAACTGAACTAAATGACTATTGCCCAGTAGCACTCACTTCTGTCATCATGAAGTGCTTTGAGAGACTAGTCAAGGATCATATCACCTCCACCTTACCTGCCACCCTAGACCCACTTCAATTTGCATACCGTCCCAATAGGTCCACAGACGATACAATCGCCATCACACTACCCTATCCCATCTGGACAAGAGGAATACCTATGTAAGAATGCTGTTCATTGATTACAGCTCAGCATTCAACACCATAGTACCCTCCAAGCTCATCATTAAGCTTGACGCCCTGGGTCTCAACCCCGCCCTGTGCAATTGGGTCCTGGACTTTCTGACGGACCGTCCCTAGGTGGTGAAGGTAGGAAACATCTCCACTTTGCTGATCCTCAACACTGGTGCCCCACAAGGGTGCGTGCTCAGCCCCCTCCTGTACTCCCTGTTCACCGATGACTGCATGGCCATGCACGCCTCCAACTTAATCATCAAGTTTGCAGACGACACAACAGTAGCGGGCTTGATTACCAACAACGACGAGACAGCCTACAGGGAGGAGGTGAGGGCACTCGGAGTGTGGTGTCAGGAAAAAAACCTCTCACTAAACGTCATCAAAACAAAGGAGATGATCGTGGACTTCAGGAAACAGCAGAGGGAGCACCCCCCTATCCACATCGACAGGACAGCAGTGGAGAAGGTGTGAAGTTTTAAGTTTCTCAGCGTACACATCACAGACATACTGAAATGGTCCACCCACACAGACAGTGTGTGGCATGTCAAAAAGATCATCAAGGACAACAACCACCTGAGCCACTGCCTGTTCACCCCACTACCATCCAGAAGGCGAGGTCAGTGCAGGTGCATCAAAGCTGGGACCGAGAGACTGAAAAATAGCTTCTATCTCAAGGCCATCAGACTGTTAACCTCTATGGGCAAGGGGGCAGTGTTCGGAAGTAAGGAGAGTCTGACGTGCCCATGGTAAACTGATTTTATCAAACAAAAGATTTTATCTCTGGGACCCTCAGGATGAAAAATCAGAGCAAGATTACTGAATGTAAGTACATTATTTACCTTCAGAGGTGAATGTATCAAACCAGTTGCCGGGATAAAAGTATTTTGTTGTTGTGCACCCTCCTCAAACTATAGCAATGGTATTTTGTCACTGTAATAGCTACTGTAAATTGGAGTTAGATTGCAATTAACAAGAATTTACGCTTTCTATCCATATAAGACATGTCTATTTCCTGGAAAATGTTCTTGTTGCTTGCAACTTCATGCTAATCACATTAGCGCACGTTAGCTCAACCTTCCCGCAGGGGGGACACCGATCCCGTAGAGGTTAAATTAACCTTTTCATGTGTGAGTTCCAAATATCTCTAACGGTCGCCCAAGCGTGAGTTGTTTTATGCACATAATGTCAGAATGCACTCACTGTTCCAAAATGGGATCGTTACGCAACAGGACAGTTAACACGCGCTGCCTGCTAATAATCTATGTTTCAATTTGCCAATTTCCCCCAAAAAATCTGCAAAGCTGTATTTTCTAACAACCGTTTGAATGGAGGTGTGTTCCGCCTTTTCATTAATTCACATAGATGTAGCCCATTTCACTGTTGCATACTATTTATGTTTGAGGCTTTACTGAGCCAGACAAACTTCTCTCTTCGAGGAGAGCCCAAACACTTCCCCAGTGTTTTCGCAGATCAAGTATGCAGACATTTTCGCAGTCTTGCATGAACTGGCACATTTTCTGGCTGGCGCTCACATTGCCTTTATTCTTGTTTTCCTTACAAATAATAACTTTGGACATGTGTGCGTTCCTATCAAAGTAAGTGTCTTATTTTCTGTTGTTTCTGTGTTGTCGTTTCTACTGTAGCATACAGAATGTACAGTCGTGGCAAAGAGTCAATATTTGCAGTGTTGACCCTACTTTTTCAAGACCTCTGCAATCCGCCCTGGCATGCTGTCAATTAACTTCTGGGCCACATCCTGACTGATGGCAGCCCATTCTTGAATAATCAATGCTTGGAGTTTGTCAGAATTTGTGGGGTTTTGTTTGTCCACCCGCATCTTGAGGATTGACCTCAAGTTCTCAATGGTATTAAGGTCTAGGGAGTTTCCTGGCCATGGACCCAAAATATTGATGTTTTGTTCTCAGAGCCACTTAGTTATCACTTGTTCCTTATGGCAAGGTGCTCCATCATGCTGGAAAAGGCATTGTTCGTCGCCAAACTGTTCCTGGATGGTTAGGAGAAGTTGCTCTCGGAGGATGTGTTGGTACCATTCTTTATTCATGGCTGTGTTCTTAGGCAAAATTGTGAGTGAGCCCACTCCCTTGGCTGAGAAGAAACCCCACACATGAATGGTCTCAGGATGCTTTGCTGTTGGCATGACACAGGACTGATGGTAGCGCTCACCTTGTCTTCTCCAAGCTTTTTTCCAGATGCCCCAAACAATCGGAAAGGGGATTCATCAGAGAAAATGACTTTACCCCAGTCCTCAGCAGTCCAATCCCTGTACCTTTTGCAGAATATCAGTCTGTCCCTGATGTTTTTCCTGGAGAGAAGTGGCTTCTTTGCTGTCCTTCTTGACACGAGGGCATCCTCCAAAAGTCTTCGCCTCACTGTACGTGCAGATGCACTCACACCTGCCTGCTGCCATTACTGAGCAAGCTCCGTACTGGTGGTGCCCCGATCCTGCAGCTGAATCAACTTCAGGAGACGGTCCTGGCGCTTGCTGGACTTTCTTGGGCGCCCTGAAGTCTTCTTCACAACAATTGAACCGCTCTCCTTGAAGTTCTTGATGATCCGATAAATCGTTGATTTAGGTGCAATCTTACTGTGAAGCCCTTTTTGTGCAAAGCAATGATGACGGCACGTGTTTCCTTGCAGGTAACCATGGTTGACAGAGGAAGAACAATGATTCCAAGCACCACCCTCCTTTTGAAGCTTCCAGTCAGTTATTCAAACTCAATCAGCATGACAGAGTGATCTCCAGCCTTGTCCTCGTCAACACTCACACCTGTGTTAATGAGAGAATCACTGACATGATGTCAGCTGGTCCTTTTGTGGCAGGGCTGAAATGCAGTGGAAATGTTTTTTGTGATTTAGTTCATTTGCATGGCAAAGAGGGACTTTGCAATTAATTGCAATTTATCTGATCACTCTTCATGACATTCTGGAGTATATGCAAATTGCCATCATACAAACTGAGGCAGCAGACTTTGTGAAAGCAATATTTGTGTCATTCTCAAAACTTTTGGCCACGACTGTATGTATGGAGCATAATGTTTTATAGTTTTATTCACGTTTTCAAGTTCTGGTGACAAATAATGCATTCCGATTATTGCATGGATTGTAATACTTTTTTGAAGGTTGTACTGATTATGATGAGCTAATGCTAAGCTATTTGCCAGCAATGTGTGGCGCCATGTTTGTTGCCATTAGTCAATACATTTTGGGTGTCACGTAGACGTCTGTCAGACCAAAGATACTATATGAGGTGAAGGAATGGTTCACTCATCTTTTGAGTAAACTTCCGGAAGTAAATGAACCCTCTTCAACATACATACTGCAAACAGACCAAACTCCTCTTGTCTCCTCTTCTTATCTTTGGTTGATGCGAGAAATCAAACATGATGGCGCGCACAAACTACCCATCGTCGGATTACTTTAGATTTTTAGATTGTTTTACTCAATTATTTTGATCAAAGGGGAGCTCACACATAATGTGATGAATTGTAAATAGTAATTGCTATTAGTTAATTGATATTGTGGTTTCTGTCAGCCGAGAGTTAGCTAAATATGACTGCTTGTGTTACGTCAATGTTTTCAGCTACCCAATCGGTTCTATTCATTTCATTTCTATTTCTCTCTAGGTTTCCTCATGGCAACCACACACCTTAAAATACAACACAATGTAGCTCAGTACAACACAACACAAAGGAAGGAGATTTGCCTTTGGCCTCAAAAGGAACATATGTGGAAGTCTGTTACGATGGTTTTGCTAACTACTTTGAGAGCATGGGACAATATTTTCATAAATGTGCCAGCACTATTGAGAAAAACGGTATCTGTGTGTCTGGTTTCTGTGTAATGTGCCAACAGGCGCAAGATGACGATGCAGAGGGGCCCAACAATGTCATTGAGTACTCCATCATGAAGACAGACCCGGAAAACATCTTCGACATCAACGCAGACACGGGCGAGATCAAGCTCAAGTCCTACATCAAGTCCATGGACATCGTCCAGAACATCACCAAACAGAAGGACTGTACCTGGTCTGTGGTGGTCCAGGCCCAAGACAGAGGCTTGCCCTCCTTCAGCACAACCACGGTGGTCAAGATAGACATCACAGAGGCGGTAAGAGACAGTGGAAACATCTCCAATGACACCTATTTAATTTTACAGTGATGAATTTAAACTTGGAATATGCACTTGTAACTCCGTTTTGTTGTGTAGATGATGCATTAATGGAGATTTAGATTGAAATGGGAGATTTGCACGGAAGTCTCAAGTTAGGACTTGTCTCTGGCACACTTTTGTGGCTCTGGTCAAAAGTGGTGCATAGTTGCTTTAGTCAAAAGTAGTGCACCATGGGCCTCCCGAGTGGCCTAAGGCACTGCATCGCAGTGCTAGAGGCATCACTACAGACCCGGGTTCGATCCCCGGCTGTGTCGCAGCCAGCTGAGACCGGGAGACCCATGAGGCGGTGCACAATTGTCCCAGCATCGCCTGGGTTAGGGGAGGTTTGTGACTCTAGTGACTCCTATGGCGGGCTTACTTCAGTCGCCAGATGTACAGTGTTTCCTCCGACACAATGGTGCGGCTGGCTTCCATGTTAAGCGAGCAGTGTGTCAAGAAACAGTGTGGCTTGGCAGAGGAAAAGTAATGCACTACAGTGGCTTTGGTCAAAAATTGGGCACAATAGTGGTTTTGGTAAAAAAATTGGCGTGGGAAATGGATAACTTTATGATCTGTAAAATTGAAACACAACAGCTAGCTAGCTTACTTACGGAACATCTATGCATACATACTTTAGCTAGCTAGCTAACAAATTTGGCTAACTGCAGGGTGAAACAATTCACTTAGTTAGCTACCGCACCACTCTTTGCTAGCGAAAGTATTGCTGCCTCCAAAACTGATAAGGTGGCTCCAATGTTTACATTTCGACGTTTGTGACATATCCTCATTCCAAACATACTGCTCATGCTGTCTTTGGGAGCCTCATGTGTGAGCCAGTGGGATGCTCACTGCTTGAGTAACCCAGTAAGTTTTGATGCAGTCTTTTTCAGATAAAAAGTTTAAATCAATGCGACAGAGGCATTGAGCCATGGGTTTTAGTTTGATCAAATCCCCACTAGTTAGCAATCCCCCTAGCTAGTTGGGAAACACAACACCACACAAAGCTCAAACCGACTCACACGCTCACTATATGCTATAACTATGTAATAACCAGGGCATGGAGATTTTCCAGGTCAGACCATGTGGTTAGGAAAAACTCTCAGCCCTAGTGATCACAAATAGTTCAAGCTGCTCAATAGAACAATCCAACTGAACACAGTAATCCAAATCCAAGATATCTGGGGGGGGTTTGTTGATTTTTTTAGGTTTCCACCTTGAAACATCTCTAAACTATTCCCTAAATTATCTAAACTCCTCTAAATGCCAATTTTGTATTTTCAGGTAAAATCCAGATTTTTATCCTACTTCCTGAGCCTCAAGAAGCATCCCGCAGCTGTGTTTGGGATTTGTTTTAGTGTTGTCACCTTCGCCATTGCAACAACTGTCCTCATTTCCACCCTCATTTACTGCAACACTTTGAAAAAGTCTGGCGTTCAACCTCAGGGCAAGATCAGAAAGATTATACGGAGGCCTGTATAATGCCATAAACAAAGCTTGCCTTGAGATCATCCAGCAGTCTTGGTGTCCCCCCATATCATTAAACTAAGACTCTTACTGTATGTATGTTGTCTTGGAAGAACACCTGTATTTGTAGCCGGTCATTGTACCATAGCACATGATTTGTGTCTGTGAAAGAGTACAGGAGCACAATAGAATACTTTGATCACTCATTTGACATTAAATGGAAATCCATGATAAACGTTATGGATGAACTGTAAACTCATACCATTTAATTTGAAATTGTGACACTGCATGGTCTCAGTTAATAATGGGTGCCCCATCTAATCCTTCTGATCTTGTCTCAATCAATAAAGGATCAAAATAACAAATAATTCCCCAAAAACAGTCAATGGAACAGGAATTATCATTCCAGACAAACTCACACTAGTATTTTGCAGATCCACGTTTTGCAGACAGATTGTGTTAGCACTGGCCAAGCGTTGTGCAGATTTGGCTGTGGTGGTCTGGCAGTTTAAATGTATTATAATACACTCTGTGTCCAAAATGTCCATAGCCAAATGGCAACACATACAGAACCACTTAAGGTAATAACAACTAGGATTTTCCCATGAATACTTGCAGTCTCCCATTTCAGTCCAATGGACATGACTGTGTCTCTCTGTGCTCTTTTACAGACTCAACTCAGGGGGGGCCCTTTGGCATCCTTTTTCGTGCTGAGTAGAGACAAGCCTTTGCACATCTTAGGCATGATCGCTGGTGTCATTAGTCTCATGGTTATGGTGACAGTGTTCATCTCCACCATCATGTTCATGCGCAACAAAAAGTCCAACAGGATCCTGCCCCACCGCCGCATCCGGAGGCGAAACAAACCACCCGTGACCTTCAAGTTCCCGAACCCTGGAGAGAAATTCCTAATCCAAGAACCAGAGGTCATGGTGGTGGACAGCGTCAACTGTAGCAACTGTAACATAGCGAGCGGACACCCTCTGCCTCCAAACCACAACATGAATGTGGTGACTGGACACCAATGGTCTCCAAACCACAATGTGAGCATGGTGAGTGGTCGCCATTGGCCACCACCACCACAACCCCCCAATGCCCCTGCCCTTCCCCCACTGCTCCTTGGGGGGAGGCCAGGGGACAGACAGTGGGTGGTGCCGACGGTATTGGGCACAGTAGCACAGATCAAGCCTAAGAGGAACAGGAACAGACCAGTTGACAGTGTGAACGCAGCACTGGTGTCTGAGCTCAAAATGAGACTGGATCAGAGAAGGTTGGCAAACTGCTCTTAGGAGAGAGAGTGAGTGTGTGTGTGTCTGCTTGTGAATATTGGTGAGTGGGAGTCATGATACTCAATGAAAGATTTAATTTATACAGCAACTTTCAAAGTGCTTTACATTGTGTGTGTAGAAGTCAACCACCAACGTGTAGAAGTCATCAGCTGTTGTTTTTTTTACTGACAAAGCATTGTCTGTGCATGCGTGTCTTTGGTTCAAAGTCTGTTCAAATCAATGTTTATTGGTTGCGTACACAGATTTGCAAATGTTATCACAGGTGCAGCGAAATGCTCACATTTCTAGCTCCAACAGAGCAGTAATATTTAGCAATATAATAACAATACACACATAATCCAAAAGTAAAACTAACAAACAATTAGAAAGTTCATATTATGGACTGGTGAATCTCTGATCCATTCCTTCTGTTCCTAGTAATTTCAGGTTATTCCACTAAAATTCCTTATAGCTTGCGTGATGAAGTCATGGACTAGATCTCAGGACAAGGCTGTTATTTGGCTGCTGTCCAAGCACCTTACAAGAGCTTTTAAGACGCTTAACCTGACTAAAGGGATCAACGGAGAGAGGTGAACTCGTCTGATCACCTGACAAAGGAGATCAACAAGCCAACTGCTTGGGAGTCAAGCAAAACGCATCTGAACAGGTTAAGGCAGGCACGTTCTGGGGTAAACCAATCACATTGCTGATAATTTGTCACGTCTGCCATGTAAGGACCCTTGATCAAACATGTCTAATTTCATCTGTTTGTGAGGTGCATCTCTTTCCAACTGGATTCTCATGTATAGCCCGAAGACAAGAAAAAAGGAGTACAGAGGACATTTTTGTATTTTAATACCAAACAAAACATATGTGCATCCTCTTACGTCTTGAGCCAGGCTTTTAAAGCAATAATTGCATATACCTGTCAAGTCCTTTAACAACTGTCTAGGGGTTAGAGATAAATATGGGATTGGCCAATGGGATCCAAGGACCAGGATGGTGGTGTGGCCGAGGAAAAGTTTGGGTATTTACTGTAAGGTGGCTAAAGGATTAGGTTTAATACCTTACTAATCACTCTGGAACAGTGTTAAACACTGCCCTCTCCTGGAGAAGAAAGGGAAGAATCTATTAACCCTTTCACGCATACAATCACACATTTGTGATCATTGTTGACTGGTCCCTGCAGCGTACCATCATAAATATGTGATTGGAATAGTAACAACAGAACGTAGCTATGATAAAACAAACACCTCTACACAGCATTGTCTGAAAAGCGTCTACACAGCATTGTCTGAAAAGCATCTACACAATGTTTTGTACTGATGGGAAATAAAGATCTTCACAACTTTATTCCTTTTATTGTAAAAGATAAATATGAATTTCATCATCCAAACCTCACACGGAACACATCCACAGTCAAACTCATTGCATAAACCAATCTAAATAACATGTTGTGCTGACAATGAAAAATAGATAAGTTAACGACTTAACAGCTAGATTTGTTTACAATGTACCACATCTCTGGTGAGCACAAGGGAGAAATGTAATAGTGTTTAGAAAAGAGACGCGTGTCAGCTAAGCTAACAGCAGACATGTTTGTTTGTTTCCAAGCGAAAACTCCCTAATCCCAGAATGCCATTCACTATAAGATGCAAATAAACAAAGTCAAAGTCAAAGATGGCTGCGCCCATTGCCTGAAAAATATTAACTTAGTGTGGCTAATTTTTGGATATTACAAATCTCCGAAGTACTTGTTACAGTGTATACAAGAACCGGAGCACATGACTTGACAAGTCGTTAACCATTTTTGACTTTATCAAAAAGCAAATAAGAGCATCACACCAAATACAAGTCTACTGCCTTGCTGAACCATAGCTATACAGGGATAAAGCCATTTTAGTGGGTTTTGTGGAGAGGGGGGTTAATTTCATTTGTGGGGGGTTTCAAGTCCATGGGGGTAGAAATCTGGGAAGGCATCATGATGCTGGATATATTACTATGATGGGGGATTTATCAATGAATGGGGGGGCAAACACAGGAGAAGTGTATATGCTAAATAAAAATAAAACCCCTGGAAAGGATGGGGTCTGAGCTTGCAACCCTGTGTTACCATAGATATAATCTGATGCCGCATTCAAAACAACTGGGAACTCGGAAATCTCAGACTTCAGTGTGTTCAAAACAACTGGGAACTCTAAAAAAAGCGAGCTCCAACTGGGAAAAATATTTGGAAATGGTCATTCAACTAGGAACTCGTGCCTCTTTCTAGAGCTACGACCTTCCGACTTGAATATCACTGATGTTATGATTTGACCTTGTGTTTTTCCTGGATCCGGATGGTCACTCTGACAGACTTCCTCTGTGGAGATTGGAGAACCTTCCAGAAGGACAACCATCTCTGCAGCACTCCACCAATCAGGCCTTTATGGTAGAGTGGCCAGACGAAAGCCACTCCTCAGTAAAAGGCACATGACAGCCCGCTTGGAGTTTGCCAAAAGACACCAAAAGACTCTCAGACCATGAGAAACAAGATTCTCTGGTCTGATGAAACCAAGATTGAACTCTTTGGCCTGAATGCCAAGCGTCACGTATGGAGGAAACCTGGCACCATCCCTATGTAGAAGCATGGTGGTGGCAGCATCATGCTGTGGTGATGTTTTTCAGCGGCAGGGACTGGGATACTGGTCAGGATCAAGGGAAAGATTAATGTATCTCTTACAATGAACTACAAAGTACCCTACACAAACCTGTGGAATCACCTGTCAGCAGACCATCTCCACTTTGATTGGCATTGTCTCAAAATGCTCACAAGTACACCTACATAAAGAAAATCAACATCAGACAAAAGACTGCATGCTCAATAAAAACTTGTTTTTGCTTCGTCATTATGGGGTATTGTGTGTAAATGAATAAGGGGGAAAAAAACTATTTAATACATTTTCTAATAAGGCTGTAACGTAACAAAATGTGGAAAAAGTTAAGGGGTCTGAATGCTTTCTGAATGCACTGCAGCTGGCAAATAGCTTAGCATTAGATCATCATAATCAGTATGACCTTGAAAAACGCATTTTACTAACGTGTCCATTACAATCTATGCAAGAATCAGAATGCATGATTTGTCACCAGTACCTGAAAACTTGTGAATCCGACATATGTCCAAAGTTATTATTTGTAAGTAAAACAACAGTGAAGGAAGGCAATGCGGGCGCCAGCCAGAAAATGTGCCAGGGGTGAAAGAGGGGAAAGAGTTTGTGAGTTCATGCAAGATCTGTTCTGACTAGAGACAAGCAATGTCTTGATACTTCATCTGTGGAAACACAGGGTTAGGGTAGGGGAATATTAACCCAACACAGGATGCAGCGGTTAAGGTTAGGGTTAGGATGAGGGTTAGGAGATAAATTAGAGGTAGGGGTTAGAGTTAAGATTAGGGTTCTATTTTCTAATCAACAGAGCCCAAGAGGCGCACAGTGGTCCCATATGAGGAGTAATTTGTCACTGTGGTATGAAGACCCACCCCAAGACCCACCCCATGCATTATCCGAAGAAATTAAAACAAAGAGGAAAATAAGTGCTGAAAGTCTTAAATGAGGGCATCAGTAGTTAGAAGCACTGTATGCCCTAAACAGGGTATAGGTATTCAAACAATCCAACCTCAAGGTTGTCAAATATTATAAGTGCTATGGGACTGTCCAGGGGCCTTATTAAGAATCATATGTGCTATTGTGCCAAAAGCAAGGGTATTCACAAACCAACCTCAAGGTTGTCAAAAGGAGGAAGTCATGCATTTCAAGATTAACACAAAACCAAACCAAATTTGTATTTAATAATTCTTAAATAATTGTTTATTTTTGCATTTTCCAAGCACTACATGGTTCATGTGGTCTTATCCTTGTTATTTCATTTGTGTACCACAGCGTAAAAGGTGGAAAATGCATGTACCACCAGTGTTTACTGTGTTCCCCCATTATGCCACCAGAGGGGAGCTGGTTTCCCAGTTAGTAAGTATACTCTTTGTTTCCATTATCTGTGGATCAAAGACTTTTAAAATCGCATTTCTCCCAGTTCCAAGTGTTCAGAGCATACTCTGAATATACTTATTATATTTCCAACAAGGTGTTAACTACTTAGGGAGTGGTTCAGAGCATACTCTGAATATACTTATTATATTTCCAACAAGGTGTTCATATTAGACTTTTACGGTCCGATGTAACTAATTTGATTTAGGAAGATGAATATTGTGATTCCTATCAAATCTTTCACAACCAATGGAGTCAATTTTCAGGTAAGTTAATATTTTTTAATTTTGTCCTACAGGATCAATGATATTCAATAGTCTAACAGGATGCAGAGGTTTAGGGTTAGGATGAGGGTTAAGGTTAGAAGCTAAAGTAAGAGGTAGGGATTAGAGTTAAGATTCAATTTCTGTTATCCCCATCAACATAACCCAAGAGGTTGTTAGGGTTAGAAACTAAATCTAAAGGTAGGGTTGGGTAAGGGGAAAAGAAGCTGTTACCCACAAGGAGTACAGAGTGCACATAGACAATTAGCCCCCTCATTTTATAAGCCTCTAGTTAAACCCCGGTATAATTTTAATGCATTCTAAAAATTCTGGTGGTCCCAGAACGCTGAAAACGTCCAACCAGAATAAAGGGTAGTCCCCTTTGTTAATGGTCACTAGACGGCATAAATTCCCATCAACAGCGCACCAAGTGCCTTTCACCTGGCGCAAAATACATATATTTTTACTTAGGGTTAGGGTTAGTGTGTGGTCCCCCTTTTCCCTCCATTTTACGTGGTCCCACTTTTCCCTCCATTTAATTTAGGGTTAGGGTTAGGGGTTAGGGTTGGGAAAAAATGCCCTCCAAGAGGACAAAACAGACTGGCACATGTTCTCTAATTCTATTGCTCCTAGGGATACATAATTATTATACGGGAAGAGAGGAGACATTCCCCAGAGGAAGGGGTTATGGTTCATACCTGAATAAAGATAGGTAAAAGGAACATTTTCCTCTAAGAGGATAAACACACAGACAGTACACCAACAACACATGCTCTCTAATTACCTGGCTCCTCCGGATACATCTTTCTGGAGCCAGGGTTAGAGTTGAGGTTAAGGTTAGTGTCAAGGTTTGGATTCGGGTTAGAATGGTTAAGGTTCTCTAACACTTTTCATTCAGGCCTGTGGGATCCCTGGTACCCACTTTTTGAGTCCAAGGGGTTAGGCTTGGGGTTAAGGTTAGAGCTAGGGTTGGGATGGTTCAGGTTAAGTTTGAGGTTAGGGTTCCGGTTAAGGTCAGGATTAGGGTTAGGATTAAAGTTATAATCAAGGTTAAGGTTAGGTTTAGGATTAAGGTTAGGGTTATAGTTAAGGTTAGAGCTAGGGTTGGGATGGTTCAGGTCAGGGTCAGGATTAGGGTTAGGATTAAGGTTAGGGTTATAGTTAGGGTGAGCTGGGGTTAGGATGGTTCAGGTTAGTGTTAAGGTCAGGGTTAGAAAGGTTAAGGTTCTCTAATACTTTTCATTCAGGCCTGTGGGATCACAAGTACCCATTTTTTTTAAATCCAAAATCACTCCTTGATCTGTCTGTGTGTTAGCGACCACTATTCTTAACTGAGATACTGGATGAGATCTAAAGTGGGTGTATAGTGTGGTTTTGACAGACTCTTTGCTTATATGATATAGATGTTGTTTGAGTCTGGCTTCCAAGGAGTTCCTGGTTTCTCCAATATACAGTTTTCCACATTGTAGACATTCAATGCCATATACAATGTTGGTGGTCTTCAATTGAAATCCCTCCCGTACTGGAGCCCCTAAACCCAACCATTTATTCAGAATATATTTTACTTGTCTAAAATGTGATCCACTCCGCACCGGCTTATCCCTAAATCTAGTGTCAAATTTCAGCTTTCAAATGTTTATTTTGCCGATATGCCGATATTACTCTGAATTGTTGGAGCATCTCCATAGAAGACTGTGAATATGTGGTGACAAATGGGATAATCATTACTATTACATCATTACTAGTCCTCCCATATATAGGTTCAGTTACAAACATAGTGTTCACCTCTGCTCTTATAGTACGGAGGAAACGTTTCGAGTAACCTCTGGGTCTGAGAGCCTTAAAAATGATTCCTATAGCCTCCTTAACATGTTTTTTCTGTGTACAAATCCAGTGAAATCTGATAAACTGCGACTTTATCAATCCTCTGTAGGTGTGTTTTTGATGAAAACTGGATTTATGTAAGAGGGAATGAGTGTCCGTAGGTTTAAAATAAACCTTTGCTGCTAATTGCTTCATGTTATCACTACCCTTTACAAAAAATACCTGTGTCCAAAAATTCTATTCGTTCCGACTGAACATTGTGTTTAATCGTAATTGACGGATGATGTGTATACAAAACCTGCACAAATTCCATAAATTCTGAGAGGGAATGTGTCCATAACTCAAATATATCATCTAAATACCGTAAATGCAAGATTGGAAGCTTTATGCATTTGGGGAAGGCTGATTGTTCCCATTCCGCCATATAAATATTGGCATACGACGGGGAAAACTTCTTCCCCATAGCTGTACCATGGGTTTGATGAAACCAATTAGAGTTGTATTCAAAGTCATTTCTTGTTAGGCTAAGTTCTAGTAATTGTAATAAAGCCCCATCTGGTCTATCTAGGTGTGGATATTTATGGAAAATGTTTTTGATTGCTCTAAGACCCAAGTTGATGTCAATGTTGGTATACAAAGAGTCAATATCAACTGAAAAAAACACAGTTTCTTGAGGCACACAAATTTCTTTCAATTTTGTCACAAATTCATACGTGTCTTTAATGAAGCTTTGATGTTTCTGTGACAGAGGATTTATGAAATAATCGAAGTACTCCGCTATTCTATACAATTTCGAACCACAATCCGATACAATCGGCCTACCACATGGAACCTCAGAAAGAATTGTCCAAGTCTCAACAAATACAATTGTCTAGGGCGTGGGGTATCTGGTCCATATAGGTAAAACATTTGTTTGTCTGTAATGTAATAACTCTCATAAAGTCCCCCTATAATCTGCCTCATTTGTCACTGGGTCTCCTGCTGCAATGAATGATTCAGTGGGCTATAATGTTAAGAATTACTCAATTGTCTTTTAGCCTCTATGAGGTACTGGGTTTTAACCAATATAACAATCTTTGATCCTTTATCTGCTGGTTTTATAACTATGTTGGAATTCTTACTTAAGGATTTTAAGGATTTACATTCCTGTTTTGTAAGATTATCTTTCCCTGCCATATAAAACTTAAATGTACTAAAAGAGGTAGAGTCCCTTTGAATTAAGGTCTGCATCGTATTAGACACTCCCTGTAACTTGGGTTCCCAATGTGATGGACCAAATAAATGGTATTCTTTGATTATCAGTATTATAATTAAAATCCCTCCTCAGCTCCATGCGATCTATCTTAGTGGGTGTTGGGATAAACATGAGGCCCTTCTCCAGGAGTTAGGGTTAGTTCGTTGGCGGCCGTTGGAGCAGACAAAGAGACCTGCAGAAAGGCAGGAGAGAGAAGCTATGAAGAGCAGGAAAAAACGTGATTGTGGGCTTTGTTCCAAGCTGAATATCGGGCAGATAGACATACATTTTAAGGACAAACATGCTCATAAGTCTGGTACTATCGAATGGAAGCATGCTATGCTATTTAGCCGGCATTCGACTGACAGACAGCAGGCCGAATCAGGGCAGTTTCTTGAATTATCTTCTTCAGTTCCGGACGAATAGTCTGCGGGCTAATGCCAGTGGTATTCAAACGTTGTTTCTCTGCTTGGCAAAGATGGATCGGGATTCGCGGCAGAGCCAGGCAGAGCACAGGGCAAAATTTCACAGACGCTGTAGAGGCGAGGTGCTCAGCGCTGCAGAGTTAAGCCGGTTTGTCGAGCTAAGTAATCAAGCTATTCCTTCGGTTCTCAGCAGACTGGAGGTCCGTGCCACCTGCGCTGACAGACGGAGGTTCGCGGCCCTCATGACCAGCAGGTTGGCCGTATTTAATGGCACGAGACGATCCCCAGTCATCATGTTCAATGAGATGGTATTTACGGAAGTTACCCAGGAAAGTGGGGGATACCAGCTTTGCGTTGCAAGCCACAAAATGAACTATAGCTTCGGGGAGTGCAGAATTGTGATGGAGGAGGAATACACTTGGCTTAAACGATTCCATCAGATCAGGCCTCATCTGTCGATTCACCTCAGATACAGAACCATTCTTTTTCACATCCTGCAGAAAACTGTACGGTAATCTCGGTGAGTATGTGGGCCAGATATTTGCCGAGTTCGGCATTGGTAGAAAAGTGACCTTCGGTACACTTCGACGAAGCATTGGTACAATGAACTTGAATCAAGGTTCGGTTACAGACCGCGGATCCGTGGCCAGCAATATGTGCCACTCCCTTGAAACACAGGCACGGCACAATTGTTACCATAACTTGCCTCATAACGCCAGCCGGGCCCGGTCACTAATTGAGGGACAAATCAATCCATGATTCACTGATAAATAAAGTACATTTATTTGAAATTTGTGTCATTTGGCCATGGTTGACAATGTATGGAGGCCTGGGGGTCTGAATGACCAGGGTGTTATAGGGTACCAGGTGGACCGAGAGAGAGGGCAGGCAGGCGGGCATGCAGGGCAGAGAGAGTAAGCCCAGAGGCATGGAGATCTGGAGACACCTGGTAACCCGTCCAATCACCAGGCGAGAGAAGTTTAACTCTGTCATTGACTTACATTGGGTTACCAGGTGAACAGGTCAAACAAACAGTGCAATGGAGGTGAGTTTGGACTTCCTCCATAATGATCAGGGGCAGCCCCCACTGACTTAGGGGCACCCCACTACGGCCCTATCGGATACTGGACCCAGAGCACCCCCCTAAAGGCATTAAAAAGCACTTTGAAAATGTAGGCCTGGTAACCCAAAAATAATACCAGGTGCACTTTGTCATTTTCTGGATGATTTTCTGTGTTTTTCAAAAAATTATAAAAAATACTTCCCCAGGGGATAGATGTCCCAATGGGCTACAATTACCCTCGGTTAAAAAGAATATGGAGCCATAAGAACACCCTCCCCCGGCCCCCTATACATTTTGACACCAACTTCAAACACGATTTGCTATTATAAACATTTATGGAAGAAAGTTTTTTATTGTATGGAAATGTAAGTCTATATGTGCCCTTTCGTGCAAAAAAAACCCATCCAGATTAGATTGGACTTTTACTTTTTGAGTTATTAAAGGTTAAAGTCGATTTCGGGGGGTTGCAGGATTTGACCCGTAATGGCGGAGCAACATTGAAGCCCTGCGAGTGCCAGGGCTTATGTCAATAATGCGTCCTGTCCGGTAGTGTACACACTCTGGTCTGGGTGGACCACACAACTACCGGCGCGATTTCAGAAACGTGGTTTTCGGTGAACAGAGATCCATGTCCTAGAGAGACGGGGGTGGTGACAAACTTCTCGGCCCGTGCGGATATTGAGAAATGGACACTTTGAGGGCTGTGGGCCAATCAGAACCATGGTTCTTAAGCCTCTGAAGGTGACCATCCCTTCGGCGACCGATTGGAGGTTGCTTAGCCCCCGGGAGGGCCTGGTTTTTGATCCCAGTACCCAGCTTGGCCGTGGGCGGTTCTGGGTCCTTCAGAACCATGGTTCTAAGTCTCCGAAGGTGACCATCCCTTCAGCGGCCTATTGGTGGTTGTTTAGCCCCGGGGAGGGCCTGTCTTTGATCCCATTCCCCAGCTCGGTTGCCCCCATTGTTCCTCTCTGTTCTCCAGCCAGTTTAATTTCTTCTGACCGATTGGTATCCGTTATCCACCTGGGATGAAAAACTGCTCAATAACATGTTTCAAATTCGTGAACCCAGAAACTTTGTCTCCCATCATGCTTGAACAAGCGGCATGGTGGAAAAAGGTCCTAAAAACTATTTTGCGGCCACGTCCATGAAATACTGCTCAAAAATATGTTTCAAATTCGTGACCCAGAAACGGTGTGCCCATCATGCTTAACAAGCGGCATGGTGGACAGTGCTAAAAAAAAATAGGACACGTACAGGAAAAACTGTTAAAAAATATGTTTCAAATGCGTGACCCAGAAACGGTCTCTCACATCATGTTAAGCTAGCGGCATTGTGGAGAGGGCCTAAAAAAATATTTTCGGCCACTTCCATGACAGACTGCTCATTAATATGTTTCAAATTCGTGACCCAGAAATGGTGGCTCCCGTCATGATTAACTAGAAGCATGGTTGACAGGGCCTAAAACATGTTTTCTGGCCACGTCCATGAAAATCTGCTGAAAAATATGTTTCAAATTTGTAACCCAGAAACAGTGTCTCCCGTCATGCTGATCTAGCGGTATGGTGGACAGGGCAAATACATTTATTTTCGGCCACGTCCATGAATAACTTCTCATAAATATTTTTCAAATTCGTGACCCAGAAACTGTTTTCCACCATGCTGAACAATCGACATGGTTGACAGGGCCTACAAAATGATTTCCGGCTACTTCCATGAAAAAACGCAAAAAAAAAAAACGGTGAAACGGTGTCTCCCGTCATGCTGAACTAGAGTCATGGTGGAGAAGGCCTAAAAATATATTTTCGGCCAACGCCATAAAAACTGATCAAAATATATGTTTCAAATGTGTGACCAGAAATAGTGTCAACTGTCATTCTGATAGGGAATATACATTTATTTTTGGCCACGTCCATGAAAAACCGCTCAAAAATATGGTTCAAATTCGTGGTCCAGAAACTGTTTCTCCAGGCATGCTGAACTAGCGGCATGGTGGAGAGGGCCTTAAAAAATAGGCTAGTTGAGAACACGTTCATTTGCAACTGCGACCTGGCCAAGATAAAGCATAGCAATTAGACACATAAAACAACACAGAGTTACACATGGAATAAACAAAACATACAGTCAATAATACAGTAGAAAAAATAAAACAGAAAGTCTATATACAGTGAGTGCAAATGAGGTAAGATAAGGGAGTTAACACAGTGTCCAAAGAGGGGCCAAAAGTATACAGAATGGTGTCGTCTGCGTAGAGGTGGATCAGAGAATCACCTGCAGCAAGAGCGACATCATTGATGTATACAGAGAAAAGAGTCGGCCCGAGAATTGAACCCTGTGGCACCCCCATAGAGACTGCCAGAGGTCCGGACAACAGGCCCTCCGATTTGACACACTGAACTCTATCAGAGAAGTAGTTGGTAAACCAGGCGAGGCAATCATTTGGGAAACCAAGGCTGTCGAGTCTGCCAATAAGAATGTGGTGATTGACAGAGCTGAAAGCCTTGGCCAGGTCGATGAATACGGCTGCACAATAATGTCTCTTATCGATGGCGGTTATGATATCGTTTAGGACCTTGAGCGTGGCTGAGGTGCACCCATGACCAGCTCTGAAACCAGATTGCATAGCGGAGAATGTACGGTGGGATTCGAAATGGTCGGTAATCTGTTTGTTAACTTAGGGAGCGAGGAATTTCTGTCCTGGAAAAATTTCGTTTGACACATTGCCTCATTTGAACCCCTCCCTTATGAAAATGCCCATATAAGAGAATATGAATGCAGTACCTATTGCTTCCACTGGATGTCAACAGTCTCTAGACACTGTTTTGATTATATTTAGTTGCTTTAGATGGCAGAAGAAGAAGAATTAGGAAGTGGCCACACAGAAGTCAACAGAAGAGAATGCGCTTTTCCGGCTTGGGCGCTCTGTGTTTTTTTCCTTTCCTATCGCCCAGTTTATATTCCGGTTGAAATATTATACTGAATATACATTAAAGTGTTAATAAGGATACATTATCAATGATGTTTGATTGTTCTTGGACAAGTTTATAGGTATAGGTTGAACGAGTTCTCTTCACGTTTCAATGGGCGAGTGGACGCTGTATTTTCTTATCATAATGCGCCAACCAAACAGAGATTTATGGATATAATACATGACTTTTTCTAACAAACGAACCATGGATTGTCTTCGTTGGACACTTGGGAAGCCCTCAGCAGAAGTTCTTCAAAAGGTAATTGATTTGTTTTCGCTGTGAAATGTGTTCTGTGTGAACCGTGATGGCTTATGAATTTATGGTAATGGGAAAAATATTGGAGGTGCTACCCTCAAACAATCAAATGTAGTGCTTTCGCCGTAAAGCCTTTTTGAAATCTGACAACGCTGTGATATTGCCAAGAAGCAGAGCTTTTGATGACTATGCAACACTTGTATATTGATGAATGTTTAATAATTCAACTTTTGGATTTTGAATTTGGCGCCTTGTATTTTACCGGGTAGTGTCGGGAGTGGGGCGCTAGCGCGCCACCGCTCCTTAGAAGTTAACTTGGCCTTCGAAGACCTTAGAAAGACAAGGTAGGATAGATATAGATCTGTAGCAGTTTGGGTCTAGAGTGTCACCCCCTTTGAAGAGAGGGATGACCGCGGCAGCTTTCCAATCTTTGGGAATCTCAGACGATACGAAAGAGAGGTTGAACAGGCTAGTAATAGGGGTTGAAACAATTTCAACAGATAATTTTAGAAAGAGAGGGTCCAGATTGTCTAGCCCGGCTAATTTGCAGGGGTCCAGATTTTGCAGCTCTTTCAGAACATCCGCTATCTGGATTTGGGTGAAGGAGAAATGGTGGGGGCTAGGGCGGTTTGCTGTGGAGGGTTTCCGGGAAGTTGACCGGGGTAGGGGGTAGCCAGGTGGAAAGCATGGCCAGCCGTAGAGAAATGCTTATTGAAATTCTCAATTATAGTGGCTTTATCAGTTCCTAGCCTCAGAGCAGTGGGCAGCTGGGAGGAGGTGCTCTTATTCTCCATGGACTTTACAGTGTCCCAGAACTTTTTTGAGTTTGTACTGAAGGATGAGAATTTCTGTTTGAAAAAGCTAGCCTTAGCTTTCCTAACTGCCTGTGTATATTTGTTCCTGACTTCCCTGAAGAGTTGCATATCACGGGGGCTATTCGATGCTAATGCAGAACGCCACAAGATGTTTTTGTGCTGGTCAAGGGCAGACAGGTCTGGAGTGAACCAAGGGCTATATCTATTCCTGGTTCTACATTTTTTGAATGGATCATTCTTATTTAAGATGGTGAAGAAGGCACTTTTAAAGAATAACCAGGCATCCTCTACTGACGGGATGAGGTCAATGTCATTCCAGGATACCCCGGCAGTCGATTAGAAAGGCCTGCTCACAGAAGTGTTTTAGGGAGCGTTTGACAGTGATGAGGGGTGGTCGTTTGATCGCAGACCCATTATGGATGCAGGCAATGAGGCTGAGATCTTGGTTGAAAACAGCAGAGGTGTATTTGGAGGGCGAGTTAGTTAGGATGATATCTATGAGGGTGCCCTTGTTTACGGATTTGGGGTTGTACCTGGTAGGTCCATTGATCATTTGTGTGAGATTGAGAGCATCAAGCTTAGATTGTAGGATGGCCGGGGTGTTAAGCATGTCCCAGTTTAGGTCACCTAGTAGCACAAGCTCAGAAGATAGATGGGGGGCAATCAATTCACATATGGTGTCCAGGGCACAGCTGGGGGCAGAGGGTGGTCTATAGAAAGTGGCAACGGTGAGAGACTTGTTTCTGGAAAGGTGCATTTTTAGAAGTAGAATCTCGAATTGTTTGGGTACAGACCTGGATAGTAAGACAGAACTCTACAGGCTATCGTTGCAGTATATTGCAACACCGCACCCTTTGGTAGTTTTATCTTGGCGGAAAATGTTGTAGTTAGGGATGGAGATTTCAGGGTTTTTGGTGGTTTTCCTAAGCCAGGATTCAGACACGGCTAAGACATCCGGGTTGGCAGAGTGTGCTAAAGCAGTGAGTAAAACAAACTTATGGAGTAGGCTTCTAATGTTAACATGCATGAAACCAAGGCTTTTACGGTTACAGAAGTCAGCAAATGAGAGCACCTGGGGAGTGGGAGTGGAGCTAGGCACTGCAGGACCTGGATTAACTTCTACATCACCAGAGGAACAGAGGAGAAAGGCTAAAGGCTATACGAACTGGCCGTCTGGCACGTTCGGAACAGAGAGTAAAAGGAGCAGGTTTCTGGGCACGAATGCATAGATTCAAGGCATGATGTATAGACAAAGGTAAGGTAGGATGTGAGTACATTGGAGGTAAACCTAGGCATTGGGTAATGATGAGAGAGATATAGTCTCTAGAGACGTTTAAACCAGGTGATGTCATCGCATATGTAGGAGGTGGAACAACATGGTTGGTTAAGGCATATAGAGCAGGGCTAGAGGCTCTACAGTGAAATAAGACAGTAATCACTAACCAGGACAGTAATGGATGAGGCATATTGATATTAGAGAGAGGCATGTGTAGCCAAGTGATCACATGGGTCCAGTGAGTGGTTGGGCTGGCTGGGGACACGGCGATTCAGACAGTTAGCAGGCCGGGGCTAACAAGCTAGCCGTTAGCAGGCCGGGGCTAACGAGCAAGCAGTTATTGTAAGTATTACCCATATTCTCATTATTATGATCCTCTTCATTCAGTTTGATGGCAGCAAGACAAACACTGACTGGCATTTCCGCAGTGGTGTAAAGAACTTAACTAAATTACATGAATGTACTACTTAAGTTGTTTTTGGGGTATCCACACTTTACTATTTGTATTTTTGACATATTTTACTCCACTACATTCCTAAATAAAATAATAAAATAGTAAAATATTTAATTTTACTCCATACATTTTCCCTGAGACCCAAAAGTACTTGTTGCATATCAAATGATTACTATTTGTTGTTGCACTTGCCTGCTAGGCACTTCAGTCCAATAGATGTCGCCATATACACAGAAATACATGAATAAAACAATGTAGTAGGCCTGATGTGCATAACAATGTGGCTAGCTAACATAAATAATGTCCATCATGTTGTAATATCCCTATAACCTCAGGGGCATTACCAAAGTACTTTAGAAGGCAAGCAACACCCTGCTCTGCTCAACCAGGGCGATCTACCTCCACTGCTGGTGGAGGGAAGGACATTGTTACTGTTGGTGAGTACAGTCATGGCCAAAAGTTTTGAGAATGACACAAATATAAATTTTTACAAAGTCTTTTACAAAGTTTGTATGATGGCAATTTGCATATACTCCAGAATGTAATGAAGAGTGATCAGATGAATTGCAATTAATTGCAAAGTCCCTCTTTGCCATGCAGATGAACTGAATCCCCAAAAAACATTTCCACTGCATTTCAGCCCTGCCACAAATACGACCAGCTGACATCATGTCAGTGATTCTCTCGTTAACACCTCTTAGGGATCCAATCCTGTGAACGGGTTTGATTTTGCCAACATCCGGTGAAATGCAGAGCATCAAATTCAAATTACAAAAATAGTCATTTTAAACATTCCAGAAAATACAAGTGTTGCACACCATAGAATCTTGTTAATCTAACAGCGTGGTCAGATTTCAAAGAGGCTTTACAGCGAAAGCAGAACATTTGATTGTCTGAGGACGACACCCCGCTCAAATATTCAATTATCATAATAACATAACCAGCAGAGGTGTCCCAAACTCAAAAATAGCATAAAATAAATCGCTTACCTTTGAAGATCTTCCTCTGATGGCATACCCAAGCGTCCCGTTTACACAATAAAATGTCATTTTGTTCGATAAAGTCCCTCTTTATATCCATGAATCTCCGTTTGGTTGGCGCTTTTTGTTCAGTAATCCACCTGCCGAAAGGCGTTCATCCATGCATACAAACAATATCCCAAAAGTACTGGTAAAGTTTGTCGAAAAAAGTCAAACAGCATTTGTAATCAATACTCAGATACCCTAAAATGAATATAAACTATAATATTTCAGGCGGAATATAACCTGCTGAATAGAAGGGAAAAAGAGCTAAGCGCGCACTCCCTGTACGAGCAAAATCCATAACAGTACACTGGACGTGACCTCAGGAAGAACTTGTCTTTCTCCATGGTTTTTCATGATAAAAGCTTCAAACCTTTTTCTAAAGACTGTTGACATCTAGTGGAAGCAATAGGAACTGCAATCTGGGGTGTTAAACTTTAAGGCTTTGAATAGCATGCCAATTGAAAACAGTGTGACATGACTGATTCAGACATAATGGATGGATTTTGCTTGGAATTTCGCATGCCATATCAGTTCTGTTATACTCACAGACAGTTTTAGAAACTTCAGAGTGTTTTCTATCCAAAGCTACTAATTATATGCATATCCTAGCTTCTGGGCCTGAGTAACAGGCAGTTTACTTTAGACACGTTTTTCAACCGAACTTCAAAATACTGCCCCCTAGCCCAAACAGGTTAACACAAGAATCATTGTTCTTCCTCTGTCAGCCATGGTTACCTGCAAGGAAACACGTGCCGTCATCATTGCTTTGCACAGGCAAGGATATTGCTGCCAGTAAGATTGCACCTCAATCAACCATTTATCGGATTATCAAGAACTTCAAGGAGAGCGGTTCAATTATTGTGAAGAAGGCTTCAGGGCGCACAAGAAAGTCCAGCAAGCGCCAGGACCGTCTCCTAAAGTTGATTCAGCTGTGGGATTGGGTTACCACCAGTACAGAGCTTGCTCAGGAATTGCAGCAGGCAGGTGTGAGTGCATCTGCACGCACAGTGAGGCAAAGACTTTTGTAGGATGGCCTGGTGTCAAGAAGAGCAACAAAGAGGCCACTTCTCTCCAGAAAAAACATCAGGGACAGACTGATATTCTGCAAAAGGTACAGGGATTGGACTGCTGAGGACTGGGGTAAAGTCATTTTCTCTGATGAATCCCCTTTCCGATTGTTTGGGGCATCTGGAAAAAAGCTTGTCCGGAGAAGACAAGGTGAGCGCTACCATCAGTCCTGTGTCATGCCAACAGTAAAGCATCCTTAGACCATTCATGTGTGGGGTTGCTTCTCAGCCAAGGGAGTGGGCTCACTCACAATTTTGCCTAAGAACACAGCCATGAATAAAGAATGGTACCAACACATCCTCCGAGAGCAACTTCTCTCAACCATCCAGGAACAGTTTGGTGACGAACAATGCCTTTTCCAGCATGATGGAGCACCTTGCCATAAGGCAAAAGTGATAACTAAGTGGCTAACAAAACATCGATATTTTGGGTCCATGGCCAGGAAACTCCCCAGACCTTAATCCCATTGAGAACTTGTGGTCAATCCTCAAGAGGCGGGTGGACAAACAAAAACCCACAAATTCTAGCAAACTCCAAGCATTGTTTATGCAAGAGTGGGCTGCCATCAGTCAGGATGTGGCCCAGAAGTTAATTGACAGCATGCCAGGGCGGATTGCAGAGGTCTTGAAAAAGAAGGGTCAACACTGCAAATATTGACTCTTTGCATCAACATCATGTAAATGTCAATAAAAGCCTGACTCTTATGAAATGCTTGTAATTATACTTCATTATTCCGTAGTAACATCTGACAAAAATATCTAGAGACACTGAAGCAGCAAACTTTGTGGAAATTAATATTTGTGCCATTCTCCAAACTTTTGACCACGACTGTATGTGTCAACTATGGTGACATATTGATAATAGATCTCATCACAGTAATATCAATTTAATGTAAATTGCAATATCTATTCAAATGTTCTGATTTGAAAATGCAAGTGTTTTCCAAGAGTATATGCTGCAATATGACACTTCTGTTCAACAATGTACTATTATACCTTGAGATAAAGAATGAGATCATTTAATGACAAATGTATTGCTCATTATTAAAGGTAGGTAACAAGAGGAACTTGAAAGACAATTGTTACTGGACACTTGTTGATTTCTAATATTTGATGAGTCAGCACTCAGTTGTTTCTTTAATATCTCCCTCTCGCTTACAGGTCGGCACCATCATCATGACAGAGAAAAGATGTCCCCCCTGTCGGAGAAAGAAGGACATTGATGCCACCAGCATGAACAGTCTCCAAAGAATTACCACATTCAACATGAAATTGTCAAAGGAGCTGAAAAGGAATAAGTCAATTTAAGGCCAGGATATCATCATATCTACAGTCAACAGAACAGATGACAAATTGTTGCTGTGATTGTCGCTTTTGGAAAATGATAAGAGGGTAATGTTTAAGGTGGTGATTCCTCTAAGACAAACGCTAGTCTAAAGCAGAGATTGTAGTAATAAATATTATAAATGGTACTTAAATAGCATTTTTCAAGGACCCAAAGTAGCTTTACAATTGTAAAAAAAAATACAAACCAACCACACAAAGAAACCAAAACTTGAACAAGGTGAAGGTGGTCAGGTTTAAAGGGAAATGAGTGATGTGTCAGTGTTTGAGTGAGTGAGTAAAAAACATAGAGCAAAGCTGGAGAAGGCCCAATCGCCAAAGCTCTCTAGTGTGGACCTAGGAGCAACAAGGTGGCCTGCTGTGGTAGAACGGAGTGAGTGTGGGAGTTGGTAGCCGAGAAAAAGGTCAGAGAGCTAAGGAGGGGGATGGTGGTGAAGAACTTTGTAGGTCAGGAGGAAGATCTTGTAGTCAATATGTTGGGAGACAGGGAGCCAAAGGTTTTGATCTAAGGACTGCATTCTCCTTGGCCAGGATGGTAGTTGCTGCTGTGTCACTGCTAGGCAAAGTTCAGTAGGAACTATGACGCTTACTCTGTGGAAAAACACACACAAAATAGGTTTTATGGACTTATAGCATGACTTTGGTTGATGCACTATATAGAGTGCAGGTCAACATTTAATAGAGAATGATATCTAAAAGCAGAGAGAAGAAAACCTTTTTCCTACCTATGTGTCACGACTTCCGCCGAAGTCGGTGCCTCTCTTTGTTCGGGTGGTGTTCGGCGGTCAACGTCACCGGTCTTCTAGTCATCACCGATCCTCTTTTCATTTTCCATTTGTTTTGTCTGTGTTTTCCACACCTGGTTTCAATTCCCTCATTACATGTTTTGTATTTAACCCTCTGTTCCCCCTCATGTCTTTGTGTGGGATTGTTCATTGTAGTGCTTGGGCCCGTTGTACTGGTTCGTTACGGGCTATTTTTGTGCCCATTTTCTCTCTTAGGGAGCGTTGGGGCGCTAGCCAAATTCAAAATCCAAAAGTAGAATTATAAAACATTCATAATATACAAGTGTGGCACACTCTTCAAAAGCTTAGACGCTTGGCAATCTCACAGCATTATCAGATTTCAAAAAGGCTTTACGGCGAAAGCAGAATGTTTGATTGTCTGAGGACAGCGCCCCGCATATTTTCTGCATTAGCATAATTTCATAACCAGCACCAATTTCATAACCATAACCAGCACCATTCTATTCAATGGTACTAATTATGTGCATATCCTAGTTTCTGGGCCTGAGTGGCAGGCATTTTACTTTGGGCACGCCAGACTCTCCAAAACTCCCACCACTGCTGCCGCTCCCTATTAATAAACAACAAAGTTTATTACCCAGTTTTGTTCTCCTGCGCCTGACTTCTATGCAACCAATTACGCAACCCCTACAGAATCCCACACCCAACTAGGGAGTCAGCAAGAGCAGGTGCCTCAGGAGTAGGAGTGGAGGAGCGCGTCCGGGAGCATGCGGCGATGCTTCAACATCTCGGCGCCGCCATGGACCGCATTGTCCAGAACATGGATCGTTGGGAGAGACAGGGAGTTCCTCCAGCGTCTCTCTACGTACAACCAGGGTCTCTACATAACGTCTCTCTTCCACCCGGTCCCAGTGGGATTCGTCTCGCCCTTCCCCGGGAGTACGACGGGACGGCTGCACGCTGCCAGGGGTTCCTGTTACAATTAGACCTCTACCTGGAAACCGTCCACCCGGCTCCTTCAGGCCATGAGAGAGTGTCCGCCCTCGTCTCGTGCCTCTCTGGGAAGGCCTTGGAGTGAACCAGGAAGGAGGAAGGAGATGCTGCGCTCGACCACTTTGAGGATTTCACCGGCCGTTTCCGGGCAGTCTTTGACCACCCACCCGAGGGTCGAGCGGTGGGTGAACGTCTCTTCCATCTGAGGCAGGGGACGAGGAGCGCCCACGATTTCAACATGGATTTTCGGACCCTGGCCGCCGGCGCGGATGGAGCGACAGGGCCCTGATTGAACATTATCGCTGCAGTTTGCGCGAGGACGTCTGTCGGGAGTTGGCCTGCAGGGACACCACCCTCACCTTTGACCAGCGTGGACCTGTCCATTCGGTTGGATAACCTGCTGGCTACCCGCGGACGTCCAGAGCGGCCTCTGTCGGTTCCATCCCCCAGCACCACCGCTCCGGTACCCATGGAGCTGGGAGGTGCTGTGCGTAGGGAGACTGGAGGAGCTTCCGTTTCGTGCACCATCTGTGGCCGCAGAGGTCACACTGCCGGTCGGTGCCGGGTCAATTTCTCTGGGGATCAAGGCAGCTAACAGGGTACTCTGGCGTCATATCAGGTGAGCTGGCACCATTCTCACCCAGAGCCCTCTGTTGCACACTTGTTTTTGTATGTTACTTTTTCGGAGTTTTCCCCAAATTCCCAGCATAAGGAGCTTGTCGATTCAGGCGCGGCTGAGAATTTTATAGACAGATCGTTCGCTCTTAGTTTAGGGATTCCTATTGTTCCCGTGGCTGTTTCCTTCCCCGTTCATGCCTTAGACAGTCGACCATTAGGGTCAGGGTTGATCAGGGAGGCCACCACTCCTCTGGGTATGGTAATGCAGGGGGGTCACAAGGAGAAGATCAGTCTCTTCCTCATTGACTCTCCTGCGTTTCCAGTGGTGCTAGGTCTACCCTGGTTAGCTCGTCATGACAACAGAGAGTTCTCACGGGGTCGGCGAGAGTGCTCGGGGAGGTGTTTAGGGGTTTCCGTGGGTGCTACTATGATGGAAAGTCGAGACCAGGTCTCCACCGTGCGCATTCCCCCTGAATATGCCGATTTGGCTTTCGCCTTCTCCAAGAAGAAGGCGACTCAATTACCACCCAATCGCGGGGTGATAGATCTCTGCACTTCCCAGGAGTCACGTGTATCCCCTGTCACAGTCCATCTCCTTCCTAGGGTATCGCATTTCCAGATGGAGAGTGACCACATTTCAGCCGTGCGTTATTGGCCAACTCCCACCACAGTAAAGGAGGTGCAGCAGTTTCTAGGGTTTGCCAACTACTACCGGAGGTTTATCCGGGGTTTTGGTCAGGTAGCGGCTCCCATTACCTCACTGCTGAAGGGGGGTGCGGTGCGTTTGCAGTGGTCGGCTGAGGCGGACAGGGCTTTTGGTCACCTGAGGGCTCTGTTTACCTCGGCCCCCGTGCTGGCCCATCCGGATCCCTCTTTGGCATTTATAGGAGCCGTGCTCTCACATCGCTCAGGTACGCCACCGAAGCTCCGCCCCTGTGCTTTCTTCTCGAATGAGCAAAACTATGACGTGGGGGACCGGGAGCTGTTGGCTGTTGTCAAGGCTCTGAAGGCGTGGAGATATTGGCTTGAGGGGGCTAAACACCCTTTTCTCATCTGGACTGACCACCGCAATCTGGTGTACATCCGGGCAGCGAGGAGACTGAACCCTCACCAGGCAAGGTGGGCCATGATTTTCACCCGTTTTGTTTTCACCCTTTCCTACAGACCAGGTTCCCAGAACGTCAAGGCAGACGCACTGTCCCGGCTGTATGACACAGAGGAGCAGTCCATGGATCCTACCCCCATACTCCCGGCCTCCTGCCTAGTGGCGCCGGTAGTATGGGAGCTGGACGCGGACATTGAGCAGGCGTTACGTGCAGAGCCCGCTCTGCCTAAGTGTCCCGCTGGTCGTCTGTACATTCCGTCTGCTGTCCGTGATCGGTTGATATATTGGGCCCACACTTCACCCTACTCTGGTCATCCTGGGATCGGTCGGACGGTGCGCTGTTTGGTTGGGAAGTACTGGTGGCCTACCTTGCCCAAAGACGTGAGGGTTTATGTTTCCTCCTGCTCGGTGTGTGCTCAGTGCAAGGCTCCTAGGCACCTGCCCAGAGGGAAGCTTCACCCCTTACCCGTTCCACAGCGGCCTTGGTCACACCTGTCGGTGGATTTCCTGACTGATCTCCCCCCTCACAGGGAAACACTACGATCCTGGTCATTGTGGATCGGTTCTCTAAGTCCTGCCGTCTCCTCCCTCTGCCCGGTCTCCCTTCGGCCCTACAGACTGCAGAGGCCTTGTTTACGCACACCTTCCGGCACTACGTGGGGCCTGAGGATATAGTGTCTGATCGGGGTCCCCAGTTCGAGGGTAACGGGCAGGTGGAGAGAGTGAACCAGGATGTGGGTAGGTTTATGAGGTCGTATTGCCAGGACCGGCCCGGGGGAGTGGGCGGCGTTCGTGCCCTGGGCAGAGATGGCTCAGAACTCGCTTCACCACTCCTCCACTAATCTCTCCCCCTTCCAGTGTGTATTGGGGTACCAACCGGTTCTGGCACCGTGGCATCAGAGTCAGACTGAGGCTCCTGCGGTGTACGACTGGTTCAGGCGCTCGGAGGAGACATGGGACGCCGCCCATGTTCATCTCCAGCGGGCCGTGCTGCGCCAGAAAGCCAGTGCAGACTGTCACCACAGTGAGACCCCGGTGCGAACACCGGGGGACCGGGTCTGGCTCTCGACCCGAAACATGCCCCTCCGCCTGCCCTGCCGGAAGCTGGGTCCGCGGTTTGTGGGGCCATTTAAAGTCCTGAGGAGAGTGAACGAGGTTTGTTATAGGTTATAGTTTCCCCCCGATTACCGTCTTAACCCCTCGTTCCATGTCTCAACTCAGGCGGGTGGTGGCTGGTCCGCTCCAGGAGTCTGAGGTGCGGGAGGTCCCTCCGCCCCTTCTGGACATTGAGGGGGCCCCGGCGTATTCAGTCCACTCTGGATTCGAGGCGTCGGAAGAGGGGCCTTCAGTACCTCGTGGAGTGGGAGGGGTACGGTCCGGAGGAGAGATGCTGGGTTCCGGTGGAGGACGTTTTGGATCCGTCTATGCTGCGGGAGTTCCACCGTCTCCGTCCGGATCGCACTGCGCCTCGCCCTCCGGGTCGGCGCGTATTGTCACGACTCCGGCCGAAGTCGGTGCCTCTCCTTGTTCGGGTGTTCGGCGGTCGACGTCACCGGTCTTCTAGCCATCACCGATCCTCTTTTCATTTTCTATTTGTTTTGTCTGTGTTTTCCACACCTGGTTTCAATTCCCTCATTACATGTTTTGTATTTAAAAAACGTGTCTATTTCAGGACCCTGTCTTTCAAAGATAATTCTTTAAAATCCCAATAACTTCACAGATCTTCATTGTATAAGGTTTAAACACTGTTTCCCATGCTTGTTCAATGAACCATAAATAATTAACATGCACCTGTGGAACGGTCGTTAAGACACTAACAGCTTACAGACGGTAGGCAATTAAGGTCAAAGTTATGAAAATTTTGGACAGTAAAGAGGCCTTTCTACTGACTTTGAAAAACACCAAAAGAAAGATGGCCAGGGTCCCTGCTCATCTGCGTGAATGTGCCTTAGGCATGCTGCAAGGAGGCATGAGGACTGCAGATGTGGCCAGGACAATAAATTGCAATGTCCGTACTGTGAGCGCTACAGGGAGACAGGACGGACAGCTGATCGTCCTCACAGTGGCAGACCACGTGTAACAACACCTGCACAGGATCGGTACATCCAAACATCACACCCGCGGGACAGGTACAGGATGGCAACAACAATTTCCCGAGTTACACCAGGAATGCTCAGACTGTCCACAATAGGCTGAGAGAGGCTGGACTGAGGTTTTGTAGGCCTGTTGTAGGCCAGACATCACCGGCAACAACGTCGCCTATTACATCCTCCTCCCTCATGTGGTACCCTTCCTGCAGGCTCATCCTGACATGAGCTTCCAGCATGACAATGCCACCAGCCATACTGCTCGTTCTGTGCATGATTTCCTGCAAGACAGGAATGTCAGTGTTCTGCCATGGCCAGCGAAGATCTCAATCCCATTGAGCACATCTGGGACATGTTGAATCGGAGGGTGAGGGCAAGGGCCATTCCCACAGAAATGTCCGGGAACCTGCAGGTGCCTTGGTGGAAGAGTAGGGTAACATGTTACTTTTCATTTGGACCCCCCCACCTTTGTTCAGGGACACATTATTCAATTTCTGTTAGTCACATGTCTGTGGAACTTGTTCAGTTTATGTCCCAGTTGTTGAATCTTGTTATGTTCATACAAATATTTACACATGTTAAGTTTGCTGAAATTAAACGCAGTTGACAGTGAGAGGACGTTTATTTTTTTGCTGAATTTATGTATTGAAACTACTCATTGTTTGAAAATTATGGAGTAAACTTCTATACAAATTAACTAAGCTGGTATTTTCTTCCAGAATCAATGGCTACAAATCCTTAATTGAAAAGTCTCGAAAATGTAAGTTGTAAAAGAGAAGAATACTTTTTTCCCCTTGAACTAAAATATGAAGTTAAAGAAATATTTCTATGGAGTTAAAACCTTTCTAGACCCATGAGCTAACGCTGGAATTTTCTTCCAGTATGAAGAATCCATAGCTATATTAGTATTTGGCTCAATTTACCAACTCTGATTGGGTTTGCGTGCGGTCCTATAGCTAACGTTACTCACCTTTAGCACAAAACCAGCACCAAGGAAAACAAACTTGTATTCCTGCTACTGAACAGGCGAGTGAATACAAGATAAGTTGGCTAACGTTGTCGTACTAACAAACTGAACAGTATAGCTTTTACCGGTTTAATGTTACACAAGTGTCTAATAAAAAGAACATCTTGTTAACAAGACATTTGTGGAGTGGTTGAAAAATGAGTTTTAATGACTCCAACCTAAGTGTATGTAAACTTCCGACTTCAACTGTATATGTACAAAACGGCATCAAATAAAATGATATTTTTTTTACATGCTTTGTAAACAACAGGTGACTAACAGTGACTAACAGTGACTAACAGTGACATGCTTAGTTACGGGCCCTTCCAAACAATGCAGAAAGAATAATAGAAAAATAATAACAAGGGATAAATATACAAGTAACGATAACTTGGCTATATAATCTGGGCACTAGTACTGAGTCGATGTGCAAGGGTATGAGGTGTTAGGTTCTTATTTTTCAGAGTAAATAACTCACGGATACTAGAGAAGCTTAACCAAGTTTAATTCTTCCCAAAGGTTATGTACAGCTGTAATTCAGACAGCAAAACATTTCTCTCCATCACTCTCCATTATATACATCCTACTTAAGACCCGCCTTCTCTCCAATCCTTACATTTTATGGTTCTACAGGAAGAGAGTAAAAAGGGTAACATGATACCAAACATTTATTACTCCCTGATGAGAATCTGTCCTCACCTCCTGACCTCAGCCCCTCTTTCATCTAATCCACAGATGTCCATCTGTCTTTCCTGTATCAACACATCGCTCTCCTCTCCTCCATCAAACACATTCCAAAGCCTTCTGGCTTTCTACAGAGAACACTTAACTTCTGACTAAAACCCATTCTTTTCCACTCTATGCTTGTGATCTATAATTTATTTAATATCGCAATGCTCAAAATGTCGAATCCAACAGAGGTAATTGAGGTAGGTATGTAAATATAGGTTGGGGTAAAGTGACTAGGCAACAGAATAGATAATAATTAGTAGCAGCAGTGTACGCGATGAGTCAAGAGTTAGTGCAAAAGGGGGTCAATGCAGACAGTCTGGGTAGCTATTTGGTCAATTATTTAGCAGTCTTATGGCTTAGGGGAAGAAGCTGTTCAGGGTCCTGTTAGTTTCAGACGTACATCGGTACTGCTTGCTGTGCGGTAGCAGGGAGAACAGTCTATGACTTGGGTGGCTGGAGTCTTCAACTATTTAGGACCATCCTCTGACACCGCCTGGTATAGAGATCCTGGATGACAGGGAGCTCGCTCCCAGAGATGTACTGGGCCGCACGCATAACCCTTTGTAGTGCCTTGCGGTTGGATGCCAAGCAGTTGCCATACCAAGCAGTGATGCAGCTAGTCAAGATGCTCTCAATCAGTGGTGTAAAGTACTTAAGTAGTACTTAAAAGTATTTTTACTTAAGTCGTTTTGGGGGGTATCTGTACTTTCCTTTACTATATATATTTTTGAACTTTTACCTTACTACATTCCTAAAGAAAATAATGTACTTTTTACTCAATATATTTTCCCTGACACCCAAAAGTTTTGAATGTTTAGCAGGACAGGAAAATTGTCAAATTCACACACTTCTAAAGAGAACACGTGGTCATCCTGACTAAACACAAATGCATATTTTGTAAATTAGCATGCCCCTGACTATCAGTCAATTTTTCAAACAAGAAAATGGTGCCATCTGCTTTGCTTATTATAAGGAATTTTACATTTACTTTCATTGGTGAAAACAATATCAAATTCTAATACATGAGTAAAAGATACCCTGATAGAAAATTATTCCACTCAAAGTCACCCAGTAAAATACTCCTAGTAAAAGTCTAAAAGTAATTGGTTTTAAATACATTTAAGTATCAAAAGTAAATGTAATTGCTCAAATATACTTAAGTATCAAAAGTAAAAGTGCCTCCCGAGTGGCGCAGCCAGCCGTGACCGGGAGACTCATGAGGCGGCACACAATTAGCCCAGCGTCATCTGGGTTAGGGGAGGGTTTGGCCAGCCGGGATTTCCTTGTCTCATCGCGCTCAAGCGACTCCTCGTGGCGGGACGGGGCCTGCAAGCCAACTTCAGTGGTGCGGCTGGTTTCCGGGTTAAGCGAGCAGTGTCAAGTAGCAGTGCAGCTTGGCAGGGTCGTGTTTCGGAGGATGCATGGCTCTCGACCTTCGCCTCTCCCGAGTCTGTAGGGGAGCTGCAGCGATGGAACAAGACTGTAACTACCAACTAGATATTACAAAAAAAGGGGTAAATAAATAAATAAAATAATAATGAAGAAAAGTACAAATCATTTCAAATTCCTTACATTAAGCAAACCAGACGGCATCATTTTATTTTTTTATTATTTTTATTATACAATTTACAAACAAAACGTGAGTTTAGTGATTCCGCCAGATCAGAGGCAGTAGTGATGACCAGGGATATTCTCTGGTGTGTGAATTGGAATGAAAAAATCATGTCCCGCTAACCATGTAAAATGTAACAAGTACTTTTGGGTGTCAGGGAAAATGTGTGGATTGAAAAGTACATTATTTTCTCTTGGAATGTAGTGATCTGTTTCTGTTTGATCTGTTTCACCTGTCCTTGTGATTGTCTCCACCCCCCTCCAGGTGTCACCCATCTTCCCCATTATCCCCTGTGCATTTATATCTGTGTTCTCTGTTTGTCCATTGCCAGTTCGTCAGGTCAACCAGCGTTTTGTTCTCAGCTCCTGCATTTCCCAGTCTCTCTTATTCTCGCCCTCCTGGTTTTTGACTCTTGCCTGTCCTGACTCTTAGCCCACCTGCCTGACCACTCTGCCTGCCCCTGAGCCTGCCTGCCGACCTGTACCTTTGCCCCACCTCTGGATTGTTGACCTCTGCCTACCCTGACTCTGAGCCTGCTGTCCGGTACCTTTGACCCCCTCTGGTTTACTTACCCCTGCCTGCCTTGACCCATCTCTTGCCTGCCCCTGTTGGAATATTAAACCATTGTCAATTCGACGTGTCTGCATCTCAATCTTACCTTGATTCCTGATAGTACGAACTGGCCATGACTGACCCAGCAGACCCAAACCTGCTGCGTAACGCCATCTCCACCCAGGGTGCCACCACGAGGAATTGGCACAAGGAATTGCTTCGTGGCCTTGTGGAGAGCCGAGCACCTGTCGGGCGTTCCTAGCTCAGTGTGCCCTCGTCTTCGAGTTTCATCCCTCCTCCTTCCCCTTGGATCGCTCCAAGATAGCATACCTCATCACGCTGATGTTGGGGAGGGCTCTCACCTGGGCTAATGCCATGTGGGAACAACAGCCGGTCACACGCGCTAGTCTGGAGGGGTTCGTGGGAGAAGTGAGGAAGGTTTTTGATGCCCCATTCTCCGGGCGAGAGGTTGCCTGGAAGCTAATCCAGCTTTCGCAGGACTCCCGCAATGTAGCTGATTATGCAGTGGCTTTCCGCACGTTGGCAGCGGAGAGTGCTTGGAATCGAGGCATTATTCGATATGTTCCTGCACTGCATCTCGGAGGCGGTCAAGGACGAGCTTGCGGCCCGGGAGTTACCTACGGAGCTCGATTCCCTCCATCCGTATCGATGGGTGATTACGGGAACGACAGAGGAAGAGGAAATTGAATTTTGCTTGCACGCCCAGGGATCCCACCTTGGCTCTGAGTCATCCCGGAAGCTTCCGACGGTC
The DNA here is from genome assembly GCA_030435695.1 of Brachymystax lenok tsinlingensis. Classification (NCBI taxonomy): domain Eukaryota; kingdom Metazoa; phylum Chordata; class Actinopteri; order Salmoniformes; family Salmonidae; genus Brachymystax; species Brachymystax lenok. The sequence continues at coordinate 39,786,177 of CM059804.1, read as the reverse complement.
TCGTTTCCGAGAGAACCCGAGGCTTCCCAACCTGCCCCAAGGGCTGCCGAAGACGGCTGAGTCACCGCTTCCGGAGCCTATGCCACTAGGCAGAGCTGGGTTGTTGCCAGCGGAATGGATACAGGATCGTCACAAAGAGTTGTCTGTATTGCGGGACTCTTGGTCACTTCGTGTCCTCTTGTCCTTTTAAAAAGACCAGGCTCACCGGTAAGAGCGAGTACTCTGGAGGACCATATGGAGAATGTTCCTGCTTCCCTTGCTCGCACCCATTTTCATGGCATTCTGCTGTGGGGAGACCAGTCCAAATCTCTCTGGGTTCTCATTGACTCTGGGGCCAACGAGAGCTTTTTGGACGCTACCCTGGCGTCCGAGCTGAACTTCACCACTCAGCCCCTCTCCATTCCCATGGACGTTAGAGCGCTGGACGGACGCTAAATAGGCCGAGTCACCCACAACACCACTCCAATCAACCTAACGTGTCAAATCAAATTTTATTGGTCACATACACATGGTTAGCAGATGTTAATGCGAGTGTAGCGAAATGCTTGTGCTTCTAGTTTCGACTATGCAGTAATATCTAACAACTAATCTAACAAATTCACAACTACCTTATACACACAAAGGTAGAGGGATGAATAAGAATATGTACATATAAATATATGGATGAGCGATGGCGTTCGGCATAGGCAAGATGAAGTAGATGGTGTAGAATACAGTATATACATATGAGATGAGTAATGTAGGATATGTAAACATTATTAAAGTGGCGTTATTTAAAGTGACTAGTGATCAATTTTTTTTTAAGTGGCCAGAGATTTGAGTCTGTATGTTGGCAGCAGCCTCTCTATGTTAGTGATGGCTGTTTAACAGTCTAATGGCCTTAGAATATGTTTTTCAATCTCTCGGTCCCAGCTTTGATGCACCTGTACTGACCTCACCTTCTGGATGTTAGCGGGGTGACCAGGCAGTAGCTTGGGTGGTTGTTGTCCTTGGTGATCTTTTTGGCCTTCCTGTGACATTGGGTGCTGTAGGTGTCCTGGAGGGCAGGTAGTTTGCCCCCGGTGATGCATTGTGCAGACCACACTACCCTCTGGGGAGCCTTGCCGTTAAGGGTGGTGCAATTGCCATACCAGGCGGTGATACAGCCAGACAGGATGCTCTCGATTGTGCATCTGTAATAGTCTGTGAGTGACATAGATGACAAGCCAAATTTCTTCAGCCTCCTGAGGTTGAAGAGGCGCTATTTCGCCTTCTTCACCATGCTGTCCGTGTGGGTGGACCATTTCAGTTTGTCCATAATGTGTACGCCGAGGAACAAAGCTTTCCACCTTCTCCACTACTGTCCCATCGATGTGGATGGGGGGGGGTGCTCCTTCTGCTGTTTCCTGAAGTCCACAATCATCTCCTTTGTTTTGTTGACGTTGAGTGAGAGGTTATTTTCCTGACACCACACTCCGAGGGCCCTCACCTCCTCCCTGTAGGCCGTCTCGTTGTTGTTGGTAATCAGGCCTACCACTGTAGTATCGTCTGCAATCTTGATGATTGAGTTGGAAGCGTGCATGGCCACGCAGTCATGGATGAAAAGGGAGTACAGGAGAGGGCTGAGAACGCACCCTTTTGGGGCCCCAGTGTTGAGGATCAGCAGGGTGGAGATGTTGTTTCCTACCTTCACCACCTGGGGGCGGCCCGTCAAAAAGTCCAGGACCCAGTTGCACAGGTCGGGGTCGAGACCCAGGGTCTCGAGCTTAATGACGAGTTTGGAGGGTACTATGGTGTTAAATGCTGAGCTGTAGTCAATGAACAGACAGAGTTTGCTTAATTGAGGTTCAGTTTATGAACATTGAGAACGAAATTTCTATAACAATTTGGTCCTTTCGAGCCGGATCTCAATACCTGTTTCTGTCCAGTTCCAGTGGACACCGAAAACCGTGCACGGGCGGATCAGAGATCCGTGAGATAAAGACCTGACCTCTGAATTTAGGTTTTATTCAGGCCGGTTTGGAGACTGGAACACAACAGAGACAGTGACGAGATCCAACCTACATTGCTTTTCCCAGTCTGCAAGACAGGTCAGTGGAATTTTTATTCACGGATTTTGAAGGGAATGGTTTGTGATATTTTGGTTCTAAAATGTTTAGAATTTAACAAAAATAGGAGCTTAATCATTCTTAACAGATTTACTAGTTTCTACTTTGTAAGTAGAAGGAAGTTAACTTCAAACGATCTACGATCTAGGGAGAAGGCAGGTCCGAAACGACCTGAGGTAAGGCGCTGCCATAAATTAAACTATCTTAATAACAGCCGTGCTTCGCTCGCATGGGTTATTAAGCAAGGACATTAAATTCTCTGTGAAAAGATGGTGATTTTGTGAATAGGATAACTTAAATGGTATATTTGTCTAGGTCGATAATTCAATAAACATACCTAAATAAAGTCCTTATGTGAGGATATAAACTAGGTTTGGTGAGATAGACGGTAATTCTATAAACACGATAACCATTAAGCAACACAGTAGGTCCTAGATAGGAGGAGAGGGAAGCCTAAAATAGAGATGAGAGATAGAAGATATTAACTTCAAAGGTCCTAAGAAACAACAATAGTTGTATACGGGTGAGATCTAATGTCCGATTGAATTCATCTCTATCGACAAAGCTTCCGGAACTTAATATAGTGGTGGGAGATAGAAGATATTAACGTCAACTGAGTCCCAAGAAACAACAGCTTATAGGGGTAAAACGGGAGACCTAATGTCTGATCAAAGGTCACCTCTATATATAAAGTTTCCAGACCGGAGAATCCCACGTAGTAGATTACATATCACATAGGCTGTGGGAATACACATAATTAGAGTAATTTGATAACGTTAGAAACCACACACATAGATCATGGAGACCTAATATAGATACACATATTGAGAACATAAAGGGTAAGCCTAGCACACACACATAGGGGGTAGTGACATACACATTACATGTGAAAAACATAGGGATAAGGTTGACCATGAAGAGGGGAGATAAAATAAGTAGATGTGGAAACAATGTGAAGTTTAAGAAGCACATCTAACAATATCCACATAGGATGGGGGTTATAGAATAATTAAGCAAGTATTTAAATGTGTATAAACCCAACCTAGGCGTCTGTAAGGAGACTATCAAAATATATTTGTAATATCGACAATGGAAAGTAAATCCTCAAAAGAGGTTCCCGAATTTACGGGAGATGAGCGCTATATGGAGTTAAAAGATAAAATAAACATTTAGGTAAACATTTTTTTGGTCCAAAATGGAGAAAGAAATATGGATTTGATAGACATCTAGATGTAGGAAAGATGCTAGAATTAAGTTTAAAAGAAAAGGTAGAACCAAGCCAGATATGGATAGTACAGATCAGATTGCCAGTTCTCTCGTCGCTCCGGAGGCAGGAAAGAAAGGGAGAGAATTCCGGGAACAAAGGTTCCACCGGTGTAGGTGAGAAAGGAAGAAATGGAGAATTTAAATGTCACAATTGCAAAAAGAAAGAATACAGGAAAGATGAATTTCTAATGGCAGTCCTAGAAGACAGAGCCGCGGGAGGAAAATACAGAGGACAGGACTAGGTCAGTAAGAAAGGTGATGTCAGAGGAAGAGAGGAAGAATAACACAACATTTTATAATTGTCAGAAAAGTGGGGAGTGCGCGGCCCCATGTAAACATTGTGGTATAAAGGGACATAATCACCGCGATTGCAAGAACAAACCAAAGGAGAGGGGGAATATGGTTGGGGAAAGTATATGGATCGTGTAAAACGGGAAGGCTATTTAAGCACTAGATTGGATACACCAGAGTGCAGAATAATTATAGGGTTCACGAATGCTATTTGGTTTGGATATTGTTGGGGTAAGTAAATTAATGGGAAATAACATAATTCGGCGTGTTTAAATGATAAGTTAGGAACTTAACTAGCCTTGTGAGGTGAGTAAATTGAAGATGTATTTTCTTGTATCTAGAAATAACGTTAGCTACATGAGTTAGCCACGATTAGCTTAGGCGTTTGACCGCCGTGTGGGAAAAATAGTAGGAATTATGATTTAGAAAGTTTGAATCAACTAGTTCATTAGTGGATATTAAGTTTAAAATGAATATTAACGTTGTATTTCGCCACATTCGACCCATCGCTAAAAGTTTAGATTTGACGTTCAATGTTGATAAAATATTATGCTATGTGGTAGAGCAGAAAAACGAGGAGTTATGGCTTTGGTAAAGCACTAAGAACCATGCGACTTTTCTAATTCGAAATAAATGCGTAAGTAATGTTGTCTACAGTGAAGGAGGATATAATAACTAATTAAAGTGCCTCCCTGTAAAAAGCAGGAATAGCTTTGTTTTAACTATATTTAACAAATTAAAAAAATTAACTGGTAACAAACGTTAGCAAACATATAAGTGGTTGGAAGCAAGTAATTAGTGGGATGTTTAAAAGTAAAGGTATGAATAAAACATTACCATTGTTTGACAATCAAGCTGATAAGACAGCACCAACTTTTTGAAGGTCCAACATATGTTAACTAATAGTTTTGCATTTGACTAAACTAATGCAAAGGTTAAACCGATAGGATTACTGGAAAGGACCTCTGGGATTGGTTAGTTTAAAGTAAGGTAAATTCCACTTAATGGAAAACTATTATATGAGGTTTGAATATAGTGCTTGGTTTTTAGGAAAAATGGAAGTCAAATACGTGTGTATGTGTGTTAATTAAGGGAGACAATAGATAATGGTTAACAGAAATAATCTACTGTATAATAGCTATCAAATGTACTGATTGGAAATTGGTCTATTAACGATAACATATGATTATGGCAGTGAGAGACCAACCATATAATATTGTGTGTGTGTGTGTGTGTGTGTGTGTGTGTGTGTGTGTGTGTGTGTGTGTGTGTGTGTGTGTGTGTGTGTGTGTGTGTGTGTGTGTGTGTGTGTGTGTGTGTGTGTGTGTGTGTGTGTGTGTGTGTGTGTGTGCGCGTGTGTGTGTGTGTGTGTAAGGTGAATGAGTAGGAACGTCTAAGTGGAGCATGGAAGTGTTTGGACATTTCTGTTTGATTTCAACATATGGGTTAAGACGCGCCCCCAGGTACACACAGACAGTCAATGTGATTGTGGAGGTCTCACGGAAGTGGGATTTAATTTGTACAGAACTGTTTTGGAAATCCCTGAATAGTTGAACAATTCCTGGTGAAAACTGATCACTTTCACTAGAAATTGGGGGAAAGACAAAACCCAGGAGAATTTCATGTAGAAAAAATAAAAAACTTTTTTGTGAGAAACACTATTTTCTATCCAAATTGTACTAATACTTTGGGAGATTATTATTATCTCATTGGGAAATTATATGGATATTGTTTGGGAAATATAGAGAGAGTTTTGGGACAGAGACAGGCTCCCCCGCCTTATGAGTAGAAAGAGGAGGGGGAAGGCCATGAGGAGTATATGGGGAGTTTTGGGCTGAACACACGGGTAGGCGCCCATCACCAGACAGTGTAGATGAGGAGGATAAGATAGATACTGAATTACTAGGTATTTGAGTTAGCTACAGTAGATTTGGCTATAGCACAGGAACAAAAAACATTTTTAACATTGTTCTGACTCATGAGGCTTCAGGGGGGGAGCAATGGTACTGGTGCTGATTTCCAAGTTGTGTCCCGTTAACCTATTGGGAAGGGATGTGATGACACTTGAATATAGCTGTACCACCTACTGAAAGGGGCATGAAGGCCCACATAGTTAAGAACAACATGGTCATCTGTGGGGACAGTGAACCTTGTTGCTAGTATAGTCAGGACTTAGTCAGAATGGTGGGAGAGTATGGGTTATTGTGTATCAAAGGGAAAGAAGATTAATGACTGGGTATCCGTGGAGGGAGGGGTTACGCACAGCCCATCCGCAGAAAGAAGATTAGGAAGTTTTGTTTGGCATTTTCTAGAGATGACTGTTCGTTTACTCAGACTGTGGACTGTAGGGAGGGGGTCATGACGTCAGCTTTGACCTAGAAGAAGGATAAGACAGTGGCCTGTTGCTCCTCTCTTTGAATACAGTGGAGTCTTTTGTGTCTTGAATGACTAATAGGTACTGATGGGAGCCCACGTTTATTGTAGCTTGATTTGACCGATTTGCCATTAACAGATGGAGAAATTACTATGTTTATAGATGAGTCTTTAAGGTAGAACTTGGATGTTTCAAATACAACTGGGTATGATGTTGTTACTCTTACTAAAAACTTAGAGGCTGAATCACGACCTAGTCACTATTCTGTGCAGCAGGCAGAAATTGATTGTTAGATATTTGTTATGATAGAGCCATTTTTAGATATGGTAGTGTTTTGATACAGGGGCAGAGCCTTGTATCAACAGGAGGGATATGGTAGAGATGATTGTTAGATATGGTAGAGATTGTTGGACAACACAAATTACTTAATAAAATTTTTTGTTAATACAATATTATAGAATGCATGAATTCTATGATTAAAAGTAGGTTAAGATAGACACACCTGAGTACAGAATGAAATTGGGTAAAATGTCTACTAATAGTATTAATGAGATATTAGGATAACCCCAGACGAGGGATTATCTCCATTTGAGAAAGTATTTGGTAGACCTTTTAGAATGAGAGTTAGGAAGATAGTAGCAGATCACATGAGAAGTTGTTTGCTAACCACATCTGTATGTCAGAGATGTTATGCCCAACAGGAGAACTACAGAAGGAGGTGATGATCCAGCCTGGTGACTGGGTGTGGGTCCAGTCTCTGGAGGAAAAGGACTGGGAGCAGCCCCGTTGGGAAGGTCCCTACCAGGTTATGTTGGTCACAGCCTTTGCCATTAGAATATCAGAAAGAGCAACCTGGGTCAACGTTACTCACTGCAGAAAGGTAGGAACACATACCAACACCGTGGAGCACACACAGAGTTAAAGAGCAGAACTGGACCAATAGGGTCTGGGGGCCACCTCTGTTAACGAAGATTTCCTTCCCCGACCTATCATCACTGTAGTGTGTTCACTAGAGGTGTAAGTATGGGGTGGTACCTAGCAGACTGGCTAAGGGCAGGAGAGGGTTGGCGGTTTTTGGGATATGGGGTACCTTGAGCTGCATCATAGTTTTGATGATATTTTTTATAAATCCTGATTCAACACCTCTAGTATAAATTGTATGTCGCTGACAGGTTTAAGAAGTAAAAGACTAGTTATATAATACCCGACCCCTCACTAATAAGAAGGATATAAAGAAGGAGTCCAAATAGGTGATGTTGTCAGATTTAAGGTAAATATTAAACATTTCCCTAATAGAGCAGGAATATGGGTGCATAATAAATTGTATAAGATAATTCAGGACTTTGTGATACCTTTATATTTCTGTTTGGGACCCACTTCATCTTGTTCCTGGCCTAGGTAATTAAAACTCTCCAAAGAGTCACAGGAACAGACACGGAATGAAGGTATTGGGCTTACACTGATGATTGTGGACTCGATTTATCCTGTTCATTAATCCAGTCGGTGGAGACCAACTTCACGAAAGACCCAGGTCTTGTAATGGATCTCAATATATGTCTGTCAATGTGACTGATTTGGGTTCAGAAGTATAGGAGAAAATTCTAAACCTTACAGATTCTATAACTGATGTGTGGTGGGCTTGTACCAATACAGGAGGCCTCTGACAGACATTACCTAAAGGGTGGAGGGGCATTTGGGTTTTGGTATTATTGGTCCAACCAGTTAGGATTAGACATCAGAGACCAGTTCTGATCGGGGTAACTAGAAAAAAGAGAAATATAGGTTCTAATGTAGGCAGTTCTATTTGGATGGATGTCATAGGTATCGCCAGAGAAGTTCCAGACGAGTATAAAGCTATGACTCAGATTGGGGAGGGTTTTATCACTACGTTCTTCTGGTGGGTAATGATTGGATCAATTATAATTGATTGGATCAATTATATGTATTATAATAAACAAGGATTTGTGAATAAGACTAGAGATGCAGTGATGGGAATCTCTGAACAATTATCCGCCACCTCCCTCATGACCTGGCAAAATAGGTTGACTCTAGATGTGTTATTGGCTGAAAGGGTGGCGTCTGCAGAATAGTGGGGGAATAATGTGCTGTACCTTCTTTCCCAGCTCTGACGAGTTGGTTTGACAATATGTTTGGACAATGGAAAAATGTAATGATTACTGTGTTGTGGGCTACTTTTACCTGTATGACTGTGTTAGTACTGTCTGGGTGTTGTGTGATTCCGTGTGTGTGAGATTTTGTGTCTAGGTCTCTGGAAAAGGCGGTGATGATTCTCCAGGGACCTGCCAGACTCAGACCATGTGATGACGGATACATGCCTTCTAGATAGACAGAGAATGCTGTTGGTTTTAATCCAGAGAAACCTGAATCAGATTAAACCATTTTTACTGTTTAGTAATGTTGTCTATTTGATAAAGTTTATAATGAAAATCCTAACTAGAAATGTTATAATTCGATATAGGCCTAGAACAGTAATTGTTGTGGACCAGATGTAAATACATGTATTGGTTTTGTATAATCGTTTTATGTGGCAATGATAATTGTAATCAAAATATGTGGTGTTATTTCTTTCTAGTTTGTTTCTGTTTGGTGTGGTGTAATTATTAATTCTAATTAATATAGATGGGTGATTGTGTGTAAAAATTTAGTCAATAGGGTGGATTGGTATAGATTTTATGGTTATGACTAAATGTTTGTACATCTAAGAACATCCCATTCTGAAAATGTATGCAATAGAGAGGGTTACAAGACAAATGGCAGTCCAATTAATATGTGTGTGTGTCTAGATATTAACTTGGTGTGCAGAAGTATGACTTCATTTAGGGGGTGTCTGTGTGAACAAAGGGTTCTTTGATTCTACCAGACACATGCGAGAGGCCCGTCCTTGAGAAGAACCTCCCAACACCTCCCAAGTTTGACTTATTTGCAAAGATTGTGATAAGGCTGTGGGAAGAGACTATGTTCTTGGAGAGGGTGGGGGGAGAGGTGGGAATCTTGCATCGTTGTATTTCAACATTGTACCATATAAAAGACTGTGTAAACCTTTTAGAACTCAGAGCTCTCCCATGAATAAATAATCCACATTTGATCATTATAGATTGGGCCTCTGTTTGTCTCATTTCAACCAGTATCTCACAAATACTGTGTAACAGACAGAGTTTGCTTAATTGAGGTTCAGTTTATGAACATTGAGAACAAAATTTCTATAACAAATTCTGTACATTAATTTTATATGAAAAGCACGAAGTCTTGAATCTTGCGTTGTTTTATATATCAACTCATACACTCTGTACCATGGAATCGGTACATCAAAAATCTCTTCACAACTATTTTACAATCTGTATGGCACAGTTGTCAACATCCTGGTCCTCAAATGAAACTGGTATACTTTCCTATTTATGCTATTTTTATTCCTCCGCCAGTTTTGATCCTTTATATTGGGCAGACAGACCAGTTCCCTACCTCCTCCCGCTGCCACCCGCCTCCTCCATTTTTGGGGCAATGCTGTAATCAATTGGTTGTACTCTTGGATTGAGCAGACCTTCCCGTACAATTCTGATAACTCCATGAAGGACATAACTCTACCATTACAATTTACAATATCATTTAAGAATAAAATACCATTTTCAAACATCTTTCCCATAAATACAGGCATTTTATCAACCAGCACATTTGAGTTCAGCCATAATATTTGTTGTAATATTTGTTCTATCTTTTCAGGGGGATGGAATTGAAATTGTAGCCAGCTCTGCAATGCTTGTTTGAAAAAGAGAGATACTTTGAAAAAAGTATCATTTTCAATTAATCGAAAATGAGACATGGCAATCTGCACAAAGGCAATTTTTAAACAATGGATGAGCTTTTCTTATTAACTACTTGACAACCATTTAGGATTCAAATAAAACTTTTGAATGAGTGAAGCTTTTAGAGAGAGGTTTAGTGCTTTTATATTTAATAATCTCAACCCAAACAATTCATATTCATTATATAGATAGGCTTGTTTTATTTTGTCTGGTTTAGCGTCCCAGATAAAGCAAAATATTTTTTGCTCATATGATTTGAAAAACAAATCATCAGGACTAGGCAGTGCCATAAGTAAGTGAGTAAACTGTAATATGACTAAGGAGTTAATCAGGGCAATTTTTCCATAAATAGACAGGTATTTACCTCTCCATGGTTGCAGGATCTTGTCTATTTTTACAAGTTTTCTATTGAAATTCATTGTGGAGAGCTAATTTATTATTGATGGTAAGTTGACATCACTTTTATATCCAATAGTTGTTCCCAGCTGTATGTAATAACACTTGAGATTTTCTGGGCTAACATTGTAAGAAATTATAAATAAAAAAACGAATAACTGCATAGTTTTCTGAAGCGAGACGACCATCTCTGTCGGCACCATCTCACATTTTTTGTCAGGGAACCACAGCGAGGCTATCCAGTTCCTGCTAATCAAGTCCCCTCAGATTCCCATGGTATTGGGATTCTCCTGGCTCCAGCAACAAAATCCCCTCATTAACTGGTCTACTGGAGCCATCATGGGCTGGAGCCCGTTCTGCCACACCCATTGCCTGAATTTAGCACAACCTGCCCCGGACCTCTCCTCCATTTCGCGGAGTACCAGGACCTCCGGGAGGTGTTCAGCAAGGCCTGGGCCACTACGCTCCCGCCGCACCGACCTTATGACTGTGGGACTGACCTTCTCCCTAGCACGACTCTGCCCCGGGGACTACTGCACTCTCTGTTGGGACCAGATACCAAGGCAATGGAGACCTACTGCCAGATTCATTCGTCCTTCTTCTCCCGCCAGGCCAGGATTCTTCTTTGTGGAGAAGAAGGACAAGACCCTGCGCCTGTGCATCGACTACCGGAGTCCAACGACATAACGGTGAAGAACATCTACCCGCACCACTCATCTCCTCGGCCTTCGAGCCTGCTCCAGGGGGCCACCGTGTTTTCCAAGCTGGATCTACGGAAAGCCTACCACCTGGTGCGGATACGGGAAGGGGACGAGTGGAAGACCGCCTTCAACACGGCCAGCGGTCACTACGAGTATCTGGTCATGCCATTTGGCCTTACCAACGCCCCTGCTGTGTTCCAGGCTCTGGTCAATGATGTTCTCCGCGACATGTAGCAGCAAGAGTGACATCATTGATGTATACAGAGAAAAGAGTCAGCCCAAGAATTGAACCTTGTGGCACCCCCATAGAGACTGCCAGAGGCCCGGACAACAGGCCCTCAGATTTGACACACTGAACTCTATCTGAGAAGTAGTTGGTGAACCAGGCGAGGCAGTCATTTGAGAAACAAAGGCTGTTGAGTCTGCCGATAAGAATGTGGTGATTGACAGAGTCGAAAGCCTTGGCCAGGTCGATGAATACGGCTGTAGCGGGTTCGTATATGTACCACAGGAGAACCAAGAAATGAGGCACGACACCACAGCTGTCTTTTTGGCTTTTATGTTGATCTGCAATAGTATTATGAAAAGATTGGACAGGAACACATCAGTCTCCACTGCACCATCTGACAAGTCGTTCTTTCTCCCTCAGTCTTTTCTCAGACTCACACAGTCACATTCATACAGTGGGGCAAAAAAAGTATTTAGTCAGCCACCAATTGTGCAAGTTCTCTCACTTAAAAAGATGAGAGAGACCTGTAATTTCCATCATAGGTACACTTCAACTATGACCGACAAAATGAGGAAAAAAAAAATCCAGAAAATCACATTGTAGGATTTTTAATGAATTTATTTGCAAATTATGGTGGAAAATAAGTATTTGGTCACATACAAACAAGCAAGATGTCTGGCTCTCACAGACCTGTAACTTCTTCTTTAAGAGGCTCCTCTTGTCCTCCACTCGTTACCTGTATTAATGGCACCTGTTTGAACTTGTTATCAGTATAAAAGACACCTGTCCACAACCTCAAACAGTCACACTCCAAACTCCACTATGGCCAAGACCAAAGAGCTGTCAAAGGACACCAGAAACAAAATTGTAGACCTGCACCAGGTTGGGAAGACTGAATCTGCAATAGGTAAGCAGCTTGGTTTGAAGAAATCAACTGTGGGAGCAATTATTAGGAAATGGAAGACATACAAGACCACTGATAATCTTCCTCGATCTGGGGCTCCACGCAAGATCTCACCCCGTGGGGTCAAAATGATCACAAGAATGGTGAGCAAAAATCCCAGAACCACACGAGGGGACCTAGTGAATGACCTGCAGAGAGCTGGGACCAAAGTAACAAAGCCTACCATCAGTTACACACTACGCCGCCAGGGACTCAAATCCTGCAGTGCCAGACGTGTCCCCCTGCTTAAGCCAGTACATGTTCAGGCCCGTCTGAAGTTTGCTAGAGAGCATTTGGATGATCCAGATGAGGATTGGGAGAATGTCATATGGTCAGATGAAACCAAAATATAACTTTTTGGTAAAAACTCAACTCGTCGTGTTTGGAGGACAAAGAATGCTGAGTTGCATCCAAAGAACACCATACCAACTGTGAAGCATGGGGGTGGAAACATCATGCTTTGGGGCTGTTTTTCTGCAAAGGGACCAGGACGACTGATCCGTGTAAAGGAAAGAATGAATGGGGCCATGTATCGTGAGATTTTGAGTGAAAACCTCCTTCCATCAGCAAGGGCATTGAAGATGAAACGTGGCTGGGTCTTTCAGCATGACAATGATCCCAAACACACCGCCCGGGCAACAAAGGAGTGGCTTCGTAAGAAGCCTTTCAAGGTCCTGGAGTGGCCTAGCCAGTCTCCAGATCTCAACCCCATAGAAAATCTTTGGAGGGAGTTGAAAGTCTGTGTTGCCCAGCGACAGCCCCAAAACATCACTGCTCTAGAGGAGATCTGCATGGAGGAATGGGCCAAAATACCAGCAACAGTGTGTGAAAACCTTGTGAAGACTTACAGAAAACGTTTGACCTCTGTCATTGCCAACAAAGGGTATATAACAAAGTATTGAGATAAACTTTTGTTATTGACCAAATACTTATTTTCCACCATAATTTGCAAATAAATAAATTAAAAATCCTACAATGTGATTTTCTGGATTTCTTTTTCTCATTTCGTCTGTCATAGTTGAAGTGTACCTATGATGAAAATTACAGGCCTCTCTCATCTTTTTAAGTTGGAGAACTTGCACAATTGGTGGCTGACTAAATACTTGTTTGCCCCACTGTACATAAAGCCAAAATGTATTGTATAAAATAATAACAAATCCTTAACACAAAGAATGTATAATCTTAATTCTTAGACAATAGAACCATACAGTGAGGGAAAAAAGTATTTGATCCCCTGCTGATTTTATACGTTTGCCCACTGACAAAGAAATGATCAGTCTATAATTTTAATGGAAGGTTTATTTGAACAGTGAGAGACAGAATAACAACAAAAAGATCCAGAAAAACGCATGTGAAAAATGTTATAAATTGATTTGCATTTTAATGAGGGAAATAAGGGCTAAAACTACATCCCCCATAATGCATCAGCATCAGTCGGCAGCTCAGCTAACCATTTGCTTCACAGAAAGGCATGCTAGCTAGCAATACTTTTTAGCACTCTAAACCATATCAATAACAACAATAAAACTCTGAAAGTTAGATGTTTCAATAGCCTCACAGTCCCTTATAACGATATCTACAGCATTAACCTTGGGATGTTTTATTTATTTCACGTTATGGACTTCTACAAAGGAGTAATCTGTAACACATACCTTTCTCTCTTTTTCTTGGGCTGAGGAGAATGGGAGCTACGGGTAGTACCAGGGTGTTAGTAGATGTCGTAAGCACCCAGATGAAACGAAATACATTTAATTAAATAAAACCCGAAGATGTTAATATCATTCAGCTACTGTAACTGCCTACTTAACATCAACAGGCAGCACTAGTAGTGAAACAATAAAAAAATAGACACCAAAAGTAAAGTTTCTGGCGATCATAGCGATCTGACTCCCCCCTTCGGTCTGAACTTGGAATATTCCTGTTCGTGGGCTTTGGCAACTGACCCTTAACCTGGTTGTTCTGTTCTGCGTTGTGTACTATTCTAATAATTTGAAGTTTAATGGAATAACCATTTTAACTCTCCTACACGGCTGCACAGTATTGTCTCTTATCGATGGCGGTTATGATATAGTTTAGGACCTTGAGTGTGGCTGAGGTGCACCCATGACCAGCTCGGAAACCAGATTGCATAGCGGAGAAGGTACGGTGGGATTCGAAATGGTCGGTGATCTGTTTGTTAACTTGGCTTTTGAAGACCTTAGAAAGGCAGGGTAAGATAGATATAGGTCTGTAACAGTTTGGGTCTAGAGTATCTCCCCCTTTTGAAGAGGGGGTTGACCGCGGCAGCTTTCCAATCTTTGGGAATCTCAGACGATACAAAAGAGAGGTTGAACAGGCTAGTAATAGGGGCTGCAACAATTGCGGCAGATAATTTTTGAAAGAGAGGGTCCAGATTGTCTAGCCCAGCTGATTTGTAGGGGTCCAGATTTTGCAACTCTTTCAGAACATTAGCTATCTGGATTTGGGTAAAGGAGAAATGGGGGAGGCTTGGGCAAGTTGCTGTGGGGGATGCAGGGCCGTAGAAAAATGATCATTGAAATTCTCAATTATCGTGGACTTAACGGTGGTGACAGTGTTTCCTAGCCTCAGTGCAGTGGGCAGCTGGGAGGAGGTGCTCTTATTCTCCATGGACTTTTGGAGTTTGTGCTACAGGATGCAAATTTCTGTTTGAAAAAGCTAGCCTTTGCTTTCCTAACTGCCTGTGTAGGGAAGGTGAAAGCGGTGGTGGATTGGCCGCAGCCTACTTCCAGGGTGTAGCTGCAATGCTTCCTGGGGTTTGGCAACTTCGATCGCCGCTTTATCCGGGGTTACAGTACCCTGGCTTCCCCCCTGTCCGCACTCACCTCGCCCAAGGTTCCATTCACTTGGTCTCCAGCTGCTGACCGGGCGTTCCGGGACTGCTCCGGGCCCTAAACGGTACTCCTTATCACGCCTACAGCGGTTAAAGATACAGCCTCTCCTCGGTGGGTCCATACTTCTCATGTGAAATGAGATCCGGCTGACTAATGGGTAAGCTGGAGGAGGCGCTACTAGCAGAAAATCTGGAGAAAAGGAGACTGGAGAGTAGGAGTTATCTATCTGTGTACTAATAACCGTCTTCCTAGCACTAGCAGTGGTGATTCATGGGAACAGTAATAATGACCACATTTCAAAGCCAGTACAATGAATAGGAGAGTGGACAGATGAGAGGGGACTCTCCGGGTGGGTTGTGCCCCAGGCAGAGAAATCGTGTTGCAGTACGGGATCTGGAGAGAGCAGTACGGCACTTCACATCTGAAGAACCAGATGAGACTGTCCCTCCTGCCTGCGCCAACACCGCCCCTGTGTGGAGGAAGAGGTGAAAACTACACATTCGAAACCATATCCTTTCACATCCTCCCAGAGGGAGGGGAGCAGGAAACCCACCCTAGACATGTCACAAATGTTCTGTCTTCTGAGAGTAGCTCAGGGCTGAGTAGAGTCAAAATAAGGTTTGTTCCCCAAATGCCGATAGTGTACTGTATCAAGTTTAAGATAGAAACAGACTTTTCATACCCGTTAAAATGTTGTGCTGGGATAACGACTCTAAGAAAG
Source organism: Brachymystax lenok tsinlingensis (assembly GCA_030435695.1). Taxonomy (NCBI): domain Eukaryota; kingdom Metazoa; phylum Chordata; class Actinopteri; order Salmoniformes; family Salmonidae; genus Brachymystax; species Brachymystax lenok. The sequence goes on along the minus strand of CM059804.1, from coordinate 39,770,496 downwards.
ATGTTAACCGAGCAATACACTAATAAAACCACAATTGTAATGAAACGAGTTGATCAAATTGACCAATATGAGTGAGCAAAACAATACTGGCGGAGTCATTTTGGCAATTTTTTAACATTTTTATTTAACCTTTATTTAACTAGGCAAGTCAGTTAAGAACAAATTCTTATTTACAATGATGGCATATTTACCAGTCTGATGGCTTGGTGGTAGAAGTTATCTCGGATCCTGTTGGTCCAAGAGTCAATGCTCCTGCTGTACTGTACTAAATTATACTATACTTTACTGTTATGAACTGTACTGTACAGAACTTGACTCTTCTACTTTGTGTGCTGTACTCTACTGTATGATTTCTATGATTTGTTCAGATTTGGTCCAGTTCAGACCAACCAAATTTTGTCTTGTTTAAGGGCGGAGCTCATTAAAATAATAGCCAGTGTGCAGAATAATACCTAAATATGCAAAGGAGGATATTGCATATTTCTATCTTTGTGTACCTATTTAGGATACATCACCATTAAGAGAATGACACATCCATAATTGTGCATTTCTTTGTAGTACAGATCAGGGACCCATGATGAAATTCTGTTACCGTAATTCTGTTACCGGGTGTAAATACACTTTACTTACTGTAGTTCAATAATCAAAAGAGATGTATTCAAAGTCAATGTGTCATGTCATAGCTGAGACCCCATTCTTTCTGCAGACATGTTTGAATCTTAATTCGGAGCAGATATTTAAGAGTTTTTGGAAAACGTGGTTACACGCTTTCAAATCTGTGACCACGTTTTCAAGTAGATTTAAGTTAAAACTGTAATTCGGCCATTCAGGAACATTAACTGTCTTCTTGGTAAGCAACTCCAGTGTAGAATTGGCCTTATGTTTTAGGTTATTGTCCTGATGAAAGGGGAATTAATTTCCCAGTGTCTGGTGGAAAGCAGGCTAAACCAGGTTTTCCTCTAGTATTTTGTCTGTGGTGAGCTCCATTCAGTTAATTAAACTCAAAATATTTTAAAGTTGCCTTTGGCATCATGGTGAAATCCTTGAGTGGTTTTCTTCCTCTCTGGCAACTAAGTTAGGATCTTTGTAGTGACTGGATGTTTAGATACACCATCACAAGTATAATTAATAGTGATATTTGATTTCCGTTTTCTGTTTTTTTACCCATCTACCAATAGGTGCCCTTCTTTGAAGCATAGGAAAACTTCCCCGGTCTTTGTGCTTGAACCTTACAGATAATACATAATTGTATAATAATAAATAATGTCCAAACAATTGAATTGGACACAGGTGGACTCCAATCAAGTTGTAGTTTATATAAGGATGATCAAAGTAAATTGGATGTACCTGAGATCAATTTGGAGTGTTATAGCAAAGGAGTGTGAATACTTATGTAAATTACGCTAAAATTATAACCCAGGGGCTAGTGTTGCATCACACTAACATGCTAATTTGTAGCAAAGTAGCTCAGAGGTGATGAAAGAAATGAAGTGACACCAGATGTCACAGATAAGTCAGGTACACAGTGAGTGTGTGTATGTATTTATTTTGTAAAAAAAAAATATTTAATTATTCATCTTTTTTTTCTCCCTAATGTCGTGGTATCCATCTGTTTTCTAGTGACATTTATTTGCATACATCCATAGACTAAAAAATGACCTTTGATTACATCACGGGTGAAGGGGCTTTGCAGTGGCGTGGTTGGGTTAGGGGTCGCTCTCACCGCCTGCCTGCTGAAGGGGCTTTGCAGTGGCGTGGTTGGGTTAGGGGTCGCCCTCATGGAGGCGTGCCTGCCTGCCTTTAAGGGGATGTAAAGGGGGTGCATGGAGGAAGGAGGGGTGGGGGGACTGCACAATCTCTCTCTGACTCACACGCTCATCGTTACTCCCATGCTGGGAGCGATGCAGTGGGGATTCTCGGCTGACCGACCACACAATCACTCACGCGCCACTGCTGCATATCACATTTTACTGTAAATGACCCTCTCATGCATGGTATCCCCGTGCCAAATGCAGAAATAAATTTGAATGATTTCATAATGGCATTGTACAAGCTTAGTCACTCAATGGGGAATTTAGTCACTCCTTGCCTAGCTAGATATCAAAGGGAAACCCTGCAGCGGAGTACACCAAAATAGACTAAAATAGGGGATTACCTTGAAAAAAGAATGGACATAATCCAGAGATAAACCATTTACTTTGGATGGGTTAAATCAGAAATATATCAAATTGTTTATTTGTAAATTAAATCAAATTTGATGTGCTGCAGTAAATCATGATTATAGTTTCTTGCGAGCGCCTCCCCTACATATAATAGATGATGGGGTTTGGCCAGTCAGGTGATATTTTCTGCTTCACCATTTTGTGCTGCTGCTACGCCGGGTATTTATCAGAAGATTCGTGACTAGTCAGCTACATACGTTTCCCAGTTTACATCTAAAGATCGCGTGGCCTTCGATCGGTTTAGTCGGTAAACCATTAAGGGAAACCGCAAAAAATAGTTTATTTTTTTATTTATTTTTTATAAACAGAATGTCGTCCGAAAGCCCCGCATACTCTCCGTTCTTCGCCGTGATGGGTGCCTCTGCAGCTATGGTTTTCAGCGGTAATTATCACACAATTCAATTACTATCTTTTACCATATAGCTACATTTTGAAAGGATTATTTGTAAATTGAAACCGCATCTCTTTAACGCCTGAAACGACAGAAATGGTTAGCTAACCCAGCTAAGTAGCTACATAGCAAGCTAACCCAGTTTACTAGCTGCATAGCTAGCTAACTTAGCGTATACGCACTTGAGTCATGTGTCTCGGCGTGGTGGATGTTCGTTAGCTTTTATCGAAACTCGTTCTCATAGCTACCCAGTTCAGTAAAAATACCTACCTTGCCATCTAATACATGTCCTAGCTAGCCAGATAAAGCTAGCGTTACTCGGACAGATAACCAAGGGATGGGGTGGAGTTGGACGCGATTCCATGAATTGTCATTGGCGTATGTCACATTAGTAGGCTGATAGAACGAGTCTAAAATCACCCAAGGCTGAAAAATGGCCCGATCCCATAGCAAATTAACGGAACCGAACGTTTAGAATTCCATTTGGCCTAAATGGCACCCAAAAAAGTGTCCCTTTTTATTTTACCACTACAATCTGTTCTTAGGACGAAATGGAAAAATAACAACTCGTGTAGAAAGTTGAGATCCGCACCTCGATGGTGCCAAGTGTGCTTATGTCTGTATAAAGAGGAAGCAGGGGGGGAAATGTCAACTTTGGACTGTTTCTGGTCTAGCGATCGATGACAGCAGAGTACGCTGCCTAATGTAATTCAATTAGAAAGAGGATAGTATCCTGGTTAAAATGGTGTCCGACTTGAAAAAATCCAAATATACACATTGCGAGATATTTGGCGAAATATACCAGCATCCCGCTCCATAGGAAAACGCTCAGCGTTCCAAGGGCAAAATGTATTTTGGGGCTAGCAATTGATGACAACAGAGTATGCTGGCAAGCCTTGCATAATTAGAAAGAGGAGATTCTCATGTTTACAATGGTGCCCAAATTGAAAAAATCTAAATATACAATTTGCGAGATATTTGGCAAAATAGACAGATATACCTATTTCCCTATAGTAAACAATGGGACGACCTCAGTTACATGAGTCGTTTTTTGTTAACATTTTAACTACCAGCAAGGTGGGCAGGTGTCACTTCCAATAATAGCAAAGCAGGCATTGTGACGTAGAACAATAAGCTGGAAGTAGAATGTTCGGAAGGTGAGTTGGTACCACGGAACTAATAGGAGCTGGCAGGGTGAAAAATGCCCTAAAATAAGGCCTGTTTTTTGTGATTATACATATGGTAATATTATGAAACTGGGCTCCACGGTGGATGCAATGAACTAGTTTTTATCAGAAAAGCAGCATAGAAATGTCAACTGTAACAATAGCAAGACAATCAAGGTGCCAAATATTATGTTAAACTGTGTCTTTACCAGTAACCACACCTTCAAATTAATGTGTTTGATAAGAAATGTGTGCGTCGATAGGTCATTCTTTCTCAATTATTTGCGTCGGTTTAAGCTTTACGACATACCACAATTCGATTAGCTTGTTTACAGCTGCACTAGGGTCAAACAATATTCCTGTGACACCCAAGGAGCTGGTGATATGGCCCCGAAACTACCTTAATCCAGGGATGTACTCTGAATTGTCCCATTAGCCCAACTTTATACCTTAGCTGTCCCTTACTAGGAGCATAAGCCACAGCAGCATTTTTGGATTGGCAATGTCAGCCAATCAGCTCTTTAATTGTTCATCGCAAAGTGGGCTACTACTAGCTAGCATGAAGACAAACTGAAGTTTACTTAAATTAGCAGTCTTTCAATGTTCTTGGTGTAATAGTTCGGGGTACACACCTGAATTATGTTTTCTGAGCCATATCCACTGTGTTTTAATATACACAGGAATGCTGTCTGACTTTAGTGCAGCTGTTAGCAAGCGGGTTGGATCTTCTGGCTACACAAGTGTAGCCTAGGTTGTGTGGTCAGCAAACAACGTGTCTACTCCGACAATGAGAACGGTAAAAGACTGAAATAATATATTGAATGCATTAACAAATTACCGTAACCAAACTAACATTGTAGATTAGAGTAGTAAATGTACTATTGATGATACTGGTGTGCTATCCCCACGGCCTCCACAATGGATTAGTCCACTGAGACAGGTGTGAATCAGACGGGTGTCTCATGTGCCAAAGAATATATGTATGAGACCAAACAATTGACCAGTCGACTAAATGGGGTCAGCCCTACTTGGAATACTACCATGGGTTTTAATTTATCTTTAAAGCATAATCAATGACCAATTCATTTGATAACAGGTTGTGGCTAGATTTCATTGGGCGCAGTGGCGATGGCTGCTCCGAGTTGTTGGTCATCAGTTGAGCCTTCTTCGTATCGACCGGGTAGTGGCGTGTGGCATGTTATGTCTGCAGCCTCATCTTGGTTGGTAGTCAGTCCAGGCTGTGACGAGCACAGTCGAATCCCTAACCCTGACAATTTGACTGGTAAACTCACGGGTACACTCTCAATGGCTGCCTGGTATTGTGATGCAATAATTTCCATAGTAATGTAGAAGGTGGCTCATGCATGCAATGGAATGTATCTTTTGCAGTCAGTTGAGTTGAATCAACAAATCACTGCACATATTGATGTATACACTTCCTACTTTTACTTCCTGCTTTCCTCCTATGGGCATCAAATGTTATGTCACGTGTTTCGTAAACAACAGGTGTAGACTAACAGTGAAATGCTTCCTTACATGCCATTCCCAACAACGCAGAGGGAAAATAAAAATAATAGCATGAAGAATAAATACACTGAGTAATGATAGACAAAGAACTCTTTCCATTGATCGTTAATACACAACGTAGAGGTCAATGGGGAATTATCTTAAAATATTCTTACAATAGCTTGGCTGTATACACAGGGTACCAGTACCGAGTCTTTGCAGGGGTACGAGTTGAGAACAAATTCTTATTTACAATGATGGCCAAAACCGGACAACGCTGGACCGATTGTGCGCCGCCCTATAGGACTTCCAATCACGGTCGGTTGTGATACCAGGGTGTCTAGTGACGCCTCAAGCACTAAAATGCAGTACCTTAGACCGCTGCACCAATCGGGACATATACTGTGTATATACAGTGGATTCGGAAAGTATTCAGACCCCACTTCTGCGTTGTTTTGGCTGTGTGCTTAGGGTCGTTGTTCTGTTGGAAGGTGAATCTTAACCCCAGTCTTAACCTGCTCCAGAGCGCACAGGACCTTTCATCAAGGATGTCTCTGTACTTTGCTCCGTTCATCTTTCCCTTGATCCTGACTAGTCTCCCAGCATCCCAGCTGCTGAAAAACATCCCCACAGCATGATGCTGCCACCAATGCTTCACCGTAGGGATGGTGCCAGGTTTCCTCCAGCTTGGCATTCAGGCCAAAGAGTTCAATCTTGGTTTCATTAGACCAATCTTGTTTCTCATGGTCAGAGTCCTTTAGGTGCCTTTTGGCAAACTCCAAGTGGGCTGTCATGTGCCTTTTTACTGAGGAGTGGCTTCCGTCTGGCCACTCTACCATAAATGCCTGATTGGTGGAGTGCTGCAGAGATGTCCTTCTGGAAGGTTCTCCCATCTCCACAGAGCAACTTTGGAGCTCTGTCAGAGTGACCATTGGGTTCTTGGTCACCTCTCTGACCAAGGCCCTTCTCCCCCGATTGCTCAGTTTGGCCAGACGTCCAGCTGTAGGAAGAGTCTTGGTGGTTCCAATCTTCTTCCATTTAATAATGATGGAGGCCACTGTTCTTGGGGACCTTCAGTGCTGCAGAAATGTTTTGGTACCCTTCCCCAGATCTGTGCCTTGACACAATCCTGTCTCGGAGCTCTGACGTGAACTGTCAACAGTGAGATCTTTTATATAGACAGGTGTGTGTGTGTCTTTACAAATCCTGTCCAATCACTTGAATATACCACAGGTGGACTCCAAGTCATAGAAACATCCCAAGGATGATCAATGGAAACAGGATGCACCTGAGCTAAATTTCGAGTCTCATAGCAAAGGGTCTGAATACTTATGTAAATAAGTATATCTTTTTTTACATTTGCAGAAATGTCTACTTGTTTTCACTTTGTCATTATGGGGTATTGTGTGTAGATTGATTGAGGAAAACAATTAGTTCAAACTTAGAATAAGGCTGTAACGAAATGTGGAAAAAGTCAAGGTCTGAATACTTTCTGAATGTACTGTATGGTTGGTGTGTTGGTCTTAGTTTATGAATGAGTGGGCATGAGGGCCAGCTTTTTGGTGAGGGTCATTGTTTTTGAACATGGAAGTAATTGCATGAACAAAATACCACCTCGGGTCAGAGTGAAAGCTGCAAGCTATCACTTTAGGGGTTGTGGCATGATAAAAATATAGCCGTTCACATTACTTATCTGGAAATGTAGCATAGGTGATGAGAATTTTTATTTATTTTTTACAGTTTGTTGGGAGTAGTCTTGGTCTCTGAGGTGCTGTTGCGGTCTTGAAATTGTCAGCTGGTGATTGTCAAGCAAATAACTGCCGGTCTCGCAGTTATTAAAAATTAAACACATTTAGCATCTCCTGGCTTCCACGCATAGCCTACAAGCCACAAATGCATACATTTTGAAACGTCTACATTTTAAAAAGTTTAGTAAATGCATATAATTTAGCCTACACGTCACAATAAATCCATTATTTTCGACTGGTCTAAAGAAACATGATATTTAGAAGAAAATAATAGCACACTCTCAATTGTCCTTATGTTAGGCCCTGATCTGGCTGCTGGCTACACTAGTAGACAAGATTTGCTTAGAATTCTGTGCCATTATTTTATAGCTGAGTAAAATGTAAAGAATATTTTCCCCAAATGATTTGAGTGCGCACATGCTTGTGTGAGCAGTTAACAAAGAAACGGGTTCTCCTATATGCTTCTTTATTTATGCAACTTTAGTTGTGATACAAACATTGGGCTATATGTTTTTATTTTTAATTCATTCTAAGTCTGCGTGATGACACTTTTTTTTTTTTTTTTTAAGTTGCATGAAAGGCATGAGCTCTGCTTTGTTTTTATGTGCAGGCTGTACACACTTCATCAGTCTCTCATTCACAATTTTGACAAGCACTTGATTTTTTACCTTTTTTATTTAACTAGGCAAGTCAGTTAAGAACAAGTTCTTATTTACAATGACAGCCTAGGAACAGTGGGTTAACTGCCTTGTTCAGGGGCAGAACGACAGATTTTTACCATGTCAGCTCGGGGATTCGATCTTGCAGTCCAACGCGGTCCAAATCTTGTCTTTTACATATACTAAATAATGTGTGAAATTTGTTTTGATTTAGAATGAACCATTATCATGCACCTGTCGGGGCAGGGAAAAAAATACATGTTATCTATGCACTTAGTGAATGGAGGATGCTTTTCCAGTAAATCTTTATGCTAGCTAGGTAGGCTATACTCCTGTTGTAAATAGGAGAAATGTGTTTAATATAAGGAAAGTTGATAAATAAATATAGTACGCCTAGCCTATAGAAAGCTGATGGGATCCTCCTATTTTTAATAGAGGCCATCACTTGGTTTTCTCACGCAATTGCATAGCCTATAGAAATGTTGCCTAACATGAGCTTATGGGCTCTCATATAGTGTTTTACTTAGATTTTGGATTACATTCACATTGATGTCAGAGCGATTGGAGGGACAGTGCTGAGTACCAGGTAGTTAGCAAGTTTTGTTGGCTACTAAGGACCATCCACAGCATCAGAGTTTGGAGAAGCCTAATTACCGTGACTAAACAGTCACATGAAATTTGACTGCTATCATGACTTGTGACCGCCGGTGTGGCGGTAGTACGGTCACAGTAACAGCCCTAGCTGTAACATCAACCCTTCTGTGGATAGACTTCCCTACCACGAGGGATTGAGAAGGGTGCTAGGCTATTACACCAGTCTTCAGTAAATGCATCAGGTCTAAATGGGGATATTTTTCAACTTCATATTCATCTCCGCACCAACCCAACATCAACATATGTGAACATAGCACGTTTCTATGTTTTGTAGTAAAAAAGAAAGGCATTTAAGTGTTTGCAATGACATCAGCCAATTAGTAGACAATTGATAGGCAATGCGTACTCGTAATTGGTTAAAATTGCACAATGCACACCAACGTCGTTGGAAACCACTTTCACACATGTTGAATGTTTTTTTTAAATGACTAAGTTGATACTACTTTGTCTTAGAAATGCACTAGTGTGTGACACTGCCTCACTTAAAATGTGTGAATCGGTTCAATGGTCTGACAACGTTGGAGCGGAATAATTTAACCTTGCATAGATCGCATCAGTCTGGTGACCAATAAGTCCGTGTAGGTGTCTGGCGGGTGGCTGGCTGTTATGTGCACATTTAAGGATTTGCCAGCCACTTTCTATAGTCTAGAGCCATCCATCACACAAAGCTCCAGAGACACTGCCTTTTCACTCTGTGGCTGCTGTGCCAATGCTAGGGCCCTATAAAATCTGCGTTGCGGACGGAATCCAGACATTATTGCGAATTTAACTTAGTAGGAAATTCTCTAAATGTATTGAACTTAGAAAATTCATAAATTTTAAATGTCACGGGTCTGGGTCAGATCTGATATGATTGTCACTGGTCTCGGGTGTGTCATTTTAACTGACTTTTCATCAAAGCAGCAATAAGCTACAGTCATAGAGCTTGTGTGTGTGTGGCACGTTGGGACATCTAATAAATGCAAGATGGAATTGAAAGTGAAAGGAGAAGGATAGGCTACAACTACCAAGAGCCAACAGGTAGGCTGATAACATTAACACGTAACATTCTGAATGGAGTTATTTGTAACTGTAGGATGAGAGTGCATGCACTGAAGCCTCAACTAACATTTGCTAGCTTAACTAGTGTCTCCTGGTTTGATGCAGTCAAGACTGTTACTATGTAATCATATTAGATAAATAACCTAGAAATGGCAGCTATTAGTTTACTATAGTGTGAGTCTGCTTGGTTAGTTGCTGTCTCTCCCTCCCTTGTCCCTGCGCCCCGTGTCACTTGCCCACAAGTACGGCCCCTACCCCGCCTGCTAGTGCGACACCTTTCTCTCCCTCCTTTCGCGCCTTATCAGCTCTGGTTAATAAAGTAGCTTAAATTATATTTCTGCTGCTTCCCTCATTGTACGGACAGGTTCTAGATTCGACCAGGTCGATACGCAGCGGGTCTAGTCCTCTGGTCCGTTCAGAACGGGTCTCTATATTTAAATGTATTTATGTCCATTTCGGAACGGGTCCAACATTTTGGACCTGTGAAGACCTCTAGCCTTTGCCTAACTGGCAGAATGATATCATGATTATTTGCATCAATCCAGTGGCCATTTGTTTTGCTAACTCTGCAACCAGATGAGTGCTACAGAAATATCGCTAACCAAGCAACGGTCTCTGGCTGGTGCACAATTTAATTAAAAGGTAACTACACCTGAAATTCTACATTTCGTAGATTTTGCCAGACCTCAAAAGTGGTCTCCTGGTGTGGTTTAAGCATTGTTGTGGACATTTCTTTTGTGTTTCTATAAAAACAAAGTGATTATTTTTTGTTGTTGAGTGATAACCCTGGAAAATCAACTGAGAATATGGAATCAAGCAAAAAAATCGCAGACCCTGGCCTTTTCATTCTGCACACACAAGGACTCACTTAGAGAGAGAGAATTTTGTAAGATTAATCCAATTTCCCTTTAGTACTCATGGAGGCTGACCATGGCCATTCACAGAGCATCATTGATCCACTGCCCATGACATATTGCCTGGGTTTTGTGGTCTCAGGGTCTGCAGTGCAAGAGACCTGTTTAGAGATTTAAAGGTCTAGTTAGTCAAACTCTGTAGTGTAATATTTACACAGTGAATGCAAATCTCTACATGTAACGCGTCTAACTGGCTAATTCACTCCTTTTGTGCACAATTTCTCCTAGGCTATTTGATGAAGTCATATTCGCATACTGTTGCTATATCCTGGAGCTTCTTAGCACTCCTTGCTGGGTTGAGGCAAACGTAATATTTCTTTCTCCACCAACACAAATTACCTTGTCCAGTGTCGTCCTTCTTGCACAATGCTAAGAGTGGTGCAGACAGTCAGGCAGTGGCTGCATATTAGATGCACTGGTCAGTCGTAGCCACCTAATGGCTGTCAGTTTAGTGTGATCTCGCTGCGGGTGATGCATGGCTGACGTGGGGGAAATCTCGTCAGCCCATTCTGCCTCTGATTCATGACCACGGCGGCCTGTCGCCCCCACGCTGGTGACAGGCTCTTGTCGTTATCTAGAGATGTATTTTATCCTCCAGTCGGCTGACCTGTTACCGACCGAGCACATCCAATTTTAGAGGCCTACGAGTGTATTGACTTTTATCACACTGTTCTGACTCTGTTTCTCTGCCTCTCCTGCAGACGTTGGCCCTCTGACTTCTCTGGCTGTGTCGTTTTGAGCCTCCTGTCGACGTGCTGATCCTGCTGGGCCTCTATTACATTAGTGCCATGCTGCCGCTTGTCATGTAAAAATGTTCCCAGCTAAAAGTGTTCCCAATTTTGACATTCTGATTTGTTCTTGGTTCTGACTTCAGATGAGTCCCATGAAGCTTGTGGGTATAGAGCAAAATGGACAATGCGTTTGTGAGAGTCAGCTTTTTAGACCTGGGTCCAAATAGTTTCTAACTCAAACGTTTCAGGCATTTCCGTGAGGGAAAACAAATAATTGGCACGCCGAGGGGTCCGACTTCGGACTAGTCCAGTGAATTATGTGGGTGTTGTAGCGCAAAAAGGGCAACCCGTTCATGTTTGAGAGTCTCAGCTTTTTAGAACTGGGTCCAATAGTTTCTAGCTCAAATGGTTGACGTTCCATACGTTTCGATCAGAACGTGAACATTTTCACGCTGGGAAATTTTTTACATGACACCAGTTAATGTTGTCAGAAATTGAATCATTTATTTTATCGAGCGCTGCCAATGTGACATCAGATTGTTTCTGTGGCGGCTGGTACTGGTTTGTATCCTTTCTGAGCTACTTCTGCTGCTGGTTGCCTCTGGAGGGATGTGACATTCTGCTGGTCACTGAAGTCAGCAGCTTCCTGTATGGAGAACCTAATGAGTCTATTCTTCAGGCAGGGACTGGGAGGCAGTCAGGGAGGAGGAGTGCTTTAGATTCCTGCAGCTCTTGCACAGGATGAAAGCCTAATTTTAATTTTTTAATATATTTGTATTTATTTTTTTAAGCCGTGAAATGGAATGAACAGGGTTAACCTCAGCTCTCCATTCCCTGTTGGTATCTATGGGTTGAGGTGAAGATAATTTTCCCTGAACCGTAGGTGTTAAATGGAGTGGCTGGTTTAAGATCTGCAGTCATGCACATTATCAGTGGTTAGGCTATGCCAAGTGGGAGAACATGATGCTGGTAATTTCCTCATACACAAGAATTTCCCAGCTGTAGCTACGTTGACCTTGTACAGGGAACATAAACTATTTGAGTTGTGAATTTGTTACCTAATCCTCAATTTCTGTTCCTCTATATTGCTCAACTCTGTATTCTACTCTATTTGTACATTGATCTATAACATAATTATACCATGGTATTGTTGAAAACTCCTTTCTGATTGGCTTGAAGGGCATTCTAGAGCGTGCATTATTTCCGTAAGCTGCTTTTTAAAGCAAAAGTCTAATTGAAAACAGTGTTGGTATTGTTGAATTCGATTTTCATAATAGCAAGTTGGACTGATGGTTTGGTTAGCTAAACTAGCAAGTCTGTTAGCTACAGGTTACCATGGCAACTACTATCTAGTAAACTTTCTTTTGGTCATGTAGTGAAGCTAGTATGTGGACACCTGCTTGTCGAACATCTCGTTACTAAATCATCATCAATTAATATGGAGTTTGTCCCCCCTTGCTGCTATAACAGCCTTCACTCTTCTGGAAAGGCTTCCCACTAGATTTTTGCGGGGACTTGTTTGCATTCAGCTACGAGCATTAGTGAGAGTTCTTTTCCATGAGGTGCCATGTTGAACTTCCAGTGACCAGTCAGTATGAGGAAGTGTGAGAGCGATGACACCAAATTTAACACACCTGCTCCCCATTCACACCTGAGACCTTGTAACACTAACGAGTCACATGACACCAGAAAAATGGCTAATTGGGCCCAATTTTGACATTTTCACTTAGGGGTGTACTCACTTTTGTTGCCTGCGGTTTAGACATTAATGGCTGTGTTGAGTTATTTTGAGGGGACAGCAAATGTACACTGTTATACAAGCTGTACACTCACTACTTTACATTGTAGCAAAGTGTCATTTCTTCAGTGTTGTCACATGAAAAGATATACTCAAATATTATATGCTGAAACAGGAAAAGGCATTCCCCAACGCACCGAAACGTCTAGAATGACATTGTATGGCATTGCGCATGGTGATCTTAGGCTTGTGTGCGGCTGCTCAGCCATGGAAACCCATTTCTTGACGCTCCCGATGAACAGTTCTTATGCTGACATTGCTTCCAGAGGCAGTGTGGAACTCTGTAGTGAGTGCTGCAACCGAGTATTTTTACGTGCTCCAGTACTCAACGGTCCTGTTCTGTGAGCTTGTGTGACCTACAACTTCGCGCCTGAGAAGTTGTTGCTCCTTGACGTTTCCACTTCACAATAACGTCACTTACCGGAGCAGCTCTAGCAGAGCAGAAATTTGAAGGACTGACTTGTTGTTAAGGTGGCATCTTATGATGGTGCCATGTTGAAAGTCACTGAGCTCTTCAGTAAGGCCATTCTACTGCCAATGTTAGTCTATGGAGACTGCGTGGCAGTGTGCTCGATTTTATACACCTGTAAATGGCTGAAATAGCCAAATCCACAAATTTGAAGGGGTGTCCATACTTTTGTGTGTATGTATGTGTACTTCAGTGGATGTTGAAAACATTTCCACTGTCAAATTAACTAATTTCTAGTGCCAAATGTTAAATTATAGCCATGGTATAAAGGGGATAATCAACGTCGTTCATTATTTTCCATAGAACGCATAGCCCCTTGTTGATTATCCCTTACGTGTTTAATTATTTACTATAGTATTGTATCTCTATGGATCTAATTCTTTCTTTTTTCCTCTTCTCCACCCACCAGCCTTGGGAGCAGCCTATGGCACGGCTAAGAGTGGAACCGGGATTGCTGCCATGTCAGTGATGAGGCCAGAGCTCATCATGAAGTCCATCATTCCCGTGGTCATGGCGGGTATTATAGCCATCTACGGCCTGGTAGTAGCGGTGCTTATCGCTAACAACATCTCAGAGAAGGTCACCCTCTACAAGTGAGTCTGACATCTCCCACGTCCGTTTATTTCTAGAAATTGGCTCTATTTGCATTTCCCCTCGATTCCTAATACTTCACGGTGAGGAACTTCTAACAGGCTATGATGCAACTGGTCCATCAATCCATTACGCCTGACATTAATATTAGATCAAATCTATATACCATGGAAATAATGGTAGTTTTGTTGCCCAATATTTTGTGGTCTTTAATTGAAAACATCTTATCTTACTATTGTTCATTCGGTATCGCATAGTAACCCTGTCCACTGTATTGATACTATGATAATCCTCTGTCCCTCTCTGTGTTGTAGGAGTTTCCTCCACCTGGGTGCTGGGCTGAGTGTGGGCTTGAGCGGGTTGGCAGCTGGCTTTGCAATTGGTATTGTAGGTGACGCGGGGGTTAGGGGCACGGCCCAGCAGCCCCGGCTCTTCGTGGGCATGATCCTCATCTTGATCTTCGCCGAGGTCCTCGGGCTCTATGGTCTCATCGTGGCCCTCATCCTGTCCACGAAATAAACCACCAACATCTCTTTTTATGTTGCTGAAGGAGAAAAAAAAACGGAATACTGGAAAAAAAATTAAACATATGAAAATAATGAGATAATAAAAAATGGCTCCATAAATATGGTCTTCTCTACAATGTGTACAGTCGTCCCAATTTGATAGTCAAATGCAATGTAGTGATTTGTCTGTCCTGTGTGTTGCAAAATGTATGAAGAGTCCCTTTCCCCCCACTGGTTTTACAGTCTCCAGGCTTGCCAGGTTTCTTGCTGGTTTCTGCCTCTGGTCTTAGAGAGCTGACCAAAGGGCCCCACTGCTTTTTCTCCTCCTGCATTGATTTGGGTGTTTACATGATTTCTGCATTTAATGTCTGAGGATCTATTTGTAAAGAAAAAAATATGTATGGACATAACTTTTATTTTTTTTCCATTTTATTTATAAATGTTTAAATGGAGCAAAAATCTTTAATTCCCCATGAATTATAGATAGATTGAATGCACTGTGGGTTATTTGTGATGTGGTTGGAGTTCCTCTGGATGTATTACTTGGTTTAAAATTAAGATTGCCTTTAGTGTGTGGCTGGTGGAGTGGGAGTTGTGTGTGTGTGTGTGTGTGTGTAACTGTATTTTAATCATAACGAAAACATTCTCAACACTTCAATGTTTTCCTGTAGTACCGCTGTTTGATTGCATTAAAGGTGGTTGCCCAGTGTTGGGTCTCACAAGTGTAATTTTCAAAACATCTCTCCAGCTTCTTCATCCCGCTCATCTGTAGATTTTTCACCACACATCGCTTCCAGTAAATGTGCGCGGAGTTCGTTTTTGGTTGAAAATTCCTTGTACCTTGCCATACTTACTGTACCATAGTGTAATTCAAATAGGTAGCCAGGTGATGTTTTGGTGTAGGAATGTTTTCACAGGTAATTTGCATGCGATATGGGTTGAAAAAAGGGTACCATTTAGCTCAATTCATTGTTTAGAAATGTTATCTTCAATTTTGATTAAAAATAACCTTTAGTAATTCAAATGAATTACGTCTCACATTGTGATCACTTACTTAAATCCTTTAATGGATAGTTTTGGCTGTTTTATTGTATTTTTATAAATCATACTTAACGTTCAGCATCCAGCGAAAGTAATTCTTCATACAATGGTTAATGCCTCTGTCATCAAATATTCACCTCTAGAGAGGACACAGTTGAGTACTTTAAAGCAGCAGGCGGCCGTCCTCTGACCAGAAGATCGGTGGTCACTTTCAAATATCCCAATGATTCTACATGTTGAATCGCCACCATTCATCTACATAACAAATATTGGATTTGAGTAATTATTTGGTGGCTCAGCTGCTCAACTGGGAGAAGTCTAAAGTGGAATTTTGTAAAACGATTTGCATCTGTCTAGATAGAATGTTCAGCTGCCCATTTGTTTATAACGGGTGTCAGTCATTCCATGGAGAGCCTAGTGCCTGCTGGTTTTTCCTTTCAATTAAGACCTAGACAACCAGGTGAGGGGAGTTCCTTAATCTATCACGTACAAGGGAGGAGTGAAAAGCCACAGAAACGTGGCCCTCCGTAGAATAATCTAAAACTTGCTTTGACTGAAATGTATCGTCTCTTCCCCTGGGGCGGCAGGTAGCCTAGTGGTTAGAACGTTGGACTAGTAACCGAAAGGTTGCAAGATCAAATCCTTGAGCTGACAAGGTAAAAATCTGTTTTTCTACCCCTGAACAAGGCAGTTAACCCACTGTTCCTAGGCTGTCATTGAAAATAAGAATTTATTGATTTAGTCATCCTAATATGGTAAAAACTCCAATCACTTTTGAACGGATTATGATAGAGACATGAGGTTACCCATTGGTCCAAAAAATTGCTTTTATATACTTTAGCAACCTTACTACTTTGGTGTGTAGGGCAGTTAGGTCACATATTTCATAAAATTGTACTAAACTCATACTACCACCACAGAATATGTCAACTAGTAATAGAGTACAGAAGACAAGGAGGCATTGGTGAAGTTTTAAATCAAATACATTATTTTATCACAAGAGTCTGGATGACTGCGAGATGTTCATGAATTCCTCTCTGGGCCGGAGGAGGATAACTGGGAAGAGGGAACCACTGGCCTGGGTAGGGCACCCCTTCCCTTGGAGCACCTCTGCCACCAGGGGGACACAGTCAACAGAGCATTTCAAATGCAAATTCTAGATTTTTTTTTTACCATGATCACGTGTAAACCATCGAAATGGAATTCTGCTTTTACAACACCGGATTCTCTTCCTGGTTCTCTGCTACCGTTTTCTCAACTACCCCCAAAATCTCCAAAGCAGTTAAACGTTAATTTACAAACACACGCAACAACTGTAGTTTAGACGGTCGCATAGGCTACACGGTCTGAATAGCAGATAAGTAAACCAAGATGTCATACCCTCTTAAGTTTTTGTTGTTAGATTGGTAGAAGCGGTTCCTGTTCTGACAAACAGCTGTAACTTCTGATCAAAATGTCAGTTGTTTGTAAAAGCAGTTGATGCGTTTACTAAAACAGCTGTCATTTTTCAGATAATTCTGATAATTCTTTTTTCAGATAATTCTTTTCAGATAATGTTCCGATTCCAGACTTGAATAGCAGAGAAGTAGACCAAGATGTCTTACCCTCTAAGTTTTCATCTAAGGGGTTGTGAAAGTTGTCAAAATGTCAATGTTTGGAAAGATTTTTTTTTTTTATAGTTAATGCGGTTAATAAAACAGCTGTATCGTTCAATTGGTACCAGATGTTTGTTCCCATTCCAGATTTGCATAGCAGAGAAGTAGAGGAAGATTTCATATGCACACATTTTTTGTCTAAGTTGTTGGGAAAGTGGTCAAAATGTCAGTTATTTATAAAAAGTTAGAGGAAATGTCGATGACGCAGTTAGTAATACAGCTATTGTTTGAAAGGTATAATATATTTTTGTTCAGATTTTAAAAGATTTTTGTCAAAGTAGCTGATTTGTGTCAAAAGTTGCATGTACAGTGAATGGAATGTTGGATGTGATGATGTCACAATGTGACCTTTAGTGGATGGAGAACAAAAAGCTTAATAGTTTAAATAAATATGCAATATCAAAACGTTGTATGTTAGCAACTCAATCCAGACCAGTCTACACAAAGTTTGAATGGCATTTCTAGCTTAAACGGTGTAAGAGGAGTGTGCAAAAGAATAATAAAAAAGTATGCCAAAGATTTAAAAGTGGGGACTTGCTTCATTAGCACCATTAACTTTAAGTCAGAAATATGTGGATAGAAAAAAAAAAGTGTGTCTGTTTTCGTAAGCCACATTAATAACAACATGTATGTCCAGAAATCCGTAGATAATATGTAACAAATCATGTGAGAGGAATGCTGAGACGATGGACTTTGTCACGTAATCACTTGGATAGATTATCTACCTTTGCAGAGTATTTCATTGGAATTTTCACATACCGGTATCTATCTCTCTTATCTTGCCCTCAGTATATTAACAAGTTTATTTCAAATAGTATTTTTTGCTAGAGGTTACATTTACATAGCTATGCTTACCAAGCCAACTAGGCAAGTTTCCTGGATATTGTATGATAATGGTCAGACGGGCTAATAGTTTGATTCTTGGTCAATTGATTGTGAAAGGCATCTGACACGTTTATGTGACAAAGTTCAAGAAAATACTCCCCTCCTTTCACCCCATAGTCAGAGTAAGAGCAGTAGTGTGGGTGGGGGCACATATGTAAGCAAAGCTAGCAAAAAAAAAAAAGAAATTAAATTATTGAACAATAAAACATGACAGAGACAAATGTCACTTGTTTAAAAGTGTATTACTTTCACATGTACAGTTGAAGTCTGAAGTTTACATACACTTAGGTTGGAGTCATTAAAACTCATTTTTCAACCACTCCACAAATGTCTTGTTAACAAACTATAGTTTTGGCAAGTCGGTAAGGACATATATTCCAACAATTGTTTACAGATTATTTCACTGTATCACAATTCCAGTGGGTCAGAAGTTTACATACACTAAGTTGACTGTGCATTTAAACAGCTTGGAAAATTCCAGAAAATGATGTTATGGCTTTAGAAGCTTTTGATAGGCTAATTGACATAATTTGAGTCAATTGGAGGTGTGCCTGTGGATGTATTTCAAGACCTACCTTCAAACTCAGTGCCTCTTTGCTTGACATCATGGGAAAATCAAAAGAAATCAGAAAAAAAATTGTAGACCTCCACAAGTCTGGTTCATCCTTGGGAGCTATTTCCAAACACCTGAAGGTACCACATTCATCTGTACAAACAATAGTACGCAAGTATAAACACAATGGGACCACGCAGCCGTCATATCGCTCAGGAAGGAGAAGTGTTCTGTCTCCTAGAGATGAACGTACTTTGGTGCGAAAAGTGCAAATCAATCCCAGAACAACAGCAAAGGACCTTGTGAAGATGCAGGAGTATCTATATCCACAGTAAAACGAGTCCTGTTACGACATAACCTCAAAGGTCGCTCAGCAAAGAAGAAGCCACTGCTCCAAAACCGCCATAAAAAAAGCCAGACTACAATTTGCAACTGCACATGGAGAAATGTCCTCTGGTCTGATGAAACAAAAATGGAACTGTTTGGCCATTTTGACCATCGTTATCTTTGGAGGAAAAAGGGGGACGCTTGCAAGCTGAAGAACACCATCCCAACCGTGAAGCACGGGGGTGGAAGCATCATGTTGTGGGGGTGCTTTGCTGCAGGAGGGACTGGTGCACTTCACAAAATAGATGGCATCATGAGAAGGAAAATTATGTGGATATATTGAAACAACATCTCAAGACATCAGTCAGGAAGCTAAAGCTTGGTCGCAAATGGGTCTTCCAAATAGACAATGACCCCAATCATACTTCCAAAGTAGTGGCAAAATGGATTAAGGACAACAAAGTCAAGGTGGTCATCACAAAGCCCTGACCTCAATCTTATAGAAAATTTGTGGGCAGAATTGAAAAAGCGTGTGCGAGCAAGGAGGCCTACAAACCTGACTCAGTTACACCAGCTCTTTTAGGAGCTGGTGTAACTCAACTTATTGTGGGAAGCTTGTTGAAGGCTACCCAAAACATTGACCCACGTTCAACAATTTAAAAGCAATGATGCCAAATACTAATCGAGTGTATGTAAACATCTGACCAACTGGGAATGTGATGAAAAAAAAAGTTGAAATAAATCATTCGCTCTACTATTATTCTGACATGTCACATTCTTAAAATAAAGTGGTGATCCTAACTGACCTAAGACAGGGAATCTTTACTAGGATTAAATGTCAGGAATTGTGAAAAACGGAGTTTAAATGTATTTGGCTAAGGTGTATGTAAACTTCCAACTTCAACTGTATGATACATCTGTAATTTTTCAATCAATACATCACTGGAGGACTTTCTTCAATACAACACAGATATTCAATGATATACAGTTGAGAACGTACATATTCTGCAATTTTTTGGATGATATTGTTTCTGGACGGATAGAGAAAGAGAGAGACAAATGAATACTGCATTACTTACACAGATAGCTTTACCACAGATTGTGCACCTAAATGATGAGGGACGTGGATGTTCTTCATCTCACCTGATAACCCTTTCACACTATCAATAAAACACATTCAAAGAACAATATTCACATACTTTACAAAGGGGCCTCTCTAATGTACTGCTGTGCACAGAGCTAAGAGTACATCTGGTGAGAATATGGCCGCACAACAGCAACACTTCACGTTGTACAATTAATTTTAATATACCCCAGTTCTGACAGCTGGGTAGACTGCATATGTTCGATATAGTGAATACAGCCCTTATAGGCCTACTTACTACGATTTTGGCGGTTGGTTTGGTGCATAACCAGATTGCACAAATTAAGGAGTGGATATAAAGTCAATACAGAAATGAAGTTACTTGAGTGTGATGCCTTTTTAACAACAGAGCTGCTTTTCGCCATCAAACCCCTCCGAATGAGAGTCAACAAAAAGAGTAATACAATGTAATAAAACATCTTTAAAAAAGAATCACAAATAAAAATACTTTCAGAATATGATACTTGTTTTACGTGAATAAATACAAATATTTCACATTTATATATAATTCAATGGATAAATGAATTTGCTGGACGGAAAGGGGTTTGTTCTGATACTGCAGGTACCTTCATCAGGCCCTTGGTGGAAGGTATGTAGCTCGAACTGTGTGTGTGTGCCTGTCTGTCTGTCTGTCTATCTATCGGAGGCCATGGTGTCCTTGAAGCCCCACACCTCCAGCAGGGCCACCTGGAAGCTCTCGGTGGAGCAGAGCGGTGGGTTGTCAAAGGTGGTGCAGCGGGCTGTGCGTCCGTGGTTTAGCTCACTGTCGATGTACAGCGCGTTGCCCTCGCCTCCCCCTGTCAGGAGACAGAACAGCAGGAGTTAAGACAGGAAAATGATCTTAATCTAGGTAAGTGAACTGGCCAATCAGATTTATCAATTAAGGAAGAGAGACGCTGTGTGAGAGGAGGAAGAGAGGCACAGAGAGACAGGCAAGTGCCACACGGATCTTCAGTTAGTTTAATTGTGGCACTGTCCTTATCAATGACTGATATAGACCTGAGAACATCTTACTCACTCTGGCTAGTTTGATCGATTAAGAACAAGGACTCCACTCACCCACTATGATGGAGTCAAAGTTGCCCGCCATGAACATGGAGGTGTTCCTGGAGTTGAGATGGAAGTGTCGGGCCGAGAGGAAGGGTGACAGGCGATCAGATGGGTCAGAGGCCGGCCTCTCCACGGGAAGGCTGTTGCCGTCCGAGTTCTGCTTGTTGGGGGGAGCCTCGTCCTCGGCAGGGTCCTCACTGCTCTGGGCCTTGATGGTGGAGGCCAGCTCCGGGTGACGGATCACCACCCACTCATACCTCTCCATCTCCGGCTTCAGCTACAACGACAAACCGGGAGGGATGCTCACGTTTGTGGGTTTATGTTCATCATTAAACTATAATTACTAGAACAGGAATACCCTTTCAAGTCAATGTTTTGTGATGGGTGGACTGACTGGTGGCCATATTCATTATATTTCTATGATCTTCATACTGGAGGGGTTACCTTGAATCATTCAGATACAAGCTGGACACTGAATAATAATAAGCCTCTCTCTCTCCATGCATGTCTGATTGAACTCGATCCTTATCTTATTGTGTGTGGTGTCAGGTGAGGTGGCATTGTACTGTTAGGCTCCAGTTACAGGAGTTTCCGTTGAGTGTGCGTGTGCGCATGTGGGGCATTGTCCACGGGCAGACCAACAGAGCACACAGCTGCGCATCATCCACACCACAACAGTTTAATAATGCATGCTAGAAATTGGAATTGAAGCTATTTCTAGCTCAGGTACACTCAGCAAAACCTCTCTAAAGTGTACATAACATTTTGTTATATCACTCATTTTGGATCTGACATGCTTTTCTGTTCAGTCTTGTGATATAAGGAGGCTAATTATTGTGACGGGCTGTCTTGCCCCCTGGTTCCCACTCTTAGTCACTTCTTTGACAAGTCTGAGGCGAAATTACACTGAACAAAAATATAAAACGTAACATGTAGTGTTGGTCTCATGTTTCATTTTCCATTCGCACAAAACGCTTCTTTCTCTCAAATGTTGTGCACAAATTTGTTTTACATCCCTGTTAGTGAGTATTTCTTCTTTGCCAAGATAATCCATCCACCTGACAGGTGTGGCATATCAAGAAGCTGATCAAACAGCATGATCATTACACAGGTGCACGCTGTGCTGGGGACAATAAAAAGGCCACTCTAAAATGTACAGTTTTGTCACACAACACAATGCCACAGATGTCTCAAGTTTTGAAGGAGCATGCAATTGGCATGTTGACTGCAGGAATGTCTACCAGAGAATGCAATGTTAATTTCTCTACCATAACTTGCCAGAAAATGTAATGTTAATTTCTCTACCATAAGCCGCCTCCAACGTTGTTTTATAGAATTTGGCTGTACAGTTGTGGCATAAAAATATACAAATATAAAAGACACAAATATACATTTTCACAAAGTCTGCTGCCTCAGTTTGGCATCATACAATTTGCATATATTCCAGAATGTCATGAAGAGTGATCAGATGAATTGCAATTCATTGCAAAGTCCCTATTTGCCATGCAAATGAACTGAATCCCCAAAAAACATTTCCACTGCATTTCAGCCCTGCCACAAAAGGACCAGCGGACATCATGTCAGTGATTCTCTAGTTAACACAGGTGTGAGTGTTGACGAGTACAAGGCTGGAATTCACTCTGTCATGCTGATTGAGTTTGAATAACAGACTGGAAGCTTCAAAAGGAGGGTGGTGCTTGGAATCATTGTTATTCCTCTGTCAACCATGGTTACATGGAAGGAAACACGTGCCGTCATCATTGCTTTGCACAAAAAGGGCTTCACAGGCAAGGATATTTCTGCCAGTAAGATTGCACCTAAATCAACCATTTATCGGATCATCAAGAACTTCAAGGAGAGCGGTTCAATTGTTGTGAAGAGGGCTTCAGGGTGCCCAAGAAAGTCCAGCAAGCGCCAGGACCGTCTCCTAAAGTTGATTCAGCTGCGGGATCGGGGCACCACCTGTACAGAGCTTGCTCAGGAATGGCAGCAGGCAGGTGTGAGTGCATCTGCACGCACAGTGAGGCGAAGACTTTTGGAGAATGGCCTGGTGTCATGAAGGGCAGCAAAGAAGCCACTTCTCTCCAGGAAAAACATCAGGGACTGCTGAGGACTGGGGTAAAGTCATTTTCTCTGATGAATCCCCTTTCCGATTGTTTGGGGCATCCGGAAAAAAGCTTGTCCGGAGAAGACAAGGTGAGCGCTACCATCAGTCCTGTGTCATACCAACAGTAAAGCATCCTTAGACCATTCATGTGTGGGGTTGCTTCTCAGCCAAGGGAGTGGGCTCACTCACAATTTTGCCTAAGAACACAGCCCTGAATAAAGAATGTACCAACACATCCTCCAAGAGCAACTTCTTCCAACCCTCCAGGAACAGTTTGGTGACAAACAATGCCTTTTCCAGCATGATGGAGCACCTTGCCATAAGGCAAAAGTGATAACTAAGTGGCTCTGGGAACAAAACATCAATATTTTGGGTCCATGGCCAGGAAACTCCCCAGACCTTAATCCCATTGAGAACTTGTGGTCAATCCTCAAGAGGCGGGTGGACAAACTCCAAGCATTGATTATGCAAGAATGGGCTGCCATCAGTCAGGATGTGGCCCAGAAGTTAATTGACAGCATGCCAGGGCGGATTGCAGAGGTCTTGAAAAAGAAGGGTCAACACTGCAAATATTGACTCTTTGCATCAACTTCATTTAATTGTCAATAAAAGCCTTTGACACGTATGAAATGCTTGTAATTATACTTCAGTATTCCATAGTAACATCTGACAAAAATATCTAAAGACAATGAAGCAGCAAACTTTGTGGAAATTAATATTTCATTCTCAAAACTTTTGGCCACGACTGTACATCCAACCGGCCTCACAAACGCCGTCGTGTGGGCTAGCGGTTTTCTGATGTAAACTTTGTGAGCAGAGTGTCCCATGGTGGCGGTGGGGTTTTGGTATGGGCAGGCATAAGTTACTGACAACAAACACAATTGTATTTTATTGATTGCAATTTGAATGCACAAAAATACAGTAAGTGATGCTGAGGCCCATTTTCTTAAAGTTATCTGTGACCAACAGATGCATATCTGTATTCTCAGTCATATGAAATCCATAGATTAGGGCATAATGAATGGATTTCAATAGACTGATTTTCTCATATGAACTGTAACTCAGTAAAATCAATGAAATTGTTGCATTTGTATTTTTGTTCAGTATATAAGGGAACCCAAAGGAATTCCCAAAACATGCTACTCCCCCAAAATAATACATCAAAATTAAGAATGGTGGATTCACATAGCCTAATTAGATGAGAACAATAAAGCGAATAGGGAAATAACTCACCCTGAAGATGAAACATTCTCCGGTCCCAAAGAAGCTGAGTTTGTTCCCGCCTCGCTTGCGCTCCTCCCAATCTGTAGAGAGGAAGGCTCCACATACCTGGATAGACAATGCAGGGCATGGTGAGAGGGTGTATTACAGTAGCATCAATGGGAGAAGTGGGATAGAAAAAACAAGGATGGAACAATGTTAGAAGGCATAAGAGAATAGGAAAAATAGGGATAGGACAACCCAAATACATTTTTTATTCAGTCACAATAAAATGGTTATTATAAGAAGTAGAAACTGCATACTGTACATGTATCCATATATGTCATTAAATTATAGTCTTTACCATATCAATATGATTGAAAAACTGACTCAACTGTAGATTTAAAACACTTGATCCTCCATGTCATAATCCTGTGAGCTCAATAGTTACTTGTATATTGCTGTGGTTGTCATTATGTTGTTACATGAGGGGGTAAGGGCACACACTAGTTGTAAGTATGTGTAAGGTCCCTACGTCAGATTTGCAGGTCCGGATGAGTAGCAGAGTGGGCTCATAGCCTTCGACATGAGCGTAGAACCTGTGACAAAAGGAATGGACAACCACAATTACATATCACATCACTTACACAATCTGGCCATGCATGTGAAAAACACACAAGCTTCCCTTTATCAATCATGTTGTTTTTTCTTTCTCAGAAAGAAAAAAGGAAGGGGGACCTTTTCAACTGACAATGCAACAAAATGACATTTAGCCTACAGCATGATACATTCCATAGGTGTTTTTAAAGTCAGACGTACCATTCCCTATTGAAAAACCAAATGTGTGAATTTGAGTCTGAAAGATCAGCATTTTTCACTAGCTGGATGATAGTCTTTGGACAGCTCTGACCGACTCTACAATGACAAGGATAAGGGCATTGCTGATTCATAACTGAACCTTGCCTAATAAATCAGACTTAGATACCAATACTTGGTAAACAATTTGAAAACAAAAAAGCACTGCAAAATCATGGACATTTTCCTTACAAGACATTCAAATTACAATTGAACTTACTCTACTGGTTGTCTGTGCGGTTGGTCCTTCAGCTGCTCGAAATTTGAGTGAAAATATCCACAGGAAAATATTGTTTACCCAAAGCGCCGGTACTGAAGTTTCTATCAACTGGCACAAAACCATGTAAACATCAGTTGGTATACATGCATCGCGAGCATGTACCTCCGCCTTCGGTCATGAGCAAACACATTGATGGCCACACACACAGACCAGCGTTTTGAAGTCTGTTTAATAATACTTTCCTGTGGATATTTTGTCTCAAATTTCAACCAGCTGAAGCACCAACACCACATTTAATCTGCAGAGTAAGTTCAAATATATTTAACAGTGGCAGGAAAATAAAACCAATGCATGGATTGCTGTCATACCTTGTCCATTGACTGCTTACTGGGTAAGGAAACCAATTTGTCATTTGGGTACACTATCACTATAAAGTCCCAAAATGGATGTAGCCTACCAATTGCAGATTGCCCCTTTATGGTAAAGTAGGTATGGTAGCCGAGACTGTGGGGAAATGTACAGAGTAAGATGTATGGTAAACTGGGCCCAATACAGGGCAAAATAGGAAGTGAACCAATGATAAAGTTGGCAGAAGATCAGTTTTAACTAGGGTTGGGCTTGGCGACATTACAGCATAGCGACGATAATATTGCATATCTGCGGTGATATAGCCTATCGGTGATATGAAATTGTTGCTATAATCATGCAAATGTACTATGGCTTTATTAAAAAATAAATAAAGTAACCTTTATTTAACTAGGCACGTCAGTTAAGAACAAATTCTTATTTACAATGACAGCCTACACCGGCCAAACCCAGACGACGGGTTAAGTGGAGTGGAGTGTAATGTGGTGTGTAAAGTGGAGTGTAATGATATTATTGTTATATTTTGACTACGTTTTGATAGTTTAATTTATAAAAGGCGGTACTCATAAGCTAATATCGACTAACGTTAGCTCCAGTCAAGCTAGCGTGTTGTAGTCATGGTGACAGAGTTGCTCCAACGAACGTTCACACAGTGTAAAACAAAAGGAAACATTTTAACAGAAGTTAGAAATGTAACTATGGTTCTACGAATACCTGGAAGACCGTCAATAGGGTCGAAAGTATGGATTAAATCCCTTGAGCTCCGCGCAAGTTGAGTATTAATAAAAACAGTGACATGATAGCGGGTTAGGATGTGCCTCGCGGTTCATATAAAACCTGCCGGGGCCTTCTTAAAGAACAAGTTGACAGCAGTCTGTGGCTTAAGGGTGATCAAGCTCTAGCCTAGCTAAGGCCGCACGCAGGACAGTGAGGCAGAGCTTTCTTCTGAGTCAATGTGATCAGAGCCTTGGAATGACTTCTCAGACCCATCCTTAGCGTTGACGCTGAATGGGTCCACAACATTGGCTGGCACTTCCCTCGCCATGTTGGGCATGTCATCATCCTGTTCATTAAACTGCCGGGTGGATGCCCGAATGGAGAGCAGGTCATCATCACGGCTAAGCCGGCCAGGACCAAGCCTGGCCTGCTGAGGAGTGATGGACTCCATCCTAGCTGGAGGGTTGCTCTCATCTTATCTATGAACATAGACGGGGCTCTAACTCCACAATGAGATAGGGTGCAGGCCAGGCAGCAGGCTGTTAGCCAGCCTGCCAGCTTAGTGGAGTCTGCCACTAGCACAGTCAGTGTAGTCAGCACAGCCATCCCCATTGAGACCGTGTCTGTGCCTCGACCTAGGTTGGACAAAACTAAACATGGTGGTGTTCACTTTAGCAATCTCACTGGAATAAAGACCTCCTCCATTCCTGTCATAATTGAAAGAGATTGTGATATCTCACATCTCAAAATAGGGCTACTTAATGTTAGATCCTTCACTTCCAAGGCAGTTATAGTTATAGTTAATAAACTAATCACTGATCATAATCTTGATGTGATTGGCCTAACTGAAACATGGCTTAAGCCTGATTAATTTACTGTGTTAAATGAGGCCTCTCCTCCTTGTTACACTAGTGACCATATCCCCCGCACATCCCGCAAAGGCGGACGTGTTGCTAACATTTACGATACCAAATTTCAATTTACAAAAAGAAAAAAGACTGCGTTTTCATCATTTGAGCTTCTAGTCATGAAGTCTATGCAGCCTACTCAATCACTATTTATAGCTACTGTTTACAGGCCTCCTGGGCCGAGTTCCCTGAATTCCTATCGGACCTTGTAGTCATGGCAAATAATATTCACATTTTTGGTGACTTTAATATTCACATGAAAAAGTCCACAGACCCACTCCAAGAGGCTTTCGGAGCAATCATCGACTCAGTGGGTTTTGTCCAACATGTCTCCGGACCTACTCACTGCCACAGTCATAATCTGAACCTAGTTTTGTACCATGGAATAAATATTGTGGATCTTAATGTTTTTCCTCATAATCCTGGACTATCGGACCACCATTTTATAACGTTTGCAATCGCAACAAATAATCTGCTCAGACCCCAACCAAGGATCATCAAAAGCCATGCTATAAATTCTCGGACAACCCAAAGATTCCTAGATGCCTTTCCAGACTCCCTACACCTACCCAAGGACGTCAGAGCACAACAATCGATTAACCACCTAACTGAGGAACTTAATTTAACCTTGCGTAATACCCTCGATGCAGTCACACCCCTAAAAACAAAAACATTTGCCATAAGAAACTAGCTCCCTGGTATACAAAAAATACCCGAGCCCTGAAGCAAGCTTCCAGAAAATTGGAAAGGAAATGGTGCTACACCAAACTGGAAGTCTTCTTGGAAAGACAGTACCGCAGAGTATCGAAGAGCCCTCACTGCTGCTCTATCATCCTTTTTCCTATTTTTCTGAGGAGAATAAGAACAATCCAAAATGTTTTTTTGATACTGTCGCAAAGCTAACTAAAAAGCAGCATTCCCCAAGAGAGGATGGCTTTCACTTCAGCAGTGATAAATTAATTAACTTCTTTGACGAAAATATCATGATCATTAGAAAGAAAATTACGGACTCCTCTTTAAATCTGCGTATTTCTCCAAAGCTCAGTTGTCCTGAGTCTGCACAACACTGCCTGGACCTAGGATCAAGGGAGACACTTAAGTTTTTAATACTATATCTCTTGACACATTGATGAAAATAGTAATGGCCTCTAAACCTTCAAGCTGCATACTGGACCTTATTCCAACTTAACTACTGAAAGAGCTGCTTCCTGTGCTTGGCCCCCCTATGTTGAACATAATAAACGGGTCCCTATCCACTGGATGTGTACCAAACTCACCAAAAGTGGCAGTAATAAAGCCTCTCTTGAAAAAGCCAAACCTTGACCCAGAAAATATAAAAAACTATAAAATCAGCCCTTACCAAATCTCCCATTCCTCTAAAATGTTGGCGAAAAAGGTGTTGCACAGCAACTCACTGCCTTCCTGAAGACAAACAATGTATATGAAACGCTTCGTCTGGTTTTAGACAACATCATAGTACTGAGACTGCACTCACGAAGGTGGTAAATTACCTTTTAACATCTTAGCGTCTCACCTATGACAACCTCCGGTGAAATGCAGAGCGCCAAATTCAAATGACAAAAATAGTAATATTAAACATTCATGAAAATACAAGTGTTGTACATTATTCAAAAGCTTAGAATCTTGGTAATCAAACTGCGTTGTTGGATTTACAATAGGCTTTACGGAGAAAGCAGAACATTCGATTATCAGAGGACAGCGGCCCACAACAAAATATTATTCAAACCAGCACAGGCGTTACAAAATCAAATATAGCAATAGAATAAATCACTTACCTTTTAAGATCTTCCTCTGTTTGCAATCACACGGGTCCCAGGAACACAAAAAAAGGTTGTTTTGTTCGATAAAGTCCTTCTTTATATCCCAAAAAGTGGAGTTCTATAATCCAGTCATTCAACTTGCAGACAAAGAAATTCCAAAAGTACCGGTAAAGTTCGTCCAAACAAGTCAAACGATGTTTCTGATTAATCCTCAGGTCGTCAAATATCTAAATAAACGATAACATTTCAGACGGAAAATAGTCTGTTCAATTTCATGAACCACTTGGAAGAACTTCCAATTTCTTGTTCATTTTTCAAAAAACAAGCCTGAAACCATGCCTAAAGATTGTTGACATCTACTGGAAGCCATAGGAACTGCGATCTGGGAGCTAATTCCCTCTATAGTCAATAGCAAGTCAACGGAAAGACAGTGACATCAAAAAAACACATTTTCCGGATGGGTTTTCGCCTGCCATATCAGTTCTATTATACTCAGAGACATTATTTTAACAGTTTTAGAAACTTCAGAGTGTTTTCTATCCAATTATATACATGTCCTAGCTTCTGGGCCTGAGTAACAGGCAGTTTACTTTGGGCACGTCAGACTCTCCATACTTCCGAACACTGCCCCCTAGCCCGTAGAGGTTAATGGCGTCAGGCCAAGGCTCTGCATCTGTCCTCGTAATCCTAGAACTTAATGTTGCTTTTGATACCATCGATCACCACATTCTTTTGGAGAGATTGGAAACCCAAATTGGTCTACACGGACAAGTTCTGGCCTGGTTTAGATCTTATCTTGTCTCTCTGGCTGGTTTGTCCTCTGACAAATCAACTGTAAATGTCAGCGTTCCTCAAGGTTCTGTTTTAGGACCTCTATTGTTTTCACTATATATTTTACCTCTTGGTCATGTCATTCGTAAACATAATGTTAACTTTCACTGCTATGCGGACGGTACACAGCTGTACATTTCGATGAAACATGGTGAAGCACCAAAATTACCCTCCCTGGAAGCCTGTGTTTCAGACATAAGGAAGTGGATAGCGGCATTTTTTTTACTTTTAAATTCGGACAAAACAGAGATGCTTGTTCTAGGTCCCAAGAAACAAAGAGATATTCTGTTGGATCTGACAATTAATCTTGATGATTGTACAATCGTCTCAAATAAAACTGAAGGACCTCGGCGTTACTCTGGACCTTGATCTCTCTTTTGACTAACATATCAAGACTGTTTCAAGGACAGCTCTTTTTCCATCTACGTACCATAGCAAAAATCTGAAATCAGAAACTCTGTCCAAAAATTATGCAGAAAAAATGTATCCATGCTTTTGTCACTTCTAGATTAGACTACTGCAATGCTCTACTTTCCAGCTACCCGGATAAAGCACTAAATAAACTTCAGTTAGTGCTAAACACGGCTGCTAGAATCTTGACTAGAACCCCAAAATTTGATCATATTACTCCAGTGCTAGCCTAGCCTTAACTGGCTTCCTGTTAAGGCTAGGGCTGATTTCAAGATTTTACTGCTAACCTACAAAGCATTACATGGGCTTGCTCCTATCTATCTTTCCAATTTGGTCCTGCCGTACATACCTACATGTACGCTACAGTCACAAGAGGTAGGCCTCATTGTCCCTAGAATTTCTAAGCAAACAGCTGGAGGCAGGGCTTTCTCCTACAGAGCAAATTTTTATGGAATGGTCTGCCTATCCATGTGAGAGACGCAGACTCTGTCTCAATCTTTAAGTCTTTATTGAAGACTCATCTCTTCAGTAGGTCCTATGATTGAGTGTAATCTGGCCCAGGGGTGTGAAATTGAAAAGAAAGACACTGGAGCGACAAACCACCGTTGCTGTCACTGCCTGGCCGGTTCCCCTCTCTCCACTGGGATTCTCTGCCTCTAACCCTATTACGGGGGCTGAGTCACTGGCTTACTGGTGCTCTTCCATGCCGTCCCTAGGAGGGGTACGTCGGTTGAGTCACTGACGTGATCTTCTTGTCTGGGTTGGCGCCCTCCTCGGGTTTGTGCCGTGGGGGAGATCTTCGTGGGCTATACTCGGTCTTGTCTCAGGGTAGTAAGTTAGTGGTTGAAGATATCCCTCTAGTGGCGTGGGGGCGGTTATATCCTGCCTGGTTGGCCCTGTCCGGGGGTATAGTCAGACGGGGACACAGTGTCTCCCGACCCCTCCTGTCTCAACCTCCAGTAATTATGCTGCAATAGATTGTGTCGGGGGGCTAGGGTCAGTCTGTTATATCTAGAGTATTTCTCCTGTCTTATCCAGTGTCCTGTGTGAATTTAAGTATGCTCCCTCTAACATTCTCTCGCTCTCTCTCTCTGAGGACGTGAGCCCTAGGACCATGCCTCAGGACTACCTGGCCTGATGACTCCTTGCTGTCCCCAGTCCATCTCGTCGTGCTGCTGCTCCAGTTTCAACTGTTCTGCCTGACCTGTTCACCGGACGTGCTACTTTGTCCCGGACCTGCTGTTTTTTGACACTCTCTCTCTACCACACCTGTTGTCTTTAACTCTGAATGATTGGCTATGAAAAGCCAACTGACATGTACTCTTGAGGTGCTGACCTTTTGCACCCTCTACAACCACTGTGATTATTATTATTTGACCCTGCTGGTCATCTATAACGTCTTGGCCATGTACTGTTATCTCCACCCGGCACAGCCAGAAGAGGACTGGCCACCCCTCAGGGCCTGGTTCCTCTCTAGGTTTCTTCCTAGGTTCCTGCCTTTCTAGTGAGTTTTTCCTAGCCACTGTGCCTCTACATCTGCATTGCTTGCTGTTTGGGGTTTTAGGCTGGGTTTCTGTATAGCACTTTGTGACATCGGCTGATGTAAAAAAAGGGCTTCATAAATACATTTGATTGATTGATCTGAGTCCTCCATCGCATCCCCCATGCTTGAGGGAATGCTAGAGGGCCCTGACTCCGGTGGGCTTTAAGGATACAAGAAGATAACCTTTAATCTATGTGTCCTCAACTTGCAGAGGGCAGCCAAGTTTGTCATCACTCAGTCAGACTGCGCATCAGCGTTTTAAATTTTTTCCCTACCCTTGCCCCACTTGTATATATTATGAACATTGAAAGCCTCATAGCAAACATCCTCGCCATGTGATTTATCATAGTAGCAGGCAGCAGCAATCTAAATGATCAGACTGAAAACATACAAGGAAAAGTGATAATCTTTACTCTAACCCATCAGAGCATCAGGATCAACGCCTTTCTCTTTACAGAAAATAGTTTAGATATCTAGACCACGTAGAACCTCGCACATGACTGACTGACCTGGCCTGGTTTGCTAACTACCTGGTTTGCTAACTACCTCTCTCAAAGAGTGCAGTGTATAAAGTCCTAAAATCTGCTGTCTCAGCCACTGCCTGTCACCAAGGGAGTACCCCAAGGCTCAATCCTAGGCCCCACGCTCTTCTCAATTTACATCAACAACATAGCTCAGGCAGTAGGAAGCTCTCTCATCCATTTATATGCAGATGATACAGTCTTATACTCAGCTGGCCCCTCCCCGGATTTTGTGTTAAACAGTCTACAACAAAGCTTTCTTAGTGTCCAACAAGCTTTCTCTACCCTTAACCTTGTTCTGAACACCTCCAAAACAAAAGTAATGTGGTTTGGTAAGAAAAATGCCCCTCTTCCCACAGGTGTGATTACTACCTTTGAGGGTTTAGAGCTTGAGGTAGTCACCTCATACAAGTACTTGGGAGTAAGGCTAGACACTACAGGCGTGGTCAAAAGTTTTGAGAATGACACAAATATACATTTTCACAAAGTCTGCTGCCTCAGTTTGTATGATGGCAATTTGCATATACTCCAGAATGTCATGAAGAGTGATCAGATGAATTGCAATTCATTGCAAAGTCCCTCTTTGCCATGCAAAGGAACTAAATCCCCCCAAAACTTTTCCACAGAATTTCAGCCCTGCCACAAAATTACCAGCTGACATCATGTCAGTGATTCTCTCATTAACACAGGTGTGAGTGTTGATGAGGACAAAGCTGGAGATCACTCTGTCATGCTGATTGAGTTTGAATAACAGACTGGAAGCTTCAAAAGGAGGGTGGTGCTTGGAATCATTGTTCTTCCTCTGTCAAACATGGTTACCTGCAAGGAAACACGTGGCGTCATCATTGCTTTGCACAAAAAGGGCATCACAGGCAAGGATATTGCTGCCAGTAAAATTGCACCTAAATCAACCAATTATCGGATCATCAAGAACTTCAAGGAGAACGGTTCAATTGTTGTGAAGAGGGCTTCAGGGTGCCCAAGAAAGTCCAGCAACGCCAGGACCGTCTCCTAAAGTTGATTCAGCTGCGGGATCAGGGCACCACCTGTACAGAGCTTGCTCAGGAATGGCAGCAGGCAGGTGTGAGTGCATCTGCAGGCACAGTGAGGCAAAGACTTTTGGAGGATGCCTGGTGTCAAGAAGGACAGCAAAGAAGCCACTTCTTGCAGGGGAAAAACATCAGGGACAGACTGATATTCTGCAAAAGGTACAGGGATTGGACTGCTGAGGACTGGGGTAAAGTCATTTTCTCTGATGAATCAACTTTCCGATTGTTTGGGGCATCCGGAAAAAAAGCTTGTCCGGAGAAGATAAGGTGAGCGCTACCATCAGTCCTGTGTCATGCCAACAGTAAAGCATCCTGAGACCATTCATGTGTGGGGTTGCTTCTCAGCCAAGGGAGTGGGCTCACTCACAATTTTGCCTAAGAACACAGCCCTGAATAAAGAATGGTACCAACACATCCTCCGAGAGCAACTTCTCCCAACCATCCAGGAACAGTTTGGTGACGAACAATGCCTTTTCCAGCATGATGGAGCACCTTGCCATAAGGCAAAAGTGATAACTAAGTGGCTCGGGGGAACAAAACATCAATATTTTGGGTCCATGGCCAGGAAATTCCCCAGACCTTAATCCCATTGAGAACTTGTGGTCAATCCTCAAGAGGCGGGTGGACAAACAAAAACCCACACATTCTGACAAACTCCAAGCATTGATTATGCAAGAATGGGCTGCCATCAGTCAGGATGTGGCCCAGAAGTTAATTTACAGCATGCCAGGGCGGATTGCAGAGGTCTTGAAAAAGAAGGGTCAACACTGCAAATATTGACTCTTTGCATCAACTTCATGTAATTGTCAATAAAAGCCTTTGACACTTATGAAATGCTTGTAATTATACTTCAATATTCCATAGTAACATCTGACAAAAATATCTAAAGACACTGAAGCAGCAAACCACGACTATACACTGTCTTTCTCTCAGCACATATCAAAGCTGCAGGCTAAAGTTAAATCTTGACTTGGTTTCCTCTATCGTAATCGCTCCTTTCACCCCAGCTGCCAAACTAACCTTGATTCAGATGACCATCCTACCCATGCTAGATTACGGAGACATAATTTATAGATTGGCAGGTAAGGGTGCTCTCGAGCGGCTAGGTGTTCTTTACCATTCGACCATCAGATTTGCCACCAATGCTCCTTATAGGACACATCACTGGACTCTATACTCTGTAAACTGGTCATCTCCGTATACCCGTCGCAAGACCCACTGGTTGATGCTTATTCATAAAACCCTCTTAGGCCTCACTCCCCACTATCTGAAATATCTACTGCAGCCCTCATCCTCCACATACAACACCCGTTCTACCAGTCACATTCTTTTAAAGGTCCCCAAAGCACACATCCCTGGGTCGCTCGTCTTTTCAGTTTGCTGAAACTAGCAACTGGAACGAGCTGCAACAAACACTCAAACTGGACAGTTTTATCTGAATCTCTTCATTCAAAAGACTCAAATCATGGACACTCTTACTGACAGTTGTGGCTACTTTGTGTGATGTATTGTTGTCTTTACCTTCTTGCCCTTTGTGCTGTTGTCTGTGCCCAATAATGTTTGTACCATGTTTTGTGCTGCTACCATGTTGTGTTGCTACCATGTTGTTGTTATGTTGCTACCATGCTGTGTTGTCATGTGCTGCTGCCTTGCTACGTTGCCGTCTTAGGTCTCTCTTTATGTAGTGTTGTGTTGTCTCTCTTGTTGTGATGTGTTTGTCCTATATTTATATATTTTTTATTTTAGATGCGTGCTGGCATACGAAAATTCATTGTTCAAATTCTTTTCACGGATAATAAAAAAAAAAATACTCTGATCATAATCGTATCCAAAATTGCACATATCCGTTACGCTACTCGTTTTGTCCGACTACTCTGCAAACCCCTACTAATTCATGAAATTAACTAATATAACAGGAGATTGTATTACAGACCAGCTACCACAATACAAACGGTAAAGGTAGAGCGCTACAATAATCTGGTGGGAGTTGTAAAGCAACCGCAAAAATCATTTCTGGTGAGCCTTGCCACGACTGCAGGGCTGGAGCAGGAAAGAATACTGTGCAAAATACAGACGAATGGCCGTCGTTTCGGTAAACCAAGCTGACAACACACAGTGACAGCTAGGTTGAGTTGGTAAGTTAGCTAGCTTGTAGTGTGCTAGTAATAACAGGGGAGAGGGATGCCTGGGGGAGGCAGTCCGAATCACACGTCGTATAGCTGGCTAACAACCTTCCTAGATGGCGCGAGCGCTATGAGACGCGGTTATCTAGGGAAAGAGACCCAGAGTTTTAAATATTTGAAGGACTAGTGCTCGGTGGTCTTGATAACAAGCATGGCAGAGGAGGATATCTTGCCAACACACACACTAGCTGTTGGGCTAAGTCAGTACAAGACAAGGAAGCCTGATATAATCTATATAAGGGATAGGTAGGGGGAGAGCTGTCACACAGCCTTGGAGGGTGAATTTTGCGCTCCGACCCACAGGTCACAGGCTGTTGGTGACAGACTGAAAGTACGCACAACTCATATAAAGTTTAGCTTATCCTACTGGAACCTGGGAAGACGCAATCCGAAAAAACAGGAGCAGCGGAGCTGTAAACTCGCACGATACGGCCAAGCTAACTTTGCGAGAAGAAATAAGAAAGGCCGTAGGGTTTTATATGAACCGCGGTCCTCCCACGCTATCACGTCACCGATATGACTGTCATTATTACTCGACCTGCACGGCGTGCGAGGGATATAATCCATACTTTCAACTGTACTGACGGTCTGAAAGGTATGAAGTAGCACTTGCTGTTGTTAAGGATATGTTGAGATAAGATAATACCTTTTCACAAATTGTTTTTTAGTATGTTGGCTATTTAGAAAGGTAGAAGAGTAGTCAGTTGAATGAGAGAGAGCCAACTAAAACTGTACTGAAGAGAGAAGCACCAGATAAATAAACTATTTTTAACATTATCGTCAAGGTGTCAGACTCCCTTCATTCTTCTCACCATAACCTATCCAGGTCCCAAGGTTTAATAGGGCACACTACTAGACCGTGTGTGTTGTGGTTTTTCACTATGAGCTAAAAGGGGTTTAACCTTTTGACGCGTAAGTTCTAAATATTAATAATGGCCCTTACAGCGTGAGTTCTTTTTGCACGCAGCACCAGAACTCTATGCTGCTTTTCTAGAATTTGATTGTTGCATTTTGCTGCTATTCTCTACACCCCTCATTGTATCAATACTGCAATGTCTGCATCATATGAGGCTTTATAAAACTTTATTCCTATAGTAGTAGCAGTGAGTATCTATAGAATTATTGATAATTGTATAATAGTAATAATCATCATCTATATTACATGTATTATTATCTGAAAGAGTCTTTGGTATTAGCCTGTCTGAGGGGCTGTGAGTGTGAGATAGGGCTGTAAACCTGATGCGCTAAATCCGGTGTATTTGATACAAAAGTGACATACAAAAAGTGAGAGCCTGTCCGTATGAGCACATATTACACATGTCGACCATGGCTAAGGCCGAGAAAGGCTGGCATCCTATATACTTTTTCTTCATTTAAAAAAATGTATGTCATTTATCACCACTGGACCTGTAGCCTACAGACGCCTGCCTCGTTACCAAGTGAGGAAGATTTCTCATCAAATGCGGTGAGTATTATGGCTTGGATAGGTTTTAGCCTGGTTGAGGCAGAGGATAATGAGAACAGGGTGGTGGACAAAGTCATGTAAGTAACAAAGTGAGGTATTTTGTGCGTGCGATCAGCTATACTGTATGCAGAGACCGTGGCATGAGTGAAGCGAGGCTGTAGATACAGTTGAAGTCGGAAGTTTACATACACCTTAGCCAAATACATTTAAACTCAGTTTTTCACAATTCCTGACATTTAATCCTAGTAAAAATTCCCTGTCTTAGGTCAGTTAGGATCACCACTTTATTTTAAGAATGTGAAATGTCAGAATAATAGTAGAGAGAATGATTTATTTCAGCTTTTATTTTTTTCATCACATTCACAATTGGTCAGAAGTTAACATAGTATCTGGTAGCATTGCCTTTAAAT
This sequence comes from Brachymystax lenok tsinlingensis, assembly GCA_030435695.1. NCBI lineage: Eukaryota > Metazoa > Chordata > Actinopteri > Salmoniformes > Salmonidae > Brachymystax > Brachymystax lenok. The sequence continues at coordinate 39,732,878 of CM059804.1, read as the reverse complement.
TGTTGAACGTGGGTCAAATGTTTTGGGTAGCCTTCAACAAGCTTCCCACAATAAGTTGGGTGAATTTGGCCCATTCCTCCTGACAGAGCTGGTGTAACTGAGTCAGGCTTGTAGGCCTCCTTGCTCGCACGCGCTTTTTCAGTTCTGCCCACAAATCTTCTATAGGATTGAAGTCAGGGCTTTGTGATGGCCACTCCAATACCTTGACTTTGTTGTCCTTAAGCCATTTTGCCACAACTTTGGAAGTATGCTTGGGGTCATTGTCCATTTGGAAGACCCATTTACGACCAAGCTTTAACTACCTGACTGATGTCTTGAGATCTTGCTTCAATATATCCACATAAGTTATCTGCCTCATGATGCCATCTATTTTGTGAAGTGCACCAGTCCCTCCAGTAGCAAAGCACCCCCACAACATGATGCTTCCACCCCCGTGCTTCACGGTTGGGATGGTGTTCTTCAGCTTTCAAGCCTCCCCCTCTTTCCTCCAAACATAACGATGGTCATTATGGCCAAACAGTTCAATTTTTGTTTCATCAGACCAGAGGACATTTCTCCATGTGCAGTTGCAAACCGTAGTCTGGGTTTTTCATGGCAGATTTGGAGCAGTGGCTTCTTCCTTGCTGAGCGGCCTTTCAGGTTATGTCGATATAGGACTCGTTTTACTGTGTATATAAATACTTTGTACCCGTTTCCTCCAGCATCTTCACAAGGTCCTTTGCTGTTGTTCTGGGATTGATTTGCACTTTTTGCACCTAAGTACGTTCATTTCTAGGAGACAGAACGTGTCTCCTGCCTGAGCGGTATGATGGCTGCGTGGTCCCATGGTGTTTATACTTGCGTACTATTGTTTGTACAGATGAAAGTGGTACCTTCAGGCGTTTGGAAATTGCTCCCAAGGATGAACCAGACTTGTGGAGGTCTACAATTTTTTTACTGAGGTCTTGGCTGATTTCTTTAGATTTTCCCATGATGTCAAGCAAAGAGGCACTGAGTTTGAAGGTAGGCCTTGAAATAAATCCACAGGTACACTTCCAATTGACTCAAATTATGTCAATTAGCCTATCAGAAGATTCTAAAGTCATTACATCATTTTCTGGAATTTTCCAAGCTGTTTAAAGGCACAGTCAACTTAGTGTATGTAAACTTCTGACCCACTGGAATTGTGATACAGTGAATTATAAATTAAATAATCTGTCTGTAAACAATTGTTGGAAAAATTACTTGTGCCATGCACAAAGTAGATGTCCTAACCGACTTGCCAAAACCATAGTTTGTTAACAAGAAATTTGTGGAGTGGTTGAAAAACGAGTTTTAATGACTCCAACCTAAGTGTATGTAAACTTCAGACTTCAACTGTATAATGGGTTATCATAAACTATGGTGCAAGACAGGATTATCTAGGTTTATGCCTTGGCGCCATCTACGGGCTGAATTTTACGTGGGTGGACCAGTTATCGCTCTCCTTTCGCTCTCCTTTCAAAACGTGGTTACATATATAAACTTCAAGTATTACTAACTATACAGTATATTCTTAGGAAAAGTCGATGTAATGTCACAACCCAAATCGTGCTCTTTAGTTTACAGATTAGGCTAAAGGTAATTGGCTAGGGCTATTGAAATAATCAAATCATATTTTCTCTTGCCAACAACCATTTGGCCAAATGATAAAACATAATTGTGAGAATGCATTACAAATCAAGGATTAACAAAAGTTGATTACAAACTTTTCTTTTTCTGTTTTATTTCAGAAATGGAGCCCAGAAGTCCATTTCCAGGAGTTTTATTTTTAGTCAGCTTACAAACTTCTGTATTTGCCCCCCTTTATTGATAAATCCCCCATCATAGTAATATTTCCTCCATCATATCCCCCACGATACCTTCCCCATTTCCACCCCCATGCACCTGAAACCCCCCACAAATTAAATGACCCCTCCCACAAACCCCACAAAATGGTTTCAACCATTTTTGGCAACCCTGTTCGCGCTATGGCTAGGCAGTAGGCTTGTATTTGGCTGATGATCTGTGAGGTGATAACATTTTATTTGCTTTGTAATTGGTCAAAAACTGTAAACAACTCGTCAAGTCATGTGGTCCGGTTTTTGTATACACTGTAACAAGCACATACAGATTTGTAATAAGCTGAAAGGTGGCCAAACTAAGTTGATATTTTCCAGACAATGGGCGCAGCCATCTTTGACTTGGTGTATTTGCGTCTTATGCTGTTTTCAAAACAACTGGGAACTCTGAAAAATACAAGGTAAAACCATGACATCAGTGATCTTCAGGTCAGAAAGAGGCGCAGAGTTGGAATTCCGAGTCGGAGATGTGGTACATTGTAAACAAGTCTATCTGTTAGGTCGCTAACTTATGTTTAGTTTTTTTGTCAGCGCAACCTGTTATTTAGACTGGTTTATGGAATGAGTTTGGCTGTGGATGTGTTCCATGTGATGCTTGGATGATGAAGATGGCATTTATCTTTTTCAATAAACGGTCAAATTGAGGAATACAGTTTGAGACCTTTATTTTCCATCAGTACAAAAAAATATTTAGACGCTGTTCAGAAAACAATGGTGTTTAGTTGCGTCAAATGTTCTGTTGCTACTGTTCTAATCACATATTTGAGATCGTACACTGCAGGGTCCACTCAACAATGATCACAAATATGTGATCGTACACGTCAAAGGGTTAAGAGGGTTCACTAGGCCTACGCTTTGCTATTGCAGAGCGAGTAGTCAATGTTGCATTATGTGAGCACCATACATGACTATGTTCTTGGTCACTTTACCTGAACAATTGTGGGACACAGACCATCATGAACAACTACCATGCTTTCATGTTTCACTATATGCTGCTAGTAGTAGTTATTTCATTGTTCTACCATGGTGCATTTTTGTACCATGGTAGTACAATGAAAATAATATGTTTATTTGCCATGGTAGTGACAAAAAAAACATGATAGTACTCTGGTATTTTTTCCATTGTACTACCATGGTACATTTTTGTAAGGTTAGCTTTTGTTTCAGTGCAAGCTGAATAGTCTGTATAGAAAAGTCCATTATTTCGACACAGTTTCAATTTGGTTCTAGTCATTTCAATGTAGATTGAGACCTTTTTCCTCTAGGAATTATTTTTACGTGGGTGGACCAGTTATCGCTCTCCTTTCAAAACGTGGTTACATATATAAACTTCAAGTATTACTAACTATACAGTATATTCTTAGGAAAAGTCGATGTAATGTCACATTGGATCGTTATTTGACACCCTTGGTCTAGTGGTTAGCCTAGGCTGCAGGGTAAAGTGGCTACAATGAGACTGGTAAAGTGGGTACAAAAGTGGGCAGTAAGTACCTGTTGAGGCTGCAGCCGTGGGTTGAGGTGGTGAAGAGGAGCTGCGGTTCGCATAGGGCGAAGCGCTCGGGGATCCACGACCAGATGTCCTTCATCTCCTTGGCGCTGACTACCTCCGAGGAGAAGGTGTCCGGGTTCAGAGCCAGCTGCACGTTCCGCCTATCGCCATGGTAACCGGGCAGGAAGGAGAAGACTACTTTGTTAGTAACACATAAACTCCTGATTGGATAGTCAAAGAAGTCTTTGTACAGTATATAGGGCCATGACGTTGTGGTAATGGAAGGTTCATATGGTATTTTCCATGGTTGTTGTTGTTGTAAATGTCTAACTCTTGACCTAAAGGGCAACAGCGTGAGCTGGACATTATCGAACAACACCTAATTCAGTTCTCTCAAACAAGGTGATTGGACCAGCTATCTGTCTGGGACTTTAATTAGGCCTAATCAATTGAGTGTTGATGAGAAGCAAAAAACCTGCACACTATTTTTAAGGTTTGACTATGGTACAGTGTATTATGTCCAAATCTTTAGGATACTTTACAGAGAATATGGACAAGGTTCCTAATACAATTTATCACTAATGAGGGAGGTCAGCTCAAGTGTTAACAGGTAATGAGAGAGAGTGGAAAGAGAGAGAGGGAGGAGACACCTACTTCAGGCTAACAGAGCCAAGTTCTTGGGAGAATGGAGGAGCATGAGCAGTAGACGACACATGGACACACGAGTAAAGGTGAAAATGGAAGAAGACGGTGGATGGGAAAAAAATGGACAGCAAAGGAAAAATGAGAACAAAAAAGGAGAACAGAAAGGTGAGAAAAGAATCAATGACAAAAAGCAAGCCAGAGCCACAACAGGAAAAAGAGCAAGCAAACTAAAAACAGAGAATCAATTAGACAATCCAAATGCTTTTAGCAGCAGGTCGTACCAGCTTTATATAGCCAGGAACAATGGCCACCTTTCACTGGTGGCTAATGAGGTCATGCACAGTTTTGCAAGCGCATGCCTCTCATCCTGATTTGGTTCATGGCCTGTTGCCCTTAGTACCATGTCTAATGTTTATTTACGCTGCCATTAGCTAAGGCGCTGCCATGGCATTAGCAGAAGCACTAGCATCCATTGCCTCTGACTTCCATTGATTTAAGTTGTAACTATAATTTTGTAAATGTAAATTAAAACCCAATAGAACTGATGCTGTCACTAGCCCTGCCCACTCACCTCTTCTGTTTGACGGTGATGCCCTTCTGCTGCAGCGATTTCTCGTTGGTGAGCTGCAGGAGGGTGATCTCTTTGCGACTGAACAAGCGGATAGAGAAGGCCTTCTCCAGCAGCTTGTCCGGGGTGATGTAGGAGCTGATGGCCTTGACGAAAGCCTGGATCTCTGCCTTGACCCCTGCAGATTCCTGTTTCTGGCCCTCTGATTGCTGTGCTCCAACCCCGGCCTTCTGCTTGCGGTAGAACTTGAGCAGGGCCAGGGCAACGCGGTACAACACCTTGTATCCTTCCACCAGGAAGACGTCTAGGACCCTTGCCACGTGGCTGAAGGGCAGGTCACCTAGCACCCAGCGCTGCCAGTCCGAGTAGACCTCCACCACGTCCGGCGCTGTAGCCACTATGAGCTTGTGGGCTGCCGGGCAGTACTTGTTGGCCAGGTCGCCAAAGGTCATGCAGCTGGACTCATAGGCCAGGAAGGTCTGGTCTACAAAGCGTTGGCCCGGCTCATTGCAGGCCAGCAGACGGCTGACGTGCTCGAAGCACTGCGCCTCGTTGGCACTGAAGTGCAGCAGGAGGGCTGTCATCACGGGCAGCGCCGGGCAGTGCGAGATGTCCGGGAACTGTTCCGCCAGACAGGAGATGACCCGGTGGACGGCGGTCACTGCGTCTGCCTTGAGGCAGTAGTGCGGCACATCGCTGCCGTCCACAAAGTCTGGCAGTGGGATGGAGGACAAAGCTATTTTACCTGTGTCGTCGCCCATGATGTCGCGGTAGACCTCGGCGTCGGGTGTCACGGTTCGACAGGGGATTGCCTTGATGAGTTGCTGGTAGACCTGGGCACGGAGCTTGTGGTTCTTGGACCAGTGGCCCTGCCTTGCCAGCTTTTTGAGTTCCACGGGGTCCTTAACGTCCAATTCGGAGGCGCCACTGCTCTTGGCCAGGTCCCCCATTTGGGTCCAGTCCACAAAGCAGCCATAGTCCTCCTCAGCCATGGCTGCAGAAGCTTCTGGACTGCGGCTGAGGGGTCTGGTCTGGAATACAGCCTAGTCTAACGAGCCTTCTGTCCTCCTCACAAAAGATATGCCAAGGGTGTCGCCCAATCGCCCATGATGTTCACTGTATGTGAGGGGTAGAGAGGAGGAAAGAATGAGTTTCTGTAAAAATAACATATTGTTTTGCTTGACATTTATCTCACTGCTAAAGCACCTGCAATGACCAAGCTCCCGAACTAGGCTAACTGCTCCTTTGAGTGTACCCATGTCTCTCCCCTGTGACATGACTGACTCTCAGTAATTCTATCCACTGCCTAAGACCATGAGTCAGATGGCTTATATGTTTGTGCATGTTTGGTTGTCAGTGGTTATGTGCACAAACAAGTGTTTAAATCAGATGGCAGTAAAGAGGAAAGGAAAAATATTCAGAGGCAACTCAAAAGCAAACTGAAGGAGTGCAAGGCAGCATACAGAAACAAATTAGAAAACCTTTTCAAGGCCAAGGACAGTAGGAAGCCTGGCAAGGGCTACAAACCATCACAGGCTACAAACCAGAGACATTGTATGACCTTCAAAAATGACCTTGCTTTTGCAAATTCTTTGAACAGTTTCTATTGTAGGTTTGATGTGTGATTTTACGTCACTGCAGAAAGTGGCCTTGGACAGTATAGAGAGCATACCAGCTGTTGGTATACAGATCTCTGTGAATGACATCAAGCAATACTTTCAACGTGTCAACCCACGAAAATCATATGGTCCAGACGGTGTCAGCAGCAAGGCACTTCAGGCATGTGCAGACCAGCTCGCAGAAGCTGTTCCAGCTGTCACTGAACAGTGGGATAATTCCAGACTTATGGAAGAAGTCGCTAATTGTACCAATACCTAATAACAGGCCAAAAGAAAATAACGATTTACGCCCTGTAGCCCTGACATCTGTACCTATGAAATGTTTAGATTTTTTTTTTCAAAAGCTAAATTCTTTCTGGTCTCTCATCCCAATTAGACTCAAACCAATTCACCTACCGTGACTCCAGGAGTGTTTATGATAAGTTACTGGTCATGCTGAACAATATCTACAAACATTTAGAAAAGGCAAATAGCCTCGTGAAAATTGTATTATTGACTTCAGTAGCACGTTTAACGCCATTCAACCCCATCTACTGGTCGATAAGCTGGTGAATTTGGGTGTCAACTCTCTGCTGATCAAGTGGATTAATAGGTTCCTTGTGATCCGTACTCAGCAAGTGAAGTTTAACTCCGCCGTCTCTACATCTAGAACGGTGAACACGGGAGCCCATCAAATTACTTTCACTAATACTGTACAAACAATTGTCAAGCCTCTGACGCAAGCCACACATTTCTCATATGTAGATGACACCACTGTTGTGGGTTTCCTCCACCCAGACCAAGCCTCTCTTCAAGAATTTTGAAGGTGTTGAAACTGCAAAATTCATCCAGTGGTGTCAACCCATGAAAATCATATGGTCCGGACGGCGTCAGCAGCAAGGCACTTCAGGCAAGCTGTTCCGGCTGTCACTGAACAGTGGGATAATTCCAGACTTATTGAAGAAATTCAATGTTCCGTGCCTTTGCAAAGACAAAGAAATTGCAACAGATATTTTAATGTCGACCGCCATAACTTAAAACATTTCTAGAAATCTGTCCTGCAGAGTGTGCTGTCCTTTGGTCCGATATGGGTGTTTGGAAATATGCAAGTGCAAGACCAAGTCAAGCTTCAGCGGTTGACTATGACGGCGGGAAGGATAATTGGTATAGATCAAGAATCAGCCACCAACCTGCACACAAAACTAGAGGTTGACCGATTATGATTTTTCAACACCGATACTGATTTTTCGAGGACCAAAAAATGCAGATACCGATTAAATCAACCAAATTTTATATATATACAGTGAGGGAAAAAAGTATTTGATCCCCTGCTGATTTTGTACGTTTGCCCACTGATGAAATGATCAGTCTATAATTTTAATGGTAGGTTTATTTGAACAGTGAGAGACAGAATAACAACAAAAGAATCCATAAAAACGCATGTGAAAAATGTTATAAATTGATTTGCATTTTAATGAGGGAAATATGTATTTGACCCCTCTGCAAAACATGATTTAGTACTTGGTGGCAAAACCCTTGTTGGCAATCACAGAGGTCAGACGTTTCTTGTAGTTGGCCACCAGGTTTGCACACATCTCAGGAGGGATTTTGTCCCCCTCCTCTTTGTAGATCTTCTCCAAGTCATTAAGGTTTCGAGGCTGACGTTTGGCAACTCGAACCTTCAGCTCCCTCCACAGATTTTCTATGGGATTAAGGTCGGAGACTGGCTAGGCCACTCCAGGACCTTCATGTGCTTCTTCTTGAGCCACTCCTTTATTGCCTTGGCCGTGTGTTTTGGGTCATTGTCATGCTGGAATACCCATCCACAACCCATTTTCAATGCCCTGGCTGAGGGAAGGAGGTTCTCACCCAAGATTTGACGGTACATGGCCCCGTCCATCGTCCCTTTGACGCAGTGAAGTTGTCCTGTCCCCTTAGCAGAAAAACACCCCCAAAGCATAATGTTTCCACCTCTATGTTTGAGGGTGGGGATGGTGTTCTTGGGGTCATAGGCAGCATTCCTTCTCCTCCAAACACAGCGAGTTGAGTTGATGCCAAAGAGCTACATTTTGGTCTCATCGGACCACAACCATTTCACCCAGTTGTCCTCTGGATCATTCAGATGTTCATTGGCAAACTTCAGACGGGCATGTATATGTGCTTTCTTGAGCAGGGTGACCTTGCGGGTGACTACGGTCCCAGCTGTCTTGAGATCATTGACAAGATCCTCCAGTGTAGTTCTGGGCTGATTCCTCACCGTTCTCATGATCATTGCAACTCCACGAGGTGAGATCTTGCATGGAGCCCCAGGCCGAGGGAGATTGACAGTTCTTTTGTGTTTCTTCCATTTGCGAATAATCGCACCAACTGTTGTCACCTTCTCACCAAGCTGCTTGGCGATGGTCTTGTAGCCCATTCCAGCCTTGTGTAGGTCTACAATCTTGTCCCTGACATCCTTGGAGAGCTCTTTGGTCTTGGCCATGGTGGATAGTTTGGAATCTGATTGATTGATTGCTTCTGTGGACAGGTGTCTTTTATACAGGTAACAAGCTGAGAATATGAGCACTCCCTTTAAGTGTGATCCTAATCTCAGCTCGTTACCTGTATAAAAGACACCTGGGAGCCAGAAATCTTTCTGATTGAGAGGGGGCCAAATACTTATTTCCCTCATTAAAATGCAAATCAATTCATAATATTTTTCACGTGTTTTTCTGGATTTTTTTGTTGTTATTCTGTCTCTCACTGTTCAAATAAACCTACCATTAAAATAATAGACTGATCATTTCTTTGTCAGTGGGCAAACGTATAAAATCAGCAGGGGATCAAATACTTTTTTCCCCTCACTGTATATATTTGTAATAATGACAATTACAACAATACTGAATGAACACTTATTTTAACTTAATATAATACATAAATAAATTCAATTTAGTCTCAAATAAATAATGAAACGTTCAATTTGGTTTAAATAATGCAAAAACAGTGTTGGAGAAGAAACTAAAAGTGCAATATGTGCCATGTAAAAAAGCTAACGTTTAAGTTCATTGCTCAGACCATGAGAACATATGAAAGCTGGTGGTTCCTTTTAACATGAGTCTTCAATATTCCCAGTTAAGAAGTTTAAGGTTGTAGTTATTATAGGAATAATAGGACTATTACTCTCTATACCATTTGTATTTCATATATCTTTGACTATTGGGTGTTCTTATAGGCACTATAGTATTGCCAGCCTAATCTCGGGAGTTGATAGGCTTGAAGTCATAAACAGAGCTGTGCTTCAAGCATTGCAAAGAGCTGCTGGCAAACGCAGGAAAGTGCTGTTTGAATGAATGCTTACGAGCCTGCTGCTGCCTACCACCGCTCTATCAAATATCAAATCATAGACTTAATTATAATATAATAAACACACAGAAATACGAGCCTTAGGTCATTAATATGGTCAAATACGGAAACTATCATTTCGTAAACAAAACTTTTATTCTTTCAGTGAAATACGAATCTGTTCCGTATTTTATCAAACGGGTGACAACCCTAAGTCTAAATATTGCTGTTACATTGCACAACCTTCAATGTTATGTCATAATTATGTACAATTCTGGCAAATTAATTACGGTCTTTGCTAGGAAGAAATGGTCTTCACACAGTTCGCAACGAGCCAGGCGGCCCAAACTGCTGCATTTACCCTGACTCTGCTTGCACTGGACGCAAGAGAGGTGACACAATTTCCCTAGTTAATATAGCCTGCTAACATTTATTTATTTATTTAACCAGGTAGGCTAGTTGAGAACAAGTTCTCATTTACAACTGCGACCTGGCCAAGACATAGCACAGCAGTCCGACACATAAAACAACAAAGAGTTAAACATGAAATAAACAAACATACAGTCAATAATACAGTAGAAAAAAAGAAGTCTATATACAGTGAGTGCAAATGAGGTAAGATAAGGGAGGTAGGGCAATAAATAGGACATGGTGGCGAGGTAATTACAATATAGCAATTAAACACTGGAATGGTAGATGTGCAGAAGTTGAATGTGCAAGTAGAAATACTTGGGTGCAAAGGAGCAAAATAAATACAATATGGGGATGAGGTAGTAGGATGGGCTGTTTATACTCGATAAGCTATGTGCAGGTGCAGAGATCTGTGAGCTGCACTGACAGCTGGTGCTTAAAGCTAGTGAGGGAGATATGAGTCTCCAGCTTCAGTGATTTTTGTAGTTCGTTCCAGTCAATGGCAGCAGAGAACTGGAAGGAAAGGCGGCCAAAGTAGGAATTGGCTTTGGGGGTGACCAGTGACATATACCTGCTGGAGCGCGTGCTATGGGTGGGTGCTGCTATGGTGACCAGTGAGCTGCCAACGAGAGCGTACAAGTCGCAGTGGTGGGTAGTATATGGGGCTTTGGTGACAAAACGGATGGCACTGTGATAGACTGCATCCAATTTGTTGAGTAGAGTGTTGGAGGCTATTTTATAAATTACATCGCCGAAGTCGAGGATCGGTAGGATGGTCAGTTTTACGAGGGTATGTTTGGCAGCATGCGTGAAGGATCCTTTGTTGCGAAATAGCCGATTCTAGATTTAATTTTGGATTGGAGATGCTTAATGTGAGTCTGGAAGGAGAGTTTACAGTCTAACCAGACACCTAGGTATTTGTAGTTGTTGTCAGAACCGTCCAGAATAGTGATGCTGGACGGGCGGGCAGGTGGGGGCAGTGATCGGTTGAAGAGCATGCATTTAGTTTTACTTGCATTTAAGAGCAGTTGGAGGCCACGGAAGGAGAGTTGTATGGCATTGAAGCTCTTCTGGAGGTTAGTTAACACAGTGTCCTAAGAAGGGCCAGAAGTATACAGAATGGTGTCGTCTGCGTAAAGGTGGATTAGAGAATCACCAGCAGCAAGAGCGACATCATTGATGTATACAGAGAAGAGAGTCGACCCGAGAATGAACCCTGTAGCACCCCCATAGAGACTGCCAGAGGCCCAGCAACAGGCCCTCTGATTTGACACACTGAACTCTATCAGAGAAGTAGTTGGTGAAACAGGCGAGGCAATCATTTGAGAACCCAAGGCTGTCGAGTCTGCCAATAAGAATGTGGTGATTGACAGAGTCGAAAGCCTTGGCCAGGTCGATGAATACGGCTGCACAGTAATGTCTCTTATCGATGGCGGTTATGATATCGTTTAGGACCTTGAGCGTGGCTGACCAGCTCTGAATCCAGATTGCATAGCGGAGAAGGTACGGTGGGATTCGAAATGGTCGGTAAATCTGTTTGTTAACTTGGCTTCCGAAGACCTTAGAAAGGCAGGGTATGATAGATATAGGTCTGTAGCAGTTTGGGTCTAGAGTGTCTCCCCACATACATTTCTTTTAACTAAATATGCAGGTTTAAAACAATATACTTGTGTATCGATTTTAAGAAAGGCATTGATGTTCATGGTTAAAAGTTTATAGTTCCAAGCTGAAAAATATGCATTGTATGACAGATGATTAACACTGGCTAATGGCCATCCTTGACAGGAACTGATAAAATTGTTGAACTGAACAACACTAGCTATTGCTAATATGGGATCATATAGGCTCAGATGCAGATGAGCACTAGCTAAAAATTAATTACTCCACTTAGCTGGCTAGACACTTCATCTATATTGCAGAAATGCATTTGTATGCATAGCTATTGCAATGTCTTGAAGAACCGATAAAAACAGCCATATTTCCGCACACCTTTCTGGATGGGGAGTTTGTAGGGTCAGCCAGCAAGGGACACTGATGATACTGATGACATTAAGTTAACTAGCTGGCTTGATTGCATTATCTGGGGAATTAATGTGACAGGCAAATGGCATTTCCGGCAAGCTCAATGGCACGACAGCACACTTCTGCATAGCAACCTGGGTATGTGGCTGGGTAAGCAATTGCCAAGTACCTCAACTCCACGATGAGGTACTTTGAAATCATAGTGGAGTTGAATGCGCTTATTTGGTCAGCTTTCACGGCTAGCTTAGACGTGCGAACGCCGTGAAAGCTGGTAGATGGTAGCTAATACTTGCAAAGCAAAGGTGACAGCTAGAGCAGCTCGCAATGGGGACAGTTAGCGCGCACGCAAGGCAGTTTCTTTACTTCACGTGTTTAGCCATTGCATTGGTCCATTGTCTTGTCAGTGTTTTCACCAGGTCAAGACATAACACAATCGTGGAGTTCTGCAAGACATCGCGTCAAAGAATTAGCTACGACCATGCATAGTTAGCAAAACGCAAAGCTTTTCCTTCAGAGGCAGAGAAGAGAGATAGTTAGCTAGCACCTAGCTAACTAACGCGGTTGCGACAAGAAAGGGAGACAAATTCTGCTTCTCACTATCAACATTGTTGTTGTTGGGCGTTAAACTTGCATTGCGGGCTAACTAGCAGATGTTATCATGATACATAAAGGCAAGATGACTGCTCATTTGTGTTAATAACCGCTAAAGAAACATCAAGACATGAAAAAGACCTGTCAAGATATGATATACTCCTACCTGGTTTGTTCAGATGTTGGAGCAGGGTTCATATTTGGCAGTTTCGGACATGCGCAGTATCCCTACTCTTGTCACCGTCACTGTGCGCACTAGTGTCACGATCCATGTGGCAGAGAGTGAAGAATGTAATGCAATGTGATGTATGCCTTTTTTTCTTTACGCTTTGTTACATATATGAAAGTGCACTGACCTCTGCTGTAAGTGGGGGAGAAACCTTATATATATATATATATAATAACTCTATTATAATGTGGAAGGATAGTGAAACAACCATTAGCCTAAAATGTAAATCTGATTACCAAAAATTATAGTGCAAAACATTTCAGAAGATTTTGAAAAACAAGATGCGCCACTGCTGTTCCAGGCACCTCCAGAGTTACTGTGAGGGAGCCAGTTGGGAGTGGTGGAATAGAGGCAATATCATCTGATTCATCAAGCCTTGTTTACAGGCCTGGATGTCTGTCAAAGTAGTTAAGTGCACTGGAAAAGGACAGGAAACCACCCAGGCAACTTTAACAACACCATGCTTTGTCCTCCTACTCAAAGCACCCGCCCCAAAACAGCGGCCTAGCACATGACAGTTATTACAGATAACTCAATTAGGCCATCATTACCCCTCCAATATGATTCTGGCTTTTTTGCTTCGTGTGTTCCCCCATTTCGTGTTCTATGTAGTTCATGTCTTCATTTGGTGTTCTTGCAGCAACAACAAGCTGACTTTAAAACAAATAGCCAAATGTCCATGCCATAGAAAGAGACTCCATCATGTTTTTTTTCTGAGAACTGAAGTCATACTGTATTTTATGAAGGATGATTACCCACTTATATGACTCACAATGATGACATAGACAACACTGTCCACAACTGTACTCCCTATCTGCTCTTTGTATAATGCTGTTGTGTTTTCTATTATTTCTCTATTTTCTTTCTCTCTACATTGTTGGGAAGGGCCCATAAGTAAGTATTTCATTGTTAGTCTACACCTGTTGTTTACAAAGCATGTGATGAATACAATTTGATTTGATGTGTGTTTGCCTGTCTTTTCAGGTCTACCCTGTCCTGTCTGTCTCAAAACCAGACCTACAATGGCCATAGATTTGTTTAATGAAGCCTTTGTTACATGTCAGCTGCTGGCATCGGTCCAACAGACATGACTGTAGGCGTGGACAGCATTCATATCATGTGAGGTACACTAATCCATAGGACACTGACTATATGGCGCTCAGGGTACATTTAGTGCTGTATACAGTGCCTTGCAAAAGTATTCATCCCCCTTGGCGTTTTTCCTATTTTGTTGCGTTACAACCTGTAATTTAAATCAACTGATACAAATCTCCCAAAAATCTATTTTAATTCCAGGTTGTAAGGCAACAAAGTATAAAAAATACCAAGGGGTTTGAATACCTTTGCAAGCCACTGTACTAGCACAAGAAACAATGAGCCTCAGCCTGTAGCATGCTCTAACCTCTGAGCTATTTGATTGGAAAGAGAATACCACTGAGATATTCTAGTAGAGGCAGGGCTGTTCCTGGCCATTCTGCTGCCCTAGCCAAGACAATAAAAATGCCGCCCTTACTAAAATAGTCACAGTAAGCAAAATTACCTTGAAAAGACGTCTAAAATATGTATTTTTTTACAGACGTTGAAATTAGGTTCATTTTTGGTTCTGAATAAAAGTTTTAAATGTATGTTTTCCGAATGTTGAAAATGCTTATTTTCTGGACATAGAAATCAGGTAAATGTTTGGTTCAGAATGAAAATGGAAAAGATATCATTAATAGACGTCTATGTTTGGGCCAAGTCAAGGCTGGTCCAGACTGGACAAAAATCTGTACCCAACAATGACGTCTTTGATTGGTTCAGATTTGGTCTGGACGGGACCAAATCCAACATCTGTGTACATGGAAATCAAGACCGGTCCAGACTGTACCAAAAAAAGATGTCCAGTCCAGACGGGACCAACAAAAGACATCCAAAAGGCGTCAGCGTTGGTCCGTGCTTACAGAGGTATAGCCTACAGTGCCGCTTGAAATTGAATTTTAGGAATGCCCATCTACAGTTGAAGTCAGAAGTTTACATACACCTTAGCCAAATACATTTAAACACAGTTTTTCACAATTGCTGACATTTAATCCTAGTAAAAATTCCCTGTCTTAGGTCAGTTAGGATCACCACTTTATTTTAAGAATGTGAAAATTCTAAAATATAGCAGAGAGAATGATTTATTTCAGCTTTAATTTCTTTCTTCACATTCTGAGTGGGCCAGAAGTTTACATACACTCAATTAGTATTTGGTAGTATTGCCTTTAAATTGTTTAACTTGGGTCAAACATTTTGGGTAGCCTTCCACAAGCTTCCCACAATAAGTTGGGTGAATTTTGGCCCATTCCTCCTGACAGAGCTGCTGTAACTGAGTCAGGTTTGTAGGCCTCCTTGCTCGAACACGCTTTTTCAGTTCAAATTTTCGATAGGATTGAGGTCAAAGCTTTGTGATGGCCACTCCAATTCCTTGACTTTGTTGTCCTTAAGCCATTTTGCCACAACTTTGGAAGTATGCTTGGGGTCATTGTCCATTTTGAAGACCCATTTGCGACCAAGCTTTAATTTCCTGACTGATGTCTTGGGATGTTGCTTCAATATATCCACATAATTTTCCTCCTCATGATGCCATCTATTTTGTGAAGTGCACCAGTCCCTCCTGCAGCAAATCACCCCCACAACATGATGCTGCCACCCCGTGCTTCACGGTTGGGATGGTGTTCTTCGTCTTGCAAGCCTCCCCCTTTTTCCTCCAAACATAACAATGGTCATTATGGCCAAACAGTTCTATTTTTGTTCCATCAGACCAGAGGACATTTCTCCAAAAAGTACGATCTTTGTCCACATGTGCAGTTGCAAACCGTAGTCTGGCTTTTTTATGGCGGTTTTGGAGCAGTGGCTTCTTCCTTGCTGAGCGGTTATGTCGATATAGGTTATGTCGATATAAGACTTGTTTTACTGTGGATATCTATACTTTTGTACCTGTTTCCTCCAGCATCTTCACAAGGTCCTTTGCTGTTGTTCTGGGATTGATTTGCACTTTTCGCACCAAAGTACGTTCATCTCTAGGAGACAGAACACGTCTCCTTCCTGAGCGGTATGACGGCTGCGTGGTCCCATGGTGTTTATACTTGTGTACTATTGTTTGTGCAGATGAACGTGGCACCTTCAGGCGTTTAGAAATTGCTCCCAAGGATGAACCTGACGATTGGAGGTCTACAATGTTTTTACTGAGGTCTTGGCTGATTTCTTTTGATTTTCCCATGTCAAGCAAAGAGGCACTAAGTTTGAAGTTAGGCCTTGAAATACATCCACAGGTACACCTCCAATTGACTCAAATGATGTCAATTAGTCTATCAGAAGCTTCTAAAGCCATGACATAATTTTCTGGAATTTTCCAAGCTGTTTAGAGGCACAGTCAACTTAGTGTATGTAAACTTCTGACCCACTGGAATTGTGATACAGTGAATTATAACTGAAATATTCTGTATGTAAACAATTGTTGGAAAAATGACTTGTGTCATGCACAAAGTAGATAGTTTTGTTTTGAAAAGTCGGTTAGGACAAGACATTTGTGGAGTGGTTGAAAAAAATATTTTGAATGACTCCAACCTAAGTGTATGTAAACTTCCGACTTCAACTGTATAAAATGTATGCACGCGTGACTAAGTTGTGTTTGGATGAAAGTGTCTGCTAAATGGCATATGTTATTATATATTATCATAGAACATCGTACTATAGTAATGTATAGTATATGCTATTTGTTACACATTAGTAGATATGCTATGACTACGTACTTTTGTTGGAGTTGGCACCTGATATGGCCATTGGCCATTAAGCCAATGGAGCCAGTCTCCCCATTATACCGCAATAAAAGCATTGGTCTACTCTAGTGTTTAGTGACCGACTGAAGCGGCTTTGATATTTTTCCTTGAGGCCACAGTTCAGGGCTGTGCAATAGTTCAAGTTCAAGGGTTAATAACACAGTGAAGTTAACAGCCTGGGATTCTAGAAGGGGTGGCCGTGGGCCAGTGAGAGTCAAAGGTGAGAAACTACAGGTGAATATGAGGGAAGGAGTCCTTAAGGCCGATGAATGAGGGGTTTAACGAGTCCCAGAAAGCTAGCTATCCTGGCGGAGTGTTTGTGTGGGTGTGTTTGTGTGTGTGTGTGCGTGGCGCAGCCACCAGGAGGAAAAGCTTTACGTCTCCCCTAACAACCCCCCAAAGAGATGTCATTTGGGAGTCAGGCTTAGGGCTGACCCTGCCACTCGAGGACAGTGAGAGGAAGAGAGGGAGGGAGCGGGGAACGGACGGAGAGAGCGAGAGAGAACACTCACAACCCCTGAAGAAGGTGATTCATACAATGCAGGCCACACAGACGGCCCAACCCCCCCACACACACACACTTCTCACCACAAGCAGCTCATCCTCCCTCCCTCACCGGCCCGTCGACTCATACGCGTGTTTTCTCAGATGCAGGTTTTTTTTCCCAACTTCTCATTGCCAATTTTGGGGGGCTTCAGACCTTGGCTGTGACTGAGAGTTCCTCTCTCCTGCCTGTTTTACAAGGCTGTTTTACACAGCTAAGGCTTGTGTGTTTTGGCACGGTCTGCATTGTAAAGGAGAATGTTTGGGGCAATCCTTCCAGGTTTCGTACATGATATGTTTTCTCCAGTCTTGGAGTTCTTAGACCTGATATGTCTTTCTGCATGGGTGATGTGAGGTTTGTCTCCCACCCAATGCATGTAGTGGTCACAGCTGTCTTCAGGTCTTGTCGCAGGCAGTAACCAGGCTGCCATATGATTCTTGGTCAGGGGTCAGACCAGAGTGCTGGAGGAAGATCTTCTCCATTCATTCCTGATAGTCCTCAAAGCTCTCATTGGCCTTTATCATGGTGGAATGTATTTTCTGCCAGTCGTGTATTTTGAGTATGTTGTCTTCACATTATCAAACAAAGCAGTGAGTTGGTCAGCACAGTTGGCTCCGGTTGCATCACTGTTCCAACCTCCAAAAACCAAATGAGTATTTCCTCAATTTCACGGGTGGTGGGGTTATACATTGCAATGATTGCTCTCACCTCTTCTTCAAACTTCACAGCATCTTTTGCGGGGTCAGTCACGTCCTTTACAATGGCTTTCACCTCATCCATGATCGATCCACAGTCATAGCAGCTCTCCCCCTGAGGGTTTGGATATGATATCAGGGGGAAGAGCTTCTTGAGTGGGGGCCGCTCGTCTCCTTTGCGGTCTTTATCATCATCATCGGAGATTAATTCTGGAGGGCTGTCGGCTTTGTCCCTTCGTCTTTGTCTAAGGTCGTAGTCAGTCTTTGGTTTTGGCTTTATCTTGGGTTATTCATCTTTTTTGAGTTTCACCTCTTCTACTTCGGCTTCTGCCCCCTGCCCATAATAGGCTGGGGATGGCTGCGGTACGGGCAGGTTCCATGGTTGTGGAACTGGCCCATAACCGGGGTTCAATGGTCCGGCAGCCAGGGTGTCACGGATCCCCCGGTATTGATGCTCATTCTATTCACCAGTTCCGGAGGTCTACGTCACCGGCTTTCTAGGCTTCACTGAACGGGATTCATTATCATCAACCCCCGGACTGTCTTGTCTGATTACACACACCTGGTTCCCATTTCCACTGTTTAGTATGTTATATATGTGCCCTCTGTTCCCTCTGTCTTTGTCGGTTATTGTTCCCATGTCCGTTGGTGGTGTGAGTACCTATGCGTTGGTGCAGCTGTTATGCTGCGTGCTATATATATTGTGTATTAGGGGTATCGTCCCGTGTCAGTCAACAAGGTTTACCCAGTGTTTTTGTATACATGTTTTGTTTTGGGTGTATTAAAAACCCCTATTGTGTATTCCTGCACCTGTCTCCAAAATCCTTTATACCATCGTGACACAGTGGTTGGTTTTGGCCTGGCTGTTAGTCACCCCCACTAAGAGGTCCTCCCAGAGGAACCGGAGGGAGTGGTGGCGGTAGCGGTGCTGTTGCAAAGATTGGATACAGTCAACCAAACTCTTCTCTCAGCCTTCTTCTGCTTCTCTTCATCTTTCTCTCGCACTTGCTTTACCATTCGTCCTTTTACTGTTTTCTCCATCAGAGAATCCGCTTCTCTCTCCCACTTTCTAAAATCATCCCTCTTCACTTTAATCTTCTTATTACTTTTCTCTTTCTTTTCCAGCTGCTTTCTTATTGCATCCAATTTGTTAGAGCTCAGGGTGCCATCCTCAGGGAAACCACCATCAGTCCATGCAGTCCAATCTTCTGTCTTGCAGAGTACCCCTTATAAAACATTTTAGCCATCGCTTTACTGGGTCCCTTTGGTGACCAATCTGGGTCTTCATATCATTCTGGGAACTATTTTCCGTTTTCAGTAAATTTGTCAATCATACAAAAATCGTTCCATTCAATCACTTGATATTCTTAAATTCCTTGAAATGGAGTTCCTAGAACTTCCATGTATTTTCCAGAACTACGTAAGTATTCCCTTAATACCTACATACAACGTTGCCGAAGGGTCTCTCTACCCCCGCCTAGTCCCCTCTTTGGACTCTGGATCCTTTTCTAAGCTTCTCAAAACAGTTGTTATTGTACAAAATTCCTTTAAATTGACTTACTGAAGTTCAGTTGTCAGTCCTTCCAGGTTTCGTACATTTATATGTTTTCTCCTGGGCAGCCCGAAGTGGAGGTCTGGTTTTGGCGGGTCCTCATCGTCTTTGGTCAGATGGGAAATACCTTTTTGCACGCCTTCACATGAAATGCACTAACCTTCCCCAACCAGAAACCGTGGATTGATGGCAGCATTCGCGCAAAACTGAAAGCGCGAACCACTGCTTTTAACAAGGGTAAGGCTACCGGAAACATGACTGAATACAAACAGTGTAGCTATTCCCTCCGCAAGGCAATCAAACAAGCTAAGCGTCAATATAGAGACAAAGTAGAGTCACAATTCAACGGCTCCAGACACAAGAGGAATGTGGCAGGGTCTACAGTCAATCACGGACTACAAAAAGAAAACCAGCCCGTCGCGGACCATGACGTCCTGCTCCCAGACCAACTAAACAACTTCTTTGCTCGCTTTGAGGACAATGCAGTGCCACCGACACGGCCCGCTACCAAAACCTGCGGGCTCACCTTCACCGCAGCCAATGTGAGAAAAACATTTAAATGTGTTAACCCTCGCAAGGCTGCCGGCCCAGATGGCATCCTGGCCGTGTCCTCAGAGCATGCGCAGACCAGCTGGCTGGTGTGTTCACGGACATATTCAATCAGTCCCTATCCCAGTCTGCTGTTCCCACATGGTTCAAGAGGGCCACCATTGTTCCTGTTCCCAAGAAAGCTAAGGTGACTGAGCTAAATGACTATCGCCCTGTAGCACTCACTTCCGTCATCATGAAGTGCTTTGAGAGATTAGTCAAGGATCATATCACCTCCATCCTGCCAGACACCCTGGACCCACTCCAATTTGCTTACTGTCCCAATAGGTCCACAGACGACGCAATCGCAATCACACTGCATACTGCCCTAACCCATCTGGACAAGAGGAATACTTATGTAAGAATGCTGTTCATCGACTACAGCTCAGCATTTAACACCATAGTTCCCTCCAAGCTCGTCATTAAGCTCGAGACCCTGGGTCTCGACCCAGCCCTGTGCAACTGGGTCCTGGACTTCCTGACGGGCCGGTCCCAGGTGGTGAGGGTAGGAAACAACATCTCCACTCCGCTGATCCTCAACACTGGGGCCCCACAAGGGTGCGTTCTCAGCCCTCTCCTGTACTTCCTGTTTACCCATGACTGCGTGGCCAAGCACGCATCCAACTCAATCATCAAGTTTGCTGACGACACTACAGTGGTAGGCTTGATTACCAACAACGACGAGACGGCCTACAGAGAAGAAGGGCCCTCGGAGTGTGGTGTCAGGAAAATAACCTCTCACTCAATGTCAGCAAAACAAAGGAGATGATCGTGGACTTCAGGAAACAGGAGAGGGAGCACCCCCCTATCCACATCGAGGGGACAGTAGTGGAGAGGGTGGAAAGTTTTAAGTTCCTCGGTGTACACACAACAAACTTAATACTCAAAGTACAAGTCTGTCAGAATACCTGAAAGGGTGCTTCCTTTTCACAACTTTTTATACTCATGTACAAACTAGGCATTTCAGGGTGTAATAAGCTGATAATGACCTTGCACACATAGTATCTATGCGTTGGGCCAAAATTACAATGTGTTCCCTTCTTTCTGTTCTCCTTCTATCACTTCACTTCCTGAGAGCAAAGTCACAGAACATTCTAACACAATAACAAGAAACAATACGTTAGATGTAGTCACACATTTGCAGAGACACAAAGGACACTAATATTTCCACTACAGTAACTTTTAAGTTGCATGTCAGTCAAAAATTACTTTTCAATTCTGTCATGAAAATGCATGTATTTCCTTTTACTAAGTCATTTACGGTTTCTATGCCTTTACTCTTCCATGTGGAACAATTTCACTGATTTCTGAAAAGGTTGTGTTTTTAGGTAGTGATATTTGTACTTGTAGAATAGGTTGAATTTTACTCCATATTGTTCTAGTGTTCTTTACTTTGAAGTTGTTAATGCTCATTATACTTTGAAAATAGACATGTAAAAAGATTCTGGGGATGAGCAACTTCAATATATACCCATTGTTCCACTTTTGTGCATTTAACTGTCGCAAGTAAAAGCCTTGAGCAGTGAGTTGATACAATTCCAAGTCTGAAAGGATAAAACCACCCTCAGACTTAGGAAAATGTAAAACTTTCTTTTTTATACTAAGGATTCTTTTTCTCCCATTTAGTCTGTTATGACCGAGGTATACTTTGGTCAGGTATATCAGGAGATCATCTGCAACTAAGTTTAATTTACATTCAGGTTTACGAATACTGATGCCTGTTACATTTGGGCCCTGTCTAATTCTTCCTGGAAAAGGTTAAATTGCCAGTGCAAACATGAGGTGGAAGAGGGGACATCTCTGTCTTATTCTAGCACAATTTAATCAGATAATGTATTATTTGTGTATATGTTTGCTTTAGGACAATTATACAACATTTTAAATACATTTATTATTTCAGCTGGAAAGTTGAAAGCTTCCAAAGTTTTGAATAGAAAAAGCCATTCAATACCATCGAAAGCCTTTTCGGCATTAACAGCCATTATTGATAAATCTACAGTATATCTTGTTTTTTTGCATATTCTATTAAACTGAAACATGTTTTTTGCATTTGTCTATTTTTTATCAAACCTGTTTGATTGATATGCATCAAGTCTGGTAAGACTTTTGCCAAACTATTGCTGATGAGCTTTGTTATTATTTTTTGGTCACAATTTATTGAATTTATGGGTCTATAATCAGTAGGGTAATCTCCAGATTTTCCTGAAATAACTGTTTGATACATGGAACTAGGAAATAATGAATTGAGTGACGTGTGTTGTCATTTAAGTAAGTAGGGTGGCTACTTTGTCCCAAAATGTTGAATAGAATTCTACTGGAAAGCCATCCAGTCCTGGTGCTTTTCTCTGTCGACTGTTTTAAACAGTGGTGGAAAAAGTACCCAATGTTCATACTTGAGTAAAAGTTAAGATACCTTAAAAGAAAATGACTCAAGTAAAAGTGAAACTCTCACCCGAAATTCCACTTGAATACAAGTCTAAAAGTATTTGATTTAAAATTTACTTAAGTATCAAAAGTAAAAGTAAAATCATTAAACATTTCTTATATTAAGCAAACCAGACCACTTGATTTTCTTGTTTTTTTTAAAATATACAGATAGCCAGGGGCACGGTTCAACACTCAGACTTAATAGTAAAAGTTCAAGAATATAAATAAACTCAGCAAAAAAAGAAACGTCCTCTCACTGTCAATTGCGTTTATTTTCAGTAAACTTAACATGTGTAAATATTTGTATGAACATAAGATTCAACAACTGAGACATAAACTGAACAAGTTCCACAGACATGTGACAAACAGAAATGGAATAATGTGTCCCTGAACAACAGGGGGGTCAAAATCAAAAGTAACAGTCAGTATCTGGTGTGGCCACTAGCTGCATTAAGTATTTAAGTGCATCTCCTCCTCATGGACTGCACCAGATTTGCCTGTTCTTGCTGTGAGATATTACCCCACTCTTCCACCAAGGCACCTGCAAGTTCCTGGACAATTCTGGAGGGAATGGCCCTAGCCCTCACCTTCCGATCCAACAGGTCCCAGACGTGCTCAATGGGATTGAGATCCAGGCTCTTCGCTGGCAATAGCAGAACACTGACATTCCTGTCCTACAGGAAATCACGCACAGAACGAGCAGTATGGCTGGTGGTATGGTCATGTTGGAGGGTCATGTCAGGATGAGCCTGCAGGAAGTGTACCACTTAAGGGAGGAGGATGTCTTCCCTGTAACGCACAGCGTTGAGATTGCCTGCAATGACAACAAGCTCAGTCCGATGATGCTGTGACACACCGTCCCAGACCATGACATGGTTTGTGCCCATAGGCGATGTTGTTGACGGTGATGTTGGTGACAGGCATACAAGCCCTCAGTCCAGCCTCTCTCAGCCTATTGCGGACAGTCTGAGCACTGATGGAGAGATTGTGCGTTCCTGGTGTAACTCGGGCAGTTGTTGTTGCCATCCTGTACCTGTCCTGCAGGCGTGATGTTCGGATGTACCGATCCTGTGCAGTTGCTGTTACACGTGGTCTGCCACTGCGAGGACGATCAGCTGTCCATCCTCTCTCCCTGTAGCGCTGTCTTAGGCGTCTCACAGTACGGACATCGCAATTTATTGCCCTGGCACATGTGCAGTCCTCATGCCTCCTTGCAGCATGCCTAAGGCACGTAGGGACCCTGGGCATCTTTCTTTTGGTGTTTATCAGTGTTTTTTTTTTTTAGAAAGGCCTCTTTTTAGTGTCCTAAGTTTTCATAACTGTGACCTTAATTGCCTACCATCTGTAAGCTGTTAGTGTCTTAACGACCGTATCACAGGTGCATGTTCATTAATTGCTTATGGTTCATTGAACAAGCATGGGAAACGGTGTTTAAACCCTTTACAATGAAGATCTGTGAAGTTATTTGGATTTTTACGAATTCAGACAGGGTTCTGAAAAAGGGACGTTTCTTTTTTTGCTGAGTTTAGGAAAGTACCCCAAAAAACGACTTAAGTACTTTAAAGTATTTTTATTTAAGTACTTTACACCACTGCTTTTAAAATGTAATTAATTGTTTCTAGTTACAAAAGCAGTATCTTTGTCTTTTCAAATTATATCTGATTTAGCATACATTTGTTTTTGTGAGAGCTGCAAGATAGTTACCAGGTTTATTTGTCATTAACTTCTTAGTGCTAGGCCCCTTTTTTCTCCACTTCCTGTCTGAATGACGTGCCCAAAGTAAACTGCCTGTAGCTCAGGCCCTGAAGCCAGGATATGCATATAATTGGAACCATTGGAAAGAAAACACTTTGAAGTTTGTAGAAATGTTAAAATAATGTAGGAGAATATAACACAATAGATATGGTAGGAGAAAATCCAAAGAGAAACCAACCTGATTAATATTTTTGGGAGAGACCATCCTCTTAGAAATGCAAGAGTAAGTGCAGCTCCCTGGATGCAATTCCTATGGCTTCCACAGGGTGTTAGTAGCCTATGTTCAAGGTTTCAGACTTGTAACTTCAAAAACGAATAATAAATATCAGTTTTAGCAGAAGGACACAGCCTTGGAAATTCATGTTTGCGCACGCATGAAGAAATTACACACCTGATAAAATCGGGTATCTGAGGAGTAAATAGAAACATATTTTGACTTGTTGAAACAAAGTTTAGGGGTAGATTTTCGGATTCCTTTCTCTGCAAGTTGAACGGGTGGATTACTCAAATCGATGACGCCAACTAAACTGACTTTTTGGGATATAAAGAAGGATTTTATCTAATTTTATAGCTGGGACCCTTTGGATGACAAATCAGAGGAATATTTTCAAAAAGTAAGTGAATATTTAATCGTTATATGTGAATTTATGAAACCTGTGCCGGTGGAAAAATATTTTTATGTGGGGCGCCGTCCTCAAACAATTGCATGGCATGTTTTCGCTGTAATAGCTACTGTAAATCGGACAGTGCAGTTAGATTAACAATAATTTAAGCTTTTACCCAATATAAGACACTTGCATGTACCTAACTAATATCCATCATTTTTACAATTATTTATTTGAATTGCGCGCCCTCCAGTTCCACCGGAAGTTGTCCCGCTAGCGGGACGCCTAGGCCTATTAAGGTTCTGACCCTTTCTTTCAATATTCGCCTGAAATGACATACCCATTTATAACTGCCTGTAGCTCAGGACCTGAAGCAAGGATATGCATACACAGTACGGGGTTCAAATTGTAGAACCCAGTTCCTACATTTGAATATAAAAATTTATTTTATCAAACAAACTTTGCTACATTTTTATCTCTGGGACCCTCAGGAAGACAAATCAGAGCAAGATTACTGAATGTAAGTATATTATTTACCTTCAGAGGTGAATGTATCAAACCAGTTGCCGTGATAAAAGTTCTTTGTTGTTGTGCACTCTCATCAAACAATTGCATGGTATTATTTCACTGTAAATTGGACAGTGCAGTTTGTACTGGCTTCCTTTCCTCTTTACCATAGCCACTGCCCTAGCCTGAAGCAGGGTTGTTTCGCACGCATACAGTCCACACTCAAGATTTCCAAACGGCCAAAACATTCAATGAGATCCAGGGATATGGTGCAACAAAAAGGTTTATTCTTCTTATATCTAACAAAAAAAATGATTATCCAATCAACTTAAAGCAGAGATTACTTGACATGGAAAATACATAATATGACCTGTTTGTATGTCTGTATGGTCAAAGAACTATACCGCTCCCGCGTCTAGCTAGGACTCACCCCTCTGAAGGCCCAACTTCCTGATTTTATCCTAACACACTTACCACAGTACAATGAATGGGCAAGAGGGGGCAGAAACTAACAACCAATGAATACATCTCAATCAGGTCAATATAAATCATAAAGGTACATACCTAATATTTCATCATATACATTCATATATTTACACAAACGTACATGGAGCTCTGTATGTTCTGTATTTTATACAAATATGTCAAAATCGGCTCTAACATACCGGCCCTCAATTGTTAACTGCACTGAATGCACAACAATGACTTAATATTCAAACATAGAGCCAATACACAAAACATTCTATACCAGAGCACTATTACAGTTCATAGCTATATACAAATATACAAGGTCCCATATAGGAAAAGAGTCCATAGATCTCAGTGTGAGTTGAAGTGTTGATCGTCCAAAAATGTATGACTACGACATCAAAGAATGTAAGAGTACAACATCAACGAATCAGAGGTGCACGTGATTCAAAGATGGAGCACTGTGTATGTATGTATGTGTGTGTGTGTGTGTGTCTCACTCCGCCGTCTCAAGGAGCAGACAGAGTATTTTGATAGGTCTCTGTAAGATATTGGTCTTGGTCTTAACCAGGACGCTCCGGACAAGACCATTGGTGCCTGGCAAAGCCTCCACCACACGCCCCATTAGCCAAGAGTTCCTTGGGGCGATGTCATCGACGATGACAAGAAGGTCACCAGGACTGAAGTTTCTCTTAGTTTTGTTCCACTTGTTCCGCTCCTGCATAAATGGAAGATACTCCCTGATCCATCTCTTCCAGAAGAGGTCAGTGATATATTGTACTTGCTTCCATCTCATTCGTGAGTATAGATCGCTTCTCTGGAATAGTCCTGGTGGCAGGACTGGCTTTGCTTTCAGATGAAGCAGATGGTTCGGAGTCAGGGGTTCTAGATCATTAGGGTCATTTGTTACAGTTGTGATTGGTCTGTCATTCATAATTGCCTAAACTTCACACAAGGCTGTCTGCAAAGCCTCATCATCCAGTACTTGCTCTTTAAGGACTGAATAGAGGATATTTTTCACCAGCCGGATCAACCTCTCCCATACCCCCCCATGGTGGGCTCCAGAGGGAGGGTTGAATGACCATGTCACTCATTCCTTCAGTAATTCATGTTGAATCTTGTTGTGATCCAGCTTCTCCTAGCTCTCTGTGTGTTCCAACAAAGTTGGTGCCATTGTCTGTTCTGATACTTGTTACTGGGCCCCTTCAACAGATGAATCTGCGCAGGGCATTGATGCAGGAATCAGTATCCAGATAACTAGCAACTTCTAGATGGACAGCTCCACTCACAAGGCAAGTAAAGATCACACCATACCGCTTCACATGAACGCGGCCTTCACATGGGTGAAAGGCGGCAAATCAGGTGACACCCGATCTTGTGGAAGGTCGGCCATCTTCTGTTCTCCAGCTCTAACTTGCATCCGCCTGCAGAAGACACAGCCCTTATGGATCTTCCTTGCTAAGGAGTTGGCACAGGGTATCCAATATCGCTGGCGAAGTCTAGAAAGCATGTGACCTCTCCCAGAGTGGCCAACCTGCTCATGGATGTGGAGTAAGATCAGTCTGGAGATGTAGGAGTCTTTGGGCAGGATCATAGGATTCTTTAGTTCCGTAGGCATAGCAGTTTGCTTAACTTCTTAGGGAGTGGCAGCAGAGGTGACGGTTTTGGAGAGTCTGGCGTGGCCAAAGTAAAATGCCAGCTACTCAGGCCCAGAAAATAGGATATGCACATAATTAGTAAAACCAGAGGAAAATCCATCCGGATTTGCAGTTTTCTTTGTACATGACCTTTTTGTCCAGGCTGTCTATTGATTTCTATGTTAACTAGGACTGAGACTGCAGTACCTATGGCTTCCACTAGATGTCAACAGTCTTTATACAGTGTCTGGAGGCTCTAGCACTAAGCAGAACAGATAGGAAGAGGAAGTAGTGAAGGGACAACATTTGTCAACAACGTTTCACGGGTGCGAGATTGTGAGCGCGCCCCACTTTATTTTCCTTTCCTATTGTTCACGTTATCGTCCGGTTTAAATATTACAGTAAATATACATAAAAGGATACATAAGGGTACATTAAAAAAGATGTTTGATTTGTTTGGAGAAAGTGTATAGGTATAATTTGAACGTGTTCTCTTCACGGTTCAATGGGCGACTCGACGGTGGATTTTCTGATCATAACGCGCCAACCAAACAGAAATTTATGGATACAATAAATTACTTTTTCTAACAAAAGAACCATTGGATGTCTTCGTTGGACACTTGGGCACATCTCTTCCAAGCCCTCAGCAGAAGTTCTTCGAAAGGTAAGAGATTTATTTTAGCTCTTATATGGGTTTTGTGTGACAGCTCTGAGAGCCATCTCTTCCATGAAATAGAGAGTTCTTTGGGGATGACTTCGTCCCATCCACACTTTAGCTTGCAGAGCGCTTGAAGAATTTGCTTTGCCTTTAATACGAATGGGGCGAGGAAACCTAATGGATCATAAATAGAGCTGACAGTTTGAGAGAATACCTCTTCTTGTAAGGGGTCTGTTCTTAACAGTGACTTGGAAGGGAAACGCATAATTTTCAATGGTCCATCGTATTCCAAGTGCTCTTTCAACAGGCAGCTTCTCTCTGTCCAGGTCCAGTTCTTTTATCTGCTTGGCTTTGTGTTCATCAGGGATAGAAGCCAGCACAGCACAACGCGGCTGTTGCTGACCCACTTGGTCAATTTGAACCCACCCTGAGAGCACACATCCCTGAGTTTTTTGTGAGAGCTATGGCTTGTTCTTCTGTGGCCACTGACTTGAGGCAGTCATCCACATAGAAGTTGGACTTGACTGTTTGAATCCCCCTCTTCATCGTAACTCTCACAGTTGTCTTCTGCAGTCTTTCGCAGTGAAAATTTTGCACAACTTGGAGAGGATATAGCACCGAAAAGATGTACCGTCATTCTGTAATCTTTTGTTAGTATCACCGTCCGGCCACTATAGGAATCGCAGGAAGTCTAAGTAATCTTCATGGACACGTACTTGATGGAACATTCCTTCGATGTCTGCCATCATGGCAATGTGCTCTTGCCAATCTTAGCAAGACTCCTATAAGTGTGTTTGACCAGGTCAGGGTCTTGAAGGAGTTCACTGTTGAGAGATGTGCCTTCATAGGATGATGAACAGTCAAACACCAATCCTATTGTTCCTTTGCACTTATGGTGAACGCCATGGTGTGGTATGTACCATACCTTCCTTTCTCTCTGAGGAGCTGTTCTTGTCGTATCTTCTCGGCGTAACCTTTTATCATCTCTTCCATGAAGCCTTTGTACTCTGCAGCGAAACCTTCGTCCTTCTTGAACTTCCTGGTAATATTTAGAGCCCGCTGCTCTGCCATGTCACGATTGTTTGGCAGGACTACATATTTGTTGCGAAAGGGCAACGGTAAGTAGTAGTGACGGACTTTGAGGGTTATGGAGCTTGATACTATCTCCATAAACTTATGATCCTCAGCTGACATCTCACTTTTCTCTTCATACTCTCTCTCAGGGAAGTCTGGCGAATTCTAGGAGTTCAAGTCCTTCCAAGCGAGCTGTCCTAATCGTCCGAATGCAATGACAAATAGAACAATATCCAGCGTGTCCCCGAACCGGAGATTTCCTTCCGATAGTAATCCTTCAGAGTTTTTTGACTTGATTGTACTGGCTTCCTTTTCTCTTTACCATAGCCACTGCCCTAGCCTGAAGCGGGGTTGTTTTGTACGCATACAGTCCACACTCAAGATTTCCAAACCGCCAAAACATTGAATGAGATCCAGGGATATGGTGCAACAAAAGGTTTATTCTTCTTATATCTAACAAAAAAATATTATCCAATCAACTTAAAGCAGAGATTACTTGACATGGAAAATACATAATATGACCTGTTTGTATGTCTGTATGGTCAAAAAAACTATACCGCTCCCGCGTCTAGCTTGACACAGAAAATGTAAAAAACTATTGGCCTATATCGAATCTACCATTCCTCTCAAACATTTTGGAAAAAGCTGTTGCGCAGCAACTCACTGCCTTCCTGTAGACAAACAATGTATACGAAACGCTTCAGTCTGGTTTTAGACCCCGCACTTGTGAAGGTGGTAAATTACCTTTTAACTTCTAAGGAGCAGCAAGGTGCGCTGGGGCGCTAGCGCCCCACTCCCGACACTACCAGGTGAAATGCAAGGCGCCAAATTCAAAATCCAAAAATTGAATTATTAAACATGCATCAATATACAAGTGTTTCATAGTCATCAAAAGCTCTGCTTCTTGGCAATATCACAGCGTTGTCAGATTTCAAAAAAGGCTTTACGGCGAAAGCACCACATTTGATTGTTTGAGGGTAGCACCTAAAATATTTTTTTCCATTACCATAATTTCATAAGCCTCCACGGTTCACAGAAATCACATTTCACAGCGAAAACAAATCAATTACCTTTTGAAGAACTTCTGCTGAGGGCTTCCAAAGTGTCCAACGAAGACAATCCATGGTTCTTTTGTTAGAAAAAGTAATGTATTATATCCATAAATCTCCGTTTGGTTGGCGCGTTATAATCAGAAAAAACAGCGTTGACTCCTCCATTGAAACGTGAAGAGAACTCGTTCAACTTATACCTATAAACTTGTCCAAGAACAATCAAACATCATTGTAAATGTATCCTTAGGAACACTTTTATGTATAAATAGCATAATATATCAACCGGAATATAAACTGGGCGATAAGAAAGGAAAAAACTAAAGAACGTGCCTGCCGGGAGCGCGCATTTACTTGTAAAGGACATCTGTGGGGGCATTCCTTATTTCTCTTCTTCTCTGCTCTAAAAGCATCTAAAATGAATCAGAACACTTTCTCCAGACTGTTGACATCCAGAGGAAGCGATAGGTACTGCATTCATTCGCCCTTATAAGGGCATTTTCATAAGGGAGGGGTTCCAAATGAGGCAATGTGTCAAAACCACTTTTTCCAGGACAGAAATTCCTCGGGGTTTCGCCTGCCATATCCGTTCTGTTTTACTGACAGACAAAATGTTTACACTTTTAGAAAATTCAGAGTGTTTCCTATCCAATGGTACTAAATATGTGCATATCCTATTTTCTGGGCCTGAATGGATATAAGGAAGTGGATAGCGGCAATTTTTCTACTTTTAAACTCTGACAAAACAGAGATGCTTGTTCTAGGTCCCAAGAAACAAAGATATCTTCTGTTGAATCTGACAATTAATCTTGATGGTTGTACAGTCGTCTCAAATAAAACTGTGAAGGACCTCGGCGTTACTCTGGACCCTGATCTCTCTTTTGTCGAACATATCAAGACTGTTTCAAGGGCATACTTTTTTCCATCTACGTAACATAGCAAAAATATGAAACTTTCTGTCCAAAAATGATGCAGAAAAATGTATCTATGCTTTTTTTCAATTCTAGGTTAGACTACTGCAATGCTCTACTTTCCAGCTACCCGGATAAAGCACTAAATAAACTCCAGTTAGTGCTAAACACGGCTGCTAGAATCTTGACTAGAACCCCAAAATTTGATCATATTACTCCAGTGCTAGCCTCTCTACACTGGCTTCCTGTTAAGGCAAGGGCTGATTTCAAGGTTTTACTGCTAACCTACAAAGCATTACATGGGCTTGCACCTACCTATCTTTCCGATTTGGTCCTGCCGTACATACCTACACGTACGCTATGGTCACAAGATGCAGGCCTCCTTACTGTCCCTAGAATTTCTTAGCAAACAGCTTTAGGCAGGGCTTTCTCCTATAGAGCTCCATTTAATTTTCATGGAATGGTCTGCCCATCCATGTGAGAGACGCAGACTCGGTCTCAACCTTTAAGTCTTTATTGAAGACTCATCTCTTCAGTAGGTCCTATGATTGAGTGTAGTCTGGCCCAGGAGTGTAAAAGTGAATGGAAAGGCACTGGAGCAACGAACCACCCTTGCTGCCTCTGCCTGGCCGGTTCCCCTCTCCACTGGGATTCTCTGCCTCTAACCCTATTACAGGGGCTGAGTCACTGGCTTACTGATGCTCTTCCATGCCGTCCCTGGGGTGGGGGGTGGGGGTGGGGTGCATCGCTTGAGTGGGTTGAGTCACTGGCGTTATATTCCTGTTCAGGTTGCCCCCCCGCCCCTTGGGTTGTGCATGGGCGGAGATCGTGGTGGGCTATACTCGGCCTTGTCTCAGGATGGTAAGTTGGTGGTTGGAGATATCCCTCTAGTGGTGTGGGGGCTGTGCTTCGGCAGAGTGGGTGGGGTTATATCCTGCCTGTTTGGCTCTGTCCTCTGTCGTAGGACGG
Source organism: Brachymystax lenok tsinlingensis (assembly GCA_030435695.1). Classification (NCBI taxonomy): domain Eukaryota; kingdom Metazoa; phylum Chordata; class Actinopteri; order Salmoniformes; family Salmonidae; genus Brachymystax; species Brachymystax lenok. Next base: position 39,700,906 of record CM059804.1, on the reverse strand, counting down.
GACCACAGTGTCTCCCGACCCCTCCTGTCTCAGCCTCCAGTATTTATGCTGCAGTAGTTTATGTGTCGGGGGGATAGGGTCCGTCTGTTTTATATCTGGAGTATTTCTCCTCTCTTATCCGGTGTGCTTTGTGAATTTAAGTATGCTCTCTCTAATTACCCTTCTTTTTCTCTTTCTTCCTCTCTCTCTCGGAGGACCTGAGCATTAGGACCATTCCTCAAGGCCTACCTGGCCTGATGACTCCTTGATGTCCCCAGTCCACCTGGTCGTGCTGCTTCTCCAGTTTCAACTGTTCTGCCTGTTCTATTAACATTTTAAAATCCTGTCCATGTTCTGTTATAGTCTGCAACCGGCACAGCCAGAAGAGGGCTGGCCACCCCTCACAGCCTGGTTCCTCTCTAGGTTTCTTCCTAGGTTCTAGCCTTTCTAGGGAGCTTTTCCTAACCACCGTGCTTTTACACCTGTATTGTTTGCTGGGTTTCTGTATAGCACTTTGTGACATCGGTTGATGTAAGAAGGGCTTTATAAATACATTTGATTGATTAATGTTGTAAATGACTATTGTAGCTGGAATTTTTATGGAATATCTACATAGGCGTACAGAGGCCCATTATCAGCAACCATCACTCCTGTGTTCCAATGGCATGTTGTGTTAGCTAATCCAAGTTTATCATTAAAAGGCTAATTGACCATTAGAAAACCCCTTTGCAATTATGTTTGCACAACTGAAAACTGTTGTTCTGATTAAAGTAGCAATAAAACTGGCATTCTTTACAGTAGTTGAGTATCTGTAGCATCATAATTTGTGGGTTTCGATTACAGGCTCAAAATGTCCAGAAACAAACTTTCTTCTGAAACTCGTCAGTCTTTTCTTGTTCTGGGAAATGACGCCTATTCCATGCGAGAAACTGCCAAAAAATGTAAGATCTCTTACAACTCTGTGTACTACTCCCTTCACAGAACAGCGCAAATTGGCTCTAACCAGAATAGAAAAAGGAGTGGGAGGCCCCGGTGCACAACTGAGCAGGAGGACAAGTACATTAGAGTGTCTTGTTTGAGAAACAGACGCTTCACAAGTCCTCAACTGGCAGCTTCATTAAATAGTACCCGCAAAACACCAGTCTCAATGTCAACAGTGAAGAGCCGACTCCGGGATGCTGGCCTTCTATGCAAAGTTCTTCTGTCCAGTGTCTGGACAATAAAAATAAAATATTAAGATGGGCAAAAGAACACAGTCTGAAATATGGCTTTTTCTTTGAAACTCTGCCTACAGTTATCCAGTAAATAAAAAAAAGTGAATTGTTGAACATCTTTTGTTACTTTGAGAAAGAAAATGATTTTGTAGTTGGGAATAATAATCTCCAGATGTCCCGTAAATCATTTGCAGAGATGAACATTTTCAACAAATTTGCCTTTTTTATTACTACGTCTCACAATCTTATCAAATGTATAATTTAGGTCACCTGCTAAAATAATAGCTCTAAAAACACAATATTTTCCTCTGATGGGATATACAATAAAATCAATTTTTCAATTCAACATTAGAAAATTGCCTTCTTGGTCCATGTGCTGGGATATAATGGAAAATTGTGTATTCTTATTTGTCAGGATACATACACTTCTGCTACACATTCTATTCCAAAAACATCTGGACATTTCAAGGAGAATATGACAAAGCCTTATACTACATCCAATGATATAGTGTCATCGGTTTGGAACCAGATCATTGGAGGAAAATCAGACAGGTATGAAAGAAACACATTCGACTAATAAAAACATGTCGCCATGTTGATTCATCTCTCTCTCTAAATAACTTAGAATTATAGTTAAAATTATAGTCATGCGGTGGGACCCCCAGGGTGTACAGTTTAGATTCTGATGTTCTCTCAATTAGACTTTTTATGTTGGACACTCAGTCAGAAGTGTTTCCCACTTGTGGCAACCACCCAGTCAATTTCTGGCACAGACAACGGGTATATGTCTTTCTATTTCTTTTCTCTCTCCTTCTCTCCTACTCACTCACATTTATCTCTCTCGCTGTAACCCATTTCCTCATTCCACTCTTTCTTTCATTTCTCTAGCATCCCTCTTTGTCACTACATCTCTTTCAATCTCTGATCCTGCACTGATACAGTTTATCCCATAGGGGGAAGTGTGGTCTTGCTAACCAGACTTTTCTACCTCTGAACCATCTCTCTCCCTCTATAAATTCAGCAAAAAAAAGAAACGTAAATTGTAAAGAGTTTAACCTCTTGGGGATAATTTAAGGAGCAGTGGGGCACTAGCGCCCCATCCTTGACAACATCCGGAAAAATGTAGAGCGCCAAATTCAAAATGCAAATGTTGTATTATAAAACATTCATAAAAATACAAGTGTTGCACACTGTTCAAAAGCTTAGACTCTTGGCAATCTTACAGCGTTGTCAGATTTATGGCGAAAGCAGAACATTTGATTGTCTGAGGACAGCACCCCATGTACTTCCCATATTAGCATAATAATAAAACCAGCGAGTGTGTCACGAAACACATAAAAAGAGCTAAAATAAATTGCTTACATTTGATGATCTTCTGCTAATGGTAATCCGAAGTGTCCAAGCAAGACATTCAATGTTCCTTTTGTTAGAAAAAGCCCCTATTTATATCCATAAAACTGTTTGGTTGGCGCGTTCTGTTCAGAAAATCCACCGCCCACTCGTCCCATTATACAAGACAAATAGTATACCTATCAACTTTGTCTAAACAAATTAAACATAGTTTATAATCGATCCTTAGCTACACTATTATGTATATTGACTATTATATTTCACACGGATAATATCCTGAACGATAGTAAAGTAAAATACAGAGGTGCGTGCTCCCGGGTCCCTCGCGCCACAGACAGAAATTACTTCCTCACTCCACATCTTCTTCTATTCGGCTGTTTTTCAAGGTAAACTCTTGAAACCTTGTCTAAAGACGGTTGACTTTTAGTGGCAGCCAGAGGTACTGCAACCTGGGAGCTGGAATCCAGCAGATCCCATAGACAACCATTGGAAAAGAAGGCATGTCACAAAAAAAAAACATTTTTCCGGATGGATTTTGCTCGGGTTTTTACCTGTGTTTTCTATCCACTTATGTGCATATTCTAGTTTCTGGGCCTGAGTGGCAGGCATTTTACTTTGGGCACGCCAGACTCTCCAAAACTCCCAACACTGCCACCGCTCCCTAAGAGGTTTTAAACACTGTTTCCCATGCTTGTTCAATGACCCATAAACAATTAATGAACATGCACCTGTGGAACGGTCGTTAAGACACTAACAGCTTACAGACGGTAGGCAATTAAGGTCACAGTTATGAAAACTTAGGACACTAAAGAGGCCGTTCTACTGACTCTGAAAAACACCAAAAGAAAGATGCCCAGGGTCCCTACTCATCTGTGTGAACGTGCCTTAGGCATGCTGCAAGGAGGCATGAGGACTGCAGATGTGGCCAGGGCAATAAATTGCAATGTCCGTACTGTGAGACGCCTAAGACAGCACTACAGAGAGACAGGATGGACAGCTGATCGTCCTCGCAGTGGCAGACCACGTGTAGCAACACCTGCACAGGATTGGTACATCCGAACATCACACCTGCGGGACAGGTACAGGACGGCAACAACAACTGCCAGAGTTACACCAGGAACGCACAATCCCTCCATCAGTGCTCAGACTGTCCGCAATAAGCTGAGAGAGGCTGGACTGAGTGCTTGTAGGCCTGTTGTAAGGCAGGTCCGGCAACAACGTTTCCTATGGGCACAAACCTACCGTCGCTGGACCAGACTAGACTGGCAAAAAGTGCTCTTTACTGACGAGTCGTGGTTTTGTCTCACCAGGGGTGATGGTCGGATTCGCGTTTATCATCAAAGAAATGAGGCAGGCAATCTCAACACTGTGCGATACAGAGAAGACATCCTCCTCCCTCATGTCGTACCCTTCCTGCAGACTCATCCTGACATGACCCTCCAGCATGACAATGCCACCACCCATACAGCTCGTTCTGTGCGGTATTTCCTGCAAGACAGGAATGTCAGTGTTCTGCCATGGCCAGCGAAGAGCCCGGCTCTCAATCCCATTGTGCACATCTGGGACCTGTTGGATCGGAGGGTGAGGGCTAGGGCCATTCCCCCCAGAAATGTCCAGGAACTTGCAGGTGCCTTGGTGGAAGAGTGGGGTAACATCTCACAGCAAGAACAGGCAAATCTGGTGCAGTCCATGATGAGGAAATGCACTGCAGTACTTAATGCAGCTGGTGGCCACACTAGATACTGACTATTACTTTGATTTTGCCCCCTTTGTTCAGGGACACATTATTAAATTTCTCTTAGTCACAGGTCTGTGGAACTTGTTCAGTTTATGTCTCAGTTGTTGAATCTTGCTATGTTCATACAAATATTTACACATGCTAAGTTTGCTGAAAATAAACGCAGTTGACAGTGAGCGGACATTCTTTTTTTTGCTGAGGCAAGGCATTGCAACAACTGCATTCCAGTAAAAATCTCTGCTCCACCTGCTTGAAGATGGAAACAGTTGGGCCATATGTGGATGTTGCTTCCAGCTTAGAGGTCCAAGCCTATTCCCCATACTCTGGAGAAAGAGGGTGTTGAGAAGAAAAGCTTTACTACCATAACAAAGCTCTGCTTTTACACTAAACAACAGCCCTCGACCAAATAAAATTCCTACAACAAACACTTGGCTTGCCTACAACGCTGAGAAAATGATATTTGATATTTGGTAACCATTACGGACGATGACATTAAGAAAAGAAAGAGTCAAATAATGATTTGCTTGAAAGTTGCGTCATTGTGGGGTAACCTCAAGGCAACGATGTGTTCTGTGCAAGAGTGTGGCTACCTTGTGTAATGGTGCAACTGTGTGCATTTTATTACATTTTACGTGATATGCTATTACTTCCCTCCGCAAAACACACAGGCTCCATATATTGTGTATGCTTGCCTGCTCGTAATGTGTCAAAGAAATTCCCAGTTTTTCCCAGTTGTCCTGCATCAGTGTTCCATGGACACTTTCTGTGCCAAGCATTCCTGAATGTTACCCGGAGGCTGACATTTTCTTATTTGTTTTACCTTTCTTTAACTAGGCAAGTCAGTTAAGAACAAATTCTTATTTTCAATGATGGCCTAGGAACAGTGGGTTAACTGCCTTGTTCAGGGGCAGAATTACAGATTCTTACCTTGTCTGCTCGTGGATTCAATCTTGCAACCTTTCGGTTACAAGTCCAATGCTCTAACCACTAGGCTACCTGCCGTCCCACATGATCCGGTTCACTTTTCCCACGAGAGTGTACATTTCCAAATCGCTCCTCAACCCTTTGTTTCTATGCATTTGTTCATCTGGAATGTACCGCTCAGTGTTCAAAACCCTCCAAGCTCATCACTAAGCTGAGGATCCTGGGACTGAACACCGCCCTCTGCAACTGGATCCTGGACTTCCGACGATGAGACAGCCTATAGGGAGGTCAGTGACCTGACAGTGTGGTGCCAGGAAAACAACATTTCCCTCATTGTAAGCAAGATTACAGGAAACGGAGGGTCGAGCACATCCACATCGAAGGGGCTGTAGTGGAGTGGGTTGAGAGCTTCAAGTTCCTCGGTGTCCACATCACTAAGGAATTAACATGGTCCACATACCAACACAGTCATGACGAAGTCATGACAACACCTCTTCCCCCTCAGGAGGCTGAAAAGATTGGGCATGGGCCCTCAGATCCTCAAAAAGTTATACAGCTGCACCAATGAGAGTATCTGGACTGCCTGCATCACCGCTTGGTATGTCAACTGCTTGGCATCCGACCGCAAAGCGTTACAGAGGGAAGAGTGTATGACTTAGTACAGAACTGGGGCAGAGCTCCCTGCTATGCAGGACCTCTATACCAGGTGATGTCAGAAGGCCCTAAAAATTGTCATAGACTCCAGCCACCCAAGTCATTCTATTCTTTTTATATTTTTCTCTGCATTGTTGGGAAGGGCCCGTAAGTAAGCATTTCAATGATAGTCTACACCTGTTATTTACGAAGCATGTAACAAATGAAATGTGATTTAATCATTAAAATCGATCCAGGCACATTAAAAGATATAGAGTTTTGTTTCTGCTTTCGTTTAGAATCATGCAATGTAATGACCTCGAGTGGAGCCTGGATCCAGTTAAGCTGTCCCACTTCCTCTATACTCTGGCTGTAATTAGAAGACTATGTAATGGAAGAGGTCTTTGAATGTGTTTGGAGCTCGGTTTATGTTACAACTCCTAATCCTGACCTTTGTCTACTCAGAAAATGAATAAACAACAGTAGGCCTACTTGCAGTAATAGTCAACACTTCAATGCAAAAGTCTGTTCACTTCTTAAATTCTACTGTATATTATAAACCCTGTCATCTGCGTAGGGCAAAAATTGCGATATTATAATAGCCTATCTAATAGGCCCAATTAAATGAGAGTTGTGCATGGTAATTTGTTTTATGGCCCATGGACTCATCATGGCCAGAAAAGGTGAGGAATTTATTCTGCAATGGTTATGTAAAATGTGTTACACTAAATATTGTCTATGCAAGAAATTTAACATTACAGTATTCAGACGTAGCCTACAAACTTCAATGGAAAATATAAAAGGCTGTTCTACCGTTAAACTGCGCTTTGGATCGGATCGCATAAAAAGTTTTAACATTTATTTTTCTCACATTTTCAAATTTTCCAACAGGGCTATGCATTTTTTTTCTCGCTTGAGTAGCCTCATTTCACTAGTGTTCAGCGAAATCACAACAGAATCTCAAATACAGGTAGCCTAGTCAAATAATTAACATCCAATCACATTAACCGTTACTCTCTTGCAGGAATTCCACTAACGGTCCGTATGTAGCCAAACATAGCTGCTGCTCATGCTGGTATCTGTACTTATGGTGCAAAAGCCATGACAAGGAGACATAGTGGAGTGGTAAAGCACGTGCAAGCAGTTGCACACGACGCCACTTGGCTACACTGCAGCATCCACCGAGAGGCTCTTGCTGCCAAAGGAATGCCTGACAGCTTGAAAGACGTTTTGGACACTACAGTGAAAATGGTTAACTTTGTTAAAAGAAAGGCCCCTGAACTCTCACATAACATAATTTCCCTTGTCTGACCGCTTGCATAATGATGAGCTTCTGGGTAATGTTTTTTCTCGCCTGAATGATCTGTAACTAGGATTACAGGGACTCTCCGCAACTATATTCAATGTGCGGGACAAAATTGAGGCTATGATTAAGAAGTTGGAGCTCTTCTCTGTTTGCATTAACAAGGACAACACACAGGTCTTTCCATCATTGTATGATTTTTTGTGTGCAAATTAACTCAAGCTTACGGACAATGTCAAATGTGATATAGCGAAGCACCAGTTGGGTGCGCAATTACGCAGGTACTTTCCCGAAACGGATGACACGAACAACTGGATTCATTATCCCTTTCATGCCCTGCCTCCAGTCCACTTACCGATATCTGACAAGAGAGCCTCATCGAAATTGCATCAAGCGGTTCTGTGAAAATTTAATTTAATCAGAAGCCACTGCCAGATTTCTGGATCGGGCTGTGCTCAGAGTATCCTGCCTTGGCAATTCATGATGTTAAGACACAATCACGTACCTATGTGAAAGTGGATTCTCGGCCCTCACTAGCATGAAAACTAAATACAGACACAGACTGTGTGTGGAAAATGATTTAAGACTGAGACTCTCTCCAATACAACCCAACATTAGTTATGTGCATCCTTTCAAGCACACCCTTCTCATTAACCTGTGGTGAGTTATTCACAATTTTCGAATAACAAATAAGGTTTTATATGTAAAATGGTTAAATGAAGAGCAAAATTATTAATTATTATTATATTATTATTTGTGCCCTGGTCCTATAAGAGCTCTTTGTCACTTCCCACGAGCCGGGTTGTGACAAAAACTCACACTCATTCTTATGTTTAATAAATGTATTGTATAGTGTGTGTGTGTGGCAGGCTTACGATGATGGCAAAAAACTACATTTGAGAGTGCGCTGACCCTGGTGCTAGAGGGGGTATGCAGCTGGAGGTTGAATGTTTGAAGGGTTACGGGACTATAAAAAGTTTGGGAACCACTGGATAGAGCAAAATATGCTGCTTGAAATACCTTGTCTATTTACTACTGTGAAGTGGGTCCAATTAAAATTGAGAGATGGGACGAATGGTAATCCTAACTTGTTGTAGGCTTATAGGCTATTTTGCGAATAGACTATGAAACCATCACAGTCTGAAAAGGTGAGGAATTTATTCTGCAATGATCATGGATATGAAATAAATAATAGGAAATATATGCCTATTTCTAATTATTTTAGAATGCAAAGATATATCGATTTTCGAACGTTTTGAACCAAATACAATGCTTTTAGTTTTAGATAAATATATGACCTGTTTATTATTAATCACCCATTCTGATACTGACTGTAACTCCTTATTTAGAATTTCAGTAAGCTCACTGGCTTTGGGTGCTGACATGTAGAGTGTGGAATCATCCACATACATAGTCATTCTAGCTTCTTGTAAGACCAGTGGCAAATCATTTGTAAAAATAGAGAAGAGTAACGGCCCAAGGCAACTGCTCTGATGGACACCGCACTGCACATATCTGATGTTAGAGAAGTTTCCATTGAAGAACACTCTCTGGGTTCTACTGGATAAATAACTCCACAACCATGTGATGGCCGGTGATATAAAGCCATACCACAAAGTTTTTTTCAATAACAAATTATGATCAATAATATCAAAAGGCTGCACTGAAATCTAACAATACAGCTCCAACTTGAGAGGACAGCTAGTTGCTAACCAGTCTCTGTTAACATCACACATTTTATCAAGCATTGCACACATATTATTCAAATACTGACTGTTAGCACTTGGTGGAATATAGCAGGACAAACTACCCCTGCTTTAGATGGTATGCTTTCCCAGTCATTGTTAAAAATGATTCACAGAGAGTGCTTTTGAGAGGACTTACCATTTGTTGGCATCTTGCTGCAAGTCTATTTCAGGACATCCACCTCTCCCTGGGAGAACTGCAAACTGTTCTTAAGGTCCTGGATCTCTCTGGTCAGATTGTCCATTCTTTTATTAGTTGACTCCATCAGTATTTGGACAAAGCTCTTGAAGCTATTTTCTTGTTGTTGTAAAAACTGATTGTAGAACCCTATTTGTTTGTTTAAAAGATCCTTCACCTGTGATCTGTTATGGAGAAGCACTGTCCTCTCCATGACTCACAACTTTGGTTTTCGATGCCATGGTAGCAACATAGACTAACGCTAGTACTCCACACAGATCCAAATTCAAAAAGGCTAGTAACCAAACTTTTTCAATAGAACACTTTTTCAGAGACTTTCAAAACAACAAATCGAGCTCTTCCCATTCCGCGTTTAACACGTGATGTACTGGAGTTTTTTGAGTTATTTTTATTCTGCACTGTTTAAATACACAGTAGTGTACATTTTAAATGTTTTTATTGCCTTTTATAATTTTACGATAACATACAGCCTCATAATTTTGCAACTCTTAAAGCTTGCCTTAGCAAAATCTCTATACTGTAATCATGTGTAAATCAGATAAAATGAAGCTATTCAGGTGGTGTGAGTGAGAGAGTGTGTGTGTGTGACAGAGAGAGAAAGAGGGAAAGGAGACCTGGGTGTGAAAGAAGAGACAGGTGTGTGAATGATGGAGGAGAGTGCAGGAGAACGTCAGGAGAGGTCTTCATCCTGGTCATCTCATCAGCCTCTGGAATCTACCTTTACTATCACACAGTCTCCATGTGATATTATCACTCATTCACTACATTGGAACTGTGTACATGTACATCCAGGGTATATAACGTATGATGGTGATAAACTAAATCTAAGGTGCCATCATTTGATTTCATTGCTCTTCATTTCATTGATGATTTGAGTCCTATTGAGTCATGACACAAGCACATTCCTCTTTCCGTGTACCTGTGAGAGAGAGAAGAACAAAGGAAACGACTCCCCCCTCCTCCTTCTCCAGTGATTTAAATCATTCCTCTCTCTCACTCTCTCCAACCTGGCTGGCAACATTCCAGACCGCTCCTCTCCTGCACCTTCTCCTTGGTGCTCCCTCCATTCGTCCCCCTTTCCCCTCCTCTGTCTGTCCCTCCCTCTCCCCAGTTTCTCACCCTCGCTCCTCTGAGAGCGGGAGGCCACAGCGCCCATCACTCACCACCAGGTGATAATCAGCACAAAGGGACCTTGGTGACTGGCCGAGCCCAGGCAGCATGCACCCCCGCTGGGGAGGGTGAAGAGGAAAGTCTCCACCTCCACCCTCCTCCACTCCACCCCTCCACCACTCCTTGGATGATGAAAACCCTGTTAGACTGGATTATAGGAAGGAGCGGCGTGTGTCTGCAATATAAAAGTGATAGAAGTGATAAAAGCCAGTCACCCCACCTTATTCGCTCTATTCTTTTGCCTCAGTCTCTTTTTGTGACTTCTGACTACTGATGACTCACCCTCTCAAACCTTTGGCTGGAATATTGGGTATCGCAAGGCCTTGTGTGTTCAGATGGTGTTTCAACATGTCAGCATGTTAGCATTTAGCGTCTTCAAGGTTTTTTGTTTGGTGTTGGGATTTCATTCATCAGATTGGAGTTTGGTTGAATGGTCTTGCCGTTCAGATTCCTAAAGGTGATTTAATAGACATGTTCACTGGTAGCGGTAGTATATTGAGTCAAGTAAAGAGAGCAGTTCTGCCTACTCAGATCAGTGGCATCACTGTCACTCTGTGTGTGGTCAGAGTGTTTAGGTTAGCGGGAGGAGAGTCGACTCTTTAGCATATCAATTAAATCAAAACAAATGTTATTTGACACATGCGCCGAATACAACAGGTGTAGACCTTACAGTGAAATGCTTACTTACAAGCCCTTAACCAACAATGCAGTTTTAAGAAAATACAAAAAAAGTAAGAGATAAGAATAACAAATGATTAAAGAGCAGCAGTAAATAACAATAGCGGGGCTATATACAGGGGTTACCGGTACAGAGTCAATGTGCGGCGGCACCGATGTTGAGCTATTTGAGGTAACATGTACATGTAGGTAGAGTTATTAAAGTGACCATACATAGATAATAACAGAGAGTAGCAGCAGCATTCCGGGGGGGTGCAATGCAAATAGTCTGGGTAGCCAATTGATTAGCTGTTCAGGAGTCTTATGGCTTGGGGGTAGAAGCTATTTAAATGCTCTGGCAATGGTGGATCCATGTTGGAGCTCACCAATGAAGCAACCAAAAAGTCTCCTATGATCCCAAATATTGCCACAAAGTAACATACATTGATACTGTATTGATACTACACCTTGACTTTGACATTGGTACGTTTCTCATTTGAAGGGATGTTTCTGACTGTGGGAGGGAGTGAGGGAGGGAAGGAGGGATGAGGTGAAAGAGGGAGACAGAAGAGAGGAATTGTGGATGGCTGGGTGCTGCTATGGCACTGAAGTAGGGGGGGGTAATTCTTCCTAGCCTGGCACAACATTGGTCTTGCTTCACGGCAAAAGAAAATAAGGGCAGAGGGAGGGGGTTAAAAAATCGATTTCATGGCCTGAGTCAGACAGAGCCCGAGGTAGGAATAGTTTGTCTGTATGTGTGTGTGTGTCTCTCTGTGAGCGAGTGTGTGTATGTGTGCGAGTGTGTGTGTGTGTGCGTGCAAGTTTTGAAGGCTTCACAATGGCAGAAGTGGGGGGGGCTTACGGTATCAGAGTCTGAAAACTGCATGTGGAAAAAAAGAGACCACTCTTAAACTGTATTGATTGTAGTCTATCAACACCATTAGCAGCAAGGAAAATGTCAAAAAGTGAGTATTTTCAAAGCATGTTGCTGTTTGTTGTTTACCATGTCAATTTAAGAGGATCCTTAATGTTGCCCAGTGTCTTTACAGACCTCAATCAGGCTAGGAATAAAGTACATTGATACATTTATTTACATTTATTTTCCCAATTGGTAAATAGTTGAAGTAGAGGTGGGGACATAGCAGGTAAATGGTAGAAATGTATTAATCTGAAAACTGGTTAAAATCTCATTGATAACATTATATGACCTTTCCTATGCCATAGAGAGTGAAGACTATCAAACTAGGTGGTTAAAGCTAACTTCGATCAGACTATAATCACACATAATGTGATGAAGTACAATTCCATAGAGAAATGTTGTCAGTTCTTACGATATACGTATCATCAATTTGCATTTGTGGCAACTCCCCCTCTTAGTGCTCACCCGATTATCACACTCACCAAACTGCACGCTTTCTCTATCACACACACGCACCAAATCATTTTAAGAGTATCTGGAGTGTGTTTGGTCTCCTCCATATTCAGACCTCTCTCATTGTTTCCTTTATTCACACTCATTACCATCCAACTTGTCGTCAACCACTCTCTTCCGCTCCCTCTCTCGCTGACTCGCTCTCTCTCTCTCTCTCTTTCTCTGTCCCCCTCTCCTCTTTCGTGTTTTGTCCACAGCCAGTTGCTCTCCCTTCTCCTCGCCCTCTCACTTTCATTCCATCTTTTCTCCCTGTCTCCCCCCTCTCTGTCGCTCTCTTTCGGACCCCTTTTTGTCATCTGTGCCAGCACCTCTTTCAAGAGAACTGTCAGCCTCTCTCAAAGGCCTTTGTGTCCTGCTTTTCTTTCCCTAATTTGGTTTGCCCAAAACACTTTCCCATAGCATGGCTGTCTCGCCCCTTTCTCCCACCTACCCCTCTCCTCTCTCTCTTTTTCCCTCTGCCCGTCCTCAATAAGTTATTCCGGGGGGAACGCTATGGAAACAAACCTACAGTGCATTCGGAAAGTATTCATACCCCTTGACCTTTTCCAAATGTTGTTACGTTACAGCCTTATTTTAAAATTGATTAAATAAAACAAGTTCCTCAATCTACATACAATACCCCGTACAAAGCAAAAACAGGTGTTTGTATTTTTTTGCAAATTCATAAAAAACAGAAACCTTATTTATATAAGTATTCAGACACTTTGCTATGAGACTCGAAATTGAGTGCATCCTGTTTCCATTGATCATCCTTGAGATGTTTCTACTACTTGATTGGAGTCCACCTGTGGTAAATTCAATTGATTGGACATGATTTGGAAAGGCAAACACGTGTCTATATAAGGTCCCACAGTTGACAGTGCATGTCAGAGCAAAAACCAAGCCATGAGGTCAAAGGAATGGTCCGTAGAGCTCCGAGACAGGATTGTGTTGAGGCACAGATCAGGGGAAGGGTACCAAAACATTTCTGCAGCATTGCAGGTCCCCAAGAGCACAGTGGCCTCCATCATTCTTAAATGGAAGAAGATTGGAACCACCAAAACTCTTTCTAGAACTGGCCGCCCAGCCAAACTGAGCCATCGGGGGAGAAGGGCCTTGGTCACGGATGGTCACTTTGACAGAGCTCCAGAGTTCGTCTGAGGAGATTGGAGAACCTTCCAGAAGGACAACCATCTCTGCAGCACTCCACTCTAGACCAGACGGAAGCCATTCCGCAGTAAGGCACATGACAGCTCGCTTGGAGTTCGCCAAAAGACACCTAAACGACTCTCAAACCATGATAAACAAGATTCTCTGGTCTGAGGAAACCAAGATTGAACTCTTTGCCAAAATGCCAAGCGTCACGTCTGGAGGAAACCTGGCACCATCCCTACTGTAAGAGTGGTGGTGGCAGTGTCATGCTGTGGGGACTTGTTTCAGCTGCAGGAACTGGGAGGATCGAGGGAAAGATGAACGGAGTAAAGAGAGATATTTTATGAAATCCTGCTCCAGAGCGCTCAGGACCTCAGACTGGGGGCGAAGATTCACCTTCCAACAGGACAACGACCCTAAGCACACAGTCAAGACAACGCAGGAGTGGCTTTGGGACAAGTCTCTGAATGTCCTTGAGTGGCCCGGACAGAGCCCGAACCTGATCGAACATCTCTGGAGAGACCTGAAATAGATGTACAGTGACACTTCCCATCCAACCTGACAGATCTTGAGAGGATCTCAAAAGAAGATTGGGAGAGACTCCCCAAATACAGGTGTGCCAAGCTTGTAGCATCATACTCAAGAAGACTCAAGGCTGTAATTGCTGCCAAAGGTGGTACAACAAAGTACTCAGTAAAGGGTCTGAATAATTATGTAAATGTGATATTTGTGTTTTTTTCAAAACTGAATCTGTTTTTACTTTGTCATTATGGGGCATTGTGTGTAGATTGATGAGGGAAAACAACTATGTAATCCATTTCAGAATAAGGCTGTAACGGAACTGTAAGAACCGATGCTGGAGATGAGAAGCAGGTACGGAGAGTTTAATTTAATTTAGCACAGACATGGAACAGGACAGGAACAGCATCAGAACCGGGTAAACAAAGACATACAAACATTAATGCTGAAGCGGGGGACAACCTTGGGAACAGACAGATAAAGGGGAGGAAATAAACACAGTTGAGTGAGTCCAGGTGAGTGTAATGAATCGCTGATGCGCGTGACGAGGGGAGCAGTTGTGCGTAATGATGGTGGCAGGAGTGCGTAATGCAGGGCAGGCTGGCACCCTCGAGCGTCATGGAGGGAGAGCGGGAGCAGGCGTGATAGTAACAAAATGTGGAAAAAGTGAAGGGGTCTGAATATTTTCCGAATGCACTGTAGATGTTGCGGAAACTCATAGTAGATGTGGTGCTGTTGTATGAGGTCACAATTATACACAAACAAATCATGTTATCTGTGTGGTGCCATGACAATTTTTTACTCAAATTCCCATTTTTATTTGGACAGAACAGTCGTAAACTATCTGAGTGCATTTAGTGTCATAATAAACTAAAACTGAAGTACCCTTTTATTTTTACTCCTTAACACCAACCAGGCTTTCCGGTGTGCCCAGGGGATCCGGCCTCCCATTACTTCACTAAATGCATAGGTTACTTCAGGGAGCCCCTCGTCATGGCAACGCCTTCCAGCCATCCAAAGCATTGTTTCGTGAGAGAAGTGATGGAAGACGACTCTGGAAAAAAAGTTGAAAGTGAGTGAAGGGGTCTGGCGAACGTCCGATTGAAACCACGGGTCCACCTGAGATGAGGAGCAAGCAAATTCATTTTCGCCAGACCCCTTCACTCACTTTCTCTCTCTCTTTCTTGCTTCCTTCCAACTCTATCCCCTTCTCATTATCCCCCTATACAGTACTACCCCTTACTCTCTTCCAATCAATCCTCCTATTTCTTCTCCCACTCCTTAACCTGCTGTCTCTTTCCCAACACTCTCCTCAGCCCATCTCTCAATTGTCACCTCACTTTCCTCCCTCTGACACTCTCTCCGCCTTCCTCATGGCTCACATTTAATGTTGCAAAAGAGAAGAAAGAAAGAGATATGTGGGAAGGAGAGGGAGAGAGAGAGGGAGATAATGGGCCAATGAAGAGGTGAGGAAAAGTGACTTTACCTCACCTCTTCATTGGCCCATTATCTCCTCCTCTCTCTCTCTTTCCTTCTTCTCTTTCGCAACATTAAATGTGACTCACCACCTGTATTCGGTCTTATGTAGCAACATTTTAAATGGTGTTTTTTACATTGGATAAAAGTAGAGACTCAGAGCTACAAAATGGTATATCATACACTGCATTTGAGGAACAATGGGAAAGTAATTCTGCTTTGAAAGTTGATCAACTTGTAAACTCACTTTTGAGAAAATCGCCTCTGAATGTTTTGGTATCTTGTGAAGAGCTCTTCTATATCTATACCCATTCAACATCGTTCACACCCTCTTAAGCTTTAGCCCTACGTTCAAACGGCTCTCCTGTGAAGTCATGACTTGCGACATATGCCTAGTTTCCTGAATCGGGTCACAAATGTGTGTGCTGTCAATACAGCGTGTATTGCTTTTAGTACCATGCCCCACCATCCCACCATTTTAAGAAACCCTTGTATTTTGGCCTAACTGGGTACAATATCACATCTGCTGCCACACTCCCAGTCCTATTCCTGGTGAAGTGGAGCAATGTGCGGAAGAGGAGCTTTTCAGATTCTGGTTCCCAGCCCTAGTTCTGTGTCCCAGCTGTGAGGGGTTTGATGGTTGGCTGAGTTCAGTCCGCAATAACAACCTCTCCCCTTCCCTGCTGGATAAGAGGTACTGTATACTGGGAATCAAAGGAGAGGACAGCCGATGTGGAGAGAACAGGGGACTAGTGTGTATCCACCAATGTGAGATCTGAGATGTGGAGATATTATGACAGTGGGGCACTGGGGTACAAAGGATTTCAACGTACACAGCATACTTGTTATTATCTATTTAGGGCAACTAGTTCCACTCCTCACATCCCCTTGATTGTTTTGTCATCCTGCACCCTATGCCGTAATGAAATGTCCGATCATTGATTTTCTGTCAGTGTCAAACCCAATCTAGGCCTCCGCCCACCCCCAAGGGGGAATGAAAGTGGTGTATAATTACTTTATAATTTTGCAGTATACTATAGAAAACTATACTACACATTGTAGCGTCCCTCGATTATGTAATCCTTACTTTAGAATTGTTTAGTATACTATACTACACACTGTAATATCCCCTCGATCATGTGGTGCTTAAAATAAAATGTTGTAGTATACTGTTGAATACTATACTACACACTGTAGTATCTCTTGATCATGTAGGGCCCAATTCTGACATAGGAAATGTATGCCTTTCTTACGCATGCTGGTGCATAATGAGCTTTGTAGGTGTGGTTCCATTCCGTGCGTTTTCATTCAATGGGGTTTTCAGTACATTTATCTTACTTTTTAATTTGGATTCTGTCGACAGACTAGAATACATAGAGAGAACGGGTTCAGAATATAGGGATCAATGAAAGAAATCCATCTAAATTTATGCATATTTGTCTCCGTTTCAGCACTAACTGTATAAATACTCTGATATTGTAGATTTCACATCTGCTCCTGCTACGCCCTCTGGTGTTCATCCGGTGTCTTCTTGACCTGCAGTTACTCCCCCTGTACACTCTCTCCCTCTCCCTCTCCATGTGATTGTGTGGTTGGAGACAGGTGTGCTGGAGTCAGAGCAGATCCCTACCAGCTGCTACTCGTTCCATAATCAAGACCTCTACAAATACTCAGTCCTGCCACTTCCACTCTGCCAGTTTGTAATCTCTGCTCAGTCAGTTCATGATTCTAGTCATTTATTATTACTTAACTACTTAGGGAGCAGTGGGGCGCTAGCCCCACTCCCGACACTACCCGATGAAATGTAAGGCGCCAGATTCAAAATCCAAAAGTTGAATTATTAAACATTCATCAATTTACAAGTGTTTCAGTCATGAAAAGCTCTGCTTCTTGGCAATATCACAGCGTTGTCAGATTTCAAAAAAGCTTTACGGCAAAAGCACAACATTTGATTGTTTGAGGGTAGCACCTCCAATATTTTAACTATTAGCATAAATTCACAAAAACACATTTCACAGCGAAAACAAATCCCTTACCTTTTGAATAACTTCTGCTGAGGGCTTCCCAAGTGTCCAACGAAGACATCCAATGGTTCTTTTGTTAGAAAAAGTCATTTATTATATCCATAAATCTCTGTTTGGTTGGCGCGTTATGTTCAGAAAATCCAACGTCGAATCGCCTATTGAACTGCGAAGAGAACGCGTTCAAATATACGTATAAACTTTTCCTAAACAAATCGAATACCAGTTAAAATGCATCCTTAGCTATCCTTTTATGAATATTAGCGATAATATTTCACTCGGATGGTCACCTAAACGTTATATAAGTAAAATAAAGTGGGGCGCGCAGCCAGACTCGCGCCCGAGAAAAGTTGTTGACATCTGAGCTACCTTGGCCATTTCCTGTACCTATTCGTTCTGTTTACTCCAATCTCTCTGAGTCTTTGTATATAGACTGTTGACATCTAGTGGAAGTCATAGGTACTGCAGTCTCAGTCCTGGTTACAATTGGATTCAATGGGGAGTGTGTCAAACAGAGCAAAAGGTCCCCAGAAACTGATTTCCGGATGGATTTTTCTCGGGTTTTCGCCTGCTAAATGAGTTCTGTTATACTCACAGACATTATGTTAACACTTTTAGAAACTTCAGAGTGTTTCCTAATTATGTGCATATCCTATTTTCTTAGCCTGAGTGGCAGGCAGTCACCTCACCTGCCGCTTCCTAAGAAGTTAAGATCCTGTTACTCTGCTGTGCCTGTTTCCCTGCCTGACCGTTTATCCTCTCATTGCAGTCACCGCTCTGGCTCTGGCTCCTGTTCCACATCTCACCACCCAACTACCTTTCTCTGGATTTTACTCACCACTACTACCTTGGATTACCCTCAGGACCTATTTACCCTGTTCTACTCCGCCAACTCCAACCTGTCTCCACATCTGTTTTTTCTGCAACTCATCCGAGCTACCCCGGATCTGCACTCCATATCTCTCTGTGCAACAATAAATATTTTGGTTCATTCATCCCTGTTTCCTCATCTGAGTCTGCTCTTGGGTTCCCCTGTGTCGCTCTGCTTAACAGTAGATTATTAAGGCACATTTTTGGGTTAGGAAAGTATACATAAATACATACATTTCAGTTTGCTTCCATATGACTGGTTTCACATTAATCTCCAGTGATCATTAAAGTAAAATCATCTAAAACAATTTCTATGTGTATTTACAATCCCTTTCTCCAAACGGATAACAACAACAACAACAAAAAAGTTATTGTCACACACAGAATAGGTTCAGTCAAATGTGCTGTTTTACAGGGTCAGCCATAGTAATACGGCAACCCTGGAGCAAATTAGGTTTAAGTGCCTTGCTCAAGGGCGCATCGAAAGATTTTTCACCTTGTCGGCTCAGGTATTTGAACAAGTGACCTTTTGGTTACTGGCAAAATGCTCAAACCGCTAGGCAACCTGCCATCCCAATTACTCATTTACCTAGCTCTTATAAATTTATAGATTACATTGTTGGAGAATTTCTATCGTTTTAACCTGTTACGGATCCAATCCCTTGAACGGGATAGATTTTGACAACATCCGGTAAAATGCAGAGCGCCAAATTCAAATTACAAAAATACTCATTTCAAACATTCATGAAAATACAAATGCTGCACACCCTTCAAAAGCTTAGACTCTTGTTAATCTAACAGCATTGTCAGATTTCAAAACGGCTTTACGGCAAAAGCAGAACATTTGATTGTCTGAGGACAGCGCCCCACTCAAAAACTCAATTAGCATAATAACATAACCAGCAGAGGTGTCACAAAACTCAAAAATAGCATAAAATAAATCGCTTACCTTTGATGATCTTCCACTGATGGCATTTTAAAGCATCCAGGTTACACAATAAAAGGTCCTTTTGTTCAATAAAGTTCCTTTTTATATCCTTATAGCTCCGTTAGGTTGGCGCGTTTTGTTCAGTAATCCACCTACCCAAAGGCTTTCATCCATGCAGACAAACGATATCCCAAAAGTACCCGTAAAGTTCATCGAAAAAAGTCAAACAGCATTTGTAATCAATACTCAGGTACCCTAAAATGAATATACACTATAATATTTAAGACGGAATATAACCTGCTGAATAGAAGAGAAAAAGAACTGAGCGCACATTCCCTGTTACGCGCAAAATCCAAAACAGTACACTGAACGTGAACTCTGGAACTAGTGGTCTTACTCCCTTGATTTTCATGATTGAACGTTCCAACCTTTTTCTAAAGACTACTGACATCTAGTGGAAGCCATAGGAACTGCAATCTGGGAGCTAAAATACCCTGCATTGAATAGAGTGTGACATGACTGATTCAGACATCCCGGATGGATTTTGCTCGGGTTTTTGCCTGCCATATCAGTTCTGTTATACTCACAGACATCACCTACCTTCACAGTTTTAGAAACTGCAGAGTGTTTCCTATCCAAAGCTACTAATTATATGCATATCCTAGCCTCTGGGCCTGAGTAACAAGCAGTTTACTTTTGGCACGTTTTTCATCCGAACTTCAAAATACTGCCCCCTAGCCCTAAGAAGTTAATAAAACAACAAAACCAAGAATACGACAGTAACATAAAGCAGTACGCCGATACACAAGAACAAAACTAACTGATGAGGGAACCTGGGAGAGTGACATGTAAAAGGGAGGAAATGTTGACGGTAATGGAGTCCAGGTGTGAATCATGTTTCACAGGTGCACGTAATGATAAGTGCCAGGTGTGCGTAATGATGAATCCCAGGACCGGCGGTTAGTACTCTGGCGACGTCGTACGCCGGAGGGGAGGAGCAGGAGCAGATGTGACAATATGCTTTTTCCACTTGGAACTGGCAGGTGTGCTCTACCTTATTCATGGTTTCCTCACGTGTAAAGGTGGAATTATGAGGGAATTAAATCAAGGTCAGAATGCGGCGTGTCTGTAGACACACCTCCTCAACATTTCTTAGATGTCCACCCCGAACTAATGGCAGGTGAAAAGCATGTTATTCTCATGCTTAAGTTCAAGGTCAGGGAGAAAAGTGCATAAAAAGGGAATTACGTTCCGTTCGCATGTTTACACTATCATTCAAAAGTTTGGGGCCACTTAGAAATGTCCTTTTTTAAAGAAAAGCACATTTTTGGTCCATTAAATAACATCAAATTGATCAGAAAGTCTACACAAGTCCTCAACTGGCAGCTTCATTAAATAGTACCGGCAAAACACCAGTCTCAACGTCAACAGTGAAGAGGCGACTCCGGGACGCTGTTCGTCAAAATCTTCTAACAGTTGATGTCCAGGGTCTGTGTACATAAGAGATGTGGGTTTAGATTTTTTATGACATTCGAGGCGTCGATCAACTCACCAAGGCGAGTGACAGCAAATATCTTTGCAGCAAGAATCCCGTTCCAGTGTATTGTAGTGTCGATGTGGCCTGTACCGCCCTGAAGCTCCGAGAGACTGTTCTCTGTATGAGTCTTGCCACAGCGCTATTCAACTTGATATAAAATAATTTTGGACAATTTGAAAACATTCAGCCACATAAGGGACGGATCGAAATGTAAGGGCTAGACCAACTCAAATGCACACCCCTTTCCAACATTTAAAATATTTTCACATGACCCTCCCTTTGTACTGTAAAATAAATTGAACACCCTCCCCTCTCATATAGTTAACCCAAAATAATGTTTACAACCACAAATGACAATAATTGTAACGACCCTTTGTTTATAAACGTGAATATCGACTTTGCTACTTTAGCATGCTTTTGTGGATCAGTCAATGCCACGCAGGGCTACGGCCCAGAAGGGTGAAGGTTTGCCGACCACAACAGACAAGCTCACTTTCCCTGCCTGTTTCAGTACACTACGATCAGAGCCGGATGCAGACAATGATCAGCTAGAGTAAAATCAGATTTTCAACATTTTAATGCCATATTTATAATTATATAAAATATATGCAACGAATATTTCAGCCACACCCGTTGCTGACAGTTGTATAAAATCAAGCACACAGCCATGCAATTTCTATAGACAAACATTGTCAGTAGAATGGCCTTACTGAAGAGCTCAGTGACTTTCAACGTGACACTGTCATAGGATGCCACCTTTCCAACAAGTCAGTTCATAAGATTTCTCTGCTGGAGCAACAGCAGCGAGGCCGCGAAGTGGTAAGCCACACAAGCTAACAGAACGTGACCGCCAAGTGCTGAAGCTTGTATCAATCACTACCAAGTTCCAAACTGCCTCTGGAAGCAACATAAGCACAATAACTGTTCGTCGGGAGTAACATGAACTGGGTTTCCATGGCCGAGCAGCCATGGAACACAAGCCTAAGATCACCATGCGCAATGCCATGTGTTAGCTGGAATGGTGTAAAACTCAACCCAATCGGACTCTGGAGCAGTGGAAACGTGTTCTCTGGAGTGATGAAGCGTGCTTCACCAACTGGCAACCCAACGGACAAATCTGGGTTAGGCGGATGCCAGGAGAACGCTACCTGCCCCAATGCATAGTGCCAACTGTAAAGTTTGGTGGAGGAAAAATGGTCTGGTGAAGTTTTTCATGGTTCGGGCTAGGCCCCTTAGTTCCAGTGAGGGGAAATCTTAACACTACAGCATACAATGACTTTACATATGATTCTGTGCTTCCAACATTGTAGCAACAGTTTTGGAAAGGCTCTTTCCTGTTTCAGCATGACAATGCCCCCGTGCACAAAGCGAGGTCCATACAGCAATGGTTTGTCGAGATCTGTGTCGACATTGACTGGCCTGCACAGAGTCCTGACCTCAACCCCATCAAACACCTTTGGGATGAATTAGTATGCCAACTGCGAGCAGGCCTAATCGCCCAACCTCAGTGCACGACCTCAATAATGCTCTTGTGGCTGAAAGGAAGCAAGTCCCCGCAGCAATGTTCCAACATCTAGTGGAAAGCCTTCCCAGAAACGTGGAAGCTGTTATAGCAGCCCTTGATTTTGGAATGAGATGTTTGACGTGCAGGTGTCCACATACTTTTGCTCATGGACTATTGGTCATGTAGTGTACATACACAAAGATTTTTAAAAGTGACTGGGATTTCCATTGTGATCCTTTTTCTTTTACATTGTGACGACCCACACACTCTGTCTGCCGAGTTCTTTCTCTTTGCTCTTGTTTTCCTTATTAGGATGTTGGTGGGCGGAGCGGGGAGGGTCGTCAGCGAAATGGGACACAACTGGGCTTGGGTGTGTCCTCATTCATTGAGGAGACTCTCTCCACGCAGACACACTGTTGGATTTTGGTTGTGACATTTTTGTGGCTGGTTTGTATGCTTTGGATGCTTTTGCACCATTCAACACCCCTCATTATCACGTCTATGCACACAACAACTCACTTACACTACTGACTACACACACCATCGTTGTTTATAGTTTACTTTAATTAATATATTTTTGTTATTCCTTTATCTCCACATTGTCTCCCTTTTCGTTAAAGTTAAGATCCGGTTCATGACGATATAAATACATATACAATTGCATAGATAGACACATTACAGAAATAGAGACAAAAACATTCTCAACCTCCAAAAGAGTATGAGGGGGGAGTTTAAGTACAATTCTTTCAAGCTTATTTGGCTGGTAGCTTGGATGTTTGGGGCTGCTGTTTGAACCATGATGTGCAGGCATAATCAAAGTGACACTGGGCTATCGCACTTGCCAGAGTCTTTAGTGTGTCTACAGCTAGGTTTTCATCCAATTGGCGACAGATTTTCATGCAAATCTTCAAAAATCTTCATAAAAGCAATATGTAATTTCAGAGTTTCATTTAGGAAAATTTGGCACCGGACAACGTGACAGGAAACATTACAATTTACAGCACATTTGAGACATCCACATGCGTTCAGATCCGACCTGGTGCAGCCAGTGCCATCAAATGAGGGATGCTGAACAAATGAGATTTACGTGTGCTTAAACAGCATGAAACAAATGACAAAAACACTATTCCTTGTTTCGATGTGTAGCATATGCAAAATGTTATAGCTTATTGGTTTCTTGGCTACTTTCCTAAAACAATTGTCCATCTCACAGATTTGAGCACTAATTGTATCAGGGCATTGCATGCATAGGCCTATAGGCTTAGGTGTCCACTGTATGATATTCATATGAATATATAGCCTATATAAATTAAGAGAAGCTTAGTCCTTACCTCAGAGAGATAGATAGAGATATGCCGGTGGCATGCTATGACACCAACATGCATTGTTGACCCAATTCAGGAAACTAGGCGTATGTCGCAAGTCAAGACTTCACAGGAGAGCCGTTCTCTGCCACAGAAGGCTTCTGTCATTTTGAGCTTGTCAGTTTTGTTGGTAATCCTGTCAAACACTGCTTTTTAAAAAATGTATTGTGTAGTGGAGCTACATAAGTTTTGCTCTCCACTTTCTGGAGGATCAAGTTTTAAAATCAGTGGAATTAGAGTATGATAGCTAAAGAGATGGAGAAAGGGCAACCGTGGCATGGCATTCCTGTCAGGGAGACTCGTCCTTCATGCATGTATACAGGTAAGATAGTCTGGCGATAGCTAGCTACATTTTCAGATATTACACGTTTTCTAATTTTGACAGAAAGTGGTTTCATTTCAAGCTAAAGTATACTGTTAGCTAGTTAGCTAACGTTAGCTGCCTGGCTCCCTAGCTGACGTTATTATTCGTTCCCCAGAGCCATTTGCTGTTCTAGTTAGAGCCTAGGTAGCTAGCTAACATTGAACATGGTTGGTTAGCTCCCAGCACTGTGGCATTTTTGGCACTGTTCATTGTTGTTTAACTAGCTAACGTTATGTGATGTGTGTACAACATCTGTTGAATATGGCCGGTGTCAGTAAACGTCTGCAAAAAAGCGTAATGAAATTGTTGCCAGCAGAGTCTTTTTCATGTTATCCAGAAGTAAACAAATCATCGGCTAGAGCGTCAAGTGTGCGCACCGAGAGCACTCCGAGATGGGTTGGGCTAAAGCTTAAGAGGGTGTGAATGCTGCGGAATGGGTGTAGACAAAGAAGAGCTCTTCACTAGATAGCGAAACATTCAAAAGCGATTTTCTCAAAAGTGAGTTTACAAGTTGATCAACTTTCAAAGCAGAATTACTTTCCCATTGTTCCTCAAATGCAGCATATGATATACCATTTTGTAGCTCTGAGTCTCTACTTTTATCCAATGTAAAAAACACCATTACATAAGTCCGAATCCAGGTGGTGAGTCACATTTCTTTGTCAGATCTCTACTGCATCTGCTATACAGATATAGATGTACAGAAGGAGGCTAATTCATACATTTTCAATCAGAATATTTTGTACAAAGATAAGCATTATATTATTAGATTCTAGGAGTAACTCTGGTAGGCCTGAAACAGTCTGGACAACTGACAGAGTCAGGGGCGCACTGCCCTCAAGTCATAGGCCTGCAGTAGCTGAAGATTATAATAGCAACACCATACCAAACGTTTCTAAACTTTATTAGGGTAATATCAAAAGTAAGTCAAGACATTGCATTTTCCCCTGGATGTAAACTAGGGAAAAAAACACACTACCCTCCACTGGGCCCAATAAAAAAACACAACCCTCCCCTATTTTGGACCACCCCTTCCCCCCCAGTAAACTTTGAACTGTCCCTAAGTGGATTCATTGCATTTAAAATCAGAGGACGACACAAGGTTTTACAACTTTGTTATTTTGTGGCCCTCTGGTTTAGATTTTTCCTCAAAAATTGTGCCAATGCTATTCAACTGCAGCTTTAAAGACAATTGGTTGACTGAGTCACTGATTAGGAAGAATAGGATGAGAGAGAGCATAGATTCAGATTCTATTTCATCAGACATAGTGGCCCTTAGAGGAAAGCTGCAGATATCCCCATGCTCACTGTTTCAACCTGTCTAACCCTTAGGCCATTACGTGCGCTCATTTGATCAACTAAGTAATTTGTGGTTTGGATTAAGTTTAGATCATTCTTGGCAGTCATGATACGAAGGCAGCGCAGATCGCTTTAAGCCCGACATCTTCTCTCCTTGTAAAGAGATACAGTTGAAGTTGGAAGTTTACATTAGCCAAATACATTTAAACTCACTTTTCACAATTCCTGACATTTAATCCTAGTAAAAATTCTGTCTTAAATCAGTTAGGATCACCACTTCATTTTAAGAATGTGAAATGTCAGAATAATGGTGAAGAGAATTATTTATTTCAGCTTTTATTTCTTTCATCACATTCCCAGTGGGTCAGACGTTTACATACACTCAATTAGTATTTGGTAGCATTGCCTTTAAATTGTTGAACGTGGGTCAAACATTTTGGGTATCCTTCCACAAGCTTCCCACAATAAGTTGGGTGAATTTTGTCCCATTCCTCCTGACAGAGGTGGTGTAACGGAGTCAGGTTTGTAGGCCTCCTTGCTTGCACACGTTCTTTCAGTTCTGCCCACACATTTTCTATAGGATTGTGGTCAGGGCTTTGTGATGGCCAATCCAATACCTTGACTTTGTTGTCCTTAAGCCATTTTGCCACAACTTTGGAAGTATGCTTAGGGTAATTGTCCATTTGAAAGACCTATTTTCGACCAAGCTTTAACTTCAGGCATTAGGAAATTGCTCCCAAGGATGAACCAGACTTGTGGAGGTCTACAATTTATTTTCGGAGGTCTTGGCTGATTTCTTTTGATTTTCCCATGATGTCAAGCAAAGAGGCACTGAGTTTGAAGGTAGGCCTTGAAATAGATCCACAGGTACAACTCCAATTGACTCAAATTATGTCAATTAGCCTATCAGAAGCTTCTAAAGCCATGATATCATTTTCTGGAATTTTCCAAGCTGTCTAAAGGCACAGTTAATTTAGTGTATGTACACTTCTGACCCACTGAAATTGTGATACAGTAAAATAATCTGTCTGTTAACTATAAATTAATTGTGTCATGCACAAAGTAAATGTCCTAACCGACTTGCCAAAACTATAGTTTGTTAACAAGAAATTTGTGGAGTGGTTGAAAAACGAGTTTTAACTTCTCTGGGAGCAGTGCATGAGGTGACTGTTTTGGAGAGCCTGGTGTGCCCAAAGTAAAATGCCTCCCATTTAGGCCCAGAAAATAGGATATGCATATATTTAGGGTATAGGTATAATTTGAACGAGTTCGCGCCGCGTTTCATGGACTAGTGGAGGCTGTCGTTTCTGATTATAACGCGCGAACCAAATGGAGGATTTATGGATAAAAGACGTTACTTTTTCTAACAAAAGAACCATGGATTGTCTTCGTTGGACACTTAGGATGACCTCAGCAGAAGTTCTTCAACAGGTAATTGATTTGTTTTCGCTGTGAAATGTGTTATGTGTGTGCCATGATGGCTAATCGATACATGGCTATTGGAAAAATATGTGAGGTGCTAGCCTCAAACAATGAAATGTGCTGCTTTACCGTAAAGCCTTTTGAAATCTGACAACGCTGTGATATTGCCAAGAAACATAGCTTTTGATGAGTATGGAACACTTGCATATTGGTGGATGTTTAATAATTCCATTTTGGGATTTTGAATTTGGCGCTTTAGATTTTCGCTGGTAGTGTCGGGACGAGCCCGCTAGCGACCCAGCAATCCCTGACTTTAACGACTCCAACCTAAGTGTATGTAAACTTCCGACTTCAACTGTAATAGAACTATCACATGGTTTTATATTTGTTGATAACTAATATTGAAAGGTGATATGATGCAATCTAACTAGATTGGAAGGCTACTTCATCCAAATGTAAACTAAATGTATTTATACAAAAGAAACATCGGCATGTGATAAAGGATTACATGTCCAATATAATTATATACTGTAAATGCATATCAAACAGGAATATACATATTCAATTAAATAAATACAGCATTGTAATGTTATTGATTCCTTTCTCTCTCTCCTTGCAGGGGATTAAACAGCTGATCTGCAGTCACCAGATGGCCAAGCCTCAAAACCAGAAATGTGGACACATCAACACTTTTAATTTTGAATAAATGTTAACATTTATTTATTAGTTTTTTATCTCTATCCATACATGAGTACTTAAAACGCAGTCCACTGTACAAAATACGTAATTCCCAAGTGAGGGACAGCTCATTGAGATAAACCTCCAACATTCATAAGGTTGTTCAGTACACGAGGGCAAATATTGTCATGACAGCCACAGACTTTTTTATACACAGGACAGGAGTTTATAGGTTTTTGTTCCTGCCCTTAATTAGCACCAAATTCAACTAACTGTGGTCTAAATTGAAGACTTGCACATGGTGCAATCCCCTGGGACAGAAAACACCTCTGTATTTTCGAATGAGCTTCATAAATTACAATGTCCTAACAAATCTCCATGATAAACAGTAACATGGGTGAATCTATTTCTATCTAACATTGGGATGTTGCACACCGCTGAATACTTTCCTGGGATATGGTGATTATGGAGAAATTAAACTCACTGCTCAAATTTCAGTGCTGTGCAATCGTTTTGTTAACAGTTTTGCATAGTTCAGGCTTGGTCAAGTTGTTTAAAGTAAGAGTAGAATAAATTTGCCTCTAATTTTAACTAATAACACCAACCCGAATGGTGCAACACAATAGGGAAAGGAAAAGTGGAAATTGAAAGTTAGCTAACGTTAGATAAGTAAACAGACACTGCATGCATGCAGCTAGCTAGCAAAACAGACTCAACAGAACGCACAAAAAACTTTGCTGGCTAGCAAGCCTAGATTGAACAGATTACAACTAGCTGCATTTGATACATTTTTCATCAGATGTTGATCAAATATATTACCTCCAAACGAGTTGAGCAGGAACGTTTTCTCCTGCCAAGCCCATGCAATGGATTGAAAGGCGATCAGATGCCCACTTTAGTCCCTGAAAACAAATGGGGAAAACTATTTGATACATGTCTTTAGCTGGCTAGAAAGTACACCAATTCATAATTTAAAACTGTCCAGGTTTTCACAATTGACACATTGCTGAATTTACAATTAGTTAGTTTAGTTGTTCATCTCTAAACAGCCGATAAGCAGGATGAGATCGCCTGCTAGCTAGCTAACATGTCCGACGTGTTAATTAGCTAGCTTGGCAACAGACTGATAAACACGTTACTCAAAATTCTAATTCGCAATTCATATAAAAATAATTTGTTTAACATTTTAATATAATTTCCTGAATAAATACACATTATTAAAACAATTACTCAAGTTCTTTCAAGTTGGTTGTCATTGCTAAACCATCTTGCCATAGATTTAAGATGATTTTTAAGTCAAAACTAACTAAGTCATTTAGGAACATTCAATGTCATCTTGGTAAGCAACTCCAGTGTATATTTGGCCTTGTGTTTTAGGTTATTGTCTTGCTGAAAGGTGAATTTGTCTCCCAGCGTCTGTTGGAAAGCACACTGTACCAAGTTTTCCACTAGGGTTTTGCTTGTGCTTAGCTCTATTCCATACATTTTTATCCTAACAAACTCCCTAGTCCTTGCCGATGACTAGCATACCCATAACATGATGCAGCTTGAAAATATGAAGAATGCTACTCAGTGATGTGTTGTGGTTGATTTGAAACAAACATAATGCTTTGTATTGAGGACATCAAGTCAATTTCTTTGCCACATTCTTTGCAGTTTTACTTGCAAACAGGATGCATGTTTCGGAATATTTTTATTCTGTACAGGCTTCATTATTTTTACTCAGTCATTTAGGTTATTATTGTGGAGTAACTGAAATGTTGTTGATCTATCATCAGTTTTCTCCTATCAAAGCCATTAAAATCTGTAACTGTTTTAAAGTCATCACTGGTCTCATAGTGAAATCCCCAAGCGGTTTCCTTCCTCTCCGAATTAGGAAGGACACCTGTATCTTTGTAGTGACTGGGTGTATTGATACACAATCCAAAGTGTTGTCGTAGCGTGAATATCATTAAATGTGAACACTGTTATATTATTAAATCAATTCTCTATGTGAAATTATTCCTTATGTAATTAAACTAATCATGGAAACGTTAATTAACTAGGTAGTCAGGGCACCACGAGAAAAAATAAAGTCTCTATTTCCCGAATGAACTCTTCAGATATTTTCATATTTTCGATTACAGTCACTTATTAATGTATTCCTACCTCATCAGTCATATTCTGAATGTCGTGAACCCTAGCATAAATCATGAATCAGCAATATACAAATTGGCTTAATTATTTATTTACTAACTAACTAATCAATTACGGAATTACATAAATACACACACAATAGGTCATCCATTTTTTATAATTTTACCTTTATTTAACTAGGCAAGTCAGTTAAGAACAAATTCTTATTTTCAATGACGGCCTAGAAACAGTGAGTTAACTGCCTTGTTCAGGGGCAGAACGACATACTTTTCCCTTGTCAGCTCAGGATTCGATCTTGCAACCTTTCGGTTACTAGTCCAATGCTCTAACAAAGGAAAGGGGTGGGGACTGCTCAAGAGCAGGAAACTCAGAGTGGACCCATGTACATACAGTTGTTAACTTCTTAGGGAGCGGCTGCCGAGGAGACTGTTTTGGAGAGTCTGGCGTGCCCAAAGTAAAATGCCTGCCATTCAGGCCCAGAAAATAGGATATGCACATAATTAGTACTATTGGATAGGAAACACTCTGAAGTTTCAAAAGTGTTAAAATAATGTATGTGAGTATAACAGAAGTGATATAGCAGGCAAAAACCCGAGGAAAATCCATACGGATTTGCTGTTTTCTTTGTAAATGACCTTTTTCTCCTTGTGCCTATTCATTTCTCTGTTTTGTAGGACTGAGACTGCAGTACCTATGGCTTCCACAGGATGTCAACAGTCTTTAGACAATGTTTCAAAACAATAGGGCTAAAGGGAACCGTATAGAAGAAGATTTACTGAAGGAAGTGGAAATGAGAAATACTTTTTCCGTTCATGAGAACGAGAGCGCGCCTGACTTTATTTTCCTTTCTTATCAGTCAGGCTACAATCCGGTTGAAATATTATAGTAAATATACATAAAATGATACCTACGGAAACATTAAAAATGATGTTTGATTTGTTTGGAGAAATATGATAGGTATAATTTGAACGCGTTCTCTTCACGGTTCTTTGGGCGACTCGATGGTGGATTTAATGAACATAACGCGCCAACCAAATGGAGATTTATGGATATAATAAATGACTTTTTCTAACAAAAGAAGCATGGATTGTTTTCGTTGGACACTTGGGAAGCCCTCAGCAGAAGTTCATCAAAGGTAAGCGATTTTATATTAGCAATTTTATGCGTTTTGTGAGACCCGCGTTGGTTATGGATTTATGCTAATGCATAAAATATGAGAGGGGCTATCCTCAAACAATCAAATGTTGTGCTTTCGCTGTAAAGCCTTTTTGAAATCTGACAATGCTGTGATATTGCCAAGAATCAGAGCTTTTGATGACTATGCAACACTTGTATATTGATGAATGTTTAATCATTTAACTTTTGCATTTTGAATTTGGCGCCTCACATTTCACCGGGTAGTGTCGGGGTGTGGGGCTAAATATATGCATATCCTATTTTCTGGGCCTGAGTGGGAGGCATTTTACTTTGGGCACGCCAGGCTCTCCAAAACCGTCACCTCGGGAGCTGCTCCTTAAGAAGTTAAACAAAATACTTTTAGACTTTTACGCTTTTACTTTACTTGAGTCATTGTCTATTAAGGTATCTTTACCTGGAATTTACTTAAGCTACCTGGAATTTACTCAAGTATGACAATTTAGTACTTTTTCCACCACTGGATGTGGCTGGGGTTATAGTATTTCTTTCACATGACCCATCAATTTAGACAAGTGAGTCTGGGTAAGTGTCATCTAATATTTATTAAATATTCTGGACACTTTGTTTGCTCCCTAAATAGTTAACTATACTCATGGAAATGCTAATACTTTGAACATGCACAGACTCTCATTGGAAAACAAATTGCAATTGACATATTTACGAGTATATGCCTTTGTTGCCCCTGTCTGTGATTGCCGGTCCATCTGCTGGATAGTCAGTTGACAGAAAGTCTCTGGTTTGTTCAAGTCTTTCGTAGTTGTAGCTTATTATAATGGATACGTCAGGCGTATAATTTGGTCATTCGATAGTGAATGGATCTTTCAGTGTACCATTGTTTTTAGAGTTGATCTGTTAGAATAGATGCTTCCGCGGTTGTCGGTATCCACGCACATTTTCAGCTGCAGACTGGTAAAACGGCATCTAGGATTTGCTCCTTCTGTAGCAATCTATTGGTCTCTATTGTTAAACCATTTTGCAACATCCGGCTCAAGCCTTAGTCTGCTTGGTCTAGAGAGGTAGCAATTTCAACGTGGGGACAGCGTCCCTGCGTTCTCTTCACTAAATGTACATTTTGTCACAAGTACTTTTATTAACTCTGTGGAAAGGGGCATTCCATAACGTTTGGGTATAATGCTCACAGGGGGCGTGGCCACTGACTTGGTTCAGACTTCATATGAAATAAATTATCTCAGTTAGAAGGCTAACATCACATTACATCTTCTCACAAATAGTTTCACATTTAATCATAGATGTTATACAACATTCAGATGCAAATCCCATAATTGAGAAGTGTATACAAGCAAAGATACAGTAATGTGAGTCTCCTGTATTTTATGAGGTCACCAAATGAAACAAATTCAACATGGTCCTTCCTTGATTACCCACCGACTGGTTCCACATTCTCAAAAATATAAATATTGTTTAATTCTCCAATTTTGTAGGAGGTTTGGCAAGTCTCTCTCTGTGTCACACATTCCAATTCCAATACTACAGAGCCCAGAGGCAGAGTATTTACGACCGCCATAAAAACTGTGGAGAGAGAGATTTTAATTTTTTACTAATCTACCAATAGGTGCCCTTCTTTGCAAGGCATTGGAAAACCTCCCTGGTCTTTATGGTTGAATGTCTGTATGAAATTCAATGTTCAACTGAGAACTTACAGATACAGTGAGGGAAAAAAGTATTTGATCCCCCGCTGACTTTGTACGTTTGCCCACTGACAAAGAAATGATCAGTCTATAATTTTAATGATAGGTTTATTTGAACAGTGAGAGACAGAATAACAACAAAATCATCCAGAAAAACGCTATAAATGGAATTGCATTTTAATGAGGGAAATAAGTATTTGACCCCCTCTCAATCAGAAAGATTTCTGGCTCCCAGGTGTCTTTTATACAGGTAACGAGCTGAGATTAGGAGCACAATCTTAAAGGGAGTGATCCTAATCTCAGTTTGTTACCTGTATAAAAGACACCTGTCCAGAAGCAATCAATAAACCATGGCCAAGACCAAAGAGCTCTCCAAGGATGTCAGGGACAAGATTGTAGACCTACACAAGGAGCTTGGTGAGCAGCTTGGTGAGAAGGTGACAACAGTTGGTGCGATTATTCGCAAATGGAAGAAACACAAAAGAACTGTCAATCTCCCTCAGCCTGGGGCTCCATGCAAGATCTCACCTTGTGGAGTTGCAATGATCATGAGAACAGTGAGGAATCAGCCCAGAACTACACGGGAGGATCTTGTCAATGATCTCAAGGCAGCTGGGACCATAGTCACCAAGAAAACAATTGGTAAAACACTACGCCGTGAAGGACTGAAATCCTGCAGCGCCCGCAAGGACCCCCTGCTCAAGAAAGCACATATACAGTGGGGCAAAAAAGTATTTAGCCAGCCACCAATTGTGCAAGTTCTCTCACTTAAAAAGATGAGAGAGGCCTGTAATTTTCATCACAGGTACACTTCAACTATGACAGACAAAATGAGGAAAAAAAATCCAGAAAATCACATTGTAGGATTTTTAATGAATTTATTTGCAAATTATGGTGGAAAATAAGTATTTGGTCACATACAAACAAGCAAGATTTCTGGCTCTCACAGACCTGTAACTTCTTCTTTAAGAGGCTCCTCTGTCCTCCACTCGTTACCTGTATTAATGGCACCTGTTTGAACTTGTTATCAGTATAAAAGACACCTGTCCACAACCTCAAACAGTCACACTCCAAACTCTACTATGGCCAAGACCAAAGAGCTGTCAATGGACACCAGAAACAAAATTGTAGACCTGCACCAGGTTGAGAAGACTGAATCTGCAATAGGTAAGCAGCTTGGTTTGAAGAAATCAACTGTGGGAGCAATTATTAGGAAATGGAAGACATACAAGACCACTGATAATCTTCCTCGATCTGGGGCTCCACGCAAGATCTCACCCCGTGGGGTCAAAATTATCACAAGAACGGTGAGCAAAAATCCCAGAACCACACAGGGGGACCTAGTGAATGACCTGCAGAGAGCTGGGACCAAAGTAACAAAGCCTACCATCAGTAACACACTACGCCGACTCAAATCCTGCAGTGCCAGACGTGTCCCCCTGCTTAAGCCAGTACATGTTCAGGCCCATCTGAAGTTTGCTAGAGAGCATTTGGATGATCCAGATGAGGATTGGGAGAATGTCATATGGTCAGATGAAACCAAAATAGAACTTTTTGGTAAAAACTCAACTCATCGTGTTTGGAGGACAAAGAATGCTGAGTTGCATCCAAAGAACACCATACCTACTGTGAAGCATGGGGGTGGAAACATCATGCTTTGGGGCTGTTTTTCTGCAAAGGGACCAGGACGACTGATCCGTGTAAAGGAAAGAATGAATGGGGCCATGTATCGTGAGATTTTGAGTGAAAACCTCCTTCCATCAGCAAGGGCATTGAAGATGAAACGTGGCTGGGTCTTTCAGCATGACAATGATCCCAAACACACCGCCCGGGCAACGAAGGAGTGGCTTCGTAAGAAGCATTTCAAGGTCCTGGAGTGGCCTAGCCAGTCTCCAGATCTCAACCCCATAGAAAATCTTTGGAGGGAGTTGAAAGTCCGTGTTGCCCAGTGACAGCCCCAAAACATCACTGCTCTAGAGGAGATCTGCATGGAGGAATGGGCCAAAATACCAGCAACAGTGTGTGAAAACCTGGTGAAGACTTACAGAAAACGTTTGACCTCTGTCATTGCCAACAAAGGGTATATAACAAAGTATTGAGATAAACTTTTGTTATTGACCAAATACTTATTTTCCACCATAATTTGCAAATAAATAAATTAACTCATCCTACAATGTGATTTTATGGATTTCTTTTTATCATTTCGTCTGTCATAGTTTCTGGGCCTGAGTGGGAGACATTTTACTTTGGGCACACCAGACTCTCCAAAACCGTCACCTCGGGAACCGCTCCCAAAGAATTTAATCCCATATAAAATCTGTGGAGGGATCTGAAGGTTCGAGTTGCCAAACGTCAGCCTCGAAACCTCTTAAGGAGCGGTGGGGCGCCCCACTCCCGACACTACCCGGTGAAATGCAAGGCACCAAATTCAAAATCCAAAAGTTGAATTATTAAACATTCATCAATATACAAGTGTTGCATAGTCATCAAAAGCTCTGTTTCTTGGCAATATCACAGCGTTGTCAGATTTCAAAAACGCTTTACGGCGAAAGCACTACATTTGATTGTTTGAGGGTAGCACCTTC
This sequence comes from Brachymystax lenok tsinlingensis, assembly GCA_030435695.1. Taxonomy (NCBI): domain Eukaryota; kingdom Metazoa; phylum Chordata; class Actinopteri; order Salmoniformes; family Salmonidae; genus Brachymystax; species Brachymystax lenok. The sequence goes on along the minus strand of CM059804.1, from coordinate 39,665,882 downwards.
AATATTTTTCCCATTACCATAAATTCATAAGCCATCACGGTTCACAGAAAACACATTTCACAGCGAAAACAAATCAATTAAACAAATCAACTTCTGCTGAGGGCTTCCCAAGTGTCCAACGAAGACAATCCATGCTTCTTTAGTTAGAAAAAGTAATGTATTATATCCATAAATCTCTGTTTGGTTGGCTCGTTAAGTTCATAAAATCCACCGTCGAGTCGCCCATAGAACCGTGAAGAGAACGCGTTGAAATTATACCTATCATATTTCTACAAACAAATCAAACGTAATTTTTTATGTTTCCTTAGGTATTCTTTTATGTATATTTACTATAATATTTCAACCGGATTGTAGCCTGAACGATAAGAAAGGAAAAAACTGCAAAAGCTTGTTGACATCTGAGCTCACTTGACCATATTCTCTCCCTATCCGTTCTGGTCAGGGCTACCGTTTCCTGGTTTTGTATAGAGACTGATGACATCTAGTGGAAGCCATAGGAACTGCAATCTGGGAGGCGGAAGTCATGAGTTCTGTTATACTCACAGACATTATTTTAACAGTTTTAGAAACTTCAGAGTGTTTTCTATCCATAATATGCATATTCTATCTTGTGGGCCTGAGTAACAGTCAGTTTACTTTGGGCACATTAGACAGACGAAATTCAGGATACTGCCCCCTAGCCCTAACAAGTTAAACACTATTATTGCACACAAAGTAAGTCCAACTTATTCTGTGACTTGTTAAGCCACGTGTCAAACTCATTAGTGTCTGTGGGTTTTTGCTCCTCTCTTGGACTTGATTGATGAATTAAGGTCACTGATTAGTATGGAACTCCCCTCAGCTGTTTATCAAGGTCTTAAAAAAAACCAGTAGACACTAGCGGCGTGTTCGAATACTCATACTAACCACACTAACCATACTATTTGTGACGTAAATTGAGTATATAGCATGCATAAAGACCAGGGAGGTTTCCCCATGCTTCGCAATGAAGGGCACCTATTGGTAGATTAGTGAAAATAACAGAAGTAGACATCGAATATCCCTTTGAGCATGGTGAAGTTATTAATGGATATGGATATGGATATAGTTAGTATGCCAAAAGTTCCCGGATGTTGTACAACATTCGCCAAAATACGAAGTATACAGGCAGTGGACACTATTTCCGTGCTTTTAGGGCCACATTGTTTTCAGTCCAACGAGAGCGGATACAAATGCAATGCTTTAACTAATTATAACAAACGTTAAGAAAATGTTGAGCAATGTAATAAAGTAATAGCTTTTCAAATAAGTTACCTTACACGTTATGTCAGCTAACAATTTGTTAGCTGCACTATCCTTATGAACCACATAGCCTATTATCATTACAGCAGTATGTACTGGTATGTTAGCTAGCTACCTAATATTAGTTGGCTACTAATACATCAAACTTGCCAGTATATTTACTTTATGCTATCTAACTAACTACCCAACGTTTATTGACTTGATTAATCCCGTCATTCTTACCATAGCTAAGTGATATATTCGTTATGCGTTCTCAATGGATATTCTGGTGCTTTTGGAAGTTAGCTCTGGCTATCTACGCCGATTTCAGAGCACTCATCTGAGTGTACGAGAGCGCAGAATAACTGATGAATTTATGAACGCTCAACCCCCGTTGAATATGGCCGGTGTCAGTATGTCTGCAAAATAGCGTAATTAAATTGTAGCCAGCAGCACAATTACAGTCACCAAGGCTCTGGATAACATGAAATCTGCCTAACCAGCTCTGCTAGGGTGAGTAAAATGTTCAGATTGAGGTGTTCTCTCATTTGCATCTGGAAGTAGTTAGCAAGCTGGCCAGAACGCTTGGGTCAACCCTACTCCTCGGCCAGAGTTTCCAGTGTGCTCTCTGAACGCTCTGAATTTACAAACGGACCATCTGACAACGCTCTGAATTTACGAACGCATAGAGCTGGTACTCCAGATTGCATTTAAGAACATACCCGAAGTTTTAAAATGTCTAGCTAGTAATTAGTTATGCTAACAAGCTAGCTAGAGGTTTCATAGCAACAGCATCAACTTCCAGTAGACAGGCAAACCTCTAGTACGCTCAACTCAAAGGATACCGTTTGTTTACTGTATACTAAAATGAACTAATAGTATATGGTATGTAGTGTATATAATCATTAAGTATGTAGTATACAGTATGGTAGTATGGGTATATGGACACAGCTTAGGCCCTCCATGGAATGAGTTTGACACCTGTGTGTTAAGCAAATATTTACTCATTAACTTATTTAGGCTTTCCATGAATATTTATTGATTCAAGACAGATCAGCTTTTCCTTTTTAATTCATTTGAATTTATTTCTAAAAACATAATTCCACTTTGACATTATGGGATATTGCATGTAGGCCAGTGGCACAAAATCACAATTGAATGAACGTTTTATTCAGGCTGTAACACAACATCTGAACATCTGTGCCAGGTGCAAATACTTAAGACTTCAGACACAGATGGCAGCCTCGCTTCACGTTCTCAGGAAGCTATGCAGTATTTTGTTTTTTTATGGATTACTTCTTATATTGTTACCCCGGGAAATCTTAAGTTTTATTACATACAGCCGGGAGGAATTTTTGGATATAAGAGCAACATCAACTTTACAACCAGGAATACAACTTTCCCGAAGCGGATCCTCTGTTTGGTCCACCAACCAGGACAATAGACTGGATCCCAGCCAGCAACCCAAAACAACGGCGGCGCAGGACAAGGGGTAGACGGGGCGGTGTTCTGGTCAGGCTCCGTAGACAGGCACATCGCGCACCGCTCCCGAGTATAGTGCTTGCCAATGTCCAGTCTCTGGACAACAAGGTATACAAAATCCGAGCAAGGATTGCCTTCCAGAGAGACATCAGCGACTGCAACGTTCTTTGCTTCACGGAAACATGGCTCACTCAGGACACGTTATCAGTCGGTACAGCCACATGGTTTCTTCATGCATCACGCTGACAGAAACAAACATCTATCTGGTAAGAAGAAGGCCGGTGTGCCTTATGATTAACAAGTTGTGGTGTGATCATAACAACATACAGGAACTCGTCCTTTCGTTTACCTGACAGAGAATTCCTTACAATCAAATGCCGACCACATTATCTACCAAGAGAATATATCCCCCCTCAAGATGACACATCGACGGCACTGAAATAAATTCATTGGACTCTATGTAAACTGGAAACCACATATCCTGAGGCTGCATTTATTGTGGCTGGGGATTTTAACAAGGCTAATCTGAAAACAAGGCTCCCTAAATTTTATCAGCATATCGAATGTGCGACCCGGGCTGGCAAAATCCTGGATTATTGTTATTCCAACTTCCGTGACTCATACAAGGCCATTCTCCGCCCTCCTTTCGGCAAGTCTGACCATGACTCCATTTTGTTGCTCTCAGCCTACAGACAGAAACTAAAACAGGAAACGCCCGTGCTCATGTCTGTTCAACGCTGGTCCCACCAATCTGATTCCACGCTTCAAGATTGCTTCTAGCACGTGGACTGGGATATGTTTCGGACAGCATCAGACAACAACATTGATGCATACGCTGATTTGGTGAGCGAGTTCATTAGCAGGTGCATCGGTGATGTTGTACCCATAGCAACTATTAACTTCTTAGGGCTATGGGGCAGTATTTTGAAGTTCGGATGAAAAACGTGCCCAAAGTACACTGCCTGTTACTCAGGCCCAGAAGCTAGGATATGCATATAATTAGTAGCTAGAAAACACTCTGACGTTTCTAAAACTGTTAAAATAATGTCTGTGAGTATAACAGAACTGATATGGCAGGCACAAACCCGAGCAAAATCCACCCGGGATGTCTGAATCAGTCATGTCACACTGTTTTCAATAGGCCAGCTATTCAAAGCCTAATAGATTAACCCCAGATTGCAGTTCCTATGGCTTCCACTAGATGTCAACAGTCTTTAGAAAAAGGTTGGAACGTGTGGCTTGTTTGGTGTCTGCTGTGAAGGAATACCACAACAAGTCAACTACTTGATTGATGAAGGCATGTCATCCAGCAAAGTCAGCAGTTTAGTCATCAACTACATGCACCATTTCTTCACTGTTACGTTCCCCAGTTTCTGTGTTGTGCTTTTGCTTGTATGTGTGTGTTTCAGGATGGCTTCCTGAAATTCTCCCCATTACTAATTGGAGCTGACCCCGCCCCCTCGTCAGGATACAGCTGTATCCCATTAGACACCTTCTCCAGCTATATAAGCCAGTGGTCTGTTGCTCAGAAGGCAGAAGACAAAGGAGAGAGAAGGCTGAGAGAAGGCTGAGAGAAGGCTGAGAGAAGGCTGAGAGAAGGCTGAGAGAAGGCTGAGAGAAGGCTGAGAGAAGGCTGAGAGAAGGCTGAGAGAAGGCTGAGAGAAGGCTGAGAGAAGGCTGAGAGAAGGAGACTGATTGATGGAGACTGATTGATGAGGTTTATGGCTAAAGATGAAGTGTTTGTTTGGTAAAACCCGAGTGTTGATTGTTTTCTGATAGAGCTGATAGTTGTTGCTCAGACAGGTTATTTTGGTAGTATTTTGTAACCGGTCCTGCTGGTGTGTTTCTATCCAAAGGTCTGTATTGATTATTTGAAATTGTTTGTATTTTTCTGTGTTTGTTCCCAGGGGGGAAGGGGAAGGCACCTAGGGAGTGCTTAGGCAAGAGGCCTGCGGGCATACATAACCCGTAGTATTTTACTGTCTATGCACACTAGGTAAGACCTGGACGGACCACCCCCTGTATTTTGGTTAGTGCACCAGGTGGTGCTAAGTTAGGTAAGCTGTGGGTAGGCAGGTAAGGTAGGAGAGGGGGCTTTGATTTTTACTTTCTCTGCTTTGGTTCCGTTCAGCCCCTTTTCCCCAAAATTACCGTGTGACGGAATAAATTCCTTGTTGTACCGCTTACTGCTTTTGTCATCCTTACTCGCACCTACAGTCCCATACCTCTTTCACTCCGTGGGGAATTTAGAGCAGCAGGGAGTTGCGTTCCCTCCTCCAAGAGGCGTACGTAACATTCACCAACTACGGAGTTGGGGAAACACATGTGGACTTGAATTGTGATAACGGCAGTGGCCAAAACACAGTCTGGACCTTCACTTCCTGATCACCAAGTTTGCCCTTGACTGGTGCTCCGTCAAGCAGCGCCTCATCAAGCAGCGCTTAAGAATGACCAGAGAACACTGTCTGAGATTGTTGGTGTTGTGAAGGACAGCACTGTGACAGGGGTCAACATCCCATAGCTGGTTGGACTGGAGGATGGTACGGTGCTGGTGGAAAGCTATGGCTGGCAACAACACCTGACTCCGTACTTCAGGCCCCTGCCACAGATGTACCAGCCCCTGCCACAGACGTACCAGCACTTCAGGTGAATATCATTTTCATTGCATTGTATGAGGTTCTTCTTATCTAAACTTGGGAGGTGTAGTTTATGTTGTGCAGGATTGTAAATGCCTTCTAAATTTGTTTTGTTCTTTCCTGTTTTATAGCTTCAATGCTCTGGAGCCTGGTTGTTTTCACCAAGGAGTGGTCGGACTCAGTCGGGACCAGATTTCAGCTGCTGCGCTGACATCCTTCCTCCCATAGATAGTCTACCTGTACAAGCACCACCTGGACTGGACACAGCTAGACAAACTTATCTTTTTGAGAAGATCAGGGAGTTTTGCGACAAAGAGGCTATGGATATCACATGCCCTGCACCAAAGTCATGGGCATGACAGAAACAGGCTCTCCGAATATAGATTCCCTTGTTTATGTGTGGTTCGGACGGACCAGTCATCAGCACTATCTGCAGTGCCTCTATTCAAATGACTCTCTCCTAAACTGGTCAATGTGAAGGAAAAACATGGCCATGAGGACGCACCCTTCCTTGTTCCATCTATAGCAGCTATTTGATCCATACACTACACAAGAACGAGTATCTGACAGGCAATCTTTCAAACACACATGCTGGTGAATGGTTTCAATATGTTGCTGCTACTTTGTTTTTTACCCTGCTGCTCAGCCACTTTACCCCTGATTGTACGCATATAACTACGATATCTATCACTGATATCGTTATTGATATTGTACATAGTGTCAATATAAATCAAATAATATACAGTATCTATTTCTGACATTGCTGCAATGCAAGTAACCATTTGGCTGTACTGTTTACACCTTCTGTAGAGACCCATCCTAAAGTAAAACTCCTTTAAAGTACTATTTATTTTCTGTACTTTACAATTTATATTTTTGGCAACTCTTACTTTTACTTCACTACATTCTGAAAGAAAAATGTTACTTTTTACTCCATACATTTTCCCTGACACCCAAAAGTACTCATTTACATTTTGACAGGAAAATTGTCAAATTCACACACTTATCAAGAGAACATCCCTGGTCATCCCTACTGCATCTGATCTGGCAGACTCACTAAACACAAATGCTTCGTTTGTAAATTATGTCTGAGATCAGGTGTCATGCCCTGATCTGTTTCACCTGTCCTTGTGATTGTCTCCACCCCCTCCAGGTGTCGCTTATTTTCCCCTGTGTTTCCTGTCTCTCTGTGCCAGTTCGTCTTGTCCTGTCAAGTCAACCAGCGTGTTTTTCCCGTGCGCCTGCTTTTTCTTATCACTCTTTTGCTAGTCCTTACGGTTTTGACCCTTGCCTGCCCTGACTCTGAACTGACCTGCCTGACCATACTGCCTGCCCTGACTTCAAGCCTGCCTGCCACTGTACCTCCTGGACTCTGACCTTGTTATGAGATTTTTGCCTGTCCACGACCATTCTCTTGCCTGCCCCTTGGATACTAATAAATATCAGAGACTCGAACCATCTGCTTCCCGTGTCTGCACCTGGGTCTCGCCCTGTGTCCTTATAGTTGGAGTGTGCCCCTGGCTATCCATCATAATTATTATTTTTATTGTGCCGTTTGGTTTGCTTAATATAAGGAATTTTAAATTAGTTTTACTTTTGATACTTTAAGTACATTTTAGCAATTCCATTTACTTTTGATAAAGTATTTTTTAAACAAAATACTTTTAGACTTTTACTCAAGAAGTATTTTACTGGGTGACTTACTTTTGCTTGAGTCATTGTCTATTAAAGTATCTTTACTTTTACTCAAGTATGACAATTTAGTACTTTTTCCACGACTGGATGTGGCTGGGGTTATAGCATTTCTTTCACATGACCCATCAATTTAGACAAGTGAGTCTGGGTAAGTGTCATCTAATATTTATAAAATATTCTGGACACTTTGTTTACCTGGAATTTTTCCTAATTGTAGGCTACTACGTTTACCACTTTTAGTCTACACTACTCACTGTTTAGCACATATCTCATGTGAATCCTTAAAGAGATGGGTGGGGCTGGCTTAAGAGGGTATGAACAATGCTGAATGGGTGTAGACAACGGAGAGCTCTCCAGTAGGTTCCAAAACATTCAAAGGCTATTTTCTCAAAAGTGAGTTAACAAGTTTATCAACCTTCAAAGCAAAATTACTTTCCCATTGTTCCTAAAAAAGTGCAGTGTATGATATTCCATTTTGTAGCTCTGAGTCTCTACTTTCATCTAATGTAAAAAACACAAAGCATACATGTATCAAATCTACAACAGGGTGTGAACTGTCAAACTGGCCCATCCCCTTTTCTGTGGGTGACTGAAGGTCTGGCTATTCTCAATCATTGCCAAACTGATCTGACCCATTGTGATCCTCACAGGACAGTCATGACACAAGCTTGTAGCGTCATATCCAAGAAGACTCTAAGCTTCCATCCAATACGCTGTGCTTATAATATGAAAAATGATGAAAGTGTTTTTGTTAAGATGTGAATGTGATTTTAGGAAGGATAAGAGAATCTATCTCCTATAAACTCTTCATAGTAAGTAGCCATGCCCCGTATTGGATGGAAGCTTGACAGATAAAGGGGATAAGTTACAGTATTTCATCCATACAATTTTTTTATATCATAACAAAATGAAAACCCATATGACATTCGTTTTCTATAGCTCCCTACTGACCATTCCCCTCATTTTTATGTTAGAAATATATTGTTCCATTATCCACTTTTGACAGTGTAAGAGTTGATGGAAAAACTGTCTGTTAAACAAAGACATTCCTTTGATACTAAAGGGGGAGAAAGAGCCCCCCTTATTCTATAATTTACAACAGGGTGTGAACTGTCAAACTGTCCCATTTACCTCCTCCCCTTTTCTGTGGGTGACAGAAGGTCTGGTTATTCTCAATCATTGCCAAACTGATCTGACCCATTGTGATCCTCACAGGACAGTCATGACACAAGCTTGTAGCGTCATATCCAAGAAGACTCTAGGCTGTAATCGCTGCTAAAGGTGCTTCAACAAAGTACTGAAAAAAGGGTCTGAATATACATATGTAAATGTGATATTTCAGTAAATGTTTTGTTATACTGTACATTTGCAAAAAAAATCTAAAAACCTGTTTTTAAATTGTCATTATGGGGTATTGTGTGTATTTCTTATAAAGTTTGTAATAAGGCTGTAATAAGGGGGTCTGAATACTTTCTGAATGCACTGTATGTAGTTGTATTTTAAGTAGCTAGGTAATATAGTGGAAACTAACATATTGTTTAGATGTAATCATAAATAAACAGTGAAAGACTTCTAATTACAGTGCAGGTCCTCTGACAGAGCTTGAGAGGATCTTTTTATTTTTAATTTAATCTTTATTTAACTAGGCAAGTCAGTTAAGAACTCATTCTTATTTACAATGACGGCCTACACCGGCCAAACCCGGACAACGCTGAGCCAATTGTAAGCCGCCCCAAGGGATTCCCAATCACAGCCGGTTGTGATACAGCCTGTATTCAAACCAGGGTGCCTGTAGTGATGCCTCTAGCACTGAGATGTAGTGCCTTAGACTGCTGCACCACTCGGGAGATCTGCAGAGAATAATGGGAGAAACTCCCCAAATACAGGCGTGCCAAGCTTTTTAGCGTCATACCCAAGAAGACTTGAGGCTGCAAAAGCTGCGAAAGGTGCTTCAACAAAGTGCTGAGTAAAGGGTCTGAATACTTATTTAAATAAGGTATTTGTTTTTTATTTTTAATACAAATGTTCTAAAAACCGGTTTTTGCTTTGTCATTATGGGGTATTGTGTAGATGAGGTCAGAGAGCATGTCAGACTGACGGAACAATTCCCTTTTGACGAGAGTGCATAAAAAGCATTGCCAATGAAATTAACATTAGACCAGGAAAGATGAGGGGTTACAGCCCATGTCTAAAGTGGTTTAAATCCTGACTATCAACACGAGTAGGAAGAGGCAAGAAGCTCACCTCAGACAATCACTGGTACAGCTGATTAGCTGTCCGAAGTCAGATATCGAGAAAAGCAAATCGAAGTGACACTCTCCTACTACGCTCATCACCAATGGGAACCGTCGACATGGCTGGCTATCTTCCAGAGTAAACAACAGTAGAAGAGACAGATCTGGACCCTTTCGGACAATCAGAGCCTTGCAAGCGTGCCGCTGAAAGGCCAACCCACATCCTTCCTAAGAAGGCCTGGTTCCGACAGAGATAAATGGCGAACAAAGGCACTCACACGTAAAAACATTCATGATTTGGCGGTGGTTCGTGTGCAAAGTATATGATTAATGTGAGAGTAGTTCTAACATGTATTCACGATAAGTATCCGTTTCTCTCTCTCTCTCTCCTTCACACCCTTCTTCATTTGTTTTGTGTAAGCCGCTATATTTTGTCAGTCCACTAGGGACCTTTGTCTCATGTAAAGGGTGTATGTTTATTCTGTGTTATCATTTAGTTAGCTAGTAAATAATTAAACCAATTTGTGTAGTGCTGAATCATGAATGAGGCTGGGGTTTTTGCAGATGCATGAGGTTATAACTGTTCAGAATGATGATATGATAATGATGATTAATGATTAATACGTTGACTGTTTTATGGATGTGAGAGGTAAAAACCTTTTGAGTTTACTTCTGGAGATGGTAACTCTTTAAACAACCTCTTCCGAGGTGCCCAAAATCCTAATGAGTTAATAGTTGCATCATTCATTTAATCGGGTAACAATTAAACATAGTTAGTTGATTAAATAACAGTCATCAGATTAATTAATATAAAGTCACAACATATTGGAGCCCCTGTGCGAGGAATCTAAGACCGAACTAGGCTTTGCTGTTGAATTCAGTAGCAGATTACATTATACACCAACAGCTGTAGGCAGGATTATCATTGAGAGTGAATGTTAGGGATTCCTTTTGATCAAGATACTAGAAAGATTGCCTCCGGTGTTGCATACTCAGTAAGGGTCAGAGTGAGAAGACTCGCCAATTATTAATTCCTAGAGCTAGGACATATGGTTCAGGAATTAAGGACATTGGAGAATATATATTTGTGTTATTTCTCTGTCTATCGGGCTTAAAGAAACGTGAAAAGACAGGGAGTATATCTTCATGTTACCGCATGTTCTGGTAACTAGAAAAAAAACGCATGTTGGGTTGACGTGAGACGTTGTTAGTAAACCCCTGGTCCCGTATTGAAGGGGACCCTGTCTGTGCTTGGAAGTTAACATTCTTGTACAAAAATGGCTAGCTTTGAATTCGATGCTAAGCGAATAAATAGAGAGCAGCCATTTTCCTTCGTTCACAGCGAAATCCTGCGCTTTGCGGTTAATCCCGTGTTTTGCGGTTAATCCCGTACAGCGACACTTTCATGGCTAAACCCTGTGCCTTCGGCGACAGAAGTCGGAATCCCTTGTGAGTTCAGCTTTCAGGGGTAAGTGACCCCTTGTGGTGAAGAATCAGCAGTCATTTTCTGTGGGATTTTTTTTTCTTCCATTGTGAGGGCCAATGTTTTCTTAACATTTGTAACAAATGGATAAACTTTAATAATATCCAACCAATCTGAACTCGATTTAACAAGGAAGTTAAATTGCCAAACAAACCTTTTACGAGGTTGATCATTTGGATAAGGACCAAATTAATTTGTTCCAACCATTAACCTAGATACAGCAACTCTTTCAGGTTAATTAAAGTTTAATTCCCAGATAGCCTATACAGGTATGATTAATCATTAACATTGCTTAATCAATTAAATGTGCTTTTGCATGTCCACATTACGAAGCAGTATTGATGATTCATTAACATCTATAAATAGATTACAAATAGATTACAAATAGATTATCATTTTTGCAGCTTCCAACAACTCCAAATTCAATACTCTTTTAATAATAATGTGCAAGCTGTCAGAGGTGGTGGCCCCCAGTCCCCCACTAATTAGTGAACCCTCACCCATGGACAGATTGATTGCTGACCTCAGCAGCGATTTAAACCCTAGCTATGCCATTAGTGCAGGCCTTTTAAAGGATCTTACCACTTAAGCCCTGATGTATGGCCGCAATCAGAGATTGACATCGGTCCAGTACTGCAGTGCACAGTAGAAGTACGTCTTCTACAGGAACCCTCTATTTAGCCAAAACGAAATATGACAAAGTCTACAAACAGGGGCCCGCAACTGGTTAACATGTATGCAGTTTTGATGAACAACGCTCAAAGTGGTAATGTTCTAGTCCAAATGCTGCAGACCGAAGATGATCAATTAATGAACACAATGACTAAGTTGGATGACAAAACAACTGACCAAATTAATGATAAGAGAACCCAGGTGATGAAGATGGAAAAATGTATCTCTAGGCAAGCGGGGGAAATCTCATCACTGAATCTCTCGCTCTTCACTCAAGACCTCTACCTGCAAACTATGACAGATGAGTATGAGGCCGAACGGAGCCAGTGCGACACTCACGTGTCTAAAATAAGTACTCTAAGTGCCCAAGTGGACTCTGCTATGTAGCAGAATATCACCATTAGTTACCATCTGGAAGAATTCCAGAACAGTCACGCGCTACAACCAAGCTCGCTACACAAAGGAGTGAAGACGACAAAAGGTTTCAGACTTTGCCTATCTCTGGTGTCCCTCAGTCTTCTTCTCTTGACCATTCGGCACAGAGTAATATGGCACCTCCTTGCCAACAAAGCCAAACGCTTGGCTTCTCCTCTTGGCCTTTCGGCCCACAACTCCCCACAGGATGAAGCCAACCCTCTCCGGGCACTTGGCACAGAACGCCTTGACATAATCGTCCAAAGCATCTGTACCTTTGACCCCGATCCAGGGAAGCAAAATGACACTGAGACGTTCTTAGCAGACATAGAAGACGCCTTGGATGGCGACCTGAACGCTACGGGTACTGAGAGGCTTTTACCTGTAGAAGCGAATGTCGAATAGACACGTGACAAATAGACACGTCATCCGTCTACAACAGCAGCACGTGCAAAACGACTACGCAAAACTTGACACGGCTTTGAAAATACAATTCAATGGCTCTGCGACTCGCAAACACGACAACTCGCTGGCTAGCATTGTCAAATAAGCTCGGAATGAACACCCACAAGCATACTATCATAGGCTTCGTTCAGCATACTTTGGCCTACTCACTGAAACAGGAATGGAAGAGATATTGCCATTCAAACAGATGTTTCTGTCAAACACGTATCACTGATTTTCTCTCAAACATTGTTCAATGATCTGAAAAGGGCTTTGAACCAAGCTAAATGTTGGTTAAAAATGGAACGAAACGACACTGAACTTCGAGGTTTCACTCAGACTACCTTGCCTCTCACAATGCGACTCATGCTGAAAACTACACTCCCAAGACGTATCAGCCTCGAAACTGAACATCGGCTACTCGGAGCAGACTTAACGGATCGTTTGGTCCCACTGATGGATTGGAAAAACAACCAATTGTGGTCACAGGTAACCATGCCGTCTCCATTGACCACACTGTTTTCTCCTAACGCTGGCTGCAACACAGTAATTCACAAGGGATATCTATCAAAAGAACCCCTTGGGAAAAAGACGTTTCGACACCTCTTGGTGCAGAATCTGACTCAAGCAGATACTATGACATCTCGTCACATTCAATCAGCAAACTGACTGACTATTCTTTTCATGATTGAGGCCAGCAGTGTCTGTGAGTGAGCAACTTCCCTCCTCCTTTGAGTCATGCAATACTGTACCTAAGATTAACTTATCTTGTCCTTCGGATACTTCAACAAGCACTGCGGCCGTCTCAGGAAACATAGCATCAACGTACAGAGTGGGACTGAAACCCCTGTCTATGAAACCTAACACTGTCAGTCCCGCCACTGACCCTGTGATCTCAACTGGTGAAACACTGTGCGATATCGCAGAAAGGTATCCTTGTCTTGTTTCGAAGGTACTGGAACGGTTGCCACATGCAACGATGTGGTGACTGGCAGGCCACGACAGCCACTGAGCGTTTTGAAGCAAAAACACCAGGAGATTTGGTTGAAAGGTTACAGCCAATCTACTAACAATGCGGCTGCTGACAACTTGTACAAAGGTTCTAACCTTTTTTGTGTGTGCTTCGGAAACCAACACCAACCAACGTTGTTTCTCCTAGACATTTCCACTTCACTATAATGGCACTTACAGTTGACCAGGATAGCTCTAGTAGGGCAGAAATTTGATGAACTGACTTGTTGGATAGGTGGCATCCTATGACAGTGCCACGTTGAAAGTAAGTGAGCTCTTCAGTAAGGCCATTCTACTGCCAATGTTTGTCTATGGAGATTGCATGGTGGTGTCCTCAAATTGATACACCTGTCAGCAAAAGGTGTTTCTGAAATAGCCACTAATTTGAAGGGGTCTCCACATACTTTTGTGTATTTAGTGTATTATAGACTAACCAGTGTTAGTGCTATATTTAGCCTACTGGAGCGCAATATATATTTTTTTATTACATCATGATTTCTAAATGAACGTTAGTAGGCTACCGACATGTACGCCGATTGTATAATATCATTTTAGAATACAGACTTACATAAAATTCATCATCAAATTGGTCAATCGTGAATGATAATTATTCATGTTTTACTGGATCTGCAACTGCATGCCAACCATTTGCATGCCAAACATTTGATCCCAATCTGTTTGGGAATGTCACGACTTCAGCTGAAGTTGGTCCCTCTCCTTTTTCGGGCGTCTACCTGCGGTCGACGTCACCGGAGTTCTAGCCACCACCGATCCATTTCTCAGTTTCTGTTTGTCTTGTCATCATTCACACCCGGTCATCATTACCCTAATTACATGTGTTATTTATCCTCTGTTCCTCCCCATTCAGTGTTGTCCGTGATTGTTTCATGTTTGTGGCTCGGTGTGCGAGCAGCCGTATTTCTACGTTCGTTGTATATTGTGCCTTATTAAAGTAAGGAGCGTGAAACTGGTCTCCTGCGTGTGTTTCCGAATAGACCTGCTGTAGAGCCACTACAGAATCGCGGACCTAAAATATGGAAGCAGCAGGAGAAAACAGCCCTCCGAGTCAGATGGAGGAGCGTGTCAGTGAGCACGCAATGATGATCCAAAGTCTCGGCTCAGCAATGGATCGCGTGCTGCATACCCTGGAGCGTTTGGAGAGAGGAGGATACACAGGGCGTGCTTTTTCACGAAACTCTCAGGACTGCTTACAATCTGGTGCGTATCCGGGATGGGGACGAGTGGAAGACAGCATTTAGTACTACCTCAGGACACTATGAGTACCTCGTCATGCTGTACGGGTTGAAGAATGCTCCATCAGTCTTCCAATCCTTTGTAGACGAGATTCTCAGGGACCTGCACGGGCAGGGTGTAGTGGCGTATATCGATGACATATTGATATACTCCGCTACACGCGCCGAGCATGTGTCTCTGGTGCGCAAGGGTGCTTGGGCGACTGTTGGAGCATGACCTGTACGTCAAGGCTGAGAAGTGTCTGTTCTTCCAATCATCCGTCTCATTCCTAGGATATCGCATTTCCACGTCCGGGGGTGGAGATGGAGAGTGACCGCATTTCAGCTGTGCGTAATTGGCCGACTCCAACCACGGTGAAGGAGGTGCAGCGGTTTTTAGGGTTTGCCAACTACTACCAGAGGTTTATCCGGGGCTTCGGGCAGGTAGCGGCTCCCATTACCTCACTGCTGAAGGGGGGCCCGGTGAGACTGCGTTGGTCAGCTGAGGCGGACAGGGCTTTTGGTCGCCTGAAGGATCTGTTTACCTCGGCCCCCGTGCTGGCTCATCCGGATCCCTCTCTGGCATTCATAGTTGAGGTGGACGCGTCCGAGGCTGGGATAGGAGCTGTGCTGTCGCAGCGCTCGGGTACGCCACCAAAACTCCGTCCCTGTGCTTTCTTTTCTAAGAAGCTCAGCCCGGCGGAGCGAAACTATGACGTGGGTTACAAGGAGTTGTTGGCGGTCGTGAGGGCTCTGAAGGCGTGGAGGCATTGGCTTGAGGGGGCTAAACACCCTTTTCTCATCTGGACGGACCACCGCAATCTGGAGTACATCCGGGCGGCGAGGAGACAGAACCCTCGTCAGGCAAGGTGGGCTATGTTTTTCACGCGTTTCCAGAACATAAAGGCAGACGCACTGTCCCGGTTGTATGACACGGAGGAGCGGTCCATCGATCCCACTCCCATACTTCCTGCCTCTTGCCTGGTGGCACCGGTGGTATGGGAGCTGGACGCGGATATTGAGCGGGCGGAACGTACAGAACCCACTCCCCCTCAGTGTCCCGCGGGGCGTGTGTATGTTCCGTTCGATGTCTGTGACCAATTGATCGTTTGGGCACACACATCACTCTCTTCTGGTCATCCGGGCATCGGCCGGACAGTGCGTTGGCTTAGTGAAAAATACTGGTGGCCTACGTTAGCTAAGGACGTGAGGGTTTACGTTTCCTCCTGCTCGGTGTGCGCACAGTACAAGGCACCGAGGCACCTGCCCAGAGGTAAATTACTACCTCTACCCGTTCCACAGCGGCCGTGGTCCCACCTGTTGGTGGATTTTGTGACGAATCTTCCACCGTCACAAGGGAAGACGACGATCCTGGTTATTGTGGATCGGTTTTCAAAGTCCTGTCGCCTCCTTCCTTTGCCCGGTCTCCCTACGGCTCTACAGACCACGGAGGCTCTGTTCACCCACGTGTTTCGGCACTACGGGGTGCCTGAGGACATAGTGTCTGATCGGGGTCCCCAATTCACGTCTAGGGAGTGGAAGCTCTCATGGAGCATCTGGGGGTCTCGGTCAGCCTAACCTCAGGTTTTCACCCCAAGAGCAACGGGCAGGTGGAACGAGTGAACCAAGATGTGGGTAGGTTTCTGAGGTCTTATTGCCAGGACCGGCCGGGGGAGTGGGCGACGTTCATTCCCTGGGCAGAGATGGCCCAGAACTCACTCCGTCACTCCTCTACTAACCTGTCCCCTTTCCAATGTGTGTTAGGTTACCAGCCGGTTCTGGCACCATGGCATCAGAGCCAGACCGAGGCTCTTGCGTTGGACGAATGGTTTAGGTGCTCTAAAAAGATCTGGGAAGCCGCCCACGTGCACCTGCAACGAGCCGTGAGGCGGCAGAAGGAGAGCGCCGGCCGCCACCGCAGTGAGGCTCCGGTGTTCGCACCAGGGGACCGGGTCTGGCTCTCGACCCTAAACCTGCCCCTCCGCCTGCCCTGTCGGAAGCTGGGGCCGCGGTTTGTGGGGCCGTTCAAAGTCCTGAGGAGACTGAATGAGGTTTGTTATAGGTTACAGCTTCCCCCAGACTACCGTATTAACCCCTCGTTCCATGTGTCTCTCCTCATGCCGGTGGTGGCTGGTCCACTCCAAGGACCTGAGATTCTGGAGGTCCCTCCGCCCCCCGCTAGACATCGAGGGGGCCCCGGCGTATGCAGTCCGAGCGATAATGGACTCAAGGCGCCGGGCAGGGGCCTTCAGTACCTCGTGGAGTGGGAGGGTACGGTCCGGAGGAGAGAAGCTGGGAGCGGGTGGAGGACATCCTGGATTCTTCACTGCTGCGGGAATATCACTGCCTCCACCCGGAGCGCCCTGCGCCTCGTCCTCCGGGTCGTCCCCGAGACCGGTGTTGGCGTGCTGCTGGAGCCGCTGCGTAAAGGGTGGGGTACTGTCACAACTTCAGCTGAAGTTGGTCCCTCTCCTTTTTCATGCGTCTACCGGCGGTCGACGTCACCGGAGTTCTAGCCACCACCGATCCATTTCTCAGTTTCTGTTTGTCTTGTCATCATTCACACCCGGTCATCATTACCCTAATTACATGTGTTATTTATCCTCTGTTCCCCCCATCAGTGTTGTCCGTGATTGTTTAATGTTTGTGGCTCGGTGTGCGAGCAGCCGTATTTCTACATTCGTTGTATATTGTGCCTTATTAAAGTAAGGAGCGTGAAACTGGTCTCCTACGTGTGTTTCCGAATAGACCTGCTGTAGAGCCACTACAGGGAAAATGCATTTTGATCTTCTTGAATGATGTAAGTAGCCTAACTAATGTTTAATCGAATTTTACAGCAGATGGAGTTAAACACAGCCACCTTTATTTTGTTTCAATCAAAGCATATTTAGCCTATGGCGTTTTTTGAGAGGCTAAGAGTAGCTTAACGTGATCTATGTGTAGGGGTTGCGTAACTGGTTGCAGAGAAGTCAAGCGCAGGAGAGCAAAACTGGGTAATAAACGTAGTTGTTTAATAAAACAACCCAATGGTACAAACAACAAGAGAGAAAATGGGCGCAAAACAGCCCGTAACGCACCGGTACATAAAGTGTACAAGCAGTACAATCCCATACAAAGATATGGGGGGGAACAGAGGGTTTAAATACAACACATGTAATGAGGGAATTGAAACCACGTGTGGAAAACACAAACAAAACAAATGGAAAATGAAAAGAGGTTCGATGATGGCTAGAAGACCGGTGACGTCGACCGCCGAACACCACCCGAACAAGGAGAGGCACCAACTTCGGCGGAAGTCTTGACACTATGTATTACATTCGGTTTGTTATATAGAATACAAATTCATAATTTTGTGATCTTGTGAGACATAACACCATTCTGAGAAGTGGCGAAGAGTCGCTCCTCTATGCTCCGCCAGCACTACACCCCTGATTATAACGGTTGGATGACTCTATGAACTAAGCGGTGCATTCAGTTGACAATTTTTTTTACACCATCCCAGCAGTGCAAAATAATTGTGGGCTGACCCAAAATCATTCGGGGCTAAAACCCTGAAAGCCAGGTCCTGATGATATCCCTGCACTAAACAACGTGTCATCCCAGAGTGCGTGGTTGTTTATGAGGAGAATCTTGAATATGTCTGGAGAACGTTTGGGATGTACAATGACATACGGTGCCTTCAGAAAGTATTCACACCCCTTTATTTTTTCCACATGTTGTTGTGTTACAGCCTGAATTTAAAATTGACAAAATTTTGATTTTTTTTGTCACTGACCTACACACAATCCCCCATAATGTGGAATTATATTTTTCAAAATTAATTAAAAAAGGAAAAGCTGAAATGTCTTGAGTCAATAAGTATTCAATCCCTTTGTTATGACAAGCCTAAATACATTCAGGAGTAAATATGTCCTTATCAAGTCACATAATAAATTGCATGGACTTACTCTGTGTGCAATAATAGTCTCTGTACCCCACACATATAATTATCTGTAAGGTCCCTCAATCGAGCAGTGAATTTCAAAAACAGATTCAACCGCAAAGACCAGGGAGGTTTTCCAATGCCTCGCAAAGAAGGGCACCTGTTGGTAGATTTTTAAAAAAGCAGACATTGAGCATGTTTAAGTTATTAATTCCACTTTGAACCGAGTCACTACAAAGATACAGGCGTACTTCCTAACTCAGTTGCTGGAGAGGAAGGAAACCGCTCAGGGATTTCACCATGAGGCCAATGGTGACTTTTAAGCAGTTATAGAGTTTAATGGCTGTGATAAGAGAAAACTGAGGATGGATCAACAACATCGTAGTTACTCCACAATACTAACCTAATTGACAGAGTGAAAAGAAGGAAGCCTGTACAGAATAAACATTTTCCAAAACATGCATCCTGTTTGCAAAAGGCACTAAAGTAATATTGCAAAAAATGTGGAAAAGCAATTCACTTTTTGTCCCGAATACAAAGTATTATTTTTGAGGCAAATCCAATACAACATATGTCCATATTTTGAAGCATAGTGGTGCTGGGGAGTTTTTCAGGATTAAAAAAAAAAATGGAATGGAGCTAAGCACAGGCAAAATCCTACTGGAAAACCTGTCTCAGTCTGCTTTCAAACAGACAGTGGGAAATTAATTCGACTTTCAGAAGGACAATAACCCAAATCTACACTTAAGTTGCTTACCAAGAAAACAGTGAATGTTCCTGAGTGAATGTTTTGACTAAATATGCTTGAATATATTTGGCAAGTCTTGAAAATGGTTGTCTAGCAATGATCAACAAGCAATTTGACAAAGATGGAAGAATTCTTTAAAGAATGATGGGCAAATATTGTACAATTCAGGTGTACAAAGCTCTTAGAGACTTACCCTGAAATGTAATCACTGCCAAAGGTGATTCTAATATGTATTGACTCAGGGTTGTGAATACTTACACTACTGTTCAAAAGTTTGGGGTCACTTAGAAATGTCCTTGCTTTGTCCATTAAAATAACATCAAATTGATCAGAAATACAGTGTAGACATTGTTAATGTTGTAAATTACTATTGTAGCTGGAAACGGCAGATTGTTTATGGAATATCTGCATAGGCGTACAGAGGCCCATTATCAGAAACCATCACTCCTGTGTTTCAATGGCACTTTGTGTTAGTTAATCAAAGTTGAACATTTTAAAAGGCTAATTGATCATTAGAAAACCCTTTTGCAATTATGTTAGCACAGTTGAAAACTGTTGTTCGGATTAAAGAAGCAATACAACTGGCCTTATTTAGACTAGTTTAGTACCTGGAGAATCAGCATTTGTGGGTTCGATTACAGGATCAAAATGTCCAGAAACAAACTTTCTTCTGAAACTCGTCATGAAGGCTATGAAGGCTATTCCATGCGAGAAATTGCAAAGAAACTAAAGATCTCCTACAACGCTGTGTACTACTCCCTTAACAGAACAGCGCTAACTGGATATAACCATAATAGAAAGAGGAGTGGGAGGCCCCGGTGCACAACTGAACAAGAGGACAAGTACATTAGTGTCTAGTTTGAGAACAGATGCCTCACAAGTCCTTAACTGGCAGCTTCATTAAATAGTACTCTCAAAACACCAATCTCAATGTCAACAGTGAAGAGGCGACTCCGGGATGCCAAATCAAATAGCTTTTTGTCCCGAAAGGGAACTTCTTGTGTGGTGTGGTTCATACAACATGGTACAGGCAATAGAGGACAGGGCATATATTACAAAACAAAGCTTCATAAGGGCAGAACTCACACCCCGGTACATAGTAATACTGACTTTTTCAACAACATCCCCCTAACTTCTTTTCAAGTGTGCATAGTGATATTCTATTCATACGAAGATGTTAGATTCCCATTCCTCAGTTTTGTGATATTATCCTATAAACATACCATTTAATGGGCATGGATGATGATTTTTCACATTGTAACAAACATGGAGCAAATAAATGAGGTTTAAATTAAGCTTGAGGAGTACATTGGCAGCGTGGAAGTTTTATTCTCCCAAAGACAACCCCAAAGTAATGTCCATAAAACCCTGTCACAGTGTTAGATTTACAACCAGACATTTCAAATTGATAACAGTCATAAATATTGATGTGTGTTTGAAGAGTGGAATGTTAGCTTGGCATATTGTTGTCAATGGGTCACTGGAATATTGATCCATATTCCCCAGATAACTCTCGGCAAAAGGAAAGACAAAATTGTTCTCACATGAGGTATTGAGGAGAGACCACCACATGTTTCCATGGGTCTCGTTTTGGAGAGAGCCCGGCCGAGAGCTCTTTGAACACTTCCCATCCTTGTCATTATTTGTCAATCTGCACCTATTTATAGTGTAAGAATGTGGTACTTACAAAAGCCAGGATGGGTAGTAACGTACACATTGGGGTTTTTGTGTCTTGTAAAAATGGGCGTTCATCCTGTTTGGTCCATGGTACCGTACCACCTGTGTGTGCTGGTTTTTGTTCCAGTCTGACTTGCTTCCGTATATTATTCAGTTGATGGAATTATTGTGGTGCCAAATGGATTGTTAAGTTTTAGCACGGTGCGAGCCACGTCAGAGGTGTGGGATCAATTCCCACATCAGACATGTACAATGTAAGTGTTAATATTACATTGATATATTTTGTATAGAAGTGTCCAATGATGGTGTTATAACTAGAGGTTAATTTAGGACTTGAACTTGGTCCTGAACTTGTTTCCTTGGTTTGTTTTCCATGTAGAACACTCTTTGGAAAGGGTTCTACCTGGAACCCACAACGGTTTTTGAAAGGGTTCTCCTATGGGGACAGCCAAAGAACCATTTTAGGTTCTAGGTAGCACCTTTTTTTCCAGTGTGTATCATAGGACAGCTGATGGCAGGTGGTGGAACCCATAGGGTTGATCCCATGCTCCACTGGGTTGGGTGTGACCTTGTTGGGCAGAGCCAGAACCTTTTATGTTGGGCTTTCTGTCTCTTTTTTCACGACCACTCACTTTCTATCCCTCGTTCCCTCTCTGCCTCTCTCTGTTGGCCTCTTCTCTCTCTCTGTGACTTGGGGAGCTCCTGATAGGCACATTGTGTGCGACCGTGGTGCTACAGGCTATGGTAAAGCATTCCAAGAGCAATTACATGGCTGTGTGCGTGTACTGTATGTATGTGTGAAAATGTGAATACATCTGTGTGTGGGTTATTGTAAATGAATGGTTGTGCATTTGTGTGTATGTATGACTGAGAGTGTGTATACTTCAATCTGGCCAAAAGCACTTTACCATCTGGCAGTGCTACTTTACCCAGCAGCTCTATACATTGCCATTGGAGATATATAATGTCATCCCTCGCCAGCAGCAGCTGTGTCCTGACGGCCCATAAACAGAATTCCTGCCTGATTTTACAGTTATTTCCTTCTCCCGGCTCCCCTCAACAGAATGTGGTTAAGAAGGAGGGGTGGTAGGAGATTTGAGATCTGGGCTGAGAAGTGGAATGCACCCCGGGTGCCCCCTACTCCATCATGATTAGCTGGCACTGATCTGGACAGCACCACCAAAATAAGAAAAACCCTAGCCATACAGAACGTCCTAGTATGGATGCCGTACATCAGTCATTCTATCAGGATCAGTCCATTTCTTTCTTCGAAGCACAAGGGCTAATGGAAATCCAGTAATACCCAATACTCAATGTACGTCATCAAAAAAACAGAAAGCCACCCAAACTTAAGGTAAACAGTAAGAGAGCAGGTGCTTGAGGACAGTGTGGGTGTTTTAAAGAACAGAGGGGTATGGATGAGTCTGCCAATTCCCCTGCTATCCTCCACCTACCATTATACTGTAACACTCATTAGGAATTCAATACTGGTATATCCATTCATCAACCTTCTAGAGACCACATTAATATTAAATGGTGCCCTCACTTCCATATTGGTCACATTGGTGGCCTTAGGATTCCGTGAATGGGTTTGATTGGCCGGTGCCCTGCTGCGATCCTGCAGAGGTGGCTATTTATTGGAGGGTTTTTGAGGGGAAATAGGAAGTCCCTGTGGATGCTATAAAGACTGCTTATATAAAGGGGTAATCCATAGATAATTACAGGTGGGGTGTTGGGTACAGAGATGCAGATTGGAGGTCTTCACAGGTCCAAAAAGTTACAAAATGGATCCATGGCTTTCCCACCCGTTCCGAATTGACCCGAGGACAGTGAAAAGCACCATAGACAACAGGCGCAAACAGACTAAAACATTCTCCCTCACCTCATATTCAACTTTCGGAGTCAGTTGAAGTGCCGGTGTGCACTGCCTTCACAGGCCTGCTGTAGCTAAGCCTAATAATACTCATAACACACCAAACCTTTAAAAGATTTACTTTTCACTTTACCCTAATAAAATTAAGCAAGTCAAGTCATTGCTTATAAGGAAAATACGGACAGGTTATTATATTGCGGCATTAAATAGTGTTGTCTTAGGGGTAATAAATGACCCACCACTTTCTTTGTTTAACAGCAGAGAAAAACCTCTAAATTATATTTTTATGACTTTTCCTAGAGTGACACCAACATTAGAAAAAGTGAAATATCACCTTTGTTCATATTTCCATGAAAGCTGTACACCACCAGGGTACAAAGATTGTCTTAGGGTCATTTTTGACCCGGCAGTTACAAAATAATTCACACACCACAAAAACCAAAGACACACACACACAATGAGAAATTGAGATTATGTGTGCTACTGATTGAACTCAGCCAGCAACTCCTGAAGAGGAAGTTCACCATGGTTGGCACAGTTAGAAAGAACAAGCCTGAGCTCCCCCCTGCACTCCTCGCAACAAGGGGGAGAGAGGCCTTCTCATCAAAGTTTGCCTTTACCCCCACCACCACTCTAGTTTCTTACCTCCCAAAGAGGAACAAGAATGTGGTCCTCCTGAGCACACTGCACAAAACGGCTGAGATAAGTGATCGTG
Organism: Brachymystax lenok tsinlingensis; assembly: GCA_030435695.1. Classification (NCBI taxonomy): domain Eukaryota; kingdom Metazoa; phylum Chordata; class Actinopteri; order Salmoniformes; family Salmonidae; genus Brachymystax; species Brachymystax lenok. The sequence goes on along the minus strand of CM059804.1, from coordinate 39,642,384 downwards.
AGGACAGGAAGCCAGCCATCATCCTGGACTACAACCACAACAAAGGAGGCGTGGACAACCTGGACAAGGTGATTGGAACTAACAGCTGCAGGAGGATGACTGCCCGCTGGCCCCTGGTCATCTTCCATAACATCATTGATGTGTCCTCATACAATGACTTTGTGATATGGAACAAGATCAACCCTACCTGGATGCCCGATAAGTGGAACAAGAGGAGGGTGTTCCTGGAGCAGCTGGGAAAGGCAGTTGTAACCCCACACATTCAAAGAAGGGAGCACCTCCCCCGCACAGCAGCCTCTGCAGCACTTGTGAAAGCTGTTCAGGGGGCTGAATCTGATTAAATGCAGTCGTTCTGCATTGTGAAGAGGTTGTGATGAATGACGGGTTGTTTCTTCATGCAAAATAGATTTGGGGTTTAAAATTCAATTAAGTTGCTTTATTTTAGGGGTTTAGTGAAGGCGGGTAATTTTTTACCAATAGTGTCCACTACAATATTAAGACTTGTCCATGAGGACATTCCCTTTGTTGGCTTCTTTTCGCTATACTCTTTCTGCTCTAACTTAAATTTTACTTCAATGAAAAAGGACTCCATCTTCGCTATCAACAGTAGCCTAGGTCAAGGCTCTTTTTACTCGCTGCCTCTCTCAGCAGCAGGCGCATGTGAGCAGCCAGAACCAGTTTCAGCTGGGTATAAGATTGACGTTTTATTGATTTGCAATTGGCTGTCATAAATAACAAGCTTGCACAGTTCTCATCACACGAAATTAACAGAGGACAGGTCCAATCAGGTCCAGTCGGCAAATACATTTTAATTGCACATATCCGAGACCCCTGGCAATTATATCAGACCCGACCCAGATCTGAGACAAAAGTCATAATATAGGACCAGGACCTGCTCAGGTCCCGGGTCTAATCTTGGAATTTGGGGTCTCTTGAAACCATGAAGACCTCTAATGCAGTGAGGGGGAGGCCCCATCGCACCTCCTCAAAGGACGCATGGTAAAATACTAATAGGCGAGAGCAGTGATGTAGTGGTAAAACAAATGGGTGGGTAAACGCTTGAACCTGTTCCTGCTGAATAAAGTAACACTCCCAATAATTTCAGGGCATTTTCCCACAATACTGTAGGTGTGTACATGCTTATGCAAAAAAAGGTGCGTAAACAGCATTTACCCTTCACTACACCACTCGGTGAGAGTCTTTTTCGGTTGATGTTTTCAATCCCAGTGTATGGTTTGATTCTGAGTTAATGTTATTTAATTTGGTGGTTTCACTAATTTTGCTAATAATAGTGTTTATCCCTGAACTCTTCAGACCAGACATGTTGACACGGTCAGGCCCACTACTCCTTACTGACTTACACACTGTGCACTTCTCAGTTGTGTTGAGTGAGGGAAGTTCCCCACCATACCACACACAGTAACATAATTGGAGAGGAAACACCCTCATCTTTCAGGAATGTAAACACAATCATGCACACACACAAATTCACACACACAAATGCACACGCACACATGCATTCACACCCACACGTACATGCACTCATGCACACACGCAAAAATACACACTTCCCCTGCTGCACTCAGAGTGCATTTGTGGTACTTTCTGTAGGGAAGTTGTGTGTATTTGAGAGAGAGATTGTGTGTAGCATTGACAAGCTGATGGATGTGCTCTCACACCAGTGTCTCAGAGGTAATTTACTGAGGACAGTGGTGTATGAGTGTGGCTGGAACAACTGGGATCATCCTTTATAAAACCATGATTCTACTGTAATACATATGGTCAAGTACTGGAGAGGAAACACCCTCATGGTTAGGTACTACAGTGCCTTGCAAAAGTATTCACCCCCTTGGTGTTTTTCCTATTTTGTTGCATTACAACCTGTAATTTATTTGTATTTCATGTAATGGACATACACAAAATAGTCCAAATTGGTAAAGTGAAATTAATGAAATAACTTGTTTCAGAAATTCAAAAAAATAAAAAGCGGAAAAGTGGTGCCTGCATATGTTTTCACCCCGTTTGCTATGAGGCCCCTAAATAAGATTTGGTGCAACCAATTACCTTCAGAAGTCACATAAAGTCCACCTGTGTGCAATCTAAGTGTCACATGATGGTCCTATGGAGTATCTGTCCATAGGACCACTTTAAGCCAGAAAAAAGCCATTGCTTAAAGAAACAAATAGGCAAACACATTTGGTGTTCACCAAAAGGCATGTGGGAGACTCCCCAAACATATGGAAGAAGGTACTCTGGTGAGATGAGACTAAAATTGAGCTTTTTGGCCAACAAGGAAAATGTTATGTCTGGCGCAAACCCAACACCTCTCATCACCCCGAGAACACTGCTGGTGGGAGCATCATACTGTGGGGATGTTTTTCATCGGCAGGGACTGGGAAACTGGTCAGAATTGAAGGAATGATGGATGCCACTAATTATAGGGAAATTCTTGAAGGAAACCTGTTTCAGTCTTCCAGAGATTTGAGACTGGGACGGAGGTTCACCTTCCAAGAGGAAAATGACCATAAGCATACTGCTAAAGCAACACTCGAGTGGTTTAAGGGGAAACATGTAAATGTCCTAGTCAAAGCCCAGACCTCAATCCAATTGAGAATCTGTGGTATTACTTAAAGATTGCTGTACACCAGCGGAACCCATCCAACTTGAAGGAGCTGGAGCAGTTTTGCCTTGAAGAATGGGCAAAAATCCCAGTGGCTAGATGTGCCAAGTGTATAGAGACATACCCTAAGAGACATGCAGCTGTAACTGCTGCAAAAGGTGGCTCTACAAAATATTGACTTTGGGGGGGGGTGAATAGTTATGCACGCTCAATTTATCAGTTTGTTGGTCTTATTTCTTGTTTGTTTCACAATAAAAAATATTTTGCATCTTCAAAGTGGTAGGCATGTTGTGTAAATCAAATGATACAAACCCCCCAAAAATCTATTTTAATTCCAGGTTGTAAGGCAACAAAATAGGAAAAATGGCAAGGGGGGTGAATACTTTCGCAAGCCACTGTATAAGTATCTGTGGATTCTAGATCAGCACTCTTCTGAAAGAAGCTGCTTAAAGGGATAGTAATTAAATAGTAACCAAATAAACTTGTGAAGAATGAGGAAACCATAGCATAGCAAGGTTTTATATGGACACGCGTGGTGTACACCCACAAAGCTCCAATGACCCGCAAAAAGAGGGCGTGTCCCATAGTGAGATGTCGAACTGAGTCGACTGAAAGAGAACTGAATGCTACATCGGTTCCACATTGGAGGGAAAGTATATTCCGATAGATCGGAGAGTACTTTTTCATTCAAAGCATTCCCAAAAAGTACTGGAGGCCAAGTGAAACTGAACTTAATTCCCTGGAGTGCCGCTTTCGCCTGGATATGGTGAAAAAGAAAGCCTTATTGGGAAATTAGGAAATTGGCCTGGAGGTCTCAGGTAGGAGTAATTAAAAGAACTGGGAGAGCTCCCAAAGGACAGGCTCACCTCCCAACAAACACCCATAGTTCATTACCACTGACTGACCCAGGCAGTGTCCCAAATAGCACTGTATTTCCTTAGGGCTCTGTAGTAGTGCATTATGCTGGGATTAGGGTGCCAATTGGGATGCAGGCAAAGTTATCCAACCTCAGGAACACATACCTTACCTGGTGAAATAAGGGTTCAAATACACAAATAAGGGTTAAAATAAATCAATAAATGAAACATATTTTTGGAGACACCCCTGGGAGGAGTGTGTGTGTGTGTGTATACTGTATATACACTGAACAAAAATGTAAATGCAACATGCAACAATTTCAAAGACTTTATTGAGTTACAGTTCACACAAGGACATCAGTCAATTTAAATAAATTCATTAGGTCCGAATCTATGGATGTCACATGACTGGGATGCACATATGCATATGTTGGTCACAGATACCTTCAAAAAAAGGTAGGGCCATGGATCAGAAAACCAGTTAGTATTTGTTGTGACCACCATTTGCCTAATGTAGCATGACACATCTCCTTTGCATAGAGTTGATCAGGCTGTTGATTGTGGCCTGTGGAATGTTATCCCCCTCCTCTTCAATGGCTGTGCGAAGTTGCTGGATATTTGCAGGAACTGGAACACGCTGTCATACACGTTGATCCAGAGCATCCCAACCATGCTCAATGGGTGACATGTCTGGTGAGTATGCAGGACAGAAGAACTTGAACATTTTCAGCTTCCAGGAATTGTGTACAGATCCTTGCGATATGGGGCAGTGCATTATCACAATGGGCCTCAGAATCTCGTCATGGTATCTCTGTGCCATAGATAAAATACCTGCACATACCATAGGGCACTCTGTTCACAACATTGACATCCGGAAACCGCTCACCCACACGACGCCATACACGCTGTCTGCCATCTGCCACCAGGATTCATCCGTGAAGAGCACACCTCTCCAGTATGCCCGTGGCCATCGAAGGTGAGTATTTGGCCACGGACGACAGTTACGACGCGGAACTGCAGTCAGGTCAAGACCCTGGTGAAGACGACGAGCACGCAGATGAGCTTTCCTGAGACAGTTTGTGCAGATATTCTTTGTTTGTACTAACCCAAAGTTTCATCAGCTATCTGGGTGGCTGGTCTCAGATGATCCGGCAGGTGAAGAAGCTGGATGTGGAGGCGTGGTTACACGTGGTCTGCGGTTGTGAGGCCGGTTGGATGTACTGCCAAATTCTCTAAAACTACATTGGAGTTGGCTTATGGTAGAGAAATTAATATTACATTCTCTGGCAACAGCTCTGTTGGACATTCCTGCAGTCAGCATGCCAATTGCACGCTCCCTCTAAACTTGAGACATGTGTGGCATTGTATTGTGTGACAAAACTGTGCATTTTAGCGTGGCCTTATTGTCCCCAGCACAAGGTGCACCTTTGCAATGATCATGCTGTTTAATCAGCTTTTTGATATGCCACACCTGTCAGGGGGATGGATTATCTTGGCAAAGGATGATATAAACAAAGGGCCCGACAGTAGGGTAACTGGTAGAGGAAGGAAAAAGGCCAGTGGTTGCAGACAGAGAGCCAGCTGCATGGGCCCTTTCCAACCAGGGTTTTTTATGAGCTCAGGTGTGCCTCCCTTAAGGGTCTTTACAGGCCTGAAGATGCATTTAATGAGTCTGGCTGGCCCCCCATCTCCCCATTTGGGGGTGAGGAGGAGGGGGTGGGGAGGTAGAGGTTCTGGGCGATAGAACATAAAGTGAGCAGTGTCATTGTAAAATGGGCCAAAAATATCTAAAGGAAAGAAAATGATGGATACTCCAAAAGATGTGGTCATAGCCTCTGTACTAAACTGTGCATAGCTAAGATTTATTTAGAGCAGATTGTACAAATGGAGATTCATTTTGATCTGTTACTAGTGAGAATGTGTCTTTGTGTGACAGTGTCTAGACTTGACAGTTTTTGTATTTTGATCATGTAATTCTGAACACGTCATGCATCTGCACCTACATTTAAATGTGTCTACCGTGTCCACATTTTGACTGGAAGGATTCCCTTTTTACGAGCTATATTAAAAAAATATATAATTTACCTTTATTTAACTAGGCAAGTCAGTTAAGAAACAGTGAACAGTGGGTTAACTGCCTTGTTCAGAACAACACATTTTTACCCTGTCAGCTTGGGGATTCAATCCAAGAAACCTTTCGGTTACTGGCCCAACACTCTTACCACTAGGCTACCTGCCGCCCCAAATGCCTGAATGGATTCTGTAAACAGTGGAACAGGCTAAGTCTGATGATAACACAACAACGTGATGGCAGTAGCCAACTACTGGGCTAACCTCTGTAACTAGTCAGTAAGCTAGCTAGCAAAGCTAAAGGGATTGCAAACAGGTTAGCATAACTCTAACAAATGTTTTTCTAAATAAGCTAGCTGGCTATCATTTATGAAGTCAGCAAACACTTTCCTCACACACTAGGAACGTATTTCAAAGTTTAATGAAAAAAGTGAGTGACGATGTCACCTACTGTATGCACTTATGGTAGCTTGATTGCATCCAGACTGAAGAGAAATCCGCACACAATACGTTCCTGACCACCACCTGAAGTGGTCAGCCAGATCTGAACACAATCTGACTACAATGCGACTTTTGTCTTTTCAATGAGATCTTTGTATTTGGATAGCAGAAGTAACATGTAAGTGTCAAGTGTCTTTCAAGTTTTATTGTCATGTGCACAAGTACAGTTAAGTGCTTTTCTTGAAAGCTCTTTCCCATCAATGCAGTAATCAATATAAGCAGTAATATAAAAAAGTAGTTGAAAAAAACACAAACAATGAAATAGAAATAAGAAGAACATGATAAAGTATATAAGCTCAGTTCCACTAATCAAATCAAACTTTATTTGTCACATGCTCCGAATACAACAGGTGTAGACCTTAACGTGAAATACTTACTTACAAGCCCTTAACCAACAATGCAGTTAAAAAAATATTTACCAAATAAACTAAAGTAAAAAATTATATAAAGTAACACAATAAAATAACAATAACGAGGCTATATACAGGGGGTACCGGTACTGAGTCAATATGCGGGGGTACAGGTTAGTCGAGGTAGTTAGTCAGGGTGGCCATTTGATTAATTGTTCAGCAGTCTTATGGCTTGGGGGAAGACGCTGTTAAGGAGCCTTTTGGTCCTAGACTTGGAGCTCTGGTACCGCTTGCCATGCATTAGCAAAGAGAACAGTCTATGACTTGGGTGAATGGAGTCCTTGACAATTTTTTGGGTTTTCTTCTGACACCGCCTAGTATACAGGTCCTGGACGGCAGGAAGCATGGCCCCAGTGATGTACTGGGCCGTACGCACTACCCTCTGTAGCGCCTTATGGTCAAATGCCGAGCATATTTTTTTGCCATACCGGTCAGGATGCTCTCGATGGTGCAGCTGTAGAACTTTGAGGATCTGGGGACCATTGCCAACTCTTTTCAGTCTCCTGAGGGGAAAATGTGTTGTTGTGCCCTCTTCACGACTGTCTTGGTGTGTTTGGACCATGATAGTTCGTTGATGTGGACACCGGTGATGTGGACACCAAGGAACTTGAAACTGCTGACCCACTCCACTACAGCCCCGTCGATGTTAATAGGGCCTTTTTGGCCCGCCTTTTCCTGTAGTCCATGATCAGCTCTTTTGTCTTGCTCATGTTGAGGGAGAGGTTGTTGTCCTGGCACCACATGGCCAGGTCTCACCTCCTCCCAATAGGCTCTCATCGTTGTTGGTGATCAGGCCTACCACTGTTGTGTCGTCAGGAAACTTAATGATGGTGTTGGAGTCATGTGTGACCACACAGTCGTGGGTGGACAGGGAGTACAGGAGGGGACTAAGCACACCCCTGAGGCCCCCCAGTGTTGAGGATCAGCGTGGCAGACGTGTTGTTGACTACCCTTACCACCTGCGGGCGGCCCGTCAGGAAGACCAGGATCCAGTTGCAGAGGGAGGTGTTTGGTCCCAGGGTCCTTAGCTAAGTGATGAGCTCTGTGGGCACTATGGTGTTGATGCTGAGCTGTAGTCAATGAACAACATTCTCACATAGGTGTTCCTTTTGTCCAGGTGGGAAAGGGCAGTGTGGAGTGCGATTGAGATTGTGTCATCTGTGGATCTGTTGCAGCGGTATGCGGATTGGAGTGGGTCTAGTGTATCCGGGATGATGCTGTTGATGTGAGCCATGACCAGCCTTTCAAAGCACTTCAAGGCTACCACCATGAGTGCTACGGAGCGGTAATCGTTTAAGCAGGTTACCACTTCCTTGGGCACAGGGACAATGTGTCTGCTTGAAACATGTAGGTATTACAGACTCTGTCAGGGAGAGGTTGGAAATGTCAGCGAAGACACTTGCCAGTTCGTCTGCGCATGCTTTGAGTACACGTCCTGGTAATCCGTCTGGCCCCGTGGCTTTATGAATGTTGACCTGTTTAAAGGTCTTGACTTTAATGCAGGCAAATTTAAACGGGGCTTTAGTGGAGCAGGTTGAGAGCTTCACGTTACTTGGTGTCCACATCACCAACACACCAAAGCAGTTGTGAAGAGGGCAAGACAAAGCCTATTCCCCCTCAGGAATCTGAAAATATTTGGCATGGGTCCTCAGATCCAGCTGCACCATCGAGAGAATCCTGTCTGGTATGGCAACTACTCAGCCTCCGACCGCAAAGCACTACAGAGGGTAGTGTGTACAGCCCAGAACATCACTGGGGCCAAGCTTTCTGCCATCCAGGACGTCTGTACCAGGTGGTGTCAGAAGAACTCCAGCCACCATAGTCATAGACTGTTCTCTCTGCTAACACATGGCAAGCGTTACCGGAGCGCCAAGACTAGGTCCTCCCCTTATTTTACTCTGCTGCTACTCTCTGTTTATTATTTATGCAAAATCACTTTAATAACTCTACCTACATGTACATATTACCTCAAATAACCGGTTCCCCCGCACATTGACTCTGTCCCGGTACCCCCTGTATATAGCCTCACTACTGTTATTTTACTGCTGCTCTTTAATTATTTGTTACTTTTATTTTTTTATTTTCTGCTCATCTATTTTTTACTTAACACTTATTTTTCTTACAACTGTATTGTTGGTTAAGGGTTTGTAAGCATTTAACTGTAAGGTCTACACATGTTGTATTCGGCACATGTGACAAATAATGATTTGATTTGATTGGCTGAGATAATGAATGGGCTGGACATGCCGAGAGATGAGTTTGGATTGGTCTGCCATAGCACGCTTCTGTCTATTTGAGCTGGTCAGTATATCTAAGTAATCATGTCTAACGCAGCTTTAAAAATGTCTTTATTGTGTATTAAACTGCATAAGTGTTGCTCTCCACTTTCTGGAGGACTGTTTTGAAATCAGTGGAATTCGAGTATGATAGCTAAGGAGATGGAGAAAACACCTGTCTCTGGATTACATCTTCAAACTAAGGGCAACCATGGTGTCCAACCATGAATTATGTATGGTCTAGCTAGATACATTTTCAGATATTACACATTTCAAATTTTGACAGAAAGAGCCATTTGCTTGGCTAGCTATAGCCTAATGTTAGCTAGCTAACATTGAACCTGGTTGGTTAGCTACCTGCAGATTAATGCAGGGTAGTAACGTCATGAGTTGTGATTATGGTTCATGTCTAAACAAAAGTCTCCATTATGCAAGTAACCATTTTGGGTGCGTTCGTAAATTCAGTCTAGCCATCTACTCCGATTTCAGAGCACTCTCGTCTGAGTGTGCCAGAGAGTGCAGAATAACTGCTGAATTTACGAACGGTGTCAGTAAACTCATCGGCCAGAGTTTCCGGTGTGCTCTCTGAATTTACCAACGGACAATCTGACAGCACAGTGGCAGTCAACAACGCTCTGGATAACATTACAGCCTAACCAGCTCTGCTAGGGCGAGTAATGTTCAGTGAGCTGTTCTCTCTCTCACTCAGATGTCTGGAAGTAGCTAGCAAGTTAGCTTGGGTGCTTGACTGCTGTTGTTAGTAGAGAACGCTCGGATCAACCCTTAAATAGATGGGTGGGGCTAAAGCTTAAGAGGGTGTGAACAATGCTGAATTGGTGTAGACAAAGAAGGGCTCACCAATAGTAGTACAAAAACATCCAAAGGCCATTTTCTCAAAAGGGAGTTTACATGTTTATCAACTTTCAAAGCAAAATTACTTTCCCATTGTTCCTCAACTGTAATATATGATATACAATTTTGTAGCTCTGAATCTCTACTTTTATCCAATATAAAAAAAAAGATACATTTTGCTACATAAGACCGATTTGAGCCGGTCGGTTACATATAACTATTTGTCCAGCACTTTTGAAATAAACAGAATTCAGAACATGGGCCGTTCTTACAGTATTCTCCCTGTACACCAAGTCAGAACAGTAGGATAAAAAAAGGTGCCATATAAGCAGACAATGAAAGTATCAAGGCACAAGGCGAGACCCAGATGCAGACACAGGAGGCAGATGGTTGGCAATAGAATGGTCGTGGATAGGCAAAAAGGTCAACACTAGATCAGTCCAGGAGGTACAGAGTGGCAGACAGGCTCGTGGTCAAGGCAGGTAGAATGGTCAGGCAGGCGGGCACAGAGTCCAGAAACAGGCATGGGTCAAAACCGGGAGGACTAGAAAATGGAGAATAGCAAAAGGAGTACGGGAAAAACACGCTGGTTGACTTGACTAAACATACAAGACGAACTGGCACAGAGAGACAGGAAACACGGGGATAAATACACTGGGGAAAATAAGCGACACATGGAAGGGGGGGGACAACCACAGGAACAGGTGAAACAGATCAGGGCGTGACAGAAAGCTCTTACAATATTCGATGATGACATTTCTCTAAAACAGGCTATAGGCTACATGTGCACCACTAAGTCAGAACAGCAAAACAAATTATTAGGGTGAGGCACATGGGCTACTAACAGCTTATTACACAACATAGTTAGTATGACTTTCTTATTTACAGTATACATATCTTCCTGGCATATTATATAATTTATGCAGAAGCATGCAATACATTTTTGGACTCACCTTGTTGTGCTGTGCTCACTTGAACAGGATGTGGCGCGGCGGTCCTTTGTAGGCAAATGTTGGCATCAAAGTCTGGTATTCTCTGGATTTATGGTGCTTTCAAGACAATTGGGAACCTTTAACAAAAAACAAGGTTGAATCATGACGTCAGTAATCTTCAGGTCGGAGCTCTAGAAAGAGGCCCGAGATCCCGACTTGGAATTCTGAGCTGGATGACCATTCAAAACGTATTTGCCCAGTCGGAGTTAGTGTTTTTCTGAGTTCCCAGTTTTCTTGAACTCACTGAAGCCTGATATTTCAGAGTTTCCAATTGTTTTGAACGCAGCAGAAATCATGCTGGATTGACAGAATGGCCAATGTTGAATGTTTATACTTTTAAGCTTGGAAAAGAGACCCTTAAAACCAGACTTCGACCACACACACACTCCACTGAGTAGCAGCCTAGTGACTGCTTTGCAATGCATGTAGTCAGCCACTGATTCCTTCCAAACCACTCATTGTTGAATTTGCGATTTCCAACTTTTGTGTTATGTTTATGTATAATGGCCGATGAGCACCGATACGTTTTATTTATAATTTCTCTTCATATGTCAAGGATTGAAAAGGATTTGCCAGTAGATTGTCGACTTGATTCCTGATGATGACTGCTAGCTAAGATTTTGAAAATATGATGTTGACATGATCAGTCCAATCAAAGCTAAGGTAGATATAACGTGATTTGACGTAATTTTATCTGTGGCCAATGACCTTGAGCCTTCTTGGGTGGGCACTTCTAATGTAACTCTATGGCAGGAACCAAGGGGCTTATATTTTCAAGCTCTCCCCTTAGATTTTGCGGTGAGGTAGTGACCCCATGAGTGACAGAGCACGGAGCCAATCACGGCGCAACTAGAGAACATTACCAACCCCTACGCTTCCTATTTTCCGCTAGCTGGCACACCACCACAGAAAGCCCTGAGCTAGGCTTAAACACCTGCATTTTGGAGCTGCCTTACTCAAGAAAGCAAAAAAGAGATGTTGGTAGTGTTGGTATGCGGCTTTATTAACTAAATTATATATTTCTACATTGTTTTCAAGGTAATATGTGGCACGTATTAATGCCAAAATAACATGCAAAACAGACAACAAAAAATATATAATAATATATATTTATTTTTATGAATATTATAATATATTTTTTACTTTTTGTTTTGCTAAACAGGTGAGGACACAGTGGCAGAATAAATTCAACCACACCTTTGTTTCATCACAAAACCGGAGAGCAAGATTTGCTCATGTGAAGTCCACAAAGAATTTTGCATGTAACAAACAGTTACATGATCTACAGCATGGTTAATCAAGTTCATGTATATGACATTTTCAGAATACCAAACAACTATTGATTTGGAACACCGCAAGTTGCAAAGAAATCAGGAGCTGCCTCTACTATTCCAGTACAATTTAAACTTCAACATTTAAACAACATCAAATGACCTACTGTATGCTTAATTCTAATACAGTGACAACTAAATGATTCCCCCAAAAATGTAGTCCAATCAACATAAGCTAAATATTATTTGGCTGTCCATGGTACGGATTTCTGTGTGTGTGTGCTTAAGTATGATACACATGTTGACTCACCCTACTTGTATAGAAACACCAATACCATCCTCTCTTTCATGTTGCCTAAACGGTCTATGTACACGTCATACAGTACACGCTTTTAGTTTTTGTTGTCTTAGGATACCTGGCTAAAATGCTTGCTCGCTAGCCTAACTTCCTGTCATGGGCAACGATTAGCCAGCTAGTTAACATTAGCCTACTACATCTACAGTTGAAGTCTACATACACTTAGGTTGGAGTCATTAAAACTCTTTTTTTTAACCACTCCACCCATTTCTTTGATAAAAAACTATAGTTTTGGCAAGTCGGTTAGGACATCTACTTTGTGCATTACACATGTAACTTTTCCAACAATTGTTTACAAACAGATGGAGGATGGACTGGTGCACTTCACAAAATAGATGGTATCATGAGGAGGGAAAATTATGTGGATATATTGAAGCAACTTCTCAAGACATCAGTCAGGAAGTTAAAGCTTGTTCACAAATGGGTTTTCCAAATGGACAATGAACATAAGCATACTTCCAAAGTTGTGGCAAAATGGCTTAATGACAACAAAGTCAAGGTATTGGAGTGGCCATCACAAAGCCCTGACCTCAATCCTATAGAAACAATTTGTGGGCAGAACTGAAAAAGCGTGTGCGAGCAAGGAGGCCTACCAACCTGACTCAGTTACACCAGCTCTGCCAGAAGGAATGGGCCAAAATTCACCCAACTTATTGTGGGAAGCTTGTGGAAGGCTACCCGAAATGTTTGACCCAAGTTAAACGCTACCAAATACTAATTGAGTGTATGTAAACGTCTGACCCACTGGGAATGTGATGAAAGAAATAGAAGCTGAAATAAATCATTCCCTCTACTATTATTCTGACATTTCACATTCTTAAAATAAAGTGGTGATCCTAACTGACCTAAGTCAGGGAATTTTTACTAGAATTAAATGTCAAGAATTGTGAAAAACTGAGTTTAAATGTATTTGGCTAAGGTGTATGTAAACTTCCGACTTCAACTGTAGTTACATATTGAACTTCCATCCTCTCAGGCCAAAGGCACAATGTATGAATTTATGGTTGGATCAGAATCGCTGTTACAATCATTGGTCAGTAAGGAGAATTAAATAAAAAGTCAAAATCCCTATCTCCATCCATTGCTTTTTTTGTAAAGGGACAATTTTAGCTAGCTAGCCACTGGAGGAAACAACATAATGAGATGCAACAATTCAATTCTCTCAATGACCTTTGGCTTCTGATGTGATGTGATTGGTGTAAAGCCAAATCCAAATTTGCTTCCCGTGACACTTTCTTTTGGTGCGCCAGGACCATTAACAGTTGAGCTCACTCAGTTTAGCTCAGTGCTGATTGGCTATTATTGTATAAAAAAAAATTGTCAGGGGAGGCCAAATGCTCACTGGCTTCCCTTGCATTCAATGATACCGGCGGCAACAATATCATACTCTTTTTGAGCAGACAGCATCAGATAGATGGGCTACACATACAGAGACAGAGGGGGACTGTTTCACTCGCTTGGATGCTTTCTCCGTTGAGATACATTCAGCCTCTTGCAAATTGAAGGAAAATTATGAAATACGCAGAGAGAGGAAAAGGTTGGACAAACTATATACTGTCGGCATTTATACCGTTTTCCAGAAACTTCTTGTTTCCATCATAGCTGTGGTGATTTAAATGATGCATGACTTTACTCTCATTAAAACTGTGGACGGCAATGTAATTAATGGTAATATAACATTCGGCGAGATATATTTTTTTTTACAAAACTGTTTCCCTTGCATAATACAGCAAGAAAGCGTAGTCGAATTTACCTACTCTGTCACCTAAAGTTTTAGATATATTTTCTATCCCCCTCCCAAGTCAAACAAAATCACTCCAAGCAAATCACTTTCGATCTCTATCTCACTATCCATCTCTCTCTTTCTCTCCTACCCTCTCTCTCCCTTTTTCTCTCTCTCTGGAGTCCCAGGCCACATCAAATGTCTGTCCTTCTTAGGGAGAGGTTACCTCTCAGGTATAAAATGGTGTGTGCACGCTCTTCCATCTTTTTGGGTCTGTCAGCGGAGAACCAGATGACCCTGTAATTTAAAGCATGCATGCATTACACCAAGAAGATAAGTAAACATTGTCTGCCAACGTAGGCATGTGATTATATCATCTAATTTCTTGTTTTCGGGGCATTAGCAATACACATCAATAATGGCAAGTATACACAAACAAGGATCAAAGGAACAGATGAGGAAAAATTGATAAATGGTTGGAATCCACGTTCGTGAGGCTCCTGAGATGTCTCACTGATTTGCGTTATTAGTAAAGGGATGTAATGTAGTAAAATAATAACCAGTCTGTCACGTGTACTCCCTCTCCGGCCTCTAGGTTACCATGCTGCTCGTTCTGGCGCACACCTGTCATCATCGTTACGCTCACCTGGACTCTATCACTTCCCTGATTACCTTCCCTATATATGTCACTCCCTTTGGTTCCTTCCCCAGGCGTTATTGTTTCGGTTCTGACTTTGTTTAATGTCGGTGCGCTGTTTGTTTCTTGTTTTGTTCATTTATTAATTAAATGTATTCACTCCCTGAACGACTCTCAGCGCACATCGTTACACAGTCATTAAAGCCCCCATGCAGTTTCTGTCATTTTCTTTTTAAATCATCACTGTATGTCAAATCAAATCACATTTTATTTGTCACATACACATGGTTAGCAGATGTTAATGCGAGTGTGGCGAAATGCTTGTGCTTCTAGTTCCGACCATTCAGTAGTATCTATGTTTATTTAATGAAAATAACTCTTAAAATAACTTTCCCTGAGCTACTTTTGGCCCTTGAAAAAAAAAAAAACCTGTCATCAAACAAATCGAAAGATATTGGCCGATAGGATGGTCTAGAGCACATCCCCCTTACCCAGTTGAACAGTCATTGGTCTATTATAATCATACTTTTCACAATTTCAGTGTTATTTCGACCTCATAGTGAGGAAATATCATAAAAACAACAGGAAAATCATGTTTTTAACTGGGCTGCCCTTATAAAAGACAGGAATAAGGTTTGAGGAAAGGGATTTTTGTACACTTATTGCTTGAGAAAAATGACTGCTTACTATTAATGTAGCCTAGTAAGCCGACTCTGAATGTTAAATACCTCCACCTAATAGTTATACTGTTCAATATTTTACAACTGCTAATTTACAATACAAGAATAATCAGAATTTGACATAAAAACATGTTTTAAAACATGAAATAAAAAGCTGCTAAGTAAACATAGTAGTTGAAACACTACATTCACTGGCAGAGGACCCTCTGCTAAGAGCGAATTTGACTCGACCCTCAGTTCAGTAGATCTGTTTAAACATCGAAAACGATCACTACAACCGTTCCATTTTTAAGAGGTGAAGTACAGTTGTGAGGGGGGTAAAGGGGGTAAACAATAATGAATCTCTCTCTCTCTCTCTCTCTCTCTCTCTCTCTCTCTCTCTCTCTCTCTCTCTCTCTCTCTCTCTCTCTCTCTCTCTCTCTCTCTCTCTCTCTCTCTCTCTCTCTCTCTCTCTCTCTCTCTATATATATATATTATTCTTTTTTTCTTCTAATCCCTCGTTTTTGAGAAGCGGTCACATTCCACAGGGATTACAAAGCTCGTCTCACCTGGTTGTTATTACACCTGCCTTTTTTTCACACACACACACTCCTGCTGTCCCCACCTCTTTTTTGAAACAATAAACATAACTTCTCCATGACACCCTTGCACACACACATTCCTAAAGCCTGAGCCAGGCCAGGAGGGCCGGGGGAGATTGACCTCTTAGGGTAACCATCATTTGTTGAGGTCTTTCGTCAATATGGCGGGTAGATTGAGGTTGAATGGCAAAGTTAAGTGTTTCTTCATGTTCTTATTGTATATGGGTGCATGTAGGAGTGATTTTGGTTACCTATAAGATCACTTAATCTCTGTGAGAAGTGACTTGCTTGTGTCAATACACTATCTAAACATCTGGAATGGGGTATGAGGGTCTCAGGGTTGGTAGGGATAACATTGTCAGATTTAGAGGGCAAGGCTAAGGGAATGTAAGGACGATTTAACTAGCGGGGAGTTTGCTGTGTAAGAAGAGGTTACATGGATGCAGAGTCGCGGCCGTACAGAAATGCTTTCCCAGTATGTTACCATGAAGCAGGTGTCATTCTAACCTCAAGCTAAGTGTCCTACAGAACATTAAGGTACCAGCCCATAACAATGCTGGAATTCTAGAGTAGCACATGCATACACTCTCAAGCCATCAAATTCTCTATATTCTGAAAAATAAACCCTACACTCTCTCTCGCTCTCTGTCTCTGCCTCTATCTCTGTCTCTTATGATACAAAGACTTCCCCTCACACCCTCTCTCTCAGCCACCAGGGCAAGAGACGCCCCCCCATCTCCGAGTCTCTGGGATAGCCGGTACAGGTGCAGTGGTGGAACTAGAGTTTTATACATGGGGTGGCCATAGGGTGGCCAAGGCTACTTCAGAGGGTCCATAGACCATGACAGAAAATGTGTATGGAACCCTAATCTGGCATCTAAGAAGCATGAATGAATCCTATGATTGCTTATTAGAGGTAGAAGTGAAAGTTCTTCAATGTGGCAGATAGTGTGGTCCAAAAGGTTTACTTCAGTAGAATTCTTTAACATACTATAAATAGTCAGTGTCTCTACCTCGGAACTGCAGCTAAATTTCTTTCTCTCTCTCTCACACACACACAGTACTGTACTCACATACTGGAGAGACTTGGGTCACTCTGTTTTCATGAATATATAATCTGGGTCTAAGTGTTGAACATCCAAAATATTTTCAGAAAATTAAGCTCAAGCACCAAGGAGATAAGATAGCGTTTGTGTGTTACATAAATTGCTTAGTTTATTTACAAAAAAACACACTGCAATTTGACATATTTTGGTGGCCATCAATATTACAAATGTACTGTATCAAATTTATGCTTATATATATTATGTTAACTAATAGCAAAGAAAAGTTTTGGAATTGGCCTATCCAAGAACAAATTAAATCTGTGTGGCATGATACCCTTTGGATTTATCATTTTAGAATGTCAGTGTACTAGCTAGTACTGTACACAATGCAGGTTTTAATCATGACCAGCGGGAGCCCCTAAGTGCCAAATTATCCTAGGTAGATTTAAAACAGCATAACTCTGTGGTTCTGGTGAGAACTGGCAAAATGTTTCACAAACTCATCCATGTTGAGGGAGCGTGCCCTCCTTGACTCAACACCGAGAATTCCGAGGTGACTTAACCTG
Source organism: Brachymystax lenok tsinlingensis (assembly GCA_030435695.1). Classification (NCBI taxonomy): domain Eukaryota; kingdom Metazoa; phylum Chordata; class Actinopteri; order Salmoniformes; family Salmonidae; genus Brachymystax; species Brachymystax lenok. Next base: position 39,624,944 of record CM059804.1, on the reverse strand, counting down.
TCATCAACCATTGTTGTCCTAAAGTGGGTTTTAATCAGTTTTAAAGCTGAGAAGCTTCTTTCGCAAGAAGCACTGCTGACTGGTGCAACAACAGAAATCTTGCAAAGTCTAAATAGCTCATGGAAGACCTCTTTATAAGGTTCTAGAAACACAACAAAGTCAAGGAAAGTAAACGGTCTGTCCCTTCCATTTTTCTCTCTCCTATCAAGAAGTCGCTTGGTTTGATGAACCTCATGTTTGAGGTCCTCTAAATCTGACTCCAAGGTCTGAGCAAAGGCAAGCAGAGGCTCCTCATTCAAGAATGTGGTACTCTTTGGGTTGAGAGACTGGACCCCTTGCAATATCTCGCAATTCTACTTTGAAAAACACCTCTGCAGCTCAGCTGTGAGACTGTCAAGCACCTGATAAAAGATAGATATTTGGAAGCTCTTACCATCACTTTGGTCACTATTTTTCTGTCCTACAGTGCTCATCATCAATGCGCCGTGAAATCTTAAGCTTGTTTTCGGCTGTCTTTTACACACTGTTTGGACACTTATTTTGCAGTGCTCTTTCCATAGTTCTCCAAAGTAACCCTCACTTCTGTAGTCCTGTAATGTGTCTGTAAGGGCACCTACTAGATCCACAGCCCTTGCTAGGTCAGAAGAGCTTGATTAGAGCATGTCAGAAAGACATTTGGCATCACCAAGCACTTTACAAAAGGTAACCAAAAGCCCTGTGAAATGTTAATCTATCTGAGAAAGAAGGCCCCTTGCCTCAACTGATCTATCACCACTATTTTCAAGTGTGATATCCTGTTGCACTCTCAGAACTGTTGGAAGCCTGTCCCTCAGCTATGTATCTGCATGCCCACCTTACATCCGTAAGTCTCTGTAGTTTCCTGGGCTGCTGCTGTGGATACAGCTCTTTCTGAACTGCAAGCCACTTGAGATGAACGTACGAGCCAGATACAAAGTTATAAAGCCTCTGCAGGAGAGCAAAAAAGTTAACTGCCTCAGGCACTGATTTTACAGCATCGACAATGACCAAATTCAAACAATGTGCATTACAGTGTACTTAAAATGCAAATCTTGCACGGTTTTTAATCTGTGCAGACACACCAGAATGCTTTCCGATCATGACGGATGCACCATCATAGCCTTGCCACACAAGATTATTTTTTCTACCTCACAACTAAAGACATTTGTTCTTTTTTCTTTGGTTTCATCTGCAATTACACTAAAAACGTCTCTTATTATTTCACTTTGTACCATCTCAGCTAAACCTTCAAGAACTTTGTTCTGGATTTGGTGGATTGTGTACTTAGCATTGCCACATGCATTCATCCTTTTGCCTATGAGAGGAAAGAATTACCCTTGTTGTGAGAGTCATTAGACTCTCAATGACCTCTCTGCGCTATATTTTGAATGGCAGTTAATAGGAGCACATCTGCAATTGTTTTAATGTAAGTACAGTTTTCCTGAACTTTCTTTTTCCGGTCCTCATTTATGACATCTAACATTGATGAGTTGCTGTCAATAGCCCTTTTATGCTGATTCCAAGCATACATAGCATAGATATGATGCTCTTCCTTCGAATGAAGCTTAAACCCAGAATCTTTAAACAGCGCCTTTCTCCAGTTACAAAAACCTGACTGTGATGTGAAGGCAGATTCAGGTGTATTGGGCAGAGAAAAATGCCTACAAGGCGAAACAATAAGTAGAATCTTGACTTACAGAATATTCAAGCCATGAATTGTCCTTAAACCAGGAGCTGTTGAAAGTACTTTTCCAAGTACCATGCTGAGTTCTGGGAAATATTTTCAAACACGGCTGTACAGGACCCTCTTCTCTGGATCTTGAAATGTCTAAAATACACGTTAAATTATGTGTCATTTCTCTATGTAAATGTATGCAATTTTTTAAAGTGAAACTTAATATGACAAAATCCTCTATTACAAGCTGAAGCTCAACTTAAATTTTGAACTGGGCATGTGACTGACTGCGTGGTAGATGCTCTGACCTGGTGGTGGTAGACTGAGTCCTTGTGAAATCTGACCACACTGACTCTGACTAGCCTCAGGTAGGTGGTAATGCAAGGGCTAGGGTCTGTTTGCACCTGATCTGCCTGTTTGTGCTTCTTTAAAACGAAGTACGATATCTCTCCTTTTCTTTTCATGTTTAATTGACCCTATGCAAACATAAGACAGTCTATGGTTACACCTAAGCATCCAATTACCCACATTTTAGTCCAATCTCAATTACAAATCCCCATGATCATAACTGTACCTTCAAATAAATTACTACATGCTTTCGCCAAACGCGAAAGAACTTGTGGAGCTGTGGAAATATTCTCTCTTCTTCTTCTGTATGTTCTTCTTCTTATTATTTTTCTGTATCTCCCCACCAACGTTAATATTCTCTGTTCCTCGTCCTCGATTTAAAAAATGCGCCGCTAAACGTCAAAATAAATGCTTCTTTCAACAAGAGGTGAAATAAGATGTCAATCAGCATCGAACTGCCAGGAGCGAATGAAAGTTTGGGGTGGCACCCGGGGTGGCCAATCAGATGTCAGGGGTGTCCAGTGCCGCCCCGGACACCCCTCTGACTCCACTCCTGCACAGGTAGGTTGTGCTCTGCTGGGGCAGCCATTCACAGATTCACTTGATTGCTTCTTACTGATAGTCCCATGTCTCAGATACAAATATTATTCATGTTGTATTGTGCAGAGTTTTTTTGATGGCATTTTTGTCATTTCTGCTTTTTTTCTCTCGAACTTCTGGCTAGTAACATCAAAACAAATATTTTTGGTTGAAGAATCCGTTGCGGTGGTAAGAGGCTCATAGAACTGGCCTCTTGTTCACAGGCCCAGCAGATTCCAACATAATCCAAGCAGAACAAAATCAGTCAAACTCGCTAATCGCTTTGTGTAATGAAAATGATTTATCACTGATTAGTGAAGCTAACTTCCTCCATCCCCACTACGCCTTAGCAGAATTCCCAATGAAAAGCCACTATCCCCATTCATTACCTAAGTCAAGCTTTGCTTCCGTTGTGCAAAACAATAATAAGCAGGTTCATTAAGTTATTATGGAAACAATGTGCTGGTTTGGAATAAAGTTCCATCAAACTTCCCGAGCAGTGGGCCCAAACCTCAGCACTAAAGAGAGGAAAAGCTTTAAAAGTCTGGTTATGAGTTTATGGGCTCCCGAGTGGCGTAGCGGTCTAAGGCACTGCATCTCAATGCTAGAGGCGTCACTACAGACCCTGGCTTTATCACAACCGGCTGTGATCGGGAGTCTCATAGGGTGGCTCACAATTGGCCCAGCATCGTCTGGGTTAGGCGAGGGTTTGGCTAGGTTAGGCCGTCATTGTAAAATAAGAATTAGCTTTTAACTGACTTGCCTAGATAAATAAAGGTTTAAAAAATAAAAATAAATAAAAAATAAACGGGGTTGGCAGCGTCAAGGACCCTGGGTATTGATTATTCGACCAGTCGCATGTGTTTTCACAATGAGGTACCTGTTTTGGGTCCTCAAAAAGTAAGGATTTACCGCCATGGTGCATCGGTCCAAAACTCATCAACCTTTTAGCCGGGAAGGACTTTCTCATTATAGCCACTCAAGGGGAGAAAGGGAAAGGGCACGGGCACGGGCCTCGCCAGGACGCACATGCTGCCAGTCCGGGTGCCTGCCTGGCATGGTATCTGATTTCAAGCAGCTGGCGATGTCCTGGTGTGGCAGTTTGGGTGCCAAGCTAAACCTGAGCCTTTCCTTCCTCTGTGCTCTGTGCCTAGGGGTTGTAGAACCTAAAGTCTTGGGCCTTAATGTGGCCTGGCCTGAGGGGGACATAAGCCAAATAGGGAGGAGAACAGGAGGAGAGGAGGCTTTCCGCTATTTCACTGCAGCGTGTCGGACAGTGTGGCCACCATGTTCCATCTCCTGGAAAATAATGTACACAAGTTACAACACTCTGCAAACCACAATTAAACAAAGTAGATGTTATATTAGCTGGATGTGGAATCTATGTGGAAAATACCAAAAAGTAATCAACTTGTTTTGAGGGTGAAGTTTCAAACACAGGATTATGTTTTCTACATAGACAAACGTTGTAACATACAGTGAGGAAAAAAAGTATTTAGTCAGCCACCAATTGTGCAAGTTCTCTCACTTAAAAAGATGAGAGAGGCCTGTAATTTTCATCATAGGTACACTTCAACTATGACAGACAAAATGAGGAAAACATTTTTTTATGAATTTATTTGCAAATTATGGTGGAAAATAAGTATTTGGTCAATAACAAAAGCTTATCTCAATACTTTGTTATATACCATTTGTTGGCAATGACAGAGGTCAAACGTTTTCTGTAAGTCTTCACAAGGTTTTCACACACTGTTGCTGGTATTTTGGCCCATTCCTCCATGCAGATGTCCTCTAGAGCAGTGATGTTTTGGGGCTGTCGCTGGGCAACACGGACTTTCAACTCCCTCCAAAGATTTTCTATGGGGTTGAGATCTGGAGACTGGCTAGGCCACTCCAGGACCTTGAAATGCTTCTTACGAAGCCACTCCTTCGTTGCCCGGGCGGTGTGTTTGGGATCATTGTCATGCTGAAAGACCCAGCCACGTTTCATCTTCAATGCCCTTGCTTTTAGAAGGAGGTTTTCACTCAAAATCTCACGATACATGGCCCCATTCATTCTTTCCTTTACACGGATCAGTCGTCCTGGTCCCTTTGCAGAAAAACAGCCCCAAAGCATGATGTTTCCACCCCCATGCTTCACAGTAGGTATGGTGTTCTTTGGATGCAACTCAGCATTCTTTGTCCTCCAAACACGACGAGTTGCGTTTTTACCAAAAAGTTCTATTTTGGTTTCATCTGACCATATGACATTCTCCCAATCCTCATCTGGATCATCCAAATGCTCTCTAGCAAACTTCAGACGGGCCTGAACATGTACTGGCTTAAGCAGGGGGACACGTCTGGCACTGCAGGATTTGATTCCCTGTGTTACTGATGGTAGGCTTTGTTACTTTGGTCCCAGCTCTCTGCAGGTCATTCACTAGGTCCCCCCCCCCCCGTGTGGTTCTGGGATTTTTGCTCACCGTTCTTGTGATCATTTTGACCCCACAGGGTGAGATCTTGCATGGAGCCCCAGATCAAGGAAGATTATCAGTGGTCTTTGTATGTCTTCCATTTCCTAATAGTCAAAGTCACCATTATTAGTCAGTTGTACAACCAAATGCCTTCAACCGAAATGTGTCTTCCGCATTTAACCCAACCCCTCTGAATCGACATCCACGTCTTCGGCGCCCGGGGAACAGTGGGTTAACTGCCTTGTTCAGGGGCAGAACGACAGATTTTTTTTCCTTGTCAGCTTGGGGATTCAAACTTGCAACCCTCCGGTTACAAGTCCAACGCTCTAACCACTAGGCTAACTGCTCCCACAGTTGATTTCTTCAAACCAAGCTGCTTACCTATTGCAGATTCAGTCTTCCCAACCTGGTGCAGGTCTACAATTTTGTTTCTGGTCTCCTTTGACAGCTCTTTGGTCTTGGCCATAGTGGAGTTTGGAGTGTGACTGTTTGAGGTTGTGGACAGGTGTCTTTTATACTGATAACAAGTTCAAACAGGTGCCATTAATACAGGTAATGAGTGGAGGACAGAGGAACCTCTTAAAGAAGAAGTTACAGGTCTGTGAGAGCCAGAAATCTTGCTTGTTTGTATGTGACCAAATACTTATTTTCCACCATAATTTGCAAATAAATTCATAAAAATCCTACAATGTGATTTTCTGGATTTTTTTTCCTCATTTTGTCTGTCATAGTTGAAGTGTACCTATGATGAAAATTACAGGCCTCTCTCATCTTTTTAAGTGAGAGAACTTGCACAATTGGTGGCTGACTAAATACTTTTTTTCCCCACTGTATGCTGAATTGTACATTTGAAACAACATTATATCCACTATCAGAAAAAACAATAGGCTGGGCAGCACCTCCTACTGGATCGCTCTACAGCTTTTCATTTGGTCTCCCATCCAGGGTTTTAACCAAGCCCAGCCTTGCTTAGCTTAGATATTTGTCACTGACTATGCCCGAGTGGCGCAGCTGTCTAAGGAACTGCATCTCAGTGCAAGAGGTGTCACTGCAGTCCCTGGCTCGAATCCAGGCTGCATCACATCCGGCCGTGATTGGGAGTCCCATAGGGCGGTGCACAATTGGCCCAGCGTCGTCCGGGTTTGGCCGGAATAGGACGTCATTGTAAATAGTCATTTGTTCTTAACTGACTTGCCTAGTTAACCCCTTAAGGAGCAGTGGGGCGCTAGCGCTAGCGCCCCACTCCCGACACTACCCGGTGAAATGTAAAGCGCCAAATTCAAAATTGTTAAACTTTCATCAATATACAAGTGTTTCATAGCCATCAAAAGCTCTGACTCTTGGCAATATCACATCGTTGTCAGATTTCAAAAAGGCTTTACGGCGAAAGCACAACATTTGATTGTTTGAGGGTAGCACCTCTAATATTTATGCATTAGCATAAATCCATAACCCAAAGAAGGTCTCACAAAACGCATACAATCGCTAATATAAAATCGATGAACTTCTGCTGAGGGCTTCCCAAGTGTCCAACGAAGACAATCCATGCTTCTTTAGTTAGAAAAAGTAATTTATTATATCCATAAATCTCTGTTTTGTTGGCTCGTTAAGTTCATAAAATCCACCGTCGAGTCGCCCATAGAACCGTGAAGAGAACGCGTTGAAATTATACCTATCATATTTCTACAAACAAATCAAACATGATTTTTTATGTTTCCTTAGGTATTCTTTTATGTATATTTACTGTAATATTTCAACCGGATTGTAGCCTGAACGATAAGAAAGGAAAAAACAGTGGAGCCCGCAAAAGCTTGTTGACATCTGAGCTCACTTGACCATATTCTCTCCCTATCCGTTCTGGTCAGGGCTACCGTTTCCTGGTTTTGTATAGAGACTGTTGACATCTAGTGGAAGCCATAGGTACTGAAATCTCGGAGCTGCTTGCCTTTTAAATAAATAGGGAGACTGTCAAACAGAGCAAAGGTCTCAAAAAACAGTAATTCCGGATGGATTTTTCTCGGGTTTTTGCCTGCTATATCTGTTCTGTTACACTCACAGACATTATGTTAACACTTTTAGAAACCTCCGAGTGTTTTCTATCCAATAGTACTAATTATGTGCATATCCTATTTTCTGGGCCTGAGTGGGAGGCATTTTACTTTGGGCATGCCAGACTCTCCAAAACCGTCACCTCTGGAGCTGCTCCCTAAGAATTTTTGTAAACAAGGTTTGACGCACGGGAGATTGTGAACGCGCACCACTTTATTTTTCTTTCCTATCGTTCACGTTATCGTCCGGTTGAAATATTACAGCAAATATACCCAAAAGGATACCTAAGGATACATTAAAAATTATGTTTGATTTGTTTGTAGAAAGTGTATAGGTATAATTTGCAAGATTGAATCCCCGAGGTGACAAGGTAAAAATCTGTCATTCTGCCCCTGAACAAGGCAGTTAACCCACTGTTCCTAGGCTGTCATTGAAAATGAGAATTTGTTCTTAACTGACTTGCCTAGTTAAATAAAGATTTAAAAAAATTGGCTGGCTAGTGGCATCTGTCATCAAAGTTGTGCCTCCTCGCTCCGCTCTAAAGTGGGTTTATTTGGTTTTATATGTTGGTGCACTGCTTGTATTTTCACAGGTTTCCGTGTTGTTGAACCTCGAGCCTGACTCCTGCTTTCCCTGGCACACACAAGGCGCACAGTTGTCCAGGACTTCCTCTGGTGAAAGGGGGCCTGCTTTCTGGTCCCTCAGGAAACTTTCCCTTTAAACATGTCATCTCGCTCTCTTTTGGCCTCCAGTCTGGTTCTCCATTATTTGAATATATTATTGCGTTTATAAATCAAGGACTGAATGTGTTTATTGTCACTGCGAGATATATTTGATGTCGAGTTTGACTACCTCTTCCTACGTACTTCTGTTTTGACTTAGTTTCGATTGACTTTACAGTCCTTTCTCAGGGTCAGGGTTTGAACGATTAAGTCCATAACGTGCCATAGAAAAACCCCAATGCTCTTACTACCTGGACATGTGAACTGGCTGTTCTTAACACTACATCAGCATTTTTGTATATCACAGTCCCATGTCCAGTCTTGGCTCAGTGGCTGGATAAACTGACAAGCCTGAAGAACCAGGCCCCAAGCCAAGTCATGTCTGCTGTTCAGCCCCAGGTTGTTTGGGTTGGTGTGGTTTTGCTGAGAAGAGTCTTAATGCTGGAATGGAGCTCTGACTGAATGCAGTGGTCTTCCTATGGTGGTGAAGGAAGGTGGGAGGAAGTTGCCCCTAGCCACTGATCTAAGGACAGTTTTGCAATTTTCCAACCCTAGTGGTTTAGGTTAGGGTAAGCTGATCCTAGGTATGTGCCTAAAGGCATCTTCCACATCTTCTAGCCAGAGTGTGGTTTGAGGGGGAAGTTTGTACAGTGTTCCAAGAGAGGCTATACTGAGTGGAGCGTCGGCAGCACGTACCGTAGGAATCCTCCAAGAAGATGGAACAACTCCCTGAGCCTCTTTATCTGTGTGGGTCTCTGTCAATAAGGTGCCCCTGTATTTCCTTCATCTCACCTGCCTGTCGCAATGGAGAAAGCTCATCATCCTTATCCTCCCTTGTGCTGCGTACTGTACAGGAGAGCCTCCTGGTCTTCGGCTTGTAAAAGTACAGACAGGGACTGGGAATCTGAGAATCTCAAAGTCAGAGGCTCCATATGGAAGAGTTGTTCCTGTCTGTGTGGTCATCCATGATCCAGGCCTGCTTCCAGAATCCCAGACAGACAGACACACGACTGGTATGGTCTCAGAGGAGCGTCAGATAAGATTTTAGTCTGGTCTCAAGCTCAGGCCCTGAACAAGGAACCTGAAATAGCACAGGTCATGTTCCTTTCTCTCTCTCTCTCAAATCAAATCTCATTAGTCACATGCTTCGTAGACTAACAGTGAAATGCTTACTTACAGTGCAGAAATAATAAAAGAGACATAATAGAGGAATAAATACACAATGAGTAACAATAACTTGGCTATATACAAGGATACCAGTACGAGTCGATGTGCAGAGGTACGAGGTAATTGAGGTAGATAATGTACATACAGGTAAGGATAATGTGACTAAAGTGACTCTCTTTCTCTTAATCTGTATTTTTTTTCTTATTTTCTCGACCTTTTCTTTCTCTCTTCCCCTTTGCCCTTCTCCCTCTCTCAACCCCCCACCCCACTCTCTCACTCACTCTCTCTACAGATAAGTGAGCATCCCTCACCTTTCACATGACATCACATGGTAGCAATCAGAGGGAGCTTTGGCAGACAAATTAGCCTGGTTAATATGGACCGGAGATCAGCACGGGGGTGGGAGAGCTGTCGCTAAACGCCAAACAGATGGGAGCATAGCATATCAGAGCATAGAATAGTACAGTACAGCACATCACATCCTATGGAGCCAAGAAGTAAGGACAGAAGAAGATAAGTACTTTAATCTAAGCCAAGGTTTTTGCTATCGGGGGTCTTAACCAACAGTTCAGTTCAAGAAGAGTTAAGAAAATATTTACCAAATAAACTAAAGTAAAAAATAAGTGAAGTGACAGCATAGATAATAAACAGAGAATAGCAGCAGTGTACAAAACAAATGGAGGTGGGGTGGGGTGTCAATGTAAATAGTCCGGTGGCCATTTGATTAATTGTTCAGCCGTCTTATGGCTCGGGGGTAGAAGCTGTTAAGGAGCCTTTTGGTCCTAGACTTGGCGCTCCTGGAATTATATATCATATTTCAAATTATTTAGAGGAAGAGTACATTTGAAAAAAAACAAGAAAGTAAAAGATGAAGGAAGAAAGACTAAGAATATAAAATACATCAGAAAACAACTTTTAAAAGCTGAAATGAATCATTCTCTCTACTATTATTCTGACATTTCACTTTAAAATAAAGTGGTGATCCTAACTGACCTAAGACAGGGAATTTCTACTAGGATTAAATGTCAGGAATTGTGAAAAACTGAGTTTAAATGTATTTGGCTGTCCCGATCGCTGACAGAAGTGGACCAAGGCGCAGGGTTGAGTGAAACATATTTATTAGAATGCAACCACCAAAACAAGAAATTCACAACGACCGTAACGCACTGTGTAGCGCAAACACGGCAACTACACAACATAACATAAATATCCCACAACACAGGTGGGGGACTGAACAACCTAAATAGGATTCCCAATTAGAGACAACGACCAACAGCTGCCTCTAATTGGGAACCCAAACCAACCAACATAGAACAAAAACACACCCCTGATCACGTCCTGACCAAAAACATCCCTGAGTCCAACTCAAGAGAAGACTTGATATGCAAATGCATATACAGTTGTAGCTGTTTGAGAAGGCATGAAAAATTTAGCAAGACTTGGGAGATTTGATTAACTAGCCGATGAAGCTCTTATAAAGCCCTTTCCCCTGAAACACACACACGCTGGTCCCCTGTTGTGACCATTTCCCAAGCATCTCTGAACAGTCAGACCTTTTGATTATTTTGTACTACCCGGGCCACAATAATTTACCCCCTCTCTGATTGTCCGCATGTGACCCCCTCCCCATGGGTTACTGCAGCTAGTGTTGCCAGCACTGTCACTACCTGGGTGGGGGTACTCCACCGGAATTCCCACCAGCTAGGTACAAGGATGTCAAGGTTCTCATTAGTAGCTTTGACAAATTCCATGTATATTATGCTCAACCACCCGGGGGCTTTGGCTTTGTTGGACCAACCCTGCCAGGCAGGCTCAGAATCTTGAGGGGCTGGTGCTACTTTAGTGAGTCTCTGATCGTGTTTATCTTTCTGTCTTGGCTGCGTATAGGCTACTTGCAGTAGGCCTATCAAACAGATAAGGACTTTTCCTTAGTGTGTGGGTCGCTCAGGTGGGTGTCTAGGGTATAGGGTTGGGGACCGATCCATCATGATAGCACAATAAATAAAAACTATATTTGTAATTTATTTGAAAATGTATGTCCCATATCTGCACAAAATCTAAAACTCTCTCTGTCACAACTCCTGCTCTCAGACACACATGTGCTCTGGCATTTGCAATCATTTTCCTTTTTCACTCACTTAACTTACCATCTTTCATCACAACCCACTCCCCCCACATATGCACCTGCACATACCCACATACCGTGCCTTTGTTGTCCTCTGTTTGCTGTGTTTTTATCTCTACCATGTTGATTCCTACCTAATTTTGTGTTCTAGTTTCTTATATTTGAAGATGTATTATTTCAATAATTGTACTTTCTTAAAATGCTGTATTTTATCTATTTATAAATACTATAAATAGAATGTCGAATTATAATTATTTTACAACATTCCCTATCTTGAATGGTATTGTGTATTTGTTGTTTATTTCTTTATCAATTGTTGTATTTTATTGTTTTTCATTACAATCCTGTCACGTCCAGGCCAGAGTTTAAGGCTGGCGTGTTTTTGTTTCGTTTTGGTGTAGGGTTATTTTGGTTCTAGTTTGTCTATTTCTATGTTGGGGGATTTGGTTCCCAATTAGAGGCAGCTGTGTGTCGTTGTCTCTAATTGGGAAGCATATTTATGTTTGGGGTGTTCTATAGTATTTTGTGGGTTATTGTTTAGGCATAGCGTCTGTGTGTTGTAAGTCTATGTTATATGTTACGATCTTCGTTTTTGTTTTGTTGTTTTGTCCCAGTTACGTTGAATAAATATAACATGTATACTGGATGCCTCGCTGCACCTTGGTCTGTCCGTTCAGGAGATCGTGACAGAATAACCCACCATAAAAAGACCAAGCAGCGAGAGACCCAGGAGTTCTGGACTTGGGATGAGATTTTGGCTGGAAAGGGACCTTGGGAGAAGACGGCGGAGCATCGTCACCCCAGGGAGAAAAAAGTCGCGGGGACTGAGCGGAGCAGGTGTGAGGAATATTACGGAGCATGGAATCCAGAGGGAGAAAAGTATGTTGGAACTCGCTTAATGAGTCCAGTACGGCCGGTTCCTGCTCCCCGCACCAGAGTGCCAGTGCGCTTAGTGAGCCCAGTACGGCCGGTTCCTGCTCCCCGCACCAGAGTGCCAGTGCGCTTAGGGAGCCCAGTACGGCCGGTTCCTGCTCCCCGCACCAGAGTGCCAGTGCGCTTAGTGAGCCCAGTACGGCCGGTTCCTGCCAGTGCGCGTCCCATGTCCGGGACCTCCAGAGAAAGTCCCCTGTCCGGGACCTCCAGAGAAGGTCCCCTGTCCGGAGCCGCCAGAGAGGGCCCCCAGTCCGGGGCCGCCAGAGAGGGCCCCCAGTCCGGGGCTGCCAGAGAGGGCCCCCAGTCCGGGGCCGCCAGAGAGGGCCCCCAGTCCGGCCAATGGCCCAGGGCCTCCGGTGCGTGACCTCGAGTCAGCACGGCCAGCACCGGAGCCGCCACCTGGGATCAAAAGACCCACCCAAAGACCCCCCCCATGGACTTTTGTGGCGCGGTCGGATTCTGCGCTTTTGGGGAACGTCACGCCCAGGCCAGAGTTTAAGGCTGACGTGTTTTTGTTTCGTTTTGGTGTAGGGTTATTTTGGTTCTAGTTTGTCTATTTCTATGTTGGGGGAATGGTTCCCAATTAGAGGCAGCTGTGTGTCGTTGTCTCTAATTGGGAAGCATATTTATGTTTGGGGTGTTCTATAGTATTTTGTGGGTTATTGTTTAGGCATAGCGTCTGTGTGTTGTAAGTCTATGTTACAATCTTCGTTTTCGTTCGTTTTGTTGAATAAATATAACATGTATACTGGATGCCTCGCTGCACCAATGTCCAGTTTATCTACTACGAGAGATACGTTTCCCTTTTAGTCTATTCCCTTTGAAGAGTGGGTACAGAACTTTGTGCCATTCTGCAATTTCATTCGGGAACTGTTCATTCATGCCTATTTTCGTGCCAGCGAGTCTTTTGCCCAGGCTTGAATAGATGCATTTTTGGTTTTCCTCCGTATACATTTTTTCTAAGTGCCAAGTCACTTTTAACCCTTGACACATGCTCTGACATTCAGCTTTACAGCGGAAAAAGTCAAGGATCGATTACTTCTCTTATTCTCGCTCGATCTCTCTCTCTTCTGGTCCAAACCACCTTATGTTTAAGAGAGTGTGAGTGAGTGGAGTGTTTGTTCCACTCTCTATCCAGAGTGTGAGTGATTGAAGTCTGCTTGGTTTTGTTTGTGCCTCTCTTTATCCAAAGGCTGGTAAAAACAAAATCAGTTTCACTATCTGATCCGGATTCAAGTCTTTACCCAAAACAAGATGGCCGATTAAGCTCTCACCCAGGGACGTCACCAGGAACAGGCTTTAGGGATTTTGGGTCAGCCCCAAATCTTTTGTGCTGCTGCGATGGTGTAAAAAAAAGGTAGTCAACTGAATGCGCCACTTAGTTCATAGAGCCGTGGTTATGTGAAACTCCCAAAGTCATCCAACTGTCATAATAAAAGTAAAGGAATTGCCGTGTGTGGTCAACTAGATGGTAATTTCAGCAGTGTTTTGATTGGGACAGTGCCATTGTGCTGCTTTGAAACAACCATTGGAGCTCGTTTTGATAAATCAACTTCAGTTTTTTTTTTCATTGAATCTCTGTTTGGATATTTGGTTACAATTAGGCTGGGAAATGTTAGCTAAATTAACGGGAGTTAGTCTAGCAAATAACAGCAATGCAGCTCTTCTCTACTGTAACGCCCAGGCCTGAGATGACAGGCTGGAGCGTTTTGGTTTTGTTTTGGTGTAGGGTTTGTTAGTTCTAGGTGTCATAGATCTATGTTGGGTAATGGTTCCCAATTAGAGGCAGCTGTGTGTCGTTGTCTCTAATTGGGAACCATATTTAGGTTTGTAGGTTTCACTCTAGGTTCGTGGGTTATTGTAAGTTCATAGCTGTGTTTGTCTTTTCAGTTATGCTCTTCGTTATGGTCCTCGTTTGTTTTGTTGTTTTTCCCAGTTACGTTCGTGTTTATTAAAATGTATACTGGAAGCATCGCTGCGTCTTGGTCTGTCCATTACGAAGATCGTGACATCTACACACACAATTAGGCCTATATAGCCTAACTGATGAGCTTCCCTGAACTTTCCAATACTTTTCTGATGCGTTTCAATCACTTAGCTTACTGATGCAGATACACACTTTTTTTTCCCATAAGCCATTCAATACATTTTACATATTTTTGTTATTAGCCTTAAGAACATCAAATCAAATTTTATTTGTCACATACACATGGTTAGCAGATGTTAATGCGAGTGTAGCGAAATGCTTGTGCTTCTAGTTCCGACCATGCAGTAGTATCTAACAAGTAATCTAACAATTTCACAACAACTACCTTATACACACAAGAGTAAAGGAATGAATACAAGTATGTACATATAAATATATGGATGAGCGATGGCTGACCGGCATAGGCAAGATGCAGTAGATGGTATGGAGTACAGTATATACAAATATATATATATATATATATATGAGATGAGTAATGTAGGATATGTAAACATTATATAAATGGCATTGTTTAAAGTGGCTAGTGATACATTATTTTATCCAATTATAATTATTAAAGTGGCTAGAGTTCTACACTGTTTTACAATGGTTAAAACAAGGTCATATAGGTCTACATCGTTTCTATAACAATATATAACTGAAACCACTATTGGCTAAACAGGGAAAATAAGTGATTAGATAGAAACACTTGTTCATTGACTTGCTGATAGATTATTTTAAATATTATTGTAATAGGCCTACCTACGCATTAACCTCCTATGGTGTTACTAAGTGTTGATTCTTTGGCCTTGGTGAGAGGACAGCGCATGGCAGAGCCACTGGAAAATGTGTGGTGAGAGCATTTGCACCAGTACTTTCAATCTGGTGTGGCGCCGCCAGACCTCTTTCAAGCAGGAGCAACGAACACGTTTACCAGATATATCAATTAGTTCAGGTCATAGAAAAACGTATAAAAACGTTTTGCAATGGGTAAAAAAAGCAGGTGTTTATTATTGGACATAGTACCTGCTTGTTGACATAGTACCTGCTTGCTGCGACAGGAGGATTCACTTGTCAGTCACTGTGGTGACTGCAAAATCTGGACCCCTACAAATGGCGCCGGAAGAAATGGCAGCCTAACCAATTGTGCTATTATGTGTTTTTTTCGCAACTTATTTTGTACATAATGTTTCTGCAACCGTATCTTACGGCAGAAAAGAGCTTCTGGATATCAGGACAGCGATCACTCACCTCGGATTAGACTAAGATTTTTTCAACAACAACAAGCAAGACGCACATGATATTCTCAAAACACCCGGTAGGGCCGACATCCCAGTAATTCGCAAGAAGAAGCGACGCAGGAAATGGGGGAAAAGAGCCGGATGCCTGGTCAGGACCCGGAGAAGGCGATTGGGAAAGCTGCCATTACCGTCAATACTACTTACCAACGTGCAATCATTGGACAATAAATTAGACGAGGTACGATCAATATCCTAACAACGGGACATTAAAAACTGCAACATCCTATGTTTCACGGAATCGTGGCTGAATGACGACATGGATATTCAGCTAGCGGGATACACGCTGCACTGGCAAGATAGAACAGCACACTCTGGTAAGACGAGGGGGGCGGTCTGTGCATATTTGTAAACAGCTGGTGCACAAAATCTAAGGAAGTCTCTAGATTTTGCTCGCCTGAAGTAGAGTATATTGTGATAAATTGCAGGCCACACTACTTGCCTAGAGAGTTTTCAGCTATACTTTTTGTGGCTGTTTACTTACCACCACAGACAGATGCTTACACTAAGGCCGCAATCAGTCAGCTGTATAAGGAAATAAGCAAACAGAAAACCACTCACCCAGAGGCGGCGTCCTAGTGGCCGGAGACTTTAATGCAGGGAAACAAATCAGTTCTACCAAATCTCCATAAACATGTTAAATGTTCAACCAGAGGAAAAAAAATTCTAGATCACCTGTACTCTACACACAGAGATGCGTACAAAGCTCTCCCTCGCCCTCCATTTGGTAAATCCAACCATAATTCTATCCTCCTGATTCCTGCTTACAAGCAGAAATTAAGGCAGGAAGCACCAGTGACTCGGTCAATAAAAAAAGGTCAGATGAAGCAGATGCTAAACTACAGGACTGTTTTGCTATCACAGACTGGAACATGTTCCGGGATTCCTCCGGTGGCATTGAGGAGTACACCACTGGCTTTATCAATAAGTGCATCGAGGACGTCGTCCCCACAGTGACTGTACGTACATACCCCAACCAGAAGCCATGGATTACAGGCAACATTCGCACTGAGCTAAAGGGTAGAGCTGCCGCTTTCAAAGTGCGGGACTCAGAAGCTTACAAGAAATCCTGCTATGCCCTGCGACGAACCATTAAACAGGCAAAGCGTCAATACAGGGCTAAGATTGAATCATACTACACCGGCTCTGACGCTCGTCTTATGTGGCAGGGCTTGTAAACTATTACAGACTACAAAGCAAAGCACAGCTGAGAGCTGCCCAATGACACAAGCCTACCAGACGAGCTAAATTACTTCTATGCTCACGTCGAGGCAAGCAACACTGAGGCATGCATGAGAGCGTCAGCTGTTCCAGATGACTGTGTGATTACGCTCTCCATAGCCGACGTGAGTAAGACCTTTAAACAAGTCAACATACACAAGGCTGCGGGGCCAGACGGATTACCAGGACGTGTGCTCCGGGCATGTGCTGACCAACTGGCAGGTGTCTTCACTACAATTTTCAACATGTCCCTGATTGAGTCTGTAATACCAACATGCTTCAAGCAGACCACCATAGTCCCTGTGCCGAAGAACACAAAGGCAACCTGCCTAAACGACTACAGACCCGTAGCACTCACATACGTAGCCATGAAGAGCTTTGAAAGGTTGGTATTTGCTCACAACATTATCCCAGAAACCCTCCAATTTGCATACCGCCCAAACAGATCAACAGACGATGCAATCTCTATTGCACTCCACACTGCCCTTTCCCACCTGGACAAAAGGAACACTTATGTGAGAATGCTATTCATTGACTACAGATCAGCGTTCAACAACATAGTACCCTCAAAGCTCATCACTAAGCTAAGGATCCTGGGACTAAACACCTCCCTCTGCAACTGGATCCTGGACTTCCTGACGGGCCGCCCCCAGGTGGTGAGGGTAGGTAGCAACACATCTGCCACGTTGATCCTCAACACTGGAGATCCCCAGGGGTGCGTGCTCAGTCCCCTCTTGTACTCCCTGTTCACTCATGACTGCATGGCCAGGCACGACTCCAACACCATCATTAAGTTTGCAGACGACACAACAGTGGTAGGCCTGATCACCGACAATGACAAGACAGCCTACAGGGAGGAGGTCAGAGACCTGGCCTTGTGGTGCTAGGACAACAACCTCTCCCTCAACATAACCAAGACTAAGGAGATGATTGTGGACTACAGGAAAAGGAGGAACGAGCACGCCCCCATTCTCATCGACGGGGCTGTAGTGGAGCAGGTTGAGAGCTTCAAGTTCCTTGGTGTCCACATCAACAAGCTAGAATGGTCCAAACACACCAAGACAGTCGCAAAGAGGGCACGACAAAGCATATTCCACCTCAGGAGACTAAAAAGATTTGGCATGGGTCCTGATATCCTCAAAAGGTTCTACAGCTGCAACATCGAGAGCATCCTGACTGGTTGCATCACTGCCTGGTAAGGCAATTGCTCCGCCTCTGACTGCAAGGCACTACAGAGGGTAGTGCGTACGGCCCAGTACATCACTGGGGCTAAGCTGCCTGCCATCCAGGACCTCTACACCAGGCGGTGTCAGAGGAAGGCCCTAAAAATTGTCAAAGACCCCAGCCACCCCAGTCATAGACTGTTCTCTCTACTACCGAATGGCATGCGGTACCGGAGCGGACAAAAAGTCTAGGACAAAAAGGCTTCTCAACAGTTTTACCCCCAAGCCATAAGACTCCCCCTCCCCCGCGGCTACTTTCTGTTTATCATATATGCATAGTCACTTTAACTATACTTTCATGTACATACTACCTCAATTGGACCGACCAACCAGTGCTCCCGCACATTGGCTAACTGGGCTATCGATCTGCATTGTTTCCCACCACCCGCCAAATACCTTTTTTACGCTACTGCTACTCTCTGTTCATCATATACTGTATGCATAATCACTTTAACCATAACTACATGTACATATACTACCTCAAATCAGCCTGACTAACCGTTGTCTGTATGTAGCCTCGCTACTTTTATAGCCTCGCTACTGTATACACTGTTGTTTTTATTTCTTTACTTACCTATTGTTCACCTAATACTTTTTTTGCACTATTGGTTAGAGCCTGTAAGTAAGTATTTCACTGTAAGGTCTACACCTGTTGTATTCGGCGCACTTGACAAATAAACTTTGATTTGGTCTCTTAACTACAGCCTACAGAGCCTCACCAACCAAGCCTCTCATCTACTATAGTTTGGTTGCACCAGCACCTCCTTGTTTGACTCTGCACTCGGTTTCTTTCTTTGCTGAAGCTCATCTCATGCCTGCCCCATAAGAGAGCGAACACATTTTCATGGAAAACAAGGTATGTGTTAATAAAAGCAGTTTAGTTGTCCTCTAAAATGATCTGGAATGATCCAATCTATAGCCAACAAAACTACTAACGTTATCTTTAGTAGCCTAGCTAGCGAACATTAGCTAGCTAGGTTGATGCAATCATGCAGCCAGCACATAACGTTAATAATTTAGTCTCACTGAATAAATGTTTGGCAGGGTAAAGAAGATGAAATTATATGCTGCTGCAACCCAATGCCAAGGGATATTAAAGTTCCTGAAAAGGTTAGTCAGACAGTTTGTTAGTCCAGTAAGGTTGGCATGTTATTTTATTTCCACTGCTGGTGATTATTCACACACACAGCTCACACACATAAACCACACACACACAAACATCTAATGCTACAGGCTTTAAATAGGAAAACCCATCCCCATTTCAACAGTACCCAATCAAACACAAAGCCCTCGCAGGACCACACCAGTAATAAATGACTCACATTTATGCTCACATTCAGTCACTTAATAAATAGCCCAATAAGTTTTGTTTCTCCAATAAACGAGCTCAACTTAGGAACACAGACTCAAGGTATGTACCGAGTCACCTTCATGCGACATGCGATTGTTCATGTAGGAAAAATTGACGAAGAGTATTGACGTTGTTAGTATGACATGTAAGCCTGTAAGAATAGGTTTTGTTCGCCTGTGAGGGATGACAGGGTTGAAGGGGTGCCTCTGAGATAAAAATGTGTAGAACGTTTTTCAAGGTTTTTAAAATGGAAAGATTGAAGGAGGACAGATGTGTGGTCATCGTCGCGCATGTTGTCAGTTCAGAGAGAACCAGCGTGTCTTCAATGGACAACAGCTGTTTTTACTCAGGAAAGAAGGAAGAGATGTAGACCATAAGAGAGAGAGAGAGAGGAGACTGAATATTTATGACTTTGGTCCATACAGACTTCTCACCACATTTCTGTGGTTTCCAGGGGGCTAATATTAGGTGACCAGACATACATGCATGCGCCAGAAAGTATTCACACCCCTTGACTTTTTCCCCATGTTGTTGTGTTATAGCCAGAATTAAAAATTCATTAAATTGAGATTTTGTGTCACTGGCCTACACACAATAGCTCATAATGTCAAATTTGACAAATGTATTAAAAATGAAAAGCTGAAATGTCTTGAGTCAATAAGTATTCAACCCCTTTGTTATGACAAGCCTCTATAAGTTCAGGAAAAGAAATGTGCTTAACAAGTCACATAATAAGTTGCATGGACTAATAGCAATAACAATGTTTAACATGTACCTCACACATACAATTATCTGTAAGGTCCCTCAGTCGAGCAGTGAATTTAAACACCGATTCAACCACAAAGAGGGAAGTTTTCCAATTGCTTGAAAGAAGGACACCTATTGGCGGAAGTGTAAAATAAAAAAGCAGACATTGAATATCCCTTTGAATATGGTGAAGTTATTAATTACACTTTGGATGGTGCATCAATACACCCAGTCACTACTGGGTACATACGTCCTTCCTAACTCAGTGGCCGGAAAGGAAGGAAACCGCTCAGGGATTTCACCATGAGGCCAATGAGAGTCGATGTCCGTGCCCCCGTAGAAATCGAATTAGCATAATAAAAAAGGAGTCCTTTTCACTTACAGACATAAATCACAAAGCTCTTAACATTGTGAGCAACCAATGAACGGAGAGCAAAATAAAAAAAGAAGCAAGATCCTGAAAAAATCTCATGTTTTTCCATAACTCTCCTTGTAACCTACCCCCACGCAGGGCTGAGCCCCCCAAATCATAATGACTCCCCTATTCTTACCATTACATACCATTTTGGGGAAGAGTGACAGCCATATGTTCAATCATATTGCGGGAGCGTTTGCCAAGGTAAGCCAGGTGAAATGGTACGGCCCTGATGGGGGTCTTGTAGCTGTCGAAGGCAGCGATTTGGACCCCGGGAGCTATTGGGGGTTTTAGCCTTCGACAAATCAGAGGCTGTGAGTATCCTTAAGGTCCGGCCTCAAGAAGCAATGTCAGAGCTGAGGGATGAGGTAAGACTGACATGGCTGGAGTCCTTAATGATATTAGTGATGTATGTAGGAGAACCCATTATTCAAAGCTTATTCACTAGTACTAAACAATTAATACGCCATGGACTATTACCATTTATATTAAGGGTTGCTTCTGGATAATGTCTAAATATAAAACAGTTTCTGTTAAAAAAAAAAGGGGGGGGGACTGTCTTTTAGCAGCCAAGTTTGATAGAAACTATCATTGTATTTTGGGTACTGTATTTTATGGGGGTGTTTTTGATAGACACCCCAGTCTCCCCGTGAGAGTGAGAGCAGAGCAGCCTGGCCCATGCCTTCAGCCCAGCCTCTGTTTTCAATATCAGTCTGTCTGGCCCGCCGGTAGACCGAGAGGCCTGACGGCGCGTCTGAGATGTCACGTCAGGCAAGTACTTCCTGTATGGCAAGAGCAAGGTTTCAGCACGTCATTTGTCACCCCTATGGAGGTGGCGAAGGGCTGAGCCCGAGTCCAAGTCTAGCCAGTCTGCCAACCCCTGGAAAGCAGCAAGAGAGGGGAGTGGGGTCCTTATACCCTAGAAGAAGAGTTCCAGTCCAACTTCTCTGTTGGACTGGAACTCTATAAGAAGAGTTCCAGTCCAACCGTTCATTCTGTGAATAATAGGGGCTGGAGGCTGATAGGCTAGGCCACAGGGTAAGGTGGGATTGACACCTATCTGTCACAGATGGAGATGTGCTGCAGTGTGTCCGGATCATCACAGCCTCTGTCGGTCTTCGTCTCAGATCCGGCCATATTTCTGGTCCAGGGAGAGAGAGTGATGATAAATTACTGCTTTCTTGTAATTAACCGAAATGATGGAGGTGGCTTGTTTGGTTAGAGGGTGGAGAGAGGAGAGGAGGCTGGGGGAGGAGGAAAGAGGAGGAAGGGCGAGGAGTGGGGAGTTTCCTCCCATGGCCCAGGTGAGGTGGGGCGGTCTGGACTAAGATGGAGGTGGGGGGGTGGCGGTGAGGGAATGCTGCCACTGTTTATTTTCGAAGCTTCAGCTCTATCTGTGCATTAGATGGGGAGCCACCCAGACTCTACCGACTACATCCCTCCTAGTCATCCCACTTTCTGTAGTCTGACCCTTCTTTCTACATTTTGAGTAAAAACACCAGAGCAGGATGCAGGCGCAGACTCTTACCCTCATGGTCAGCCCCGTGCAGCGCCAAAAATCAGAAAGGAATTAGTCATCAGTATAAGAGCACATGCACCACACACGGGAACGCACACACACACACAGACTGTTGGGTCTGGGCCGAGATGACAGCATTGCATTTACCTCTGCTGCACAAACAAAGACAGACAGAGAATATAAATATTTAATTAACTAATAATTTATTTGTCATTTACTATTTGAAGTCAGTGGTCATTGCATCAGAGGAAAATGTACAAGGAGGACTTCATAATAACACAAGTGATGAAAGGGGGGTACATGGGGCGGAAGGCAACAGCCCATTGTCCCTCAGAAGGCAGGTGGACAATGTCTGTGTGAGTAGTGCACCATACTGTAACTCTGTGGCCAGAATGTCACAAGGAGGAAGGGGGAGGCAGCATTTCACTGAATGACACTGCTTTCTTGATCAAGATTTCACATATTTGATAAGTAGTCTTGTAAACTGGGTGGTTCGAGCCCTGCATGCTGAATGGCTGACAGCCGTGGTATACCAGACCGTATACCACGGGTATGACATAACATTTCTTTGTACTGCTCTAATTACGTCGGTAACCAGTTTATAATAGCAATAAGGCCGCTCGGGGGTTTGTGGTATATGGCCAATATAACACGGCTAAGGCCTGTATCCAGGTACTCCGCGTTGTGTCGTGCTAAGAACAGCCCTTAGCCGTGGTATATTGGCCATATACCACACCCCCTCATGCTTAAATAACACGTGGTGGCAGTAGGTATACTGTTGTGGTCACAATTATTTTGGGCTTGGATATGTACCTAAATGTTGTATGTATAATCATTTAGTTTGTCTCTCTGGCTTGTTAGGTCAAGAATTGGCTTTACAAAGACAATGATAGAAAAAGTATATTTACATATTATATTCAATGGGCAAACGCTCTCCTTCAACCCCCTTAACCTTAACTCACTTTTCCTCACTTTCCATTTGTGTGTATATCTCATAGTTTTTACTTTACTAAGGTACTTTAACGAACACATTCATTCACAAACACACTTTGTCTCACTCTCCCCTCAAGCTCTCACACACACCCTCGCTCTCTTTCACTCTCACACACACACCTACCTGTGGACATTGTAAATACTGCTAAAGGAAAACAAAGAACGCACGTTTTGACCCAGGTTCCACTACCAAGCTGTTGGGCTTGTTAACGTAAAACAACGGGGTGACTTGTCCTATGAAGACTGCAAAATGGCTTTCACGAGGGGCACATTTCAATTTTTAAACATCGGCAGGGTTTAATGAAGCTTGTTACAGTATCTCTAGCCCAATATTCAGGGTGGCAAAGATCAAAGAGGAAGAAAATGGAGACTGAGTGTAGTGATTTTTGCCATGCTGGATATGATTTATAGCCTGGTCCCAGATCTGTTTGTGGGGTCTTGCCAACTCCTATGGCAAATGACCATAGGAGTTGGCAAGACAGCACAAACAGATCAGGGAGCTGGCTATATGATGAAGTGTTGAAGGTCATACTTGAGCAGCTAGGCACTGTAGACAGTGCAGTATAACCCTGTGAGGAAGCAGGTTAGTTACGGGTTGAGTCTGAGAGAGGGGTTCTGGACATCCATCAAACCTGCCAACGCTATCCCCATATATCAGGCCAGGAAATAGTGGCTACTGTAACACCACCTGTTTGACAACTTGTCATGGACGGCAATACATGAATAATCAGACGATTTGGTTCTGCATTTTTGTGAAACTCCATCTCTGGGAATTCCTCTACTTCTACTTGGAAATGTCAGTGGTTCTGTCGGACCTCGTTACTGTTCTAAGAAAGTGACATATTACTCCGACATTTATGGAAAACAACCTAGTTCACTTTGGTTATTGATTTGTTTTGGATAGGTTTTCAGAGCACTGTGCTACACAAATGTTGAACTAACATTGTAGGACGCAAACATTGATACATGATCAAAAGTATATGGACACCTGCTTGTCAAACATCTCATTCCAAAATCATGGGCATTAATATGGAGTTGGTTCCCCTTTGCTGCTATAACAGCCTCCACTCTTCTGGGAAGGCTTTCCACTAGATGTTGGAACTGTGGGGACTTGCTTCCATTCAGCCAAAAGAGCATTAGTGAGGTCGGGCACTGATGTTGGGCGATAGGCCTGGCTCGCAGTCGATGTTCCAATTCATCCCAAAGGTGTTTGATGGGGTAGAGATCAGGACTCTGTGCAGGCCAGTCAAGTTCTTCCACACCGATCTCGACAAACCATCGCTTCGTGCAAGGGGGGCATTGTCATGCTGAAACAGGAAAAGGCCTTCCCCAAATTGTTGTCACAAAGTCAGAAGCACAGAATCGTCTAAAATGTAATTGTAACGTTAAGATTTCCCTTCACTGGAACTAAGGGGCCTAGCCCGAACCATGAAAAACAGACCATTATTCCTACTCCACCGAACTTTATAATTGGCACTACGCATTGGGACAGGTAGCATTCTCCTGGCATCAGCCAAACCCAGATTTGTCCGTCGAACTGCCATTTGGTGAAGCGTGATTCATCACTCCAGAGAACGTGTTGCCACTGCTCCAGAGTCCAATGGTGGCGAGCTTTACACCACTCCAGCCGACACTTGGCATTCCGCATGGTGATCTTAGGCTTGTGTGCGGCTGCTAGCCGCTTCTGACGAACAGCTCTTGTGCCGACGTTGCTTTGGAACTCGGTAGTGAGTGTAGCAACAAAGGACAGAGGAGTTTTACACGTTACATGCTTAAGGCCCTTCGGTCTATGGCGATTGCATGGCTGTGTGCTCAATTTTATACACTTGTCAGCAATGGATGTGGCTGAAATAGCCGAATCCACTAATTTGAAGGGGTGTCCACATACTTTTGTATATATAGTGTATGAAGGAGGACCCACAACCATTACCCATAAAACCTAGTTAATTCATTCAGTTTTCTTTGACTAACAATATTTAGTAAACATTCTCCGCTGAAACAACATGATCTCAGAAGAAAGTACAATCATACCATGTGTCTGTATGTGGTTTTTACATTTGACATCGGCTCATTTATAGACACTGAGTGTACAAAACATTCGGAACATTTTTTTTTATATTGAGTTGCACCCCTTTTTGCTCTCAGAACAGCCTCAATTCGTCGGGGCATTGACTCTATTCATCAAAAGCGTTCCACAAGGATGCTCGCCCATTTTGACTCCAATGCTTCCCACAGTTGTATGAAGTTGGCTGGATGTCCTTTGAGTGGTGGACCGTTCTTGATACACACGGAAAACTGTTGAGCATGAAAAATCCAGCAGCGTTGCAGTTCTTGACACACGTAAACATGTGCGCCTAGCACCTACTACCATAACCCGTTCAAAGGCACTTAAATATTTTGTCTTGCCCATTCAACCTAATTATCTCAAGGCTTAAAAATCCTTCTTTAACCTGTCTACACTGATTGAAGTGGATTTAACAAATTACATCAATAAGGGAGCATGGCTTTCACCTGCATGGAAAGAGCCAGTGTGAAAAACTCAAAATGAAAACAAGACCTACACCATTTAAGGACTGCAGCTGGCAGCCTTGTCCCACTACTGTCCCTTATCTAAGACAGAAACACAGAAAGGAACAGAGGCCTGACAAGGAGAGAGGGAGAGACACTTCTGAGGGGCTTGAAAATGTGACAAACCAAACATAGCACTGTAGCATTACATTACTGCTGGCTAGAATGACCCCACGTTGTACTCTCTTTTTTAATAAATTAAGTAAGGTCAAAGACAAACATCAGCATTAAGAGCAAACAGACGTTCCTTTGTGGTTTCGTTTCTGGCCTTTTTTGTCATTTTCTTGATTAAATTAAGAAACAGCCCGATGCATTATTGGCAAAAGAAGAGAGGGATATGTCGGCAAGATGACTAAGGATGTTTCCTCTGGATTGTGATGTTAACATTTGTTAATTCCTTGCTCTGCTTATTGTAACTTTTTCTTCGCATCGGCCGGACCAGCAAAACCACAAACATGCAAATGTACAAAAACATGTAGCCTAGAAGTTTCCGGACTCAATCATTTTGTCAATAAGCTACAGTTGAAAAGGTAGAGCTAAATCCAACCTTTGTCTGTTCTTTGTGAAATGGCACTCTTTGTTTAGAGCTCTTCTTTTGGCAAGCTATCACTAGTCCGTCATTGGACACATCGTCAAAAGTGGTAGAAAAAGAAAAAGACAGAAATAATAAACAATATTGGTCACACAATGACATGTGCAGGACCTTTTTATCAACAACACCGGAAGACATTATGCATAATATCCTCCTGAAGTTTTGGGTATTGGGTAATGTTCTGTTCTGAAGCTGGCTACGTTCCACTCTGGAGTCTCTCTCTCTCTCTCTCTAAAAAAATTATAATATATATGAGTCAGATAATGATGCATGGTTCAATTTCCTGCTCGTGGTGTGAGGGCTGGCGGGGAGGGAGGGGGCATGGGTTCTGGGACTTCACTTAGATAGTGAGACAGTGGATCTGTAGAAGTATAGGAATCTGAGAACAGAATTACGTGAATATAGATTAAAGGAGAAACATTATTAGGGTTTAGAGTTAGTCGGTCTCTAAGCAATGTCACTGTCTGTCTATGACTGGATCTGTAGAACCAGTGAGTGAGCAGTGGGGTCATTGTCAACAGCTGTAGAGTGTAGACTAGAGTCTAGCAGGTGCCTCTGTCTGAAGTTATATATATATACTGCAATGGCAGTGGTGGTAAAAGTGAGGTTTTGAGGAGCCCTTGTTGTGGTGACGATCCTCTGTGGACGAGGATGCAGCCGTTGTGGGTTCTGGTCCAGGGATGCTACTGCAGAGAGTTGATGTCTACATTTCTTACATATGGATAAGAGTACAAGACAAAATGGCCTCTCTAGGCCAGTAATCTCAGTTGCGTAGAACAAGGTGGGGGTTTATAGACAGTGAAACAGTGGTGGAGTAGGCAGACGAGTTGAGGTTGTGCAGTTTTTCTTTTCATTGGTTGCAGCCTGCATGGGGGACTTTACAACAACACAAAAAAATCAGTCTCTCTCTCTCTCTGACTATCTGAGCTTCGTAGATACTCCTGGTAAAAGAACGGAAATGTGAGCTTTGATAGTTTAAAAACACTAAAACATGGTGGCAGGAGGGGGGACTAAAGCAGTCTGAAGGGGGAAGGGGGGGCGAGAGTGGACATTTTTGCTGTCGTTGTCATATCATACCCTTTTTAATGGTCCCTTTTTAAGGCAGACCAATAGATAAGAGCCCCATGATTAAAACAGAAAATAAAAATGAAATAGTAATACAATATACACAAAGTGGTCCTCAAACAGGCAAAATACATGCAGTCTCTGTAATGTGCAGTGTCCCCGCTTTGGGGTTCAGGGTTTTTAGGGGGTCGGGGGTGGGGTCGTGTTTGTGAACTAGCTGAGAGCTAGGAAGGGGCCATGGGGGGTAGGAGTATGGGTGGGGGGTGGTGTTGGATGGGATATGCTGCTCTCTCCCCCATCATGCTTTGCTGCACTTGCCGTTCTTCTCTTTGCGCTGGAATTTCCGGAGGCGCCGTGTCCAAATGTCTCTCCACTGGATGACCAGGCTGTTCTTATCGGCCAGGAGGCCCATTCGCTCTGCTCCCGCAGTGGCCCCTACGGCCCCTGGTCCAGCCCTGGGCCCCCCAGGCCCAGAATCCCCGGGCCCAGTCTCGCTAGTGCCCATAACCAGGAAGCGCTTGCTCATCTGGATTTTTGGACACTTGCAAGCCAGGTCCTTCATGTGGATCCACAGGATGTTGTCGCCCCGTTTGAGTGGCTCGCCACGACTCTTGTAGACAGACACCACGTTGACAGAGAACTTGGCCCAGTCGCCCACCGTCACCATATCCAGCACGTTGACTTGCACCGCTGACGAGACACACAGACAAACCAACCATTACAACTGATGCAGGTACAGTACTAAAAAAATTCAAAACAAATTGAAAATATTATTCATCAAAAAAGCCAGTAATAACATAATTTAATATCATAATAACTACTAACAATCATGTTTTGGAGTGCTGGGTTGGCAATTCACTGTTATAATTCACTGATCCAGTATGGGTACTTTCTTTTTTCACCATATTCACCAATCATGTTTGATAAATAAATAGGCTGCATTCGTCTGCTCAATCACTCACCATAGTCTTTCTTGCAGTATTTCTTCATGTTGATTTTCAGATTCCCTTTCACTGGTTTGCAATATGACTCACAATCTGCTGATAAAAGAAAGAGTACCTTTTACGCACCCACTAAAAGGCAGTCTCACATCTGGAAGTCCAGTCTCACATTGGAAGTCTAACTTGCTGGGGATAGTTAGACTTACACACAAAACAGGACAGTGACACATATAGGGACTATTACGCACATAACCAGACAGTAGTTACACACTGGAGACAATAAAAAAGTGAAGATGGTGACATGGTTACATTCTCAGAACTATTGCACACTGTTTACACACTAATGGCTGTTTCACATTAGAGGTTGTAATACACATTAGGAATCATTACAGGCAGCAGGCTTTTGCACACTGAAAACACACACCAAGAGTGTTTTCAATTAAATGCACACACATACACACCAAGAGACACAAACATACACCACGGGTGCCGGGGTTCTGAGACAGGCGTCTGGATAGAGGAAATGTTAGGTTTGGTCGGGTTAGCTGGAGTAAAATACGACCTTAGACAAATCACATGTAAGCCCCTGCCTGCAATAACCGGTGGGGGAGTCGCGGCCGGTGAAATATTACAGAGGAGGGAAAGTGTTCCGTTTGACATGTCTTCCTGTCTTTGTGGGGCCCAGAGAATAGACAGCGAGCGGTGGAAGTGGTCATGGTTGGATGGCTGTGAGACCACGACCAGAAAGAGACCATAAGGCTGACCGCTGTACGTATAAGGAGGAAGAAGCTGCCCTGTGGTCGATGTGTTTCTCTGGGACTTGACCATGTGTGAACTAGAGAGGTTGAAAAGCTTTTGCAATTAACAGAGTTGACCGACTGCATACATACTGCAGTACGGGTTTGATTAAATTGAACCCATAGAGATCTATATAAGACATTAGAAAACGCATGACTATTAAAATGGCCTATTGGCTTTAATGTCACTGCAGTGGGAGTTGGGACAAAAGGACAAAGTGTCAAGCATGTTCATTAAACCGCCTCTACAGTACTCGTTGTGCCTACAGTTTGTGATTATAAAAGGATGGTGTACTTTAATATTTGGATTGGTTTACAAGGTCACAGAGGGACACAGAGTTGCTGACCTGACTTGTCTTCTAGTGAGCAAGCCAGAGAGCTTGGTGTCTGATCTAGTTTTATTCAGGCTTTTGAAAGGGACACACGCAAAAGTCCAGAAGACACCAGGTTGCATTTACAGCTAGCGTAAAATCGCAAAGACACTGAGCCCGGGTATCTGTGAACTCCCTGGTCTCTCTCTCTAGCTGCCTTCAAAGTGAAAACATTCAGAAGTGAAGGGAAGCGGTCTCGCCCTCCAAACCAAACTAAATAAAAGTGATTGCTTGCAGGAATATGGCCCAAGAAACGGTTTCAGGGTAGGTCGCATACGCTCATTTTGCTGAGGGTTTGGAGAGAGCCGGAGCAGACTAGGGCAGGAGGAGGAGGGGGAGGAGGACGAGAGAGGGGGCCGAGGAACCAGTAAAAATGTCAGGGAGGCTTGGCCCGTATATCAGAGTGATGGACCTTTTATTAGCGACAAGCAGAGAGAGAGGCCAGAGCAGCTGCCTAGTGCCTATACCTCTCACTCACAGCAGCTTTCAATAAACCACAGTTTAAACAAACCTGGGTTAATGTGTGTGTGAGTAAGTGAGAGAGCGAGAGAGACAGGATTTGGTATGAGTGCGTGGGTTGGGGAAGGGGCGCACTGAATGAATTGACGAAGTAGGCCACACTGAATCTGTCATGGGGAGAGCTGAATAAATCTGTTGAATGTCGAACTTTAGGAGTGGAAAGAAAACACACTTAGTGATGTGGGAGAGCAGTTAAACCGGCCAGTCAAGTAGAAAAGGAAGGTTCAACCTGCTCCCTGGCTTTTAACCATAGGGTCTTGGGCTCTAAAGTGTTATTTGTGTACATATATGCTTGCGTGTGTGTATGTACGATATGTATATAACAAGGTCTTATTTTTCTTAAAATTGCATTGTTGGTTAAGGGCTTGTATGTAAGCATTTCACTGTATTTGGTGCATGTGACAAATAACATTTGATACACACTATATGTAAAAAAAAAGTTTGGACACCCCTTCAAATTAGTGGATTCGGTTATTTCAGCCATACCTGTTGCTGACAGGTGTATAAAATCGAGCATACCACCATGCAATCTCCATAGACAAACATTGTCAGTAGAATGGCCTTACTGAAGAGCTCAGTGACTTTCAACGTGGCAATGTCAAAAGAGGCTCAGCCACAAAGTGGTAGGCCATACAAGCTCACAGAACGGGACCGCCAGGTGCTGAAACGCGTAACGCTTAAATATCCTCTGTCCTCGGTTACAACACTCACTACCGAGTTCCAAACTGTCTCTGCAAGCAAAGTCAGCACAATAACTGTTCGCCGGGAGCTTCATGTAATGGGTTTCCATGGCCGAACAGCCGCACACAAGCCTAAGATCACCATGCGCAATGCCAAGCATCGGCAGGAGATGTGTAAAGCTCGCTGCCATTGAACTCTGGAGCAGTGGAAATGCATTCTCTGGAGTGATGAATTGCGATCAGTGTGGAAGAGCATGACTGGCCAGCAACTCGGTAGAGAGTGTTGCAACCGAAGACAGACGATCTTTACGCGCTTCAGCACTCGGCAGTCCCGTTCTGTGAGCTTGTGTGGCATACCACTTTGCGGCTGAGCCGCTGTTGCTCCTAGACGTTTCCACTTCACAATAACAGCACTTACAGACCAGGGCAGCTCTAGCAGCGCAATTTGACGAACTGACTTGTTGGAAAGGTTGCATCATATGACAGCGCCACGATGAAAGTCACTGAGCCCTTCAGTAAGGCCATTCTACTGCCAATGTTTGTCTATGGAGATTGCATGGCTGCGTGCTCGATTTTATACACCTCTCAGCAACATGTGAGGCTGAAATAGCTGAATCCACTAATTCGAAGGGGTGTCCACATACTTTGGTTTTGTGTGTGTATGTATATATATGTGACCCATTTCAGGAAACTAGGCGTCTGTCGTGGGTCAATACTTCACAGAAGAGCCGTTTGAACTAATTTTTTTTGTCAAATGTGTCTTTTGGCAAAAATGCCTTCTCGAACATGTGAACTTTCATGTGCCTTAATAACAAACTTGTATGCCATCTGTATATATGAATAAAATTGTTAAATTATGAGCCTAGTTGGTTTAGCCACAGAAAATCCATGAGATGAGATAATGAGTGGGCTGGACATGCCGAGAGATGAGTTTGGATTGGTCTGCCATATGTGACTCACCACCAGGATTCGGTATTATGTATACAAATTTGAAATTGTGTTTTTTACATTATATAGAAGGAGAGAGCTACAAAATGGTATATCATACACTGCATTTGAGGAACAATGGGAAAGTAAATCTGCTTTGAAAGTTGATCAACTTGTAAAATCACTTTTGAATGTTTTGCTATCTAGCGAAGAGCTCTTCTTTATCTTTACCAATTCAGCATTGTTCACACCCTAAGCTTTAGCCCCACCCATCTCGTTCCGCTCTCGAAGCGCACAGTTGACGCTCTGGCCGATGATTTGTTTACCTCGGGATGACATAAACAGCCTAACCAGCTCTGCTGGCATCAATTTCATTACGCTTTTTTTGCAGACGTTTACTGACACTGGCCATATCAACGGGTGTTGTACACACATCACGTAACGTTAGCTAACGAGCCAGCCAAAATTATCTAGTTAAACAGTGCCAACAATGCCACAGTGTTGGGAGCTAACCAACCATGTTCAATGTTAGCTTGCTAACATTAGGCTCTAACTAGAACAGCAAATGGCTCTGGGAAATGAATAATAACATCAGCTAGGGGAACCAGCCAGCTAAAGTGTACTGTTAGCTAGCTAGCGTTAGCTGGCTGGCTTAGATAATGGCGCTGGAGGGGATGGCTGCCGTTTACAGGCTCTTAACCAACTGTGCCATTTTGTTTGTTGTTTCGTATTTTTTACAACTCATTTTGTACATAATGTTGCGGCTACCGTCGCTGCTACCGTCTCTTATGACCGAAAATAGGTTCTGGATATCAGAACAGCGATTACTCACTTCGAACTGGATTACGTTATTTTTCTTTAATGAGTCTGACACGAAGGATATACTGCTTTGTCAAGACAAGGCCCAAATCCCTGTCATTCACGTGAAGGTAAGACGGGGGTGGAGGTCTGGGTGCCTTGTGAGAATTTGTCGGTGAGTAAAACACCACTACTCTCCGTATTATTGGCCAATGTGCAATCATTGGAAACAAAATGGACGATCTACGAATAAGACTAACCTACCAACGGGACCTTAAAAATTGTAATATAATATGTTTCACCGAGACTTGGCTGAACGATGACACGGATAATATAGAGTGGGCTGGCTTCTCTATTTTTCGGCAGGACAGAGCAGCTATGTATGGTAAGACAAGGGGCGGGGGTGTGTGTCTATTTGTCAATAACTTCTGGTGCGCTATGTCTAATATTAAAGAAGTCTTGAAGTATTGCTCGCCTGAGAATACCTCATGATAAGCTGTAGACCAGACTATCTACAATTGTCTATGTTATTCGTAGCTGTGTATTTACCACCCAAACCGATGCTGGCACTAAGACTGCTAGTGCGCGATGGGACAAGGACATCCCTCCCAGCCAAACCCTCCCCTAACCCGGACGACGCTGGGCCAATTGTGCACCGCCCCATGGGTCTCCCGGTCGTGGCCAGCTGTGACAAAGCCTGGATACCAACCCAGAATCTCTAGTGGCACAGCCTTACCTAATTTCTACCAGCATGTTACATGTGCAACCAGAGGGAAAAAAAACTCTGGACCACCTTTACTCCACACACAGAGACGCTTACAAAGCTCTCCCTCGCACTCCATTTGGCAAATCTGACCATAATTCTATCTTCCTGATTCCTGCTTACAAGCAAAAACTAAAGCAGAAAGTACCAGTGACTTGCACAATACGGAAGTGGTCAGATGAAATGGATGCTACGCTACTGTTTTGCTAGCACAGACTGGAATATGTTCCGGGATTCATCCAATAGCATTGTGTATTATACCACCTCAGTCACCGTCCCCACAGTGACCGTACGTACATTTCCCAACCAGAAGCCGTGGATTACAGGCAGCAGCCGCACCGAGCTAAAGGCTAGAGCTTCTGCTTTTAAGGAGAGGGACACTAATCCGGACGCTTATAAGAAATCCCACTATGCCCTCAGACGAACCATCAAACAGGCAATGCGTTCATACAGGACTAAGATTTAATCCTACTACACCGGCTCTGAAGCTTGTCGGATGTGTCAGGACTTGAAAACTATTATGAACTACGAAGGGAAACCCAACTGCAAGCTGCGCAGTGACGCGAGCCGACCAGACAAACTAATCGCCTTTTATGCTTGCTTTGAGGCAAACAACACTGAAGCATGCATATGAGAGCACCAGCTGTTCGGGATGACTGTGTGATCACGTAGCCGATGTGAGCAAGACCTTTAAACAGGTCAACATTCACAAAGCTGCGAGGCCAAAGAGATGACCAGGACGTGTACTCAAAGCATGCATGGACCAACTGGCAAGTGTCTTCAATTACATTTTAAACCTCTCCCTGTAAGTCTGTAATACCTACACATTTAAAACAGACCAAAATAGTCCCTGTTCCCAAGATAGCGAAAGTAACCTGCTTAAATGATTAACGCCCCGTAGCACTCACGTCCGTAACCATGAAGTGCTTTCAATGGCTGGTCATGGCTCACATCAACACCATCATGCCAGAAATCCTATGGCACGCTGTCCAATGGCACGTTGGCCTTCTTTAGACTAGTTGGGTATCTGGAGCGTCAGCATTTGTGGGTTCGATTTCAGGCTCAAAATGGCCAGAAACAATGAACTTCCTTCTGAAACTCATCAGTCTATTCTTGTTCTGAGAAATGAAGGCTATTCCATGCGAGAAATTGCCAAGAAACTGAAGATCTCATACAACGCTGTGTACTATTCCCTTCACAGAACAGCGCAAACTGGCTCTAACCAGAATAGAAAGAGGAGCGATAGGCTCCGGTGCACAACTGTCCAAGAGGACAAGGACATTAGATTGTCTAGTTTGAGATACAGACGCCATTCAAGTCCTCAACTGGCAGCTTCATTAAATAGTACCCGCAAAACACTAGTCTCAACGTCAACAGTGAAGAGGTGACTCCGGGATGCTGGCCTTCTAGGCAGAGTTGCAAAGAAAAAGCCATATCTCAGACTGGCCAATAAAAATAAAAGATGGGCAAAAGAACTGGACAGAGGAACTCTGCCTAGAAGGTAAGCATCCCGGAGTCGCCTCTTCCCTGTTGACGTTGAGACTAGTGTTTATATAAACAGTTGAAGTCGGAAGTTTACATACACCTTAGCCAAATACATTTAAACTCAGTTTTTCACAATTCCTAACATTTAATCCTAGTACAAATTCCTTGTCTTAGGTCAGTTAGGATCACCACTTTATTTTAAGAATGTGAAATGTCAGAATAATAGCAGAGAGAATGATTTATTTCAGCTTCTATTTCTTTCATCACATTCCCAGTGGGTCAGACGTTTACATACACTCAAATAGTATTTGGTAGCATTGCCTTTAAATTGTTTAACTTGGGTCAAACGTTTCGGGTAGCCTTCTACAAGCTTCCCACAATAAGTTGGGTGAATTTGGCCCATTCCTCCTGACAGAGCTGGTGTAACTGAGTCAGGTTTGTAGGCCTCCTTGCTCGCACACGCTTTTTCAGTTCTGCCAACAAATGTTCTATAGGATTGAGGTCAATACTTTGTGATGACCACTCCAATACCTTTACTTTTTTTGTCCTTAAGCCATTTTGCCACAACTTTGGAAGAATGTTTGGGGTCATTGTCCACTTGGAAGACCCATTTGCGACCAAGCTTTAACTTCCTGACTGATGTCTTGAGATGTTGCTTCAATATATCCACATAATTTTCCTGCCTCATGATGCCATCTATTTTGTGAAGTGTACTAGTCCCTCCTGCAGCAAAGCACCACCACAACATGATGCTGCCACCCCCGTGCTTCATGGTTGGGATGTGTTCTTCGGCTTGAAAGCCTCCCCCTTTTTCCTCCAAACATGACGATGGTCACTACGGCCAAACAGTTCTATTTTTGTTTCATCAGACTAGAGGACATTTCTCCATTTCTCTTTTTCCCCATGTGCAGTTGCAAACCGCAGTCTGTTTTTTCATGGCGGTTTTGGAGCAGTTGCTTCTTCCTTGCTGAGCGGCCTTTCAGGTTATGTCGATATAGGACTTGTTTTACTATGGATATGGATACTTTTGTACCTGTTTCCTCCAGCATCTTTACAGGGTCCTTTGCTGTTGTTGTGGGATTGATTTCCACTTTTTGCACCAATGTACGTTCATCTCTAGGAGACAGAACGCGTCTCCTTCCTGAGCGGTATGATGGCTGCATGGTCTCATGGTGTTTATACTTGTGTACTATTGTTTGTACAGATGAACGTGGTACCTTCAGGAGTTTAGAAATTGCTCCCAAGGATGAACCAGACTTGTGGAGGTCTTGGCTGATTTCTTTTGATTTTCCCATGATGTCAAGCAAAGAGGCACTGAGTTTGAAGGTAGGCCTTGAAATACATTCACAGGTACACCTCCAATTGACTCAAATGATGCCAATTAGCCTATCAGAAGCTTCTAAAGCCATGACATAATTTTCTGGAATTTTTGAAGCGGTTTAAAGGCACAGTCAACCTAGTGTATGTAAACTTCTGACCCACTGGAATTGTGATATAGTGAATTATAAGTGAAATAATCTGTCTGTAAACAATTGTTGGGAAAATTACTTGTGTCATGCAGAAAGTAGATGTCCTAACCGACTTGCCAAAACTATAGTTTGTTAACAAGAAATGTGTGGAGTGGTTGAAAAACGAGTTTTAATGACTCCAACCTAAGTGTTTGTAAACTTCTGACTTCAGCTGTATATGCATATTCTGGCTTCAGGGCCTGAGCAACCGGCAGTTTACTTTGGGCACGTCATTCAGGCGGATATTGAGAAAAAGGAGCCTAGCCCCAAGAAGATATACTAGGCGGTGTCAGAGGAAGGCCCAAAACATTTTCAAAGAATCCAGTCACCCAAGTCATTAACTGTTCTCTCTCCTACCGCACGGCACGTGGTACCGGTGCGCCAAGTCTATGTCCAACAGGCTCCTTAACAGCTGAACAACTAAATGGCCACCTGGACTATTTGCATTGACACCCCCCCCCCCTCCCCACCACCTCTTTGTTTTTACACTGCTGCTACTCGCTGTGTATTATTTATGCATAGTTACTTTACCCCTACCTGCATGTACAAATTACCTTGACTAACCTATACCCCCGCACATTGACTCGGTACGGGTACCCCCTGTCTATAGCCTCGTTATTTTTATTTTATTGTGTTACTTTTGAATTGCATTTTTTTTCTTTTGTTTATTTAATAAATATTTTCTAAACACTGCATTGTTGATTAAGGGTTTGTAAGAAAGGTCTACACATGTTGTTTTTGGCGCATCTGACAAATACAATTTGATTTGATTTACTCAAGGCTTTCCAATATTTTGGCAGTTACCTGTATATATGCATGTGTGTGTGTACATAAGTACGTGTGTGTATATACAGTATTTGTGTGTACGTATATGCACATCTGTGTGTGCATGCCTGCATGTGTGTGTATGTTACCCTGGTACAGTGGCCAGCTGTGCAGCCCATGATATCAGTGGTGAAACTCTGGCTCAGGGCCAGTGTGTGCTTTCCCATGAAGAGTCACTTACTGATGGGCATTCACCTGGAAACCCCCCCATGAATCGCCCATTGACCCAGAAGAGCCGCGGCTGAAAACTCACACAATCACATGCCTTGGCGGCTCCGGTTACTCTTGTTCCCCCGTCCCTATTCACAGCGTGGTGACAGGGACAAATTGCATCTACCACCCCCCTCGCGTGTGCACACACTCACACACACAAGAAAGCGAGAGACATTTTCAGGTTTGGGGTTTCTGAGGGCCTTGCAGGAGGACAGGTGTGTTCGTCTATGGTGGGTTGGACGGGAGGAGAAAGAGGGACGGATGGGACATTTTCCTGTATGTTGCTCACTTGTGCAGAAATGAATTGACGATAAACAACCATTCTGGTTTGTTTGTCACAGTGGAAAAACACTTTCCCAGGGAAGCAGAAACACAGGGGAGTGTGTTTCTGCCCAAGCAATGCAGTGAAAATTCCACCTAGCCTATCAAAGGGAAAGGTGGAACTGCTAAGCCTATCGTTGGGCTAGCTGTGGTCTGGAAGTTGGGCTGATGAGATGACACCACAACTGTCACAGCCGAGCTAGACATTTAAATTATTTTAAGTTCCCTCTTATTGCAATTCCTTCAAGTTGAGACCAAGTCTGTCTTTGGCTCACTGTAGTGTTTTTCTTTTACTAAAACACTACAGTGAATACTACAGTAAAGTCTGCAAAAACACTACACTGAATACTATAGTATTTATGCCATAGTACACTATAAGGACTGGAACTTTGTGAAAAGTTCCAGTCCTTACAGCTACATCTTCTGCCCTGGGCCTTGCAAAGTGGACCATATCTCAAACCAACTGTGAAAGCTGAGGAGGGGGTGATGTAGTTGTGGGAGGTATATCTGTGGTCACTGCAGCGTTGAGTTATGTCGTTAAAGCCTATGATGAATCACCGTGCTGCGATTCTACCGGCGAGGCAAAAGCGTAAAAAACAAGAGGGGGGGATAATTGACCCAAACTGTTGGTCGGTGTGAAATGAAGCTGGGGGAGTAACTGACCTGCCGGTTCCTCTGTGCTGCTGCTGACCATGGCTGTAGGGTTCACCACTGGGATCTCTGAAACACATACACAGAACAACAGAGTTTTAACAAGAGCTGTGTGTCCATATATAGACATTACTTTGGCCATATGCCTACTGTTTGCATATGTGGTCAAGCAAATTCAGTATGCCTGAATTGAATCACCGTTATTTGACATAGGAAGAAAGAGAGGAAGGTGTAGGTTGAAGATATCAACCTACATACACAGTGATAAAGATAGTGATATTGGCACACACACACACACACACGCTTTGGAAATATACTTTGAGTCAAACTCTCTTCCTCTGAGAACAGTAGATATCAATGTATTAAAAAAAGGAAATATCAGACAGTATAGGGGTTGCGTAACTGGTTGCAGAGAAGTCAGGCGCAGGAGAGCAAAACTGGGTAATAAACTTAGTTGTTTAATAAAACAACCCAACGGTACAAACAACACGAGAGAAAATGGGCACAAAATAGCCCGTAATGCACCAGTGCACAAGCACTACAATGAACAATCCCACACAAAGACATGAGGGGGCACAGAGGGTTAAATACAAAGCATGTAATGAGGGAATTGAAACCAGGTGTGGAAAACACAGACAAAACAAACGGAAAATGAAAAAAGGATTGGCGATGGCTAGAAGACCGGTGATGTCCCCCGCCGAACAAGGAGAGGCACCGACTTCGGCGGAAGTCGTGACAGACAGATGACAAAGGAGGGAGCCACCTATAGTAGTAACATCTTTAGACAGATGCAAACTCCCTCAATATGCCTGATTAGCTCAAACAAAACCCTTTGCCGGTCTCGACCAGTCAAAACAATCCAATCCTTAGAGAATTCCCTCCAAAACAAGGGTCATTATTCAATACAAATGCTAATACTAACAACAAATCCACTGCCTCAATAATAACAACAGGCTAATTGGTCGCTGGCTTAGCATCGTTAGTGTGCACCCAGAGGTGCTTGCCTTTCGACTGGGGAGTTAGAGGGAGGATGAACCGGGTTGGAGTCAAAGAAATAGATAGGGGGCTTCCTTGGAAAGAGTGTTTTGAGAAGCAGCAAGTGGCAGCTGTCTCGCTTTGAAATTATGGACACCCTCACGAAGAAAAACAAATAGGGCATTGAGCTTTGGACTGATTGGTAAAGGCAGAGAGGAGAGGAGAACAGCTGGTGAAAGGCACGGCAAGCTGTGGGCGTGTCCTCTGAAGGTGAAGGGTTGAGGGGTAGATATTCAGATGATAAAGGGATATTGAGATGAGGGGCAGTGGTATCATACCAATTGGGCATTAGCAGTCCTCGTCTCTGTGTCTTACTGTGCTAGGTGGCAGAAGGGCTTTAACGGCGACGGATGGATAGTACCAACAAAATGGAGGGCGTTTTGGGAAGAGATGCCCTCTGATGCCTTCGTACATGCACGCGCTGACAGACACACACGCTGAGGCCAATAAACACTCTCTCCTCATTGGGTGTCTTCAGTGGCGCTGGAAAGTGTATGGTTGGTTAGTCGGGCGTTGTTTTCTCCTCTTTGCCCTCCACCATCTGCTCTGTAACACCAATGTGAAACCAACAACACAGCACCATGTGGCACGACGTGGTATGGCGTAGCAGGATCCGGCATAGCTTGGCACGGCACAGTGTGGTACAGCATGGTTTGTTGTGGCTGGTTCAGGGTTACACAAGCCTGGTGTGTGTGTGTGGGTCATTGTGCCAAACCACATGGCAGAGCACGATGGCAAGCTACCCTCTATTCCTCCTGCCCGCAGGTGGTGGACTATCCGATTCATACATACAAACACACACTCACTCACAGAGCATGTACACACAAGTGTACACACACACACGTGACTGTACTAAAGCCTGAATGGTAAACAAGTACTGGGGTCTCAGGGTAGCACTGATCTACACCAGAGCAGACCAGACCACCATGATCTGCCTTCATATGTGTGACTGATGCCAGCTTGGAACCTCTCTATCCTTACCTTTGTTTCACCAGGGCAGGTTAACACATTCTCTTTTACAACTTGGCCAAATAGTGAGCAAACGTTTCTGGGGTTATTGTCTAATTAATACTTTTTTTTAACAATAGCTGCAGAAGGCATCGAAAACTCTGACTTTCTCTTTCAAACACAGGCAATGGTGTTATCTGGCTATAGAAATGAGACCGGGAATGAAACAAGTGTACCTGCCATATTACATGTGTGGTTCTAAACCGCTTATTGGTACACGGTTCATGGTTTCTCCAGTATCGTACATGGGTATGGTTTCCCCATTATGTTACACACACAGAGCCACTCACAACAATCATGCACACCATGATGGATGTTTTTGAAAGATGGTTCATCAATACATGAAGCTTCACTCATGAGAATGTGTTCCTGCTTTGGGGCAACCCCTGTGTCATAAAGTCATTGACATGCACTTAACAGAAGCACATAGCTACTTCAGTCATCAGTGGAAGTACTGTTTTTGCAATCAGTGGCCCTGTGTGTATGTGGCTGTAAGTATATGCAAGCAGTTTGTGTGAGTGTGACTTGTGAGTGTGACCCATAATTGTGAAACCTATGTGTGTGCTTGTGTGTGTGTAAGCTATGAGAGCTATGAGTGAATATGTGACCTGCGAGTGTGCGTGAGTGTGACCTGCAAACTATGAGTGTGTGTGTATGTGGTCTACTCACTGATGCAGGGGGCCACGGGCGAGCGGCTCTGCTGGTAGCCCTTGGCACAGCGGTTGCAGGTGATGCCCGTCACGCCGTCCTTACAGGGGCACTGGCCCGTCGTCTGGTTACATGTCTTCCCTGCCGCACCCACCGGGTGGCAGTCACAGGCTGGAGAGAGGGAGGGAGAGGGGGAAGAGGTGAGAGGGAAAGAGAGTGGGGGTGGTAAGGGGGTTAGACGTGGTATTTTGAGAAACAATCAGGTAGTTTATGGTTTGTCACACAGATGTTCAGTGTCACTTTCAAGGCTTATTTGTGACTCGACTCAAATACGATCCTGTCATGAATAGGCTCCGTAGTACAACACTGTAATGCAAGTCAGGCGCAGGACAACAAAATGATTGTTCATGAAGTTTACTCAAATATAACAATAGTGTAAAGTGTGTAAAAGTGTAAAACAAACACTCGAAAACACGGAATCAAAAACAACAAAACAATCACACACAAAAACATGGGGGGGGAAACAGAGGGTTAAATAAGGAACAAGTAATCATGGGAATGTAAACCAGGTGTGTGAAAGGGAAGACAAAACCAACAGAAAATGAATAATGGATCGGTGGCGGCTAGAAGACCGGTGACGTCGACCGCCGAAAGCCGCCCCGAACAAGGACCAACTTCGGCTGAAGTCGTGACAAACACATCCTAGTTAATCATCATCTGCCATAGTATTCCACAGTTTTCCAGATGCAACAGGACTGAGTGTTCCTCTAGTCTATTTCCTCTATCATCCAGACTGTAGGTCTGAGATTACTTCTGCTCAATTGGGCTACCATGCCACTATCGCCTCCAGGTTTTGGGACCTGGCAATACCCTGCAAAGGTGTGTTTGTGTGCGTGCATATGTTTGTGTGGACAGGGAAGAAAAGCCTCCATTTGTCTAGTCTCTCAAGTGCTACGCTGGTGCCTGTGTGTGTGTGACACACTGACACACACACCCACTCTGCCGTTTCATCGCTTCCCGAAAATCCGCCTGCCGCCCACTGCGTGCCAACACCAACAGGCCAGCCAGAAAGAGTCCCAGTCCCTCTGTCTTTTCTGGTACGCTCTGGCCGTCCAAACGCACATTGAGCAATAGAGAGTTTTTTATGTCTAAAAAGCTTCAGAATACAAGACTCGGCCTGTCGGTCAACTCTTCTCTTCCAAGAGCTCTTTACAAGGCGACAGAGAGGAAACAGAGGAGAGGAGAGAGAGAAGCAGAACAGGGGAGAGGGAAAAATACAGACAAAGTGGAAAGAGTGTGAGAGAGAGAGAAAGAGAAAGAGAAAAATGGTGTGTTAAAATTGAGAGCGAGAGAAGAGAGGGAGAGGAGAGAGGAAGTAGAAGAAAGAGAGAGACACACAGAGGGGAAGAACAGTGAAAGGGAGAGGGGGAAAGATAACATGGTCCAAACTTTGCCTCTGGTGTGTTCATCATCATCAACAATACTAAATCTCCCCCACCTCACCTTGGCTCAACCCAGCTCAACAGGGAAAACAGAAATGTGAATGTGTTCTTTAAGGAACCACACACACACATACTATCGGAAGATAAACCTCTCCATTCACACACTATCAAGTATCACCATTACACTTTACACTGATTCAATTTGACACGTAAAAACCCAAACTTGAATATCCCCGTAACAATCTGCTTTAAAGGGTGTCGATTGAATGATAATAATGAAATGTTGCATTTTCTTGTCGATCAGTTCTGGCATTGAGAAAAGTGTTTGGCCAAAAAACTTTGAAAGGTTAGGGGAGGACAACTCTTTTCCCCTGCTTAATTAGGTAGCAAACTGCCTTACTTAAAGGGATACTTTGGGATTTTGGCAATGACGTCCTTTATCTACTTCCCCAGAGTCAGAACTAGTGAATACTATTTTTATGTCTCGGCGTGCAGTTTGAAGGAAGTTGATAACTAGCATTAGCTAGCATGCTAGTAGATAACCATAGACACAGAGACATAAAAATGGTATCCACAAGTTCATCACACTCTGGGGCATCATTGCAAAAATCCCGAAGTATCCCTTTAACTGTAATGTGATAGCTGGTAATTGTCCTCTTTCTTTTATAAAAACAACAAGAAATGGCGAAACAAGCATTTGGGGAAAACCCAGTAACCCAACAGTCTCTGATAGGGCCTGCCAAGGAATGGCAGCTGCTAACAGGAAGAGTTTTCTTCAGGGCTTCGCTTTGTTGTTCCCCTTAGTATGAATCTGTTTATTTCTGCTGTTCATTTTGCCATCACTGAGGAGTAAGGACTCTACCACCTGTTGATTTGGGAGGGGGGTGGGGAGGTGGAGGGAGTCTGTACCATGTGAGCTGGCAATCAAAAAAGCTCAGCGTCTGTATAGAGACAAAGTAGAGTCGTAATTCAACGGCTCAGGCACGAGACGTATGTGGCAGGGTCTACAGTCAATCACGGATTACAAAAAAGAAA
Organism: Brachymystax lenok tsinlingensis; assembly: GCA_030435695.1. Lineage (NCBI taxonomy): Eukaryota > Metazoa > Chordata > Actinopteri > Salmoniformes > Salmonidae > Brachymystax > Brachymystax lenok. Next base: position 39,581,950 of record CM059804.1, on the reverse strand, counting down.
AACAGCCCTGTCGCGGACACCGATGTCTTGCTTCCAGACAAGCTAAACAACTTCGTTGCTCGCTTTGAAGACAATACAGTGCCACTGACACGGCCCGCTACCAAAACTTGCGGGCTCTCCTTCACCGCAGCCAAAGTGAGTAAAACATTTAAACGTGTTAACCCTCGCAAGGCTGCCGGCCCAGACAGCATCCCTTGCCATGTCCTCAGAGCATGTGCAGACCAGCTGGCTGGTGTGTTTACAGACATATTCAATCAACCCCTATCCCAGTCTGCTGTTCCCCCATGCTTCAAGAGGGCAACCATTGTTCCTGTTCCCAAGAAAGCTAAGGTAACTGAGCTAAACGACTATCGCCCCGTAGCACTCACTTCCGTCATCATGAAGTGCTTTGAGAGACTAGTCAAGGATCACATCACCTCCACCCTACCTGACACCCTAGCCCCACTCCAATTTACTTACCGCCCCAATAGGTCCACAGACGACGCAATCGCAATCAAACTGCACACTGCCCTAACCCATCTGGACAAGAGGAATACCTATGTAAGAATGCTGTTCATAGATTACAGCTCAGCATTTAACACTACAGTACCCTCCAAACTCGTCATTAAACCCGAGAACCTGGATCTCGACCCCCGACCTGTGCAACTGGGTCCTGGACTTTGACGGGCCGCCCCCAGGTGGTGAGGGTAGGAAACAATCCGCTGATCCTCAACAATGGGGCCCCACAAGGATGCGTTCTCAGCCCTCTCCTGTACTCCCTGTTCACCCATGACTGTGTGGCCATGCACGCCTCCAACTCAATCATCAAGTTTGCAGACGACACTACAGTGGTAGGCTTGATTACCAACAACGACGAGACAGCCTACAGGGAGGAGGTGAGGGCCCTCGGAGTGTGGTGTCAGGAAAATAACCTCTCACTCAACGTCAACAAAACAAAGGAGATGATTGTGGACTTCAGGAAACAGCGTGAAACAGGAAACAGGTCTGCCCCACGCATCACCGGGGGGTAAACTACCTTCCCTCCAGGACACCTACCCCACCCGATGTCACAGGAAGGCCAAAAAGATCATCAAGGACAACAACCACCCGAGCCACTGCCTGTTCACCCCGCTATCATCCAGAAGGCGAGGTCAGTACAGGTGCATCAAAGCTGGGACAGAGAGACTGAAAAATAGCTTCTATCTCAAGGCCATCAGACTGTTAACTCTTTAGGCATCATCAGCAGTGGTGACGGTTTTGGAGAGTCTGGCGTGCCCAAAGTAAAATGCCTGCCACTCAGGCCCAGAAACTAGGATATGCACACAATTAGTACTATTGGATACGAAACACTCTGAAGTTAAAATAATGTATGTGAGTATAACAGAACTGATATAGCAGGCAAAAACCAGAGGAAAATCCATCCGGATTTGCAGTTTTATTCTCCTGGCTGCCTATGGGATTTGCTGTTATCTAGGACTTAGTCTGCAGTACCTATGGCTTCCACTGGATGTCAACAGTCTTGAGACAGGGTTTCAAGACGCTAGGTTGAAATAGAAGAAGAATTTAGACGTGGACTCAGGAAGTAAATAGAATGACATGCGCGTTCACGGTCTTGCGTGCTCTTTGGTTCTTACCTTTTTTTATCGTTCAGGTTATCATCCGGTTGAAATATTATAGTAAATATACATAAGTGTACCTAAGGATACATTAGAAATGATGTTTGATTTGTTTGGACAAAGTTGATAGGTATAATTTGAACGCGTTGGATTTTCTATACATAACGCGCCAACCGAGATTTATGGATGTAATAAATTGACTTTTTCTAACAAAAGAACCATTGGATGTCTTCCTTGGACATTTGGGATGCCCTCAGCAGAATTTCTTCGAAAGGTAAGTGATTTATTTTAGCTCTTATATGGGTTTTGTGTGACCCGCGCTGGATCTGAATTTATGCTAATACATAAATATTAGAGGTGCTACCCTCAAACAATCAAATGTTGTGCTTTCACCGTAAAGCCTTTTTGAAATGTGACAACGCTGTGATATTGCAAGAATCAGGGCTTTTGATGACTATGCAACACTTGTATATTGATGAATGTTTAATAATTAAACTTTTGGATTTTGAATTTGACGCCTTACATTTACATTTCGGGTAGTGTCGGGAACGGCCCGCTAGCTCGCGTTTATCCCTAAGCGGTTAAACAGCCACCACTAACATTGAGTGGCTGCTGCCAACATACTGACTTAAATCTCTAGCCACTTTAAATAATAGAAAATTGGATGTAACAAAAGTATCACTAGCCAAATGTTGTATATAATGTTTACATATCAGACATTACTCATATCAAATGTATACACTGTACTCTATACCATCTACTGAATCTTGCCTATGCCGTTCGGCCATCGACTCAACTCTCTAGCCACTTTAATAATTCAAAAGTGGATGTAATAAATGTATCACTAGCCACTTTAAATGATGCCATTTATATAATGTTTACATATCCTACACTACTCATCTCACATGTATATACTGTACTATATACCATCTACTGCATCTTGCCTATGCCGGTCAGCCATCGCTCATCCATATATTTATATGTACGTACTCGTATTCAATCCTTTACACTTGTGTGTGTATAAGGTAGTTGTTGTGAAATTGTTAGATTACTTGTTAGATACTACTGCATGGTCGGAATTAGAAGCACAAGCATTTCACTAGACTCGTATTAACATCTGCATGTGACAAATAAAATTTAATTTGATTTAATTTGAAATTGTTAGATATTACTGCACGGTCAGAACTAGAAGCACAAGCATTTCGCTACACTCGCATTAATATCTGCTAACCATGTGTATGTGACCAATAAAATTTGATTTGATGAGGGAGGGTGTAGTCGGGGGGGGGGTTAGTGCTCTGTTCTTCAGACACACATGTGGCTGTTCCGTCCGGGTGTCCGCTCCGCATGGGGTGTCAAAGTGCATCTGCTCGTTTGAAGGTTGTGCTTGCTCCGTAAATCTGACAGCTCACGTTCCGTGCCAAATCCCCACCACCTGACCCGGCTCCAAACTCACGGAAGGCTTTGATTGGCTGTGGGTTGGCAGGGTTCGTAGTACAGTGTTAGTCTGTATTGAGTGGGGTGACACACGGGGAGGTTGAAAGTCAAATGTGGGTCCGGACTCAAGGTTCTTCTGGTACGATTTAGTTCCTGTTTCGTTCCATGTCTACCATGTGACTTCTCTACTGCCAAACGCTCCAAACTTGTTCCTGTGCCCAGGTGTAGCACGGACAGGGCCTCCATCTCCATTTGGGAATTTTGGGCATTCCTGGGATTGGTGCCCCTTTAGACGTGTTAATGAAACACAGCTAATGAGTCCACAGCTAATGGAGCCCGTGGCCATAGCTAGTAGAACAACACAAATGCCTCTGATTTCATATCACAACACTTCTCTATGCACAATAGCAATGCTCTACAATCCAACTGGAGGGACTATAATAATCTAGTAGTTTATAAAAGAAATATAGCAAATCATGTACAAACTGGTTTGCTGTACTAAATCGGGAGGACAGAAGTGTAAACTTTTCGCCATTTGATCTGTCTGGTAGTCTGTTCCAGTTTGGATGATACCTGCATGCCTAGACCAATCCATTGTCTCACTGATTGTCTAATGACAAAGGCAACTGGTACCAAACATAGTGTTACTAAATCAGAACCAAATGAAGGAGATGTCAGAATATGTTGGTCTTACATGGGTACAATCAAAACATATTTAGCTACATGTTTGAGTTATACGTAACACCTCATTTAAAGTCAAATATGTTAGTATAATGTACATGTATTTGTGTTCTATCCATGTAAGCTCTTTAAAACTGGATTAGAGTACTCTGTAAGCTGAGCAGTAGTCTTTGCTCAGAAAACAACAGACGAGTGCCAGGAGGGTGTTTTGGAGGGGCATCCCCTCGCTTCCCCCGGCCACTCTCTTCCGTCCCCACACTGTCTTTCTGAAGTTGTATGCAGGGGCTTGGGCCAGTTAGAAAGCAGTAAAAATGTCCTTAGATGTTGATGACTTTTCAAGTCTGTGTGACTGAAGGCGTGACAGACAGGCACCGCCTTGGGACGTTTGCCCACTCTTGAACTCTGAATGGATCAATAGCGCTCAGTCTGTGTGTGTGTGTGTGTGTGTGCGTACACACGTTTGTGAGTGTGTGTGGGTAAGTAAGTACACCGTCCTTTTAAAGGGGTCCAAGTATTTCACTTTTTCTAATTGGGCTGTTTGCTCTGTAGACATCTGCTCGACACTGGCATGTGTCACACCCTGATCTGTTTCACCTGTCTTTGTGCTTGTCTCACCCCTCCCCCCTCCAGGTGTCACCCATCTTCCCCATTTTCCCCTGTGTATTTGTACCTGTGTTCTCTGTTTGTCTGTTGCCAGTTTGTTTCGTGAAACCTACCAGCATTTGTTCCCCTGCTCCTTTCTGTTCTTGAACCAGTTTTTTTGTCAATCCCGGTTTTGACCGTTCTGTCTGCCCTAAACTTGAGCCTGCCTGCCGTTCTGGACCCTTTGCACCCTCGCTGGATTACTAACCTCTGCCTGCCTTCGACCTGTCGTTTGCCTGCCCCTGCCACTGTCTGCATCTGGGTCATACCTAAAACCTGATAGGCATTTTGGTTTTGGAATGACTCATCTTGGATTTCCTAATTCCTTTCTATGAAGTTATTCTATAAAAAATGATTTACGTATGCTCCACTTCAGAAGCTACATGGAGAACAAGTCTTAATACATTCAGTATAAGGTCTATTTGTGGCATTTTGTTGGAAAGTGCTGCTGACGTACTCAACGGTCTGAATTTGAATTCCATTAATTCTAGTCAACCTAGATGCCAAAACTACAACATGTTAGGAGGCACATAAAGCGCTGACATTGAAGACCTCATAGGTAAGACTGGTTACAGTCGCACCGGTGATGGCCTGCAAGTTTCTTTAATTTGCTGGCTGTTTATATGCATGTAGCAGCATAAAGCCGTGGATTGAGAGTGGCAGCGGCCCGCTGCCCCGGCGTGCAGGAGCTTGGGAACCCCACGGAGAGGCACTGCGGATGGGGGGTGGAGGGGGGGGTTGGGACCAATGTGTGTGTTAGTGTGTGTTACCTAAGCACCAGGGTGTAACTAGGAGCAGATGGGAGAGACGCTGCCACTTGACCCTCCATCAGAGTCTGGCCTGTCCATTAAACTGGCAATCCTTAAAGAGTGTGTGTTGGACACGCGGACACACGCACACACATTAGCACACACACACACACTGCAGGTCCGACATGGACACTCGTCCACAAAGGAGGTCTGATTGGAAGCAGGCAGACATTCCGCGCCCCAACACTCAAGACCCACCCACCCATTCCTCACTTCCTTTAAACATAGGGGTGGCAGGTAGCCTAGTGGTTAGACCGTTGGGCCAGTAACCGAAAGGTTGCTAGATCAAATCCCTGAGCTGACAAGGTAAAAATATGTTGTTCTACCCCTGAACAAGGCAGTTAACCCACTGTTCCTGGGCTGTTATTGTAAATAAGAATTTGTTCTTAACTGACTTGCCTAGTTAAAAAAAAAAGAATATTTTATTTTATTGCCTTTACTCCACTTCAGACATGACACCGACGATATTTTAACCCCTGACCATTATCCTGGCCCTGTCACATGTGGACAAATATATAAAACACTGTGGCAGAAAAAAAGCTAGGATCAGAGAATAGATGAGAAGAGAGCTTGGTCCTCGCAAGAGGGAGAGAAAGTGAGAGAGGAGGGGAGAAAGGGAAAGAGACAGGTCCTAAAAGGGGCTGTGATTGGTCTGATCAATCATGGTACCAGCCGCCCAGGTTGAGGGTCGTTTCCACAGGAACTTTAATTTCCGTCACATCTGGCCTTCCGAGGGGAGGGCGATAAAGTTTTTACCGCTGAGCGGGTCTGACCCGCTGCGCACTGCTCAGCTTTGATAAAAACAGATCGCACAGCCTTCAGGGCCCGAGCACTGCAGCACTCCCAGGCACAGGTTGCGTGTGTTTGTGATGTGTCTTGCATTGGAAACAGAGACATACGTTTCGTTACAGCTGAGTCATAGCTATCTATAATTATACTGTATGTTACTTGTCATTTGTAAAGGCCAAAAAACTATTGCTAAAGTCAATTACTGTGTCACAATGCACGTTGTGCTATGGTCAATTGCTATGTGAGTGGACAAATGGCCCCCAAAAAATCCCTGTTGCAAATCCGAAACATTCCACAATTCGAACACCACTTTTTCCACGAGAAATAACTAAATCGGCTGCTAATTTAATGTGGCTTGTGGTCCAGTGGAATATTTTTTGTGGGGGTTTCCGGAAACAGCTTCTGTGACAGATTCAAATGATTTACTTAAGGAGGCTTGGTATTAATTTGTTTTTACCCTAGGTGGGTGGAAAGAGCCAATGAGTTGGAAGTGAGGTTGCCAGCCTACTTCTTAGAATAGTTTTACTAATCTTGTTATAACTGTGATACATCAGTTGATGTGAATAAAACATTAATCTCTTGAATCGACTGAATTGAAAAGGACCATTTACACTATAAACACTGTTCTGAGAGATAGAGTATTAAACCTATTCTCCATACCTTTGCAGGCGCGGCGGTGTGTGATGGGCCTGGCCATATCCCGGTAGAAGCCTTCCTTGCAGTAGTGGCAGTGGCGTCCAGCCGTGTTGTGGCGACAGTTCATGCACACGCCTCCGCTCTTTCTCCCCGACAGCTTGTACAGCTCCGTGTTGAAGCGGCAGCGCCGGGCGTGCAGGTTGCAGTTACACGCTACGAGAGGGAGGAATGAGGGAAGGGGAAAAGAGAGAGGCAAAAATAAAGAAAGTTTAGATGTCTTGTATGTTCAGTGAGAATAGGTATACTTCTTCATATATCAAAACATGTCCAAGGTACTTAAAACCAGTAATAGTTGAAAAGCATTTGGTAAATTGGCATCGCCACAGGTTGAAATCAAAGTACAACATTATGGGTATAGTCTGGGTATACGCCATAAATCACACTATTTCAAAGCACATTTTCAAAACACTCATTCAGACATATGATTGTAGCTTGCTCAGTAGAAGCATTTACTGTAGGACTAAGTCTTCTACAGTGTACTTCACCAATATCCAGCATAGAATGTAGCTCAGCGTCATACAGATATGATTCATTTAGAGTAGAGGGTGTGTGCATTGTGTTACAGAAATCGTCACTCATGAGGGACATAATTGCAGAACAAATTTGTTCCATTCCATAATTAATGACTGGCACGTTCGTTATCAACAGACCCTTTAATATCATGAATCTCTGATGAGCAGAACTAACTACTCCCATCTATTATAAGTCTTCTCTAGTCAGAGAGAGGAGTAGAAGGTCCCATGTACTGTAAAGTCTCATTCCCAGCCATGTTCTTATAGCATCACAAGCATTGCTCACTGTGGAAACTGTCGGTATGTCAATCAATCACAACATATACACTACCGTTCAAAGGTTTGGGGGCACGTAGAAAGGTCCTTGTTTTGAAAGAAAAGCAATTTTTTTGTCCATTAAAATAACATCAAATTGATCATAAATACCGTGTAGACATCGTTAATCTTGTACATGACTATTTGTAGCTGGAAATGGCAGATGTTTTATGAAAAAAAAGAAGAAAAAGGACATTTCTAAGTGACCCCAAAGTTTGAACGGGGGTGTATATTTACATTTATTCAAATGTACAAATACATTTGTCATAAAGTGCTTGCAGCAACACAAGCCTAAATATCCCAGGGGCAAGCAGAAGTATTTTGGTATTTTATTAGGATTCCCATTATCAGGTGCAAAAGCAGCAGCTACTCTTCCTGGGGTCCACACAAACCATGAAACATTACATAATACAGAACATTAATAGACAAGAACAGAACTACATACAAATATTTTTGAAAGGCACACGTAGCCTACATTTCATAACATGCACACAAACTATCTAGGTCAAATAGGCAGAGGCGTTGTGCCGTGAGGTGTTGCTTTATCTGTTTTTTGAAACAAGGTTTGCTGTTTATTTGAGCAATATAAGATGGAACAGAGTTCCATGCAATAATGGCTCTATAGAATACTGTACTCTTTCTTGAATTTGTTCTGAATTTGGGGACTGTGAAAAGACTGGTGGGGTAAGTGTGTGTTTCAGAGCTGTGTATAAGTTGACTAGGCAAACAATTTGGGATTCTCAACACATGAATGTTTCTTATAAAAAGAAGAAGTGATGCAGTCAGTCTCTCCTCAACTCTAGCCAAGGGGACTCCCTTATCTTGGGCTCCCGAATGGTGCAGCGGTCTAAGGCACTGCATCTCAGTGCTAGAGGCTTCACGACAGATCCTGATTGATTCCAGGCTGTATCACAACTGGCCATGATTGGGAGTCCCATTAAGCGGCGCACAATTGGCCCAGCGTCGTCCAGGTTAGGGATTGGCCGGGGTAGACCGTCATTGTAAATAAGAGTTTGTTCTTAACTGACTTGCCTAGTTAAAATAAATTTAAATGAGACTGGCATGCATAGTATTTATATCAGCCCTCTGATTACAATGAAGAGCAAGACATGATGCTCTGTTCTGGGCCAGCTGCAGCTTAAGAAGGTATTTCCTTACAGCACTGGACCACACGATTGGACAATAATCAACATTGGACAAAACTAGAGCCTGCCGAACTTTTTGGAGTGTGGTGTCCAAAAAAATCAGAGCATCTCTTTATTATGGACAGACCTCTCCCCATCTTTACAACCATTGAATATATATGTTTTGACCATGACAGTTTACAATCTAAGGTAACGCCAAGTAATTTAGTCTCCTCAACTTGTTCAACAACCACACCATTCATTAATCAAATCAAATTGTAATTGTCACATGCGACGAATACAACAGGTGTTGACCTTACAGTGAAATGCTTACTTACAAGCCCTTAACCAACATTGCAGTTTAAAGAAGAAAACTGTTAAGAAAGTATTTAGTAAAATAAACTGAAGTATAAAAAATAAAAAATAATAATAATAATTAAAGAGCAACAATAAAATAACAGTAGCGAGTCTATATACAGGGGGTACCGGTACAGAGTCAATGTGCAGGGACACCAATTAGTCGAGGTGATTGAGGTAATATGTACATGTAGGTAGAGGTAAAGTGATGGATAATAAACATAGTTGGAGCGTTAAAATGGGGGGTGGGGTGGGGACAATGAAAATAGTCTGGGTAGCCATTTGATTAGCTGTTCAGGAGTCTTATGGCTTCGGGGTAGAAGCTGTTAAGAAGCCTCTTGGACCTAGACTTGGCGCTCCGGTACCGCTTGCCGTGCGGTAGCAGAGAGAACAGTCTATGACTACAGTGACTGGAGTCTTTGACAATTTTTTGGAACTTCCTCTGACGCCGCCTGGTATAGAGGTCCTTGATGGCAGGAAGCTTGGCACCAGTGATGTACTACCCTCTGTAGTGCCTTGCGGTCGGAGGCCGAGCAGTTGCCATACCAGGCAGTGATGCAACCAGTCAGAATGTTCTCGATTGTGTAGCTGTAGAACTTTTTGAGGATTTGAGGACCCATGCCAAATCTTTTCAGTCTCCTGAGGGGGAATAGGTGTTGTCATGCCCTCTTCACGACTGTCTTGGTATGTTTGGACCATGATAGTTTGTTGGTGCTACATTACAGCCCTGTTGATGAGAATGGGGGCATGCTCAGACCTCCATTTCCTGTAGTCCACAATCATCTCCTTTTTCTTGATCACGTTGAGGGAGTCTCTGACCACCTCCCCATGTCCCCGATTGAGTCTGTAATACCAACATGCTTCAAGCAGACCACCATAGTCCCTGTGCCCAAGAACACAAAGGCAACAAGCCTAAACGACTACAGACCCGTAGCACTCACGTCTGTAGCCATGAAGTGCTTTGAAAGGTTGGTAATGGCTCACAACAACATTATCAAAAAAACCCTAGACCCCCTCCAATTTGCATACCGCCCAAACAGATCAACAGATGATGCAATCTCCACACTGCCCTTTCCCACCTGGACAAAAGGAACACTTATGTGAGAATGTTATTCATTGACTACAGCTCAGCGTTCAACACCATAATATCCTCAAAGCTCATCACTAAGCTAAGGATCCTGAGACTAAACACCTCCCTCTGCAACTGGATCCTGGACTTCCTGACGGGCCGCCCCCAGGTGGTGAGGGTAGGTAGCAACACATCTGCCACGCTAATCCTCAACACTGGAGTTCCCCAGGGGTGCGTGCTCAGTCCCCTCTTGTACTCCCTGTTCACCCACGACTGCATGGCCAGGCACGACTCCAACACCATCATTAAGTTTTCAGACGACACAACAGTGGTAGGCCTGATCACCGACAACTAACAGTACTGCTCCCACAATCTTCTTAATATCAATTTCTTTCAATCAATCATCAGTCATTTGTGTCAGTGCAGTACATGTTGAGTGCCCTTCTCTATAAGCATGCTTAAGGTCTGTTAATTTGTTTACAGAGAAATAGCATTGTATTTGGTCAAACATATTTTTTTCCAACAGTTTGCTAAGAGCTTGCAGCAAGCTTATCGGTCTGCTGTTAGAACCAGTAAAGGCCGCTTTACCACTCTTGGGTAGCGGAATTACTTTGGCTTCCCTCCAGGCCTGAGGATAAAGACTTTCCTCTAGGCTCAGATTACACATATGACAGATAGGAGTGGCTATAGAGTCAGCTACCATCCTCAGTAGCTTGCCATCTTTTGTCAATGCCAGTAATTTCTCCACCTCTCCCTCACTAACTTTTTTTAATGCATGAATACAATGGCTCACTGTTCGTTGTTGGCATGTCCTGCCTAGGTTTGCCCGCTTTGCCAATGAACTAATCATTAAAATAATTAGCAACATCAAATGGTTGTGATGAATAAGCCATCTGATTCGATGAAAGATGGAGTTGAACTTGTCTTTCTGCCCATAATTTCATTTAAAGTACTCAAGTTTTTTCCATCATTCTTTATATCATTGATCTTGGCTTCATAATACAGTTTCTTCTTTTTGTTGAGTTTAGTCACTTAATTTCTCAATTTGCAGTAAGTCAGCCAGTCAGATGTGCAGCCAGACTTATTAGCTACTCCTTTTGCCCCATCTCTTTCAACCATACAGTTTTAAATTCCTCAATCTGTAATGAATACTCAGGGATAAAAAGGTGTAGATTCACACGCAGAGCGCGGCAGGTGTTTTTTTCACCGTCGCAGAAGGCATGAATCGTGGTCACAGGCAGGCAATGGTCATATACAGGTAGGCAAATAGGCAGGTGACTCAAAACTAGGACTGAAGGCTATAACTGGTTCTGACAAACGAGCTAGGAAGAGACTTAGTAGAGACAAAATGAAGAATACCTCACAAAGGCACAAACAGAATGAACTGAACTAAATAAGGAGCTGATGAGACCAGGGGAGTAACTAACAGGTGAAATCAATGAACAAAAATGAAAGACAGGGCTACGTTCAAGAACACAAACACAAGGTTGACTAAGAAAATGTATACAGAACCTTACACAATCCATGGACCCTTAACAGTCAGTTTCTTAACAGGTGCGTGTTAATCAATAATTGGAAGAATCAATTTCATAAATGAATAAAGTGCAGCGTCTGGATGCTCCTCATTAATCACGTCAGACCAACAAATATTTTTAACATCATCCACATAAGAGTCACAGCTAAATCTTTTGTATGATCTCTTATACACAATTTTAGGCCCAGCTGTTGGAACTTTGGCTTTCCTGGATATAGCCACTATATTGTGATCACTGCATCCAATGGGTACGGATACAGCTTTAGTGTAACGTCTGCTTCCAACTCACACTCTCAAACACGTAGATCCCCTGAACGCAGCTCACTTTCCAGCTCACACTCTCAAACACATAGATCCCCTGAACGCAGCTCACTCTACAGATCCCAATCACCTGAATTCTGATCACCTGTTGACAGACCTGTATGTCCTCCTGTGTATGATAGTTTTGGCCTGCATCACTAACGATGCCTTTTGCCTATACCCTGCCTGTACTTTAGCCTAGATTTCCTGTTATCAACCTATTGCCTGATCTCCCAGACGACGTTACTAGCCTTTTCCCTGTCTGTTCTGTTGCCTTTTTGGACCCCCTGTGTATGACCTTCTGCTTGCCCCTGGACCCAGCTAACAGCCTCCTCCTGTGTTCCTTTACAAATAAACAACTTGAAACCAGCTCTTTGTCTCCCATTGTGTTCATTACATTTAGAACAAAGTTCTACAGTATTAGTAAAAATGTGATCGACGCATGTGGATCTTGTTCCTGTAGTGTTTGTAAACACCCTGGTAGGTTGATTAACTTCTTAGGGAGCGGTTCCCGAGGTGACGGTTTTGGAGAGTCTGGCGTGCCCAAAGTAAAATGTCTCCCACTCAGGCCCAGAAAATAGGATATGCACATAATTAGTACTATTGGATGGGAAACACTCTGAAGTTTCTAAAAGTGTTGACATTATGTCTGTGAGTGTAACACCCGAGAAAAATCTATCCGGAATTACTGTTTTTTGTCACATTGGCTATGGTTGACAGGCTCCCTATTGAGTTCTATGGCAAGCAGCTCCGAGATTTCAGTACCTATGGCTTCCACTAGATGTCAACAGTCTATATATAAAGCCTCAGAGAGATGGGAGGAAGCAGGAAGAATAGGGAAAGGATATGGCCAAGGTAGCTCAGATGTCAACAAGTTTTCTCGTGCGCAAGGCCCCACTTTATTTTACTTATATAACGTTTAGGTGACCATCCGAGTGAAATATTATTGCTCATATTCATAAAAGGATAGCTAAGGATACATTTTAACTGGTATTTGATTTGTTTAGGAAAAGTTTATAGGTATATTTGAACGCGTTGTCTTCACGGTTCTATGGGCGATTCGACGTTGGATTTTCTGAACATAACGCACCAACCAAACAGAGATTTATGGATATAATAAATGACTTTTTCTAACAAAAGAACCATGGATTGTCTTCATTGGACACTTGGGAAGCCCTCAGCAGAAGTTGTTCAAAAGGTAAGGGATTTGTTTTCGCTGTGAAATGTGTTTTGTGTGAACCGTGATGGTTTATGAATTTATGCTAATGGTAAAATATTGGAGGTGCTACCCTCAAACAATCAAATGTTGTCCTTTCGCCGTAAAGCCTTTTTGAAATCTGACAACGCTGTGATATTGCCAAGAAGCAGAGCTTTTGATGACTATGCAACACTTGTATATTGATGAATGTTTAATAATTCAACTTTTGGATTTTGAATTTGGCGCCTTGCATTTCACCCTAGTGTTGGGAGTGGGGTAGTGCCCCACCACTCCCTAAGTAGTTAATAAATTAACAACCCAAAAAAATTACTTTTTTATTTTTATACAAATTTATAAAAACCTTTTTTCCCTTGTTTATTATTTGGTATTGCGTGTAAATTGAGGGGGGAAAAAACTGTTTAATCAATTTTAGAATAAGGCTGTAACGTAACAAAGTGGAAAAAGTGTGAATACTTTCCGAATGCACTGTAATATGCATAAAATGCATCCTCCAATTGCAACGTCTGCCTATGCCCACATAAACTCAGCAAAAAACGAAACGTCCCTTTTTCAGAACCCTGTCTTTCAAAGATAACTTGAAAAATCCAAATAACTTGACAGATCTTCATTGTAAAGGATTTAAACACTGTTTCCCATCCTTGTTCAATGAACCATAAACAATTAATGAACATGCACCTGTGGATGGTCGCTAAGACACTAACAGCTTACAGACGGTAGGCAATTAAGGTCACAGTTATGAAAACTTAGAACACTAAAGAGGCTTTTCTACTGACTCTGAAAAAACACCAAAAGAAAGATGCCCAGGGTCCCTGCTCATCTGTGTGAACGTGCCTTAGGCATGCTGCAAGGAGGCATGAGGACTGCAGATGTGGCCAGGGCAATAAATTGCAATGTCCGTACTGTGAGACGCCTAAGACAGCATTACAGGGAGACAGGACGGACAGCTGATCGTCCTCGCAGTGGCAGACCACGTGTAACAACACCTGCACAGGATCGGTACATCCGAACATCACACCTGCGGGACAGGTCAAGGATGGCAACAACAACTGCCCAAGTTACACCAGGAGCGTACAATTCTTCCATCAGTGCTCAGACTGTCTGCAATAGGCTGAGAGAGGCTGGACTGAGGGCTTGTAGGCCTGTTTTAAGGCAGGTCCTCAACAGACATCACCGGCAACAATGTCGCCTATGGTCACAAACCCACCGTCGCTGGACCAGACAGGACTGGCAAAAAGTGCTCTTCACTGACGAGTCACGGTTTTGTCGCACCAGGGATGATGGTCGGATTCGTGTTTATCATCGAGAGAATGAGCGTTACACCGAGGCCTGTACTCTGGAGTGGGATCGAGTTTATATTGTCTTAAGAACATTTTTATTATCCTCAAACACCAAGTTAGGCATATCTAATTTTAAAAAAGGCCACCATCACTGTCAATTGTGAATGATAATTCTTCATGTTTTACCGGTGAAACAGTCAAGCTAACTGCATCTGCATAGCAGTCATTTGATCTTAATCAGTTTCATGGGAATATGCATTTCGATGTTCTTGAATTACTGTTTCGTGAACAAATTAGAGCAGATGGTGTTAACAAACTATAGCCTAGTCGACAGCCTTCCTGTATTGGGTTTAAATCTAATCACATTCGGCCTATTAGCGCGCGCGCTTGAGTTTTGGCCGCATGAGAAAAAAGTGTGACTATTCAGATAATTTCTTATGAGATTTTAGGATGGTTATGTGGTGTTTTTGCTGTAATAGTAATGTTATACTATGTAGAATACTAATGAATCATTACGTGATCTTCAAAGGCACCATTGTGAGAAGAGGCCAAGTGACACTCTGTTGCACTCCAGCAGCACTACACCGCTGCACCAAAGGAGCTAATTGAATTGCACCTAGCCTACTCTTTTGCCTGGCGCAAAATGTGTGGATGCAGAAACGAGAGACCACGTGACTGTTTTATGAAAATCTGGGTACCTTTGGCCAAAGAAACATTTCTGGTTGGTCTCAGGGGATGTAAAACAGTTAGGAAGGGATACTTTTAAAACGGGATTGAGTGAAGTAGTAGCAAATATGTAGAATGAGCAACGAATGAGCATGGAGAACCTCACAAGTTTGACAAAATTACCTTATTTCTTTCAGTTTAATATGGCTATTTACTTATGCCTACTTCTGTAGCTCTTTGTCAGAAACACGCTTTTTGTAAGAAGGTCTAGTTATTCCTAACTGTCCTCTCCAAATTTAGCTGGAATTTAACCTGAAAGGATTGGAGAAATGCCATTGGTTGATGATAGGCCTACCTCACGTCTAGGGCGGAGCAGAATATCGTATCTCAACAATGATTGGAGAAGTGATTAACATCACCAGTACCACATCCTTATGATATATATCTTGTCTTAACTGCAAAGTGACTCCAACAGACTCAAATATGGGACAAATCAAAAAAATTAATAAAAGTAGTGTTGTTTGAATTTGTTGATCAAATGCGGAACAAAGGGCCGTAATGCGGGACTGTCCCGCACAATCCGGGACATTTGGTCACTCTAGTCTGCGCTGAAAGCATGGTGCCATGAAGTGTTGCCAATCGCAGTGTGTGTGAGAGCGATAGACTGACTGTGACGGACTTCTTTGTTACAGCCAAGAGCAGTGTTATAACCACATCCAGTACAGAGCTTGCCACCACGTCAAGAATAGGTTTTCAAGCATGGCTTTTAATTTGATAACAAAATTACCTTTTGATGGGAAAAATCTCAAGGCCATATCAATAATAAGGGGAATTTTAAACCAGCCGACAGTGGAATTCTGTTTCTCAAATGCTACTTCCCTCGGAAGAGGAATGCCTGGCACAGGGAGATGGGAACGAAGATCTTTCTCCACCCAGTTTTCCAGGGTCGCAGGCCCCAGGAAAAGAGCACATTCCCAGACTCCTTCCCTCAATTCCATCTGCCAGTTATTATGCAGCCAATTTCTATGGAATTCTACATTTAATGAAATACTAGTTGGATTTGAATCCCCCTTGGACATGTCCTGTTTCTGAAGCTACGCTGCTGCTGGCTCTTTGGTGGTGTGTTCTGGGAGGCTGGTGGCATGGGGTCTGTGTTTGACCCTTGACCTCAAGCCATTTTAATGGAAGGGTTTGGACCATAGACACGACATCATTGGTCTAGACACATGGATGGATGTTATTGAGGTACTGTATGAAGAACTTGGATGGGTGAAATCCACAGTAGGTTTAATCAAAAAACATCATAATTTAAAAAAATGTGGAGAAATACAGGTAGTCTGAAAATGTCCATTGAATATATCTATTGTTTTCTGGACAGCAGATAGATGGCAGTATAGCGCAGCTGTTGAACAGAATGGCCGAAATAGAAAGTTTGCCGAAAATGAACTGCTCAGCTACAGCGAACGAGACATATCAGTTTGCTACTAGCTAATTTAGCAGTCTGGTCGACATGGATCAATTTATTGTAAAAAAGAATAGTAAATCTATCTATTGACAAGAGCTGGAGAACAATGTGACAGCTATGAACGAACAACCACCGGAGAACCAGGAAAATTAGGAAGATGGCGGCGGGGAAATGCAGCTAGCTAACGTGGCTAGAGTGGCTAAGAGAAGGATACGGTCGATTCAAGAAGAACACAGAAAATTGGAGAGACATGTATTTTTTTGAAGCCAGTCAATTGCTTTAAAAGAGCAAATTCAGAGCGACATTTCCAGTCACACCATGCCCACTTCGACAAAGCATATCCACCACAAAGCATCCTCAGACATAACAAAATAGAGCAACTCAAAGGACAGTTCAACAACAAGTGATGGACAGATCTAGCACTGTTGCAGAGAAAACGACAGAGGCAACACATGAGATTGCTTGGATATTCACGAGAAACAAACCTTCACAGATGCGTGAAACGAGTCGTTCAGAGAGGAACTTTTATGTTTACTGCCCCTTCAGGGACAAACATGATGAGAGGATATCTTGATAGTCCTTGCTACATTTTTAGCTGATAATAATATTGACTGGTCAAATCTGGCATCTGTGTGCACTGACGGCACCCCAAACTTGCGAGGGAAGGAGTTGGCTGCATAATAACTAGGCTACCTGCCGCCCACTCTCTGGTTTGAGTGTTGGACTAGTAACCGGAAGGTTGCAAGATCGACTCTCCGAGCTGACAAGGTAAAAATCTGAAAATAAGAATTTGTTCTTAACTGACTTGCCTAGTTAAATAAAGGTAAAAAAAAAAAGAAGGGATGCATAGGCCTGATGAGAAAGACAAAGGATAATCCCAAATTTGTTATGTATCATTCATCAGGAAGCACTTGTGGCTAAACTCACAGACTGTGACTTGCAAGTTGTGCGCGTGGTGAACATTATTATTGCGAGGGCACTGAATCACTGGGAATTCCGCTAGTTGCTGGAGGAATACCAGACAGAATACGGCGACTTGATATTTCACAATGAGGTGAGATGGCTGTCTCGTGGCAGAGTTTTGAAAAGATTTCTCTCTCTCCTCCCTCAAATCTGTGAATGTGTTGCAAGCAAGGGGAGAGAGGAGCCAGAGCTGGATGATCCACAGTGGATATTAAAGCTGTCTTTTTTAACTGACCTTTTTGATCACCTGCCACCTGAACACGGTGAATCTCCAGCTCCAAGGGGAAGCTACAACTCCGGGCAAAATGCTGCATGTGGTCACAGCATTTCAAAATAGAATCTCCACACTGTTCATACCTGACAAACAGTTTGTTAATTTCCCAAAACTCAGAGCAGTCACCACATCCAACCCATATTTTAGCTATGACACATTTATGCGTGTGTTGGAAGAGTTCAAGTTGGAGTATGAGTATGAGTCAAGATTCAAGGATATCTTGGAGTACAAGGAGTTTTTCAACTTCATTCAGAACCCCTTTCCTGTGCCAGTGTGATCTCTGACCCCAGTCATCACAGCCCTCTGTCCTGACCGTGCTGGAATAGAGAGTGAGATAGTGGAGCTGCAGGCAAATTACACATTGCAAGGTGAACTAAGATCAGGTGTTACCCATTTCTAGAGCCTTGTGTCAGACACAGAGTATCCACCTCTGAAGCAATGTGTGCAAAAGGTGATATTTCTTGTCAGCACTTATTCATGTGAAGCAACATATTCAACAATGAACATTGTGAAACAAAAACAAATAAACAGACTTACCAATGAACACCTGGACTGCCTCACAAGCAACAACAGACTATACATTTAGAATTAATTCAGTCAAGGAGCAGAAGGGACAATTTGCTCATCCAACTACTGAAGTAACCCTTTATATGGGTCTTATATATGTGATGTAGCCTATTTGATGTGTGCATATATATATGTTTGTGATGTGCTGTACATCAAATCAATTGCATGTGCTCTATTGCTCTGAATTTGCTCTCAATTGATAATATTGGAAGAAAAAGTACAACAAATTAAAGATCTGTGTGGCCCTCTGATTGATTGTCTCAACCCAAAGTGGCCCCCTTACAAAAAAGAGTGAGTAACATTGGTGTGGAGGGTGGGCGAACTGGAGGAGGGATGGAGAATGTGATCAAACGTCTCAAACACACTCACAGCTGTGAGCACTTGTGTCCATTAACACCTTGTAGCAGTATATGAAAGCAGGGGATCACTGGCACTCTCATTTTTCTCCAGCCTAAATCCTACACTGCCATACGTCCCTCGTTCACATGGAGGAATTCAATGTTCAATTCAACATTAGGCCTTTTCTACACAAAACGGACAAATCATTTGGATCAACAAATTGTCTAAACTGCCATTGTGAATAGGAATAAACTGGACAATAAAAAAAAGTCCAGTTCTAGAGCTGGCATCCATTATAAGAGGAAAGATCAGATGCTGGATTAGACCTGTTGCGAAAGGGAGAGCGTGTTTATGTGTTGTGAATCAGTTGCTTGCACTACCGGCTGGACCTGATACTTTAAACAAGACGTTCCCATTATTCCTCTCTCTCTCTTTAAAAAAAGCTTGGGAAGAAGGGAAGTAAGAGAAATGAGAAAGAAGAGAGGACAGAAATCTAGAGAGAGGTGGGGGGGTGTTGAAACTTCACCTCAGTGCCTGCTCAAGGATTTGCTGCGGCACTTGGAATGTTTATGGGTTTGTTTTGAAGTGCTTTGTGCACAACTACTAGCACACACACAACACATGCACACACACACCAGACAAACTCACCCTAATTAGGCTCAGCAGGGATAACTGAACACCGGAGAGGGACATTTTTCAAATCATTAACACATCAAAACTCCACCGGAGGTCGGGGCTCCAGATAGCATATGAACACGTCATAAGAAACATTTTTATATTTTTTTTTATACAGGAAATTTGCTGTAAAACTGTGACACTTTCTCTCAGCCAAATGGCAAAACGTATAGAATAGCAGGAAGGAAATAGCTCACAGAAACTTTATTTTATAGTTGACCCAAATAATGTTTTGAATTATTTGATCTTAAAATGTACAGTACCAGTCAAAGGTTTGGACACACCTACTCATTCAAGGGTTCTTTATTTTTACTATTTTCAACACTGTAGAATAATAGTGAAGACATCACAACTATGAAATAACACATAGAGAATCATGTAGTATCCCAAAAAGTCTTCAAAATGTATTTAGATTTTAGATTCTTCAAAGTAGCCACCCTTTGCCGTGATGACAGCTTTGCACACACTTGGGATTTTCTCAACCAGCTTCACCTGGAATGCTTTTCCAACAGTTTTCAAAGAGTTCCTACATATGCTGAGCACTCAATTGCTGTTTTCTTTCACTCTGTTGGACTACTCATCCCAAACCCTCTCAATTGGGTTGAGGTCGGGTGATTGTGGAGGCCAGGTCATCTGACGCAACACTCCATCACTCTTCTTCTTGGTCAAATATCCCTTACACAACCTGGAGGTGTGTTGGGTCATTGTCCTGTTGAAAAACAAATGATAGTCCCACTAAGTGCAAACCAGATGGGATGACGTATCACTGCAGAATGCTGTGGTAGCCATGTTGGTTAAGTGTGCCTTGAATTCTAAATATATCACTGACAGTGTCATCAGCAAAGCACCCCCACACCATCACACCTCCTCTTCCATGCTTCACGGTGGGAACAACACATGCGGAGATCATTCGTTCACTTATACTGCGTCTCACAAAGACACAGCGGTTGGAACCAAAAATCTCAAATTTGGACTCATCAGACCAAAGGACAGATTTCCACTGGTCTAATGTCAATTGCTCGCGTTTCTTGGCCCAAGCAAGTCTCTTCTTTTTATTGGTAATAGTAATTTTTTTTGTCGCTGTTGCAGCAATTCGACCATGAAAGACTGATTCATGCAGTCTCCTCTGAACAGTTGATGTTGAGATGTGTCTGGTACTTATTTATTTGGGCTGCAATTTCTGAGGCTGGTAACTTTAATGAACTTATCCTCTTTAGCAGAGGTAACTCTGGGTCTTCCTTTCCTGTGGCGGACCTCATGAGAGCCAGTTTCTTGACATTTTCCGGATTGACTGACCTTCATGTCTTAAACTGCCGTTTCTCGGCAATTTCTCGCATGTAATAGCCTTCATTTCTCAAAACAAGAAATGACTGACGAGTTTCAAAAGAAAGTCTGTTTCTGGCCATTTTGAGCCTGTAATCGGAATAGAGCTAAGCACAAGCAAAATCCTAGAGGAAAACCTTGTTCAGTCTGCTTTTCAACAAACAGACACTCTGGTGTCCAATAGATGAGATAATACGTTTGCTAAAGAATGAAGATATAGCATGAGAGAGAGAGAGAGAGAGAGAGAGAGAGAGAGAGAGAGAGAGAGAGAGAGAGAGAGAGAGAGAGAGAGAGAGAGAGAGAGAGAGAGAGAGAGAGAGAGATTAAAATAAAGTGATTGAACTGATAAAGTACAACCCAGAGAAGAAAGGTGCAGAGGGAGTACGATGAGGGAGAGAGAGAGCTAAAGAGAACATTTATTTTTCTTTTGAGATCTTGATCCCCCCTCTCTCTAGGGAGAACAGCTGCTTCCATCATTTTCTCACAGTGGGTCCTAATTGGTTCCACTCATTCCAAACGCTTTATTTCAGTCTGGCATTATTTCAGTCTGATTATCTTATCAAACCCCACATATCACAATTTTTAACAAAACACATAATAAGTTACATGGACTCTGTGTGAAATAATAGTGGTTGACATGGTTTTTGAATGGCTACCCCTTCCTTTGTCCCCCATACATACAACATCTAAGGTCCCTCAGTCAGGTATTGCATTTCAAGTACAGATTCAAATACAAAGACCAGTGAGCTTTTCGAAAGCCTTATAAAGGAGGGCTTTTATTGGTAGATGGGTTCAATAACAAATCAGACACTGAAGATCTCTTTAAGCATGGTCAAGTTAATAATTATGATGTGGATTATGTATTAAACCGCGCAGACACAACAAAGATAGAGTGATCCAATCTGAACTGAGCTACAATAATGACCTAAATCACTTTTTTTTTTACAAACACACTTAGTAGTCTTGTAACACACCTTTATAGCCTTGTTAACTTGTCTTGTTAATGTGCAAAGTACACAAACTACAGATTTGTGTGGCTTCAGGAACAACCTTAGCTGTTCGCAAAAAAAGGTAAAGAGGAATTGTGGCATATTTTCTTAATGGCAGACGTTCATTGACAAATGTTCCGCTCGCTCGCTGGAGCTGAACTAGCAGGTGTCTAAACACAAACTGTTTCAGACTATGAACGAGTTTGTCAAGCGTCCTATGACAAATTGCTTCATAAAATAGTTGTATCCAAATAAAACTCAATTGCATTGAGTGTGCAACGTCTCAACTCCAGCCCCATATGTTGGGGATAAATCGAACCTCAGTTTTCCTTTGCCTGGCCCGAGCCAAGCCGATGTGCCCAGCCAATTGATTTTGGATGCTTGTACAAACCCAAATCCCATTGCTAAAATTGGTCCTTGAAAATATGTGGGACCCTGCCATCCTCTGTGAGTGTGCACGCGCATGTGCCACCATTTACTGGTGAGGTAACATTGAATATGTGTATGTTATATTTACCCCACATGCAACCAGTGATAAGAGAATGCAATAGTATTTATTTTACTTAACCTTTATTTAACTAGGCAAGTCAGTTAAGAACAAATTCTTATTTACAATGACGGCCTACATCGGCCAAACCCTAACCTGGACGACGCTGGGACAATTGTGCACCGCCCCTATGGGACTCCCAATCACAGCCAGTTGGGATACAGCCTGGAATCGAACCAGGGTCTGTAAAGACACCTCTAGCACTGAGATGCAGTGGCTTAGACCGCTGCGCCACTCGGGAGCCCCAATTAGCATATTCAAATGTTTATCTTACACCATAAATAGCAATACGCAACAGAATATATAGTTGAGTTACAGTAACAGGCAATCAAGAAATGTCTGTGAATGAATTCTAAATACAAGTGCACTTAATTACTTCACATACAAGGCATGAAGCTTAAATTACATAGCATTATAAGGCATTATCATAAGCATGATCAGAGAGGGAGATAAGAGAGACCAAGTAAAAACGACTTGTGCCATGGCCCATAGCTCATGGGAGAGGGAGAATGAAAGAAAGAGTGAGTATCTCACCAGCGCAGATCAGGAACAAAAAAGAGAGAACAATTAATCTAAGACCCTTTTATAACAGTTGTTTGGATTGAACATCTGATTTGTTGACCAATGGTATTACTATAAAGTTAACCTCCAATCAGATATCAGACCTCCAGACCTGTAAAGACAACAGAACCTCTACTTCTTAGAAGTGTGACATTGGGGGACGGCAAGATAACACAGAGAATGCTTGCATATAGTGTAAAGAGTCCCTTCGGGGGCTGCCCTACATGTGCATGTCCGTGTGTGCCAGGCTGCAGGCAGGTCCATAATTCCCTGTCCTTGGTATGACCACGGGCACGCCCCTGCTTGTGTATGGGCTCTGTTCTGCCTGGCCTGGTCCAGCCACCTGCTCCAGAGCTCTGGAGGAGCCAGGTTACTAATCTTCTCATGAGGGCCAGGTCCAGTGTACACACACACATACGGAAACACGAATGCACACAGACCAAAACTAATCACCAGAAAGCAGAGAGACATGAGGCCCTATCAGACAACCAAAATGGACCACAATGACCAGAAACTAAAGATGGAAGACTAGATTATGTGAGTGTAGACTAAGGCTAGACACTACTAGGGTCTAAAGCCCTGGGGAAACAATAGACCCCCTTAA
This sequence comes from Brachymystax lenok tsinlingensis, assembly GCA_030435695.1. Classification (NCBI taxonomy): domain Eukaryota; kingdom Metazoa; phylum Chordata; class Actinopteri; order Salmoniformes; family Salmonidae; genus Brachymystax; species Brachymystax lenok. Next base: position 39,558,621 of record CM059804.1, on the reverse strand, counting down.
AGGATTCTCAACAGCCCCATATCTATCATTTATCTAAGAGAGACACTTCTGGCCCAGTAGCACAAGGAGGGGTGGGAGGCACACTCTCTCTCACACACACACACACCCCTGGCGCGTCTCAGTTTCTCCCTTCCTCCCTTTTCACTCTCCCTCCCCTCATTTTGCGGTTAGCCACACAGCGTCGGCTTAAGAGCCAGCTCTCGGGAGTCCTTTTGAATTGGGAGTCCCTATATTCCTCCCTCCCTCTTTCCACAGTATCACTTTCTTTTATACATGCTACTCTCTCTATCACTCACTTTCTCTTTCTCTCTTTGCATCCTACTTTATCCCTCACTTTCCCTTTTCCTCCCTCCCTCTGGATGGCACCAACAGGGCGAAGAGTTTAACAAGATAAGGCTGGAGGGTTGCCAGATTGGGGCATGTTGCCAGTGGGAGTCTGCTAAGCTCTGGTCTTTTTAGTCCACTTCACCTCGCCACGTATAAACATTGTTATCTCTATCCCTCTCTCTCTATTTATTTCCACTGGAAAGAACCAGTGATCCTCAGATAGGCGGGGAACCTATTACACAATCATGTTCGCTCCATGTAGGACTGATACAATGAGATGAGAAAGATAACCGTTTTGGAATAGGATCTCCAATGAGAATTAAGACATCATGTAAGAAACTGTGGGTATCATTACTATTCACCCCCTTGGATTTTTTCACATTTTGTTGTGTGACAAAGTGGGATTGAAATGGATTTAGTTTTTATGTCATTGATTTACACATAATATGCCATAATGTCAAAGTGAAAATACATTTCTACAAATGTAGAAATTAAATTACTAAAATATAGTAGTTGCAAAAGGATTAACGCCTTTTGTTAAGGCAAGCCTTAATGAGTTCAGGTGTCAAATTTGGACTAGGGTCCCTTTATCAGAATTTCTGCCAGTCTGACGTGCCCAAAGTAAACTGCCTCTTACTCAGGCCCAGAAACTAGGATATGCATATAATTGGTAGCATTGGATAGAAATCACTTTGAAGTTTCTGTTAAAATAATGTCTGTGAGTATAACAGAATTGATATAGCAGGCTCTTCCAACGCAAATCTATTGCTCAATGTTATTTCCGTCACCCAGATTGCAGTGCCTATGGCTTCCACTAGATGTCAACAGTCTTTACACAAGGTTTCAGGCTTTTTTTTTTTTAAACTAACAAGTAATTGTAGTTTTTCTGAAGAGAGCTCCATAAGAATAGTAGTGTTTTGGCGCGCGTGAATGAGGGCGTGCTCTTCGTTCGTTTGACTTGTTTGGACGAAGTTTACCGGTAACTTTTTGGATTTCTTTGTCTGCATGTTGAACGAGTGGATTACTGAAATCAATGGCGCCAACTAAACTGACTTTTGGGGACATAAAGAAGGACTTTATCGAAAAAGACGACCATTCATTGTGTAGCTGGGACCCTTGGGATTGCTAACAGAGGAATATCTTCAAAAGTAAGTGATTTATTTTATCGCTCTTTGTGATTTTTTGACGCCTGTGCTGGTTGAAAAATATGTTGATGTGGGGCGCTGTCCTCAGACAATTGAATGCTATGCTTTTGCCGTAAAGCCTATTGTAAATCGGACAACCAAGTTCGATTAACAAGATTCTAAGCTTTTGAATGATGTAAGACACTTGTATTTTCATGAATGTTTAATATTACTATTTTTCACATTTCACCGGATGTTGTCGACTTTCGTCCCGCTAGCGGGACACCTAGCCCTAACAGGTTTTAACAAAACACATAATAGGTTACATGGACTCTGTGTGAAATGATAGGGGTTGACATGGTTTTTGAATGACTACCCCTTCCTTTGTCCCCCTTCCTTTGAACTGAGCTACAATAATGACCTAAATGACAGCGTGAAAAGAACAATACAAATATAAAGAATACAAATATTCCAAAACATGCACCCTGTATGCAAGAAGGCACTAAAGTAATACTGAAAAAAAAAACACAGCAAAGGAATACAATTTTTAGCCTACATGCAAAGCCTTATCTTTGGGGAAAATCCAGCACAACTCTTTTTTTCAAGCATGGTGGTGGCTGCATCATGGTATGGGTATGCTTGACATTGACAAAGACTGGGACGTTTTTCAGGATAAAAAGTTATAGGAGGGAGCTAAGCACAGGCAAAATCCTAAAGAAAGACCTGCTTCAGTCTGCTTTCCACCAAACACTGGGAGAATAATTTGCCTTTCAGCAGGACAATAACCTAATAAAAGGCTAAACCTACACTGGAGTTGCATACCAAGAAGACAGTGAATGTTCCTGAGTGGCTAAGTTAAAGTTTAGACTTAAATTTGTGTGAAAATCTATGGCAAGACTTGAAAATTGCTGTCTGGCCATCATCACCAACACCTTGACAGAGCTCGAAGAATTTTGAAAAGAATAATGGGCAAATATTGCACAGTCCAGGTGTGGAAAGCTCTTAGAGACTCACCAAAGAAGACTCACAGGTTTAATATGCTGCCAAACACTTATCTTAATCAAGGTGTATTAGTATTTTATTTTTCAATACTTTTCCTTAATTTTTCTTCCACCTTGACATTAGAGTATTTTGTGTAATGCAACAAAATAACATAAAAATCCAAGCGGTGTGAATACTTATGATACCCACTGCATTTGGCATTAGAGGTCAAATGGAATGCTAAGGCTTCAGGTGGTGCTGGAAATTGTTTAGGAAAGATGGATCATATTCAGAGACATAAGCTGTGGGTCAGGTGAAGAGGTGAAGGGTTAAAGTGTTGAGGCAAATGGTAAAGGTAAGTTGTCAAGTAATAGTGACATGAGGGGTTATGTGTTGTAGTGAACAGGAAGTGGGACTATTAAGAACGGAGATATTATAATGAAGAGAGAGAGTGAGAGAGAAGAGAGAGAAAGATGGGGACTGAAAAAGAGTGGGAGAAACAGAATAATGGTGTGTGGAAACAGCGAGAGAAAGAGAGAGATGGGGATAGCAAAAAAGACAGAGAGAAGACTGGTGTGTTGATATTGAGAGAGAGAGGGGAAAGAGAGGGAGAGAAATTTAGAAGAAAAAGACAGAGACACAGACAGCCACATGTGGCGATGTGGTGGCCAGACCACCATGACCTCAAACAAGCAGATTGCCTGGCCAGATGGCACGAGGAAGAAAGGTGGTAAGGGGATGAAAAGCAGAGAGACAGAAGGAAATGACAAATATAAAAAATCTGGTAAGCATAACGTGTTGTTAGGTGTCAAGTTATATGGCTACAATTTGATTGATGGCAGGGTTGCCTAGCGGTTACAGCATTGGGCCAGTAACCGAAAGGTTGCTGGTTTGTATCCCCAAGCCGACTATGTGAAAAATCTGTTGATGGACCCTTGAGCAAGGTACTTAACCCTATTTGTTCCTGTAAATCGCTCTGGATAAGAACATCTACTAAAATGTAAATGTTATTCATGTTTAAAGTGTTATTTTATGATTGCTTACTAAAAAGCTATTGTTTAAAAACCCTAAAGATATTGTTTACCAGCCCACCACTCAGACGACGTGGATGTCGATTAAGGCAGCCCCCCGCACCTCTCTGATTCATTGGGGTTGGGTTAAATGCGGAAGACACGTTTCAAAACCCATTCTGTATTGTGCCTACTGAACTTGACCCTGGTTTGATCTTTTCACAGCCAGTCTTCATCAATTCATCATCTCACCTCAACAGCTAAAGATAGATGTACCCCTACTACCTTTGTGGCATTCTGAGCCTTGAATATGACAGTCTGTCCATCCCCTTTCGCCCACCAACCATTTTTCATAGAGACGTAGAAATCCCTGTAGTAGAGAGAAGAGGCGGACAGTTTTGCACAGCAGTGAGAGAGAGAGACTGAACAAGCAGAAGTAGGTTTGAGCATCCCAGTGGAGCTGTTCCAGAAGGAGGGGGAAAATATAAGGAAAGGGATGAGTCTTTAGCCTGAAACCTCGAATGCTCCACATTTAAAAACCAGTCTGCAAATATCTGTATCTGTCCAGTCAAACACGACAGACACAGACACACTCGACACACATCTCAAAGATACTGTAGATCAAGTATTCTAGAGTTAACTATAGACAGAGAGTATGTACAAACATACACAGAGACCAGAGGGGTTTACTACAAAGCAGGATAAACGCGTTAGCCAGCTAACGTTGATAAACAACCAGAAAAAAAAACAATTGAATTTCTGGTTCATTAAGAAAGATAAACTTAATATGTTGGGTCGTTGAGTCAATGCCCATTTCAAGCTAGTCCTAAGTAATTTCAGAACATTAAGGCAAGTTAGCTGGCTAACTCATTGATCCTGCTTTGTAGTACACACACAGCCATCCAAAACACAGATGAAACAGCCTTGACAGCACAGGTGGACAGATCTACGTTCTTCAGACAGATATGTTCTGCTCTCCATAGACCCACAGATTCTCCTGCCACGATGAACAATGGCTAGGAGCCCAAACCCACATATTTTAACAGGAACACTTTAAAAGGAATACTCCACAGAGACCTCAAACAGAAAAAAGTCCCAAACTGAAACGTATTAGAAATAGTACATTTTATGATATTAAGATGAAAAAAATAAATATATATATATATATATATTCAGCATAAAATAGTATACCCCATCCTTAAAAAACTTAACTCCCATAGAGTAAATTCTACGCTGGGGGAGGTCACAGACTTTGACAAGATTCAATTACGGCTCAGATCACCCCAATGGTCGGGATTGCAAACATCTGTGGAACGGAGTGGGATGGGGGCATGGGAGTTTGGGCGGGTGGGCACGCTAGCTAGCTGGAGCCCCAGCCCGGCAGCTTGCCTTGGCACAGGGATGAAACGGCACATCTCAGATCACACTCCCAGATTATACAGTACGTGGCTCACACACACCCATACATACACAAAACGCATGTACGCACACGCAAACACACACACACACCCCGCTGCCAGCATTCACAGAAGGTTCCCAGGGTTCCAACATTACTCTGCTGATGCTGTGGATATGACTGTCTTAAAATATAGTTTTTAGTGTTTTAGTGTCTTTTCTTGCTGCCATAAAACCAAATGTGTGGCTTAATATAAAAATAAACACCAATTAAACCTCGACAAACCACTCAAATTAATCAGACACATCCAATCAACATTGTCAAACAATCCCATTGGCTTAGTGCCAAAGCTTCTGTAAAAACAGAGAAACTACTAAACACACCAAGACATTGATATGTCTTTGCAAACCTACCACCAATAATAAGGGAAACCTCTACTGCCTCAAGCCCTTACCTGATGCCCCACTCAGACACACACACACACAGGCGCTGTCAGCTTCGCCATACATGCCCCCGACAGTGTCTCACGCTAACCACTCAAAAGTCACCATTTCATAGGGCTGCTGATTTTAGAACAACATTCCTCACCCGTGTGATTATTTGAAAGCACAGGAGGTATCCCCAACCCACAACCCTCCCTCAACCCAGCCCAATTAATTTGGCCGTCACGATTTAAGTAATTGAAGTGTCGGGTCCCAGGGAGCCCCGGGCGACAGCAGAGGTGAAAGCGGGAACATGGCAACAACACAGGTTGAGGCACTCAGAGAAAGCCAAAGGTGTCTGTCTGACACATGGACACTCATGGACACAACAGTGCCCTCTAGGGCCCGACATCAGAACTGACCCCTATGGGTCTCCCTCCAACAGTAGAAATATGTAGACCTACACACACATACATCTCATGTCTAGAAGGGACTATGTTATTACATTCTAATGCCTATGTTTTAAAAATTCTATGTGACCTTGCAACCTGAACCGATGTGTTTGTGTGTGAAAATGAAGTCATTTCATGATCTGGTGCCTAAATGTCATGTGATGAATATGTCGTGGAGCGGAAGAGGAGAGGTGACCAGGAGAGAGAGAAAAAGAGAGAGAGAGAAGGAGAAATGAGTTAGAGATAGAGAGAGGGAGTGGGATGGGTGAGAGGGAGAGAGGGAGAGATAGCGGGGGGAGAGGAGGAGAGAGAGAGAGAGAAAAAAGGAGAAGAGAGCTACCGGTTTTGGCGTTTGGGGCTCCTTCAGAGTTTCCAGAGTTCAACACAGATATGTTTGCTTAGCACTTATAGCTCTGTCCCAGGGGATGTCTGTGCTGGGTCTGGGTCCGCCATAAGTAGAGCCCAACCAGACACACACACCCGACTGGACCGCCCTGCTCTCTCCTGCAACTCATCTGTCAAATCCCCCTAATTCCAGCTAATAGTTTCCAAAAAAACAGAGAGCCACCAAAAATACTGAGCCCCCTTTGAAGACAGAAAGATTCTGTCAATAAAACTTCAAAAATCACTATTCTTTTCCTCCAAAATTCCCCTCTCTCTCTCCATAGAACACCTATTTCCAAGTCAAGCTTGCCTCAATATTGCTCTAGTGTACACTGAGTAAACAAAACATGAAGACCACCTGCTCTTTCCATGACATAGACTGACCAGGTGAAAGTTATGATGTCACTTGGAGACAGGTTAACGAAGGATTTTTAAGCCTTGTGACAATTGAGACATGGATTGTGTATGTGTGTCATTCAGAGGGTGAAAGTGCAAGACAAAATATTTAAGTGCCTTTGAACGGGGTATGATAGTACATGTCAAGAACTGCAACACTGCTGGGTTTTTCACACTCAACAGTTTCCCGTATGTATCAAGAACAGCCACCACCCAAAGGACATCCAGGCAACTTGACAACTGTGGGAAGCATTGGAGTCAACATGGGCTAGCATCCCTGTGAAATGCTTTCGACACCTTGTAGAGTCCATGCCCCGACGAATTTAGGCTGTTCTGAGGGCAAAAAAAGGGGGGTTCAACTCAATATTAGGAAGGAATTACAGCTGGGCGATTTGGCCAAAATTCATATTGCGATAAATTGACTTTTTTTAAGATAATAATACATCTGAAATAACATACAATATAACAAATTGTGGGGAGGTGCAAGAGTAGTGCAGTATTGACAAAAAGTAATAGTGTGATAAATGTAACCATTTTGTTGAATAACAATAAATACTACAATATACAGTTGAAGTCGGAAGTTTACATACACTTAGGTTGGAGTCATTAAAACTCCTTTTTCAACCACTCCACAAATGTCTTGTTAACAAACTATAGTTTTGGCAAGTCGGTTAGGACATCTACTTTGTGCATGACACAAGGAATTTTTCCAACAATTGTTTACAGACAGATTATTTCACTTATAATTCACTGTATCATAATTCTAGTGGGCCAGAAGTTTACATACACTAAGTTGACTGTGCCTTTAAACAGCTTGGAACACTCCAGAAAATGATGTCATGGCTTTAGAATCATCTGATAGGGTAATTGACCTCATTTGAGTCAATTGGAGGTGTACCTGTAGATGTATTTCAAGGTCTACCTTCAAACTCAGTGCCTCTTTGCTTGACATCATGGGAAAATCAAAAGAAATTGTAGACCGCCACAAATCTGGTTCATCCTTGGGAGCAATTTCCAAACGCCTGAAGGTACCACATTCATCTGTACAAACAATAGTACGCAAGTATAAACATCATGGGACCACGCAGCCGTCATACTGCTCAGGAAGGAGACGCGTTCTGTCTCCTAGAGATGAACGTACTTTGGTGCGAAAAGTGAAAATCAATCGCAGAACAACAGCAAAGGACCTTGTGAAGATGCTGGAGGAAACAGGTACAAAAGTATCTATATCCACAGTAAAAAGAGTCCTATATCGACATAATCTGAAAGGCCGCTCAGCAAGGAAGAAGCCACTGCTCCAAAACCGCCATAAAAAAGCCTGACTACGGTTTGCAACTGCACACGGGGACAAAGATCGTACTTTTTGGAGAAATGTCCTCTAGTCTGATGAAACAAAAATAGAACTGTTTGACCATAATGACCATCGTTATGTTTGGAGGAAAAAGGGGGAGGCTTATAAGCCGAAGAACACCATCCCAACCGTGAAGCACGGGGGTGGCAGCATCATGTTGTGGGGGTGCTTTGGTGCAGGAGGGACTGGTGCACTTCACAAAATAGATCACATCATGAGGATGGAAAATGATGTGGATATATTTAAGCAACATCTCAAGACATCAGTCAAGAAGTTAAAGCTTGGTCGCGAATGGTTCTTCCAAATGGACAATGACCCCAAGCATACTTCCAAAGTTGTGGAAAAATGGCCAAAGGACAACAACATCAAGGTATTGGAGTGGCCGTCATAAAGCTTTGACCTCAATCCTATAGAACATTTGTGGGCAGTACTTAAAAAGTGTGTGCGAGCAAGGAGGCTTCAAACCTGACACCAGTTCTGTCAGGAGGAATGGGCCAAAATTCACCCAACTTATTGTGGGAAGCTTGTGGAAGGCTACCGGAAATGTTTGACACAAGTTTTACAATTTAAAGGCAATGCTACCAAATACTAATTGAGTGTATGTAAACTTCTGACCTACAGGGATTGTGATGAAAGAAATAAAAGCTGAAATAAATCATTCTCTCTACTATTATTCTGACATTTCACATTCTTAAAATATAGTGATACTAACTAACCTAAGACAGGGAATTTTTACCAGGATTAAATGTCAAGAATTGTGAAAAACTGAGTTTAAATGTATTTGGCTAAGGTGTATGTACACTTCTGACTTCAACTGTATATATCTTTTTTGGGGAGATAGTTATTTTACATTAGTGGCAGGGGTCTAGACACATTTTTAGGACCTGCTTTCAGACAAATGCTAGGCATATTTTAGAAGTAATGTGCTTCATGCTTAGTTCATGTGCTTCATCCCTCGAGTGTCCAGTCATGCCCTGTCTGGTCCATTAGATCTGGTGGGGTCTGGCCTGTACTGCGATTCCCAGTGTGGACGTCTGGTTTACAGAGGGCCGAGCCTAGCACAACCCAGGCATGGTTTGTAGACTATAGTCTATACCAGTAGTCACCAACCTTTTCTGAGTCAAGATCACTTTCGGAGTCGAAATGCAAGCCGAGATCTACTGCTCAGATTTTTTAAAACATGACTTTAAAACCTAAGCCTATGCAACATTAACCAATTAAACATAGTTCTGTAGCAATGAGGCTTGTGCAGTAGGCTATAGGCCCACTTTATATTGGCTATGCTTGAATTGCCATGCCAATGTTGTTCTTCTCAGACCATTTTGAAATTATATGAAAACAATGTAGGTATAGTCACGCTGGTAATAAATCATTTGTTGTATTACTTGTGAGGCACAGCTGAGTGAGCATAATACTTAATTTTTTTTTACTGGACTGATGGCCTACATCCGATGGTCAGTCTGAGGGGAGGGAGGGAGCAGTGGTGAGACTGCCTCTCACCCGACTCACCGTCCATCCGCTCTCCCTCCCTCCGCTGAGAAAAGGGATACAGTCTTCCAGCTGAAGGGAAAACTCAAGTCACACTGCATTATTTCTGCCTCATGCACCCATTCATGTTGTTACTCCTATGACTAGAGAAATATTGTAAATATAAATATTAAATATTCCTTTATATTAAAAAAGACACAAGCTGCTAATAACACCACAAGTTATTGGAACACTTTGCTATACTCATTCATTGCAGCTGCAGTGCTGGTGGTAGCGTGAGTGGAAGTAGGAAGAATTTTGATGATACTTTAAAAAAGTGTTGCACAAAGTGTTGACAGTAAGAACTTAAGCACGAACTTACTCATAAAACAGCAGCTCTTTGCTGTATTCATTGTGTCTGTCTAGTCAGGGTTTTAAAAGTTTTGAAATCTCACAGTGTCAACTTTCCTGTCCGTTCGAGGCTTCTTTTTACAGTCTATGGCTCGAGGAAACTGGTCAGACACAGTGATGTGAGCAGTGTGATTGGTCAGCGGTAGGCATACAGGTGCACTTGATTTGCTTTCTGGTCCTGCTGGGTAGGCGGAGTTCTACCTTCAGACACATGAAATAGTTCAAAATGGGAACACTTTGCCTTTCCGGCGCTAGGGCTGCTGAATCAAGTGCACCTACTACCAACAGCGCAAAACGAATACAAAAAAAATAGGAACGCTAGGCTTTATCGTTGGGTTTTTTACAGAAATATTTGCTGATTGCCTTGGTTGCGATCCACCGGTTGGTGACCACTGGTCAACACTAATTAGAAGGAATATCAAGAGGGAAGAGCAAAAGGACTGGCTGGCCAAAGAGCTAACCTGGGCAGGGCAGGGTAGGGGTGAGCAGGGCTATCACAGGCAGAGAGACAGGACTGGAGGGCTATAAAGTCATAGAATAAATAGTTATGGTCAGAGAGTCAACAGCCAGCACCATACTTGTAATCTGTTCTGTCAGATTTTTTTTTTTGTCAAAGTCAAATTAAACAGTCAACTTCATTACAAGTCGTTGCATCACACTGTCATACCATAACCTGCCAGTCAGGCTCTCATACCACCATATCATCTCAGTAATACATCTTTGTAACTCTGTACTACCAGCATGCCATAGCCATAACAGCATCACCACTGTCACACCAATGCCAACTCACCATCCCTATCGCAGTAAGTAAACTAACACTTGTTATTCATCTGTTCCCAACCACATTTTATCTTTTGGCTCAGACACTAGTGAGATCAGACTATTTTTCAATTTTGTCTACTTCAGAAAAACAGTCCCTCTCAAGATCTCCTACATGGGCTTCTTACTGTAAACTGCTCAGGCTGATGTTTGTGGGCCGGGGCGGGCAGGGAGCATGTGTGTGCTGGTTTTTGTCTGCAGACGATTTCTGGGCCTGACAAAAGCCCAGACAGTAATCTCGGCAAGGCGCATGTCAAACATTAGTGAGAACCATGAATACTCAAACAGGACTAGAGTGACAGCTCGGCCTGGCACAGAACAAATTCTCGATTCAGTTCAGAACCAGGAGGTGGATTAAAAGTATAGTTTAATAACCTTAAAGAAGTTATAAATGCTATGGGGCACGATGTATGTGTCACAAAAACAAAGACGCGTTCTCTCTTCAGCAACATAGCTGTGCTGGTTTCCAATGGTATCAATGGCAAAAAATAGTTTTTGTTTGAATATAATAAAACACGGGGTGGGGGGTTGCATTGTTCTGTTTGTCAGTCTCTCTTTCTGCCCACCTGCCCCTGACACCCCATTCCCCTTCTTGACCTCCCCTCTAAACCCAGCATCCATCAGCTTAACCTTGTCATCACCCTACAGAGGATCATGACCTCAGCGCGCCCCCCAAAGACGCCCCAACTCCCCGCGCCCCAGAGGGCGGCTCCGGTGACACCTGGGGAACCCCGTCTTCTTAAAAATGTGCCAATCTCACACCTTCTCCCAGTCTAAACACACACACCTTCGCCAGCACCACAGACGGCTGCTGCTGCCAAGGCGGTGGTGTCCCACAGGGGTTGTTGCTCGTCCTGCATCGCCATAATGAAAATACAAATAAATAACAACGGGAGAGGACACTAAGAATGAGCTTTAGTGTGCCGTGGGGACCCTTTTGACACTGGGGCGGAGACATTCTAGAATGACCACGAAAGGGCCTTTTGGAACAATGGAATTAGGGACATGTTGGAAGGAAATGTGGGTTTGGTGTCCCCACTGTTCTGTGGTCAGGTATAGCATGCAACGCACGTTAGGTTTTTACTGCCCTGTATCAGCGCTGGGATTAGGTCATCAGTGTTTGCTGCAGCACACAGGAATTCAGTCTGAGAGTAAAGGTGAGATATCAATCCAGGCGTAACGTTTCCCAAAGAGGGGTGGTGGCGGTGGGGAGAGGAGAAGGGAACAGTGAGGGAGTTAGTGTTACGGGATAGAGTCGGGTGTGTTGGTAGAGGGTTGAGAGTAAGTAAGAGTGTAGGAAAAAGAGCTGGACAATAGGGCGCAGAGAGGGCGAGACAGTGGCAGTGAGAAAAAGGGGTGTAGATGTGGGGAAGTTAGAGAGAAGGGCGGAATGGGGGTGCTGGGCTGGGGGTGTTCCCTATGAGACACAACGGAGAGCTTTGGGTATGAAGTGGGTGTGAGAGGACAGGGTTGAGAGTCTGGGACAGTAACAGTACTACTGTAACAGAATTACTTGTAGAATGCTTGTGAAATACACTACATGACCAAAAGTATGTGGACACCTGCCAGTCGAACATCTCATTCCAAAATCATAGGCATTCATATGGAGTTTGTCCCCCCCTTTGCTGCTATAACAGCCTCCACTCTTCTGGGAAGGCTTTCCACTAGATGCTGGAACATTGCTGCAGGGACTTGCTTCAATTCAGCCACAAGAGCATTAGTGAGGTCACTGATGTTGGGCGATTGGATCTGACTCACAGTCGGCGTTCCAGTTCGATGGGGTTGAGGTCAGGGTTCTTTGCAGGCCAGTCAAGTTCTTCCACACCGATCTCGACAAACCATTTCTTTATGGACCTCGCTTTGTGCACAGGGGCATTGTCATGCTGAACCAGGAAAGGGCCTTCCCCAAACTGTTTCCACAAAGTTGGAAGAACAACCACTCGAGCTGTTGTCATTCACTGTTTAAACTTGTTCATGAGGGAGCGTTTTTTTATTCATAGGGGAGTGCAGAAAACATCATGTTGGGTTGGGTGTAGAGGAGTCCTGTTTATAGAGCTAATGAAACAGAAATCACAAATACTGCTGCTGCAGTAAGATTTCATGGGCTCTTAACCAACCGTGCAATTATGCTGTTTAAAAAAAAAAATGTTTACTTATGTTGTACATAATGTTTCTGCTACCGTCTCTTATGACAGAAAAGAGCTTCTGGAAATCAGAACAGCGATTACTCACCTTGAACTGGAAGAAGAATGAGTCGGACGAGAGGGTTTTACACCCGAACAGACCCTCATCCCCATCATTCGCAGGAGAAAGAGACAGAAAAGATATCACGGAAAGAGATTGGGGTGCCTTGTGAGGATCTGCCTGATGAGTGGCTAATACTGACTCAAATCTCTAGCCACTTTAATAATTAAAAATTGGATGTAATAAATGTATCACTATCCACTTTAAACAATGCCACTTTATATAATGTTTACATATCCTACATTACTCATCTCATATGTATATACTGTACTCTATACCATCTACTGCATCTTGCCGGCCATCGCTCTTTCATATATTTATATGTACATATTCTTATTCATTCCTTTACACTTTTGTGTATAAGGTAGCTGTTGTGAAATTGTTAGACTACTTGTTAGATACTACTAGATGGTCGGAACTAGAAGCACAAGCATTTCCGGATGTTTTTTTCTCAGGTTTTTGCCTGCTAAATGAGTTCTGTTATACTCACAGACATTATGAACACTTTTAGAAACTTCAGAGTGTTTCCTATCCAATAGTACTAATTATGTGCATATCCTATTTTCTGAGCCTGAGTGGCAGGCATTTTGCTTTGGGCACGCCAGACTCTCCAAAACCGTCACCTCACCTGCCACTCCCTAAGAAGTTAAATCTGTTTTACCTCATTTCTACCAGCATGTCAAATGTGCAACCAGAGGGAAAAAAACTCTAGACCACCTTTACTCTACACACAGAGACGTGTACAAAGCTCTCCCTCACCTTCCATTTGGCAAATCTGACCATAATTCTATCCTCCTGATTCCTGCTTACAAGCAAAAATGAAAGCAGGAAGCACCAGTGACTCTATCAATAGAAAACTGGTGAGATGAAGCAGATGCTAAGCTACAGGACTGTTTTGCTAGCACAGACTGGAATATGTTCTGGGATTCTTCAGATGACATTGAGGAGTACACCACATCAGTCAATGGCTTCATCAATAAGTGCATCGATGACATCATCCCCACAGTGACTGTACAAACATACCCCAACCAGAAGCCATGGATTACAGGCAACATCCGCACTGAGCTGAAGGGTAGAGCTGCCGCTTTCAAGGAGCGGGACTCTAACCCGGAAGCTTATAAGAAATCCCATTATGCCCTCTGACGAACCATCAAACAGGCAAAGCGTAAATACAAGACTAAGATCGAGTCATACTACACCGGCTCTGATGCTCGTTGGATGTGGCAGGGATTGCAAACTATTACAGACTACAAAGGGAAGCACAGCCGAGAGCTGCCCAGTGACACGAGCCTACCAGACAAGCTATATTACTTCTATGCTCGGTTCGAGGCAAGCAACACTGAAACATGCATGATAGCACCAGCTGTTCCGGAAGACTGTGTGATCACTCTCTCCGCAGCTGATGTGAGTAAGACCTTTAAACAGGTCAACATTCACAAGGCCGCAGGGCCAGACGGATTATCAGGAACTGTACTCCGAGCATGCGCTGATCAACTGGCAAGTGTCTTCACTGACATTTTCAACCTCTCCCTGTCCGAGTCTGTAATACCAACATGTTTCAAGCAGATCACACTGCCCTTTCACACCTGGACTAAAGGAACACCTATGTTAGAATGCTATTCATTAACTACAGCTCAGCGTACAACACCATAGTGCCCTCAAAGTGCATCACTAAGCTAAGGACCCTGGGACTAAACACCTCCCTCTGCAACTGGATCCTGGACTTCCTGATAAGGGTAGGAAACAACACATCCGCCAACCTGATCCTTAACACGGGGGCCCTCAGGGGTGTGTGCTCAGTCCCCTCCTGTACTCCCTGCTCACACATAACTGCACGGCCAGGCACAACTCCATCATTAAGTTTGCCTATGACACAACAGTGGTATGCCTGATCACCAACAACGACAAGACAGCATATAAGGAGGAGGTCAGAGACCTGGCTGTGTGGTGCCAGGACAACAACTTCTCCCTCAACGTGATCAAGACAAAGTAGATGATTGTGGACTACAGGAAAAGGAAGACCGAGCACGCCCCCATTCTCATCGACGGGGCTGTAGTGGAACAGGTTGAGCTTCAAGATCCTCAGTGTCCACATCACCAACAAACTAATATGGTCCAAGCACACCAAGACAGTCGTGAAGAGGGTACGACAAAACCTATTCCCCCTCAGGAGACTGAAAAGATTTGGCATGGGTCCTCAGATCCTCAAAAGACTCTACAGCTGCACCATCGAGAGCATCCTGACTACCCAGACTACTTGCATTGAGAGCATCGAGAGCTACCCAGACTACTTGCATTGCCTCTTTTACACTGCTGCTACTCTGTTTTTATCTATGCATAAGTCACATTGATAACTCTACCGAAATGTATACACTACCGTTAAAAAGATTGTGGTCATTTCGAAATGTCATTGTTTTTGAAAGAAAAGCTATTATTTTGTCAATTAAAATAACATCAATTTGATCAGAAATACAGTGTAGACATTGTTAATGTTGTAAATGACTATTGATAGCTGGTAACGGCTGAAGATCTCGTACAACTCTGTATACTACTCCCTTCACAGAACAGTGCAAACTGGCTCTAACCAGAATAGAAAGAGGAGTGGGAGGCCCCAGTGCACAACTGAGCAAGAGGACAAGTACATTACATTGTCTGGTTTGAGAAACAGATGTCTCACAAGTTCTCAACTGGAAGCTTCATTAAATTGTACCCGCAAAACACCAGTCTCAACATCAACAGTGAAGAGGCGACTCGGGGATACTGGCCTTCTAGGCAGAGTTGCAAAGAAAAAGCCATATCTCAGACAGAAGAAAAGATTAAGATGGGCAAAAGAACACAGACACTGGACAGAAGGAGAAAAAATGAAAAGATGCTGGAGGAGTGCTTGACGCCATCTGTCAAGCATGGTGGAGGCAATGTGATGGTCTGGGGGAGATTTGTACAGGGTAAAAGGGATCTTGAAGAAGGAAGGCTATCACTCCATTTTGCAACGCCATGCCATACCCTGTTGACGCCGCTTAATTGGAGCCAATTTCCTTCTACAACAGGAAAATGACCCAAAGCACAGCTCCAAACTATGCATGAATTATTTAGGGAAGAAGCAGTCAGCTGGTATTCTGTCTGAAATGGAGTGGCCAGCACAGTCACCGGATCTCAACCTTATTGAGCTGTTGTGGGAGCAGCTTGACCGTATGGTACGTAAGAAGTGCCCATCAAGCCTATCCAACTTGTGGGAGGTGCTTCAGGAAGCATGGGATGAAATCTCTTTAGATTACCTCAACAAATTTACAACTAGAATGCCAAAGGTCTGCAAGGCTTTTTGCTGCAAATGGAGGATTCTTTGACGAAAGCAAAGTTTGAAGGATAGAATTATTATTTCAATTAAAAATCATTATTTATAACCTTGTCAACGTCTTGACTATATTTCCTATTTATTTTGCAACTCATTTCATGTATGTTTTCATGGAAAACAAGGAAAACAAGGACATTCAAACTTTTGAACTGTAGTGTATATTACCTCAATTACCTCGACTAACCGGTGCCCCCGCACATTGACTCTGTACCGGTACCCCATGTATATAGCCTCGCTATTGTTATTTATCTGCTGCTCTTTAATTTCTTTCTTTATTTCTTTTTTGTTGTTGTTTTTTTTCTTAACTACATTGTTGGTTAAGGGCTTGTAAGTAAGCATTTCACTGTAAGGTCTACACCTGTTATATTCGGCACGTGACAAATACAATTTTATTTTATTTTTGACTTGATTTGCGTTTCAGTGTACTGTAAAGTCTGTTGAGCAATGTAGGGTTGGGGATGGGTTGCATTTGACGTTTGGCATTAAGCAACTCCACAAGAACATTTCAACCTCATCTTCACTTGTGTCAGCAGCAAGTCATCTGGTGTGGTGTATTCAGGCAGCACACACATCTAGCCTTACTGTAGTCAAATCTCATTTGAACTCTCTCTTTCTCTATCTGCAATGCTGAGAACATTACAACAACTTCAGAGAGAACACAGATTGAGAATGAATTAAAGGAACTTTTTAAGATAGCATTAGGGAAAGATCTGTTGAAAATGAGAGAAAATGTCCTCACTTGGAGGATTATAAATAGTCATACGGAAAATGACTAATTCATGTGTTGCTTTCAAATTTTTTGTCCATAAATAAATACAAAATATGGTTATGCTACTTGTCACATAAAGGAACTGCCAAATTCAACAAATGGCTAATTATTCACAGGCTTTTGGGAAGATAATGCAGAGAAGGGAGAAAGCGAGAGAGGGGGGGAGAGAGACCCAGAATCCCAGACAGACGTGTGTATGTGTTGGGCCCGTCTCGCCTCACAATTCCACTGATGGGTAGGTGTGAAACAGGGCTAAATCCCCATCCCACTCACATTCCCTCATTAGGAATTCTGAGACACATTCAGGTGCTTGTCACCGGCAGAGAATAACTCCTTCATACAAAGGGAGGGCGGGAATGGTGGAGAGGGAGAGAGCAAAACAGGATGAGAACGAGAGAGAGAGAGAGGTCTGGATATACACAGTGTACAAAACATTAGGAACACATTCCTAATGAGTTGCACCCATTTTGCCCTCAGAACAGCCTCCACAAGGTGTCGAAAGCGTTCCACAGGGATGCTGAAGTTGGCTGGATATCCTTTGGGTGGTGGACCATTCTTGATACACATGGGAAACTGTTGAATGTGAAAAACCCAGCAGCGTTGCTGTTCTTGACACTCAAACCTGGCTCCTACTACCATACCCCATTCAAAGGCACTTAAATCTTGTGTCTTGCCCATTTAAACTCTGAATGGCACACATACACAATGCATATCTCAATTGTCTCAAGACTTAAAAATACTTCTTTAACCTGTCTCTTCCCCTTCCCCTACACTGATTGAAGTGGATTGTGACATCAAGGTGACATCAATAAGGGATCATAACTTTCACCTGGTCAGTCTACGTCATGGAAAGAGCAGTTGTTCCTAATGTTTTGTACACTCAGTGTAGAAAGATAATGAAGAGAGTAGACCCCACTCTCAGTCGCATTAAATGTGCATGGTCCTTTCAACATGATGACAATTAAATTGATGAGTATTCGCACAGACCAGACAATTGAATGATGTTTCTATAACGATTTGTACAAAGTTGCAAAATACCAATGTATGGTAAATCCAATCAATAGACCATCACAAAACTTATTCTGTTAAGTACTGAAGAATGACCATCTATGCTTACACAGTCATTGTAAGAATATGTATGGGTGTGTGTAAATTGTATAATAAATAACAGATTTCTAGTTATGGGGTTCTCCATTAACAAAACCTCATTCTTTAATGATTATTTGTCTTTCTTTTGTTGCCTCCCCCTTTGTGCATATTCATATACCTTACTGTAAATGGATAATATACAAAATTACGTTGACATTAGCACATACAACGCATTTGAAAATTATTCAGATCCTTTTTCCACATTTTGTTACATTACAACCTTGTTCTAAAATTGATAAAAATGTATATTTTCCATATCAATCTACACACAATACCCCATAATGACAAAGCAAAAACAGATTTATAGACATTTTTGCAAATGTATAAAAAAAATCAAAATGAACTGAAATATCACATTTACATGAGTATTTAGACCGTTTACTCAGTACTTTGTTGAAGCACCTTTGGCAGAGATTACAGCCTCGAGTTTTCTTTAGTATGACGCCAGAAGCTTGGCACACCTGTATTTGGGGAGTTTCTCTCTGCAGATCCTCTCAAGCTCTGTCAGGTTGGATGGGGAGCGTTGCTGCACAGCTATTTTCAGGTTTCTCCAGAGATGTTCGATTGGGTTCAAGTCCGGGATCTGGCTGGGCCACTCAAGGACATTCAGAGACTTGTCCCGAAGCCACTCCTGCGTTGTCTTGGCTGTGTGCTTAGGGTAGTTGTCCTGTTGGAAGGTGAAACTTCACCCCAGTCAGAGATCCTGTACGCGGGGGGGGGGGAACCCAAGAGCGGACTCAGAAGAGGAACCCGGGATGAATGCACCAAAATGTTTATGGAGTGCAGAACCGGGGTGGCTCAGATGAGTTGAAAACAACAGGAGTGTAGAGTGAGGTTGGAGTTGGCTGAGTCGAACAGGGAAACAGGTCCTGAGAGGAATCCAAGGTATGGTGGGGAGTGAAATCCAGAGCTAGGTGGTTGGTGGTGAGATGTCGAACAAAAGACAGGAGCCAGAGACAGAGCGGTACTGCAAGGAGAGAACAAAATGGTGTAAGGCAGGGAAACAAGCAAAGCAGAGAAACAGGATCTTGAGAATAGACAAAAGGCTAGAACTGTAACTGACTGAGCAGAGATTATGAGCTGGCAGAGTGGAGATGTCAGGAAAGGTATTTGTAGAGGTCTTGATTACTGGACGAGTTGCAGCTGGTAGAAAATGTATCTGACTCCACCACACCTGTCTCCAACCACAGAATTAAACAGAGAGGGAGAGGGAGAGAGAGAATACAGGGGAAGAACTGCAGGTCAAGGAGACACCGGACAACCACCAGAGGGCGTAGCAGGAGCAGATGTGACAGATCCTGAGCGCTCTGGAACAGGTTTTCATCAGGACCTCTCTGTACTTTGCTCCATTCATCTTTCCCTCCATCCTGACTAGTCTCCCAGTCCCTACCGCTGAAAAACATCCCCACATCATGATGCTGCCACCACCATGCTTCACTGTAGGGATCGTGCCAGGTTTCCTCCAGTTGTGACGCTTGGAATTCAGGCCAAAGGGTTCAATCTTGGTTTCACCAGACCAGAGAATCTTGTTTCTCATGGTCTGAGAGTCTTTAGGTGCCTTTTGGCAAACTCCAAGCGGGCTGTCATGTGCCTTTTACTGAGGATTGGCTTCCATCTGGCCACTACCATAAAGGCCTGCTTGGTGGAGTGCTGCAGAGATTGGTTGTCCTTCTGGAAGGTTCTTCCATCTCCACAGAGGAACTCAATAGCCCTGTCAGAGTGACCATTGGGTTTTTTCTCACTTCTCAAACCAAGGACCTTCTCCCCTGATTGCTCAGTTTGGCCTGGCAGCCAGCTCTAGGAAGAGTCTTCAATGATGCAGAAATGTTTTGGTACCCTTCCCCAGATCTGTGCCTCGACACAATCCTGTCTCGGAGCTAAACGGACAATTCTTTCGACCTCATGGCTTGGTTTTTGCTTTGACATGCACTGTCAACTGTGGGACCTTATATAGACAGGTGTGTGCCTTTCCAAATCATGTCCAATCAATTGAATTGAATCATAGCAAAGGGTCTGAATACTTATGTAAATAAGTTTGTAATTTGCAAAAATGTCTAAAAAACTGTTTTCGCTATGTCATTGTGGGGTATTGTGTGTAGATTGCTGTTTTATTTAATACATTTTAGAACAAGGCTGTAACATAACAAAATGTGGAAAAGTCAAGGTGTCTGAATACTTTCCCAAGGCACTGTAGAAAGCACGCTGACGTCATTGGCTTTGAGATACCAAGTCAGATCTGCCCTTGTGTACCAATGTCACTGATTTAAGTGTGCAAAGCTGATGGCATCTCTTTGTAAAACCATACTAACATTATGAATGCTACTATATATTGAATTACTATGTCTACTTACTGTGCACATACCTGCTAACCAACAAGGGTCAACAATAAAGAATGGAAAATAAGAGTGAAAAGAGTGGAAAAGCGCAGAATCTAAAATAACAATCAAAACCGAAAGAATATGCTGATTAGACCTGGGACTCACGTAAACACTCGTTGGCCTCACGGGCGCTGGCCCTCTGCCACGGCCGGTCGTAGTGGAAGGGCTTGCAGTGGTCGCACTCGGGCCCCTCGGTGTTGTGCTTGCAGTCGCACACCAGCTTGCCCTCCTTGTCCTTGAGGCAGCGTGAGGCGTGCCCATTGCACTTACACCTCCCGCCCACCTGGAAGTCCCCCACCGCGTAGAAGTACGCTGGCAGAGACGTGGATGGTACCATTGGGTCCTCGTCTGGCCGGCCTCCCCCTTCTCCTGCCCCTAACTCCCGGGGCAGCTGGGGCCGGCTGAAGACCACACGGATGTCGGTGGCTGATACCCAGTCCTGGAGCACAGGGCTGTTGTCAAAGTCTTTCCCGGAAGGTCGTCCGTCCAGAGTGCTGAAGGCAATGAGCCCTCCGGAGAGGGGGTAGAGGTCAGTGTGGCCGTCGGTGCAAAGTGCCTCCTGCTCGTTCTGCTTTGTGATGGCCGCCTTGTTAGGCCGGTTGTACATGCGCCGGCACTGGGATGAATAGTACTGGTAAGGCGTCCAGCTCTTGCCGTAGTCCATGCTCTTGTAGATGGCCAGTGACTCTGGGCGGGGCGAGCAGAACTGCAAGCTGACATAGGTGATCTCAAACTTCTTTCCCAGCGATAGGGTGAGGTTGACGTTGTTTGGCGAGGTGTGCAGATTCTCTGACTGCCAGCAGGTGAGGTTGTGGGCCGAGTTGAGGTCGGTCAGGTAGGAGGGCGGGTGGGCACGCCATGGGTCTGCTGCGTCGCAGATCTGGCAGGTGCCGCACTGAAGGCCGCTCCTCATCGCGCTCCACCATGCTACAAGAGCGCGACGACGTCGGCCAGCCGCACACACTGGACACGGCCACCTCCTTGCCAAAGGCGCCGTTGATGAACTCGGGGATGCAGCGGCGTGCGGCGCCCGCGTCATCGTAGCAGGGGTCTGGGGGTATCTGTTGCCCAGCAAAGGGGTTGGCAGCACCTTGGGGGGAGGCGGGGGGAGGCAGAGCGTGCCAGGAGGCACAGACCCAGCAGGCACCTCCAGGCTTCCCTCATCCTGCAGAGTGTTTATGCAAGGGAGTGTGTATGTGAGGGGGAGTATCCCAGCTCACAGACCCTTCCTTTAGGGTGACCGTGACCACTGCAGTCTGTCCTGTGAAACAGAGGCAAGAGAGAGAAAAAAGCAAGAAAGAGATCAGTGCCATCGTTGCCATTAAAGGATTCAAAGCAACAAGCAACATTTTTGACGCAGGCTTATTGATGAAAATATTCACAGTTCAGTAATGTAGTTATTCTCATGTCTTTGTGGACACGTCCATTTGTCCCAAACACATCCAGTCATCTTATTGTCGTCATTCAACCCTACTATATGCTCGAGCTTATTCATATGAGCTAAATATCACGTTTGTGACATTTCAAAACACCTCAGAACCTTATGATGAGTAATGGTGTGTTTTCATGAACTTAAACCCTGCAAAAGAGAGAGAGGAGAGATAGGAGGAGAGAGAGAGTGAGAGAAGGAAAAAGAAGAGAGAGATTGGGGAAGAGAGAGTAAGAGAAGGAGAAAGAGAATAACCATATAAAGAGACGTAAGGAGGCCGGATTGGAGCGACTGTGTCCTGAATTTCAATGGCGCCACTCTTTCAGCACCTCCATTCAGTTCGTGGCGAGGCATTCTGGTCATGCTTCAGGGGAGCACGCGGCAGAAGTCACCCAATAATCCCCCCCCATTCAAAATATTCAGGCAGAGCCATCAGCCGCACGTGACCTTAGCCAATCCCCAATTCAACGGTTAAAAAAAAACTCTGACCTAAAAAGGAACAAGTAATGTGCCTTGCTTTGGAGTTACAAACCACTTATCGTTGTCAATCCAGCTTTACAGAGTAGGACTGTAGAGGAATAACTAGCTGCACACAGTGTTAAACACAACATAGTATTTATTTCCCCACTAGGCAATTGCAAAGGTTATATGCTGCTATATGTAGGCTACGATGGCGACAATGGGTTCTTTACAGACAGATTCCTGGAAGGCTCCATTGCCAGAGCAGGCTGTAACAAAGCCATTGGTTTGGACTGAAAGGTCTCTATAAATCTCAGGCATCCATTTCCTTTATGCACACATCTTTTGCTCATTAATTGTGTTAATTGCATAATTCAAGCATTCACTTCCAGCATTTATATACATTTCTTCATTTCCTGCACTAATCTGTTTACACACTGTCACATTTATTTTGTGTTAGTATGCCTGTATAAAAAAATTAAATAAACTTCCTTGACAGAATTACTATTCTCCAATGACTGCATTTGTCAGTTCTTACTTTCGCCACTACAGGGCGATTTCTAGGGGACTGTACTCCTGAAGTTGACTTGTTTTTATGCTTGCCAGTTAGCTAGCAGTTCTCAGCTGTTAGCAGCAAATGGCTAGCAGTTTCTTACGGGCGATAAAAACTGATGATTGCCATCATTTTATCTGAGTCATTACTGAATTATTTAACTTGTTAGGGAGTGGCAGCTGAGGGGTCGGTTTTGGAGAGCCTAGCATGCCCAAAGTAAAATGCCTCCCATTCAGGCCCAGAAAATAGGATATGCACATAATTAGTACTATTGGATAGGAAACACTCTGAAGTTTCTAAGAGTGTTAAAATATTGTCTGTGAGTTTAACAGAACTGATATAGCAGGCGAAAACCTCATTTTGAACCCCTCCCTATTGAAAACAGCTATATATATATGGGAGTAAGATTGCAGTACCTATTGCTTCCACTGGATGTCAACAGTCTCTAGACAGTGTTTGGTGATGTTAGGTTGCTCTGGATGGTAATTGAAGAAGAATTTTGAAGTAGTCACCAGATGTAAACAGAAGAGGATGCGCGTTCACGGGCTCGCGCGAGCTGTGTTTTTTTCCTTTCCTATCGTCCAGTTAATAATCCGGTTGAAATATTATAGTAAATATACATAAAAGTGTTCCTAAGGATACATTTTCAATTATGTTTGATTGTTCTTGGACAAGTGTATAGGTTGAACGCGTTCTCTTCACGGTTCAATGGGCGAGTGGACGCTGTATTTTATGAACATAACGCGCCAACCAAACAGAGATTTATGGATATAATAAATTACTTTTTCTAACAAAAGAACCATTGGATGTCTTCGTTGGACACTTGGGAAGCCCTCAGCAGAAGTTCTTCAAAAGGTAAGGGATTTGTTTTCGCTGTGCCCCACCACTCTCTAAGTAGTTAATGGCCGGGCAACAGCACACATTCAGCAAATAAACGCTTGTTTTAAATAAACGGCAGGTCTAAATGAATTGTTTACGAGGTTACCATGAATTACCATGACTTGTTAAGCGGTTTGTTTGATTTGTTTTATTAACTTCTCAGGGATCACTGGGGCGCTAGCGGGCTGCTCCCGACACTACCAGGTAAAATGTAAGGCGCCAAATTCAAAATCCAAAAGTTGAATTATTAAACATCCACCAATACACAAGTGTTCCATACTCATCAAAGGCTCTGTTTCTTGGCAATATCACAGCGTTGTCAGATTTCAAAAAGGCTTTACGGCGAAAGCAGCACATTTGATTGTTTGAGGGTAGCACCTCACATATTTTTCCCATAGCCATGAATCGATTAGCCATCATGGCACACACATAACACATTTCACAGCGAAAACAAATCAATTACCTGTTGAAGAACTTCTGCTGAGGTCATCCTAAGTGTCCAACAGAAGAAACACAAAATAACTGTCAATCTCCCTCGGCCTGGGCAACATGCAAGATCTCACCTCGTGGAGTTGCAATGATCATGAGAACGGTGAGGAATCAGCCCAGAACTATACGGGAGGATCTTGTCAATGATCTCAAGGCAGCTGGGACCATAGTCACCAAGTAAACAATTGGTAACACACTACGCCGTGAAGGACTGAAATCCTGCAGCACCAGCAAGGTCCACCTGCTCAAGAAAGCACATAAACATGCCCATCTGAAGTTTGACAATGAATATCTGAATGATTCAGAGGACATTTGGGTGAAAGTGTTGTGGTCAGATGAGACCAAAATGGAGCTCTTTGGCATCAACTCAACTCGCCGTGTTTGGAGGAGGATGAATGCTGCCTATGACCCCAAGAACACCATCCCCACTGTCAAACATGGAGGTGGAAACATTATGCTTTGGGGGTGTTTTTCTGCTAAGGGGACAGGACAACTTCACTGCATCAAATGGACGATGGCCGGGGCCATGTACCGTCAAATCTTGGGTGAGAACCTCCTTCCCTCAGCCAGGGCATTGAAAATGGGTTGTGGATGGGTATTCCAGCATGACAATGCCCCAAAACACACGGCCAAGGCAACAAAGGAGTGGCTCAAGTAGAAGCACATTATGGTCCTGGAGTATCCTTGCCAGTCTCCAGACCTTAATCCAAAATCTGTGGAGGGAGCTGAAGGTTCGAGTTGCCAAACATCAGCCTCGAAACCTTAATGACTTGGAGAAGATCTGCAAAGAAGAGTGGGACAAAATCCCTCCTGAGATGTATGCTAACCTGGTGGCCAACTGCAAGAAACGTCTGACCTCTGATTGCCAACAAGGGTTTTGCCACCAAGCACTAAGTCATGTTTTGCAGAGGGGTCAAATACTTATTTCCCTCATTAAAATGCAATTCCATTTATAACATTTTTTTGTTGTTATTCTGTCTCTCACTGTTCAAATAAACATACCATTAAAATTATAGACTGATCATTTCTTTGTCAGTGGGCAAACGTACAAAATCAGCAGGGGATCAAATACTTTTTTCCTCTCACTGTAGGTGTGTGAACAGGTGACTAAAATTCCGGTGATTGGGATCTGGAGAGTAAGCTGGAAAGTGGGCTGCGTTCTGGGGATCTAAGTGTTTGGGAGTGTGAGTTGGACGCAGACGTTACATTTATTGTAAAAGATAAATGCGAACTTCATCATCCAAACATCACGCGGAACACATTCCATAGACCAGTCTAAATAACAGGTTGCGCTGACAAAAAAAGAAAACTTAAGTTAGCAACCTAACAGCTAGACTTGTTTTCAATGTACCACATCTCCGGTGAACAGTTTTTTAAATGTTGTTTCGAAAAGAGATGCGTGTCAGCTAAGCTAACAGCAGCTATATTCTTCATGATGATAGCCATGTTTTTTTATGTTTAACTTGCCGAAAAGTCCCTGATCCCAGAATGCCATTCACTATAAAACGCAAATAAACAAAGTCAAAGATGGCTGTGCCCATTGTCAAAAAAATATGAACTTAGTTTAGCAACTTTTAAGCATATTACAAATCTTCAATGTACTTGTTACAGTGTCTACAGGAACCAGAGCACATGACTTGACAAGTCGTTTACTGTGTTTGACAAATCACAAAGCAAATAAAACCTTATCACCTCACAGATCATCACACCAAATACAAGCCTACTGCCTAGCCATAGCACGAAATCCAAACAGGGATGACACCATTTTAGGTGGTTTTGTGGGGGTTGGGGGGGTTTCAAGTCCATGGGGGTAGAAATGGGAAAGGTATCGTGGGGGATATGATGCAGGAAATATTACTTTGATGGGGGATTTATCAACAAATGGGGGGCAAACACAGGAGTTTATATGCTAAATAAAAAGAAAAGGTATCGCGGGGGTACAATCTGATGCCGCGTTCAAAACAACTGGGAACTCAGAAATCTCTGACCTCCGACTTCAGTGCATTCAAGACGACTGGGATATATTTTTTTAATGGTCATTCAACTCGGGGGACTCGGGCCTCTTTCTAGAGCTTAGACTTTCCAACCTAAAGATCACTGACGTCATGGTTTGACCTAGTATTTTTCAGAGTTCCCAGTTGTCTTCAAAGCACTATAGGTCAGTCGATTGAACTATCCCTTATTATAACATCTTTGGTCTAACAGACTATAGGTCAGTCGATTGAACTATCCCTTACGTGATAACCGGAATGCATTGTATGATGTCAACAAGCATGATGCCACACACAGCCAGCAAATAGCTTAGCATTAGCTCATCATAATCAGTACAACCTTCAAAAAAATCTATGCAAGAATCGGAATGCATGATTTGTCACCAAAACTTGAAAACATGTGAAAACATTAAATACATTATTATCCATACATACAAATGGTGTGCAAAAGTACAAATGACAACACAATATACAGAAAAGAAACCACTTACTTTGATAGGAACAATGTCCCAAGTCCAATTTGTAAGGAAAACAATGAAGGCAATGTACAGTGGGGAAAAAAAGTATTTAGTCAGCCACCAATTGTGCAAGTTCTCTCACTTAAAAAGATGAGAGAGGCCTGTAATTTTCATCATAGGTACACTTCAACTATGACAGACAAAATGAGGAAAAAAAATCCAGAAAATCACATTGTAGGATTTTTTATGAATTTATTTGCAAATTATGGTGGAAAATAAGTATTTGGTCAATAACAAAAGTTTATCTCAATACTTTGTTATATACCCTTTGTTGGCAATGACAGAGGTCAAACGTTTTCTGTAAGTCTTCACAAGGTTTTCACACACTGTTGCTGGTATTTTGGCCCATTCCTCCATGCAGATCTCCTCTAGAGCAGTGATGTTTTGGGGCTGTCGCTGGGCAACACGGACTTTCAAAGATTTTCTATGGGGTTGAGATCTGGAGACTGGCTAGGCCACTCCAGGACCTTGAAATGCTTCTTACGAAGCCACTCCTTCGTTGCCGGGCGGTGTGTTTGGGATCATTGTCCTGCTGAAAGACCCAGCCACGTTTCATCTTCAATGCCCTTGCTGATGGAAGGAGGTTTTCACTCAAAATCTCACGATACATGGCCCCATTCATTCTTTCCTTTACACGGATCAGTCGTCCTGGTCCCTTTGCAGAAAAACAGCCCGAAAGCATGATGTTTCCACCCCCATGCTTCACAGTAGGTATGGTGTTCTTTGGATGCAACTCAGCATTCTTTGTCCTCCAAACACGACGAGTTGAGTTTTTACCAAAAAGTTCTATTTTGGTTTCATCTGACATTCTCCCAATCCTCATCTGAATCATCCAAATGCTCTCTAGCAAACTTTAGACGGGCCTGAACATGTACTGGCTTAAGCAGGGGGACACGTCTGGCACTGCAGGATTTGAGTCCCTGGCGGCGTAGTGTGTTACTGATGGTAGGCTTTGTTACTTTGGTCCCAGCTCTCTGCAGGTCATTCACTAGGTCCCCCCCCGTGTGGTTCTGGGATTTTTGCTCCCCCGTTCTTGTGATCATTTTGACCCCACGGGGTGAGATCTTGCGTGGAGCCCCAGATCGAGGAAGATTATCAGTGGTCTTGTATGTCTTCCATTTCCTAATAATTGCTCCCACAGATTGACCTATTGCAGATTCAGTCTTCCCAACCTGGTGCAGGTCTACAATTTTGTTTCTGGTGTCCTTTGACAGCTCTTTGGTCTTGGCCATAGTGGAGTTTGGAGTGTGACTGTTTGAGGTTGTGGACAGGTGTCTTTTATACTGATAAGTTCAAACAGGTGCCATTAATACAGGTAATGAGTGGAGGACAGAGGAGCCTCTTAAAGAAGAAGTTACAGGTCTGTGAGAGCCAGAAATCTTGCTTGTTTGTATGTGACCAAATACTTATTTTCCACCATAATTTGCAAATAAATTCATAAAAAATCCTACAATGTGATTTTCTGGATTTTTTCCCCTCATTTTGTCAATCATAGTTGAAGTGTACCTATGATGAAAATTACAGGCCTCTCTCATCTTTTTAAGTGAGAGAACTTGCACAATTGGTGGCTGACTAAATACTTTTTTTCCCCACTGTAGGTGCCAGACAGAAAATGTGCTGGGGAAAAAGTTTGTGCAAGGCCGGTTCTGACAAGAGATGCACAATGTCTTCCTACTTGATCTGGGGAAACACTGGAGAAGCGATTGGGCTCTTGTTAAAGGCTCAGTAAAGCCTCAAACATAAATTGTCACATGTTAAGGTTAGCCTACTGTAACTATAAATGTGTTCTTATGTTTGAGGGCAGCACAGGTTAGGGAGCACTACCCGGTGAAATGTGAGTCGCCAAATTCAAAATCCAAAAGTTGAATTATTAAACATTCATCAATATACAAGTGTTGCATAGTCATCAAAAGCTCTGATTCCTGGCAATATCACAGCGTTCTCAGATTTCAAAAAGGCTTTACGGTGAAAGCACAACATTTGATTGTTTGAGGATAGCTCCTCTCATATTTTATGCATTAGCATAAATCCATAACCAACGCGGGTCTCAAAAAACACATAAAATCGCTAATATAAAATCCCTTACCTTTCGAAAAACTTCTGCTGAGGGCTTCCCAAGTGTCCAACGAAGACAACCAATGGTTCTTTTGTTAGAAAAAGTCATTTATTATATCCATAAATCTCCGTTTGGTTGGCGCGTTATGATCATAAAATCCACCGTTGAGTCACCCATTGAACCGTGAAGAGATCACGTTCAAATTATACCTATACACTTTCTACAAACAAATCAAACAATTTTTAATGTATCCTTTTGTGTATTTTTGCTGTAATATTTAAACCGGACGATAACGTGAACGATAGGAAAGAAAAATAAAGTGGTGGTTTTCGTGTGCTATATCAGTTCTGTTATACTCACATACATTATTTTAACACTCTTAGAAACTTCAGAGTGTTTCCTATCCAATAGTACTAATTATGTGCATATCCTATTTTCCGGGCCTGAGTGGCAGGCATTTTACTTTGGGCACGCCAGACTCTCCAAAACCGTCACCTCAGCTGCCGCTCCCTAACAAGTTAAAGGTAGTTAAAACTTCTTCAGGATCAGTGTCCCGTCCACGGGACGGTTGAGCTAACGTAGGCTAATGTGATTAGCATGAGGTTGCAAGAAATTGCCAGGACATATCTGATATGGGCAGAAAGCTTAAATTCTTGTAAATCTAACTGCACTGTCCAATTTACAGTAGCTATTAGAGTGAAAGAGTGCACAATTATGAACTTGAAAATGTATGAATAAACCAATTAGGCACATTTGGGCAGTCTAGAGACAACATTTTGAATAGATATGCAAGATTACACTGGATCACTCTAAAACTTTTCACATATAGTGCTGCCATCTAGTGGCCAACGTCTAAATTGCGCCTGAGCTAGAATAATTCATTATGCCCTTTCTCTATTTCAAAGATGATGGTACAAGAAAAAAAAAAAAAAAAAATGCTTTATTCTTTGGATTATCTTTTACCAGATCTAATGTGTTATATTCTCCTACATTCCTTTCACATAAAATTGTAATCAGTCACATGTGCCGAATACAACAGGTGAAATGCTTAATTATGAGCCCCTAACCAACAATGCAGTTTAAAAAAATAAGGATAAGAATAAGAAATAAAAGGAATAAGTAACTGAAGAGCAGCAGTAAAATAACAATAGCGAGACTAAATACAGGGGGGTAACCGGTACAGAGCCAATGTGCGGGGGCACCGTTTAGTTGAGGTAATCTGTACATGTAGGTATAGTTATTAAAGTGACTATGCATAGATTATAACAACAGAGAGTAGCAGCAGTGTAAAAGAGGGGGTTGCAATTCAAATAGTCTGGGTAGCCATTTGATTAGGTGTTCAGGAGTCTTATGGCTTGGGGGTAGAAGCTGTTTAAAAGCCTCTTGGACCTAGACTTGGCGCTCCGGTACTGCTTGCCATGCGGTAGCAGAGAGAACAGTCTATGACTAGGGTGGCTGGAGTCTTTGACCATTTTTAGGGCCTTCCTCTGACACCGCCTGGTATAGAGGTCCTGGATGGCAGGAAGCTTGGCCCCAGTGATGTACTGGGCCGTTTGCATTACCCTCTGTAGTGCCTTGGGGTCGGAGGCCGAGCATCACAACCATACGAAGCAGTGAAGCAACCAGTCAGGATGCTCTCAATGGTGCAGCTATGGAACCTTTTGAGGATCTGAGGACCCATGCCAAATCTTTTCAGTCTCCTGAGTGGGAATAGGTTTTGTCATGCCCTCTTCACGACTGTCTTGGTGTGCTTGGACCATATTAGTTTGTTGGTGATGTGGACTCCAAGGAACTTGAAGCTCTCAACCTGCTCCACTGCAGCCCCGTCGATGAGAATGGGGGCGTGCTCGGTCCTTTTTCTCCTGTGGTCTACAGTCATCTCCTTTGTCTTGATCACGTTGAGGGAGAGGTTGGTGTCCTGGCACCACAAGGCCAGGTCTCTGACCTCCTCCCTATAGGCTGTCTCATCGTTGTCGGTGATCAGGTCTACCTCTGTTGTGTCATCGGCAAACTTAATAATGGTGTAGGACGTGCCTGGCCGTGCAGTCATGAGTGAACAGGGAGTGCAGCAGGGGACTGAGCACGCACCCCTGAGGGGCCCCTGTGACAAGGATCAGCGTGGCGGATGTGATGTTACCTACTCTTACCACCTGGGGGCGGCCCATCAGGAAGTCCAGGATCCAGTTGCAGAGGGAGGTGTTTACTCCCAGGGTCCTTAGCTTAGTGATGAGCTTTGAGGGTACTATGGTGATGAACGCTGAGCTGTAGTCAATGAATACAATTCTCATAGGTGTTCCTTTCGTCCAGGTGTGAAAGGGCAGTGTGGAATGCAATAGATATTGCATCATCTGTGGATCTGTTGGGGCAGTAGTCTTCTGGAACAGCTGGTGCTCTCATGCATGTTTCAGTGATATTTGCCTCGAAGCGAGCATAGAAGTAGTTTAGCTCGTCTGGTAGGCTCGTGTCACTGGGCAGCTCTCGGCTGTGCTTCCGTTTGTAGTCTGTAATGGTTTGCAAGCCCTGCCACATCCGACAAGCATCAAAGCCGGTGTAGTACGATTCAATCTTAGTCCTGTATTGATGCTTTGCCTGTTTGATGGTTCGTCGGAGGGCGTAACGGGATTTCTTATGAACTTTCGGGTTTTTGGGTTAGAGTCCCGCTCCTTGAAAGCTGCATCTCTAGCCTTTAGCTCCATAGATATCGTGCACCAGCTGTTATTTACAAAAATATTTAGTCTGCCGCCCCTTGTCTTACCAGACGCCTCTGTTCTATCCTGCCGGTACAGCGTATATCCAGCCAGCTATATGTTGATAGTGTCATCGTTCAGCCATGACTCAGTGAAGCATAAGATATTACAATTTTGAATAGGCGAAAATTGTGAATCAAACGTATAATTTAGCAACTTGCCAACAAGTTAATAGGCTATTTATTTACTTTATTGAATTTGTAAGTGATATTGAATTGTGTTTGGTTGTCAACCAAATATCAACATTTGAAGGAGATGAATCATTTGTGCCACTGACTTAGTCCAGTTAGTATACAAATTAATAATTTATATGTTAGATTCACATCTCCATCTCAAACTAGAATTCAAGTTAAAGACTAGGACTAAATCAAATCAAACAATATGTATTGTCTATTTTTAATTAAACCTTGGGTTGAATTGAAACAATAACTGTTGATGACTTTGCAAATGCTACATAGGTCTAAATAGCATAATTTATGATATGACTTATAAAGTATGGTTACGTTTCATTTGCTCTGTTAAACTTACCCTTTTGAATGATTTCAATAGCAACTGTGACTATATTTAGTTATTAAGAGATCTCTCAATGGTAGTAGTCAGTGACAAATATCAAAGCTGGGATTGGTTTAAAACCCTGGATGGGAGACCAAAGGATTGCTGTAGATAGATCAACATCCCAGTAGGAGGAGCTTCCCATCGTACTGTTTTTTTTATCTGGTAGTGGGTATAACGTTGAAGATCTGATGTTGTTTCAAAGGTACAAGTGTAAACATATTTTATACAAAAGCCTGCTTCTACCTTGCACTTCAGTCGAGGAGGAAGGCAAACGGAGCAAGTTAAATTTAGTCGAAAAAGTTATGTTATGTACATTTTTGAGAGGGTCCACAGCTAGCAACTCTCAGAACACTGGAGAAAGAGGGGTACTCTTTTCTGCTCAAGTGCTTAAGCCTTGACCATTTGAGCTCTCTTCTGGCTGGAGGACTGTGTGTGTGTGTGTGTGTAGCGTGGTTCGTTCTGCATTGTGTACTTTTATTTAGGACACTGCCACAGCTGGAGGTCTGCTGGTTGGATTATTTTTATTTGCCCTGCACACGAAGTGACAACAAACAATATGTTAGCCCTTGGTACAGTTACAGCTCTCGGGCACCTGTGTGAGCACATGGAAACTCACTCAAACACTGTCCCAAGTACTTACAATAGGTACCCTAGTTAGCGAGCTCGGTGAAACATAAATCTTTATATTGTCCACATTGTAACAAACCTTATGGTTGCATAACAAACACATTGTGTAACATTACCACGGTTTATATTGACAAATTGCGGAGCCAAGGACAAGATACCTTGCTAGTTGAAGGTCAGGCAAAAGAGAACAATAAGAGGGTACGTAAATACAGATAACCCCCGATGGACCAAACCAAAATATACAAAACTTTTACAATCAGGTGTATTTACAATATAGATATGAAAAAGGGTTTGTACACAAAAAAAATAACATTAGCTATGCAGCTGTAATTAAATAAAAAAAAAAACATTGAATTATTATTTATAATTATCAAATTATTAACATCCCCTCTTGACCTGGCCTATTTGAACTGGTCCTTATGTGCAACTTGGTGCATAATCTAGGGGAACAACATCACACTGCTACATGTGCGTGTGGTAAGAATGGAAAGAGATGTTGAAGGACTCATCTTAATTTTAAGATTATTACCAGGTAAGGTAGAAAACCATTTTAATTTATGTTCCGACTGCTTTATCTAAGATTATCTTGAATTTGGTTGCAAAAAATGCATTCTCGTGAAAATACACGAAAGTGGTTTACCTATAATTCCCTAACAATTTTGTAGGTGTTAAAAAGGCCAAGCATTCAGATATAGAATTTCTATAGGCACTGCTAGTTTGTCCCTTTAGTTAGAATCACCCACTTTCTTAGCCAATCACGTTTTAGCTAATCCTGCACCTCATTGCCCCTCCCCCTTTCTAGTCAGAGTGAGAATGTGTCCAGTTTAGGAGAGTGTCCCTAAGTTTTCCTACAGCTTGACTTGTTGCGTGTGCATACCAAACCACACACTACTGTATCTCCAGATATTCATTAAGGAACCATTATATGTGGAATAAACCTGTTCTAAAGACATCTGGACCGGACAGACTTGTGGCGGCTGAACCATATCCATTGGCACCTACAGTATTGCCTGTTATTCATGGTCCTCCCGGATCAAACCTTAATATTTTTCATGCTCCTTCGAGCTAGATATCATCAGCTACCACAGCTCAAGATGTTGCAGTGTCCAGGTATTGGTCACCACCCACCTCATCCAAGTCTTCTCTCCCTTGACAAAGACGAGCAGACAAGTCTCAAGACACGAAATGCCGCTTTTCTGGTCATGGTGACCAGTTGGCAGAAGACTGGTTGCATACTATCAGCGAGAGGTACGAAGTCCTCCGCCGCAGCACAGCTCTCATCTTTGACCTGATGCTACTTGAGGCCACCAGATGCTCAAACAGATGGAGCAGTTAAAGCCTACACTTGCCAAACCACCCCACAGCCAGCTGAACATCTAGTGCCACAGGCTCATCCCAGCACATCCCGGAGGGCCAATAAAAAGATACATGAAATGGATCTACCACGAGGAGAATATCACCCCCATTGGTCACCAAAAGGGATGCCCATCCTGACCAAGTGGAGGCTGACCAGTCCTCACGTCCCCTTTCTCAAGCACCTTCTCGTTCATTGCCAGCTGTTGTGGCTCACCATCAGAGGGATGCTGCAGATTTACACCCTGCAGCCCCACTCCACTCTCGCCAGCCTAAAGCTGCTCATCAGCACCTTTATCAGCATGAGCCCTCGACAACGCCCTCACCATCAGCATCAGTCGCCAGCCGCCCTGGTCTCTACTAACAAAGCTTACCCTGGGGGGAGCACCCCATCACTCTGCTCCAGCTGACCCCAGCCATTCAGATCCAGTCTGCTCCGAGCATGGAGCTCAATTTAGTAGTGGGTCCTAATACACCTGCTCCTGGCATGGAGCCTCCGCCTTCTCCAGGGACAGAGGAGCTACCAGAGATCACCCTGGAGGAGCACCCCACCACTGTGCTCAAACCTACTTCAGCCATGTGTAACGCAGGTCAACTAATGTTGAATACTAACCGTTACTAGTGAGATTCCAGTAACCAATCATATTATACTATATTGCTATTGATATGTTTAAGTTGACAGCTATTACAAATCAGCTGTCAGAAGCTGCATGACGAGCAGTTTATTTTGAGCCAATCAAAACTCAACATTCTCTTAGTCCCTCTCCTAACCTCACGTTATACACCAGTTGGCGCCAACATGCAACAAAAAAAAGAGCTAGAACGGAATGTGAAGAGCTACTGCCATTCCATGGAAGAAAAACTAAGTTTCAAATTGTTGAGAAGTTGTATAAAACTGAACTTATCTATACAAACGTGCTGTGAAGGGATTGAGGGAAAGATTGACGCCAGGATTTGGTCCGTTTTTTTGAGTATGGATTCAGATTCCACCAAGGATGGCGAGCCGCCCGAACTCAGGACATCAATAAGAAGATTTGCATGCAAATATTTATTTTCCTTGGGAGAACACTGAATTTGCACTGCCATACTACGGTGTGATAGGATTTTTCTTGCAATACATCATTGCACCATACATTGCAGTGGGATTTTTATAAGCACATGCTACACTTAAACACCTTACAGTGTTTACTGACAGGCACAGTCACTCACATTTGATTCCATGTCAAAGTGGTTTATAAGTCAGCATTTGTGGATTGGGTTGTGCTTTTCTGTGGATTCATGTTTATTGTATTGCTATTGAACTTTGAACAATGAAATCTGAGAGATCCTCAGATTAAGATAGAGTTGGGTGCACCCTAGTAAACTATAGGCAGGGTATATGGCCGATATCTAAGTCTATTGTACTACTGATGTATTTCATTCATATTGAGCTCGTTGTACAAATTTCACATATCAATATTTACTCAAGGTGATACTTTTTATTTACAAAATACAAGCCGCCATTCTTTTCCTAAATTATTCAGTTGTGTGGTTTTCATTTCTCCCTACTGCTCCAGTAGCAAACCTAACTGGTCCAATAGAGATTAAGCTTCAATTTACAGTAGCCCATAGTGTTAAGCAATTGTTACACATGGCGTCCCAACAGGTCTCCACTGTGGTTCCATAGCCTTCTCCAGGGCCAGAGAAGCTGCCAGATTTTACCCTGTGGGAGCACCCTACCAATGTGCCCCAGTCGACTTCTGACAGAGTCCCTCACAGTGGTCCCACAGTCTTTTCCAGGGACGTAGGAGCTACCAGAGCTCACCCTGAAAGAGCACACTACACCAGCCGACGTACCAGAATGTAAGTCGGCCCCTGCCTGGTGGGATTTACATCCTCCTACCTTTCAGATCTAGCCTGCCACCATCCAGTGATGTCTGCCTGCCCCCACGTGGATTCAGTCTGCTCAGGCAATGTCAGCCCCTGCCTGGTGGGACTTGCCTGTCCCTACCTTGGGGTCTCTGTTGGCCAATCCGGCTAGTACCTTGCTATCTCCAGTCTCTAGAGTAACGCTACCTCCATACCCTCCAACTCTCGCCTCGGGAGACCCTCCTAACGTCCCAGTGGGGGACCCTCCTGACCTAGGTAGACAGTGTCCTGTCGTAAGAGACACCTCGCCCTCTGCCCTACTATGTTCTCAGTCTATAGCCACAGTATGCCCCAGTTGTCTATACCAGCAGGCCCAGAGCATTCTTGATGGGGTGGCCAGATGCCTATACTCTACGTTTCTGACAGGATGGCCAGACACACTCAAGGACTGGGGTTTCCCTTGTCTGGCTCCTTTACACCTATGCCTCCCTGACCTAGTGGATGAACACACACTATTCAAGTTCATATTTACCCAGTATAGGGGGTGGTTGTTAAAAAGGCTAATCATTCCAATGGAATGTCTCTGTTTTATTTTTCCTTTATTTAACTAGGCAAGTCAGTTAAGAACAAATTCTTATTTTCAATGACGGCCTTGGTGTAGTCGGCTGGTGTAGTTCTGCCTTCAGTGGCCTTCAGATATTTACCTTGTCAGCTCGGGGATTCATTCTTGCAACCTTTACGGTTACTAGTCCAACGGTTACTTGCCTTTCTCGTGAACAGTGTTTGGATCTAGAAAGGCAGCACATAAATAAATAAACCAATAAACCATAAACCTTTTGCTTCCCAAACATTAAACAGTACCGAAGGCCAAATTGGAATCCTCTCAAATAGCCATCCAAGCATCTTCCAAAAGTAAAAAAAAAAACTGTAGACCTCACATAAAAATAAAAAAAATCCATGTTATGAAAAATGGAGAGTAAGAATTGAACCAAGGTGGTTCATAAATTATTTGGCAGGGAGGGCCGGACGGAAACGTTGGTGGGAGTATTGGAGGCATCAAAGTCTTGCTGGCAGACCAGGCAGCCAGGGCAGGCCCAGAGGAGGAGAACTCTGATGGAATTAGCAACTCATTAGCGTTGCGGTCCAGCTTCCCTCAGCACTGTATCCATCAGAGAGAGAGAGAAAGGTAAGAGATATGGGGAGAATAGAGAGAGGGAGGGAGGCTGCAGTGACCATTATAGGGAGAGAGAGAGGCAGAGGAGTACAAAGTGGGGTGCAAAGTGTCAGAGTGATAGAGCAAAACAAATAACTGAAAGAGGCAGAGAGAAGGAGAATGGGATGAGGGGGAAGTAAAAGAGATGAAATGAGGGAGGGAGGGAGAGAAAAAAGGAGGGAGACAGATTAAGATGGAAGAGGAGGAGGACAGCATTGGTCTGTGGATGACTAAATATGGTGCAGTCAAAACACAGCTCTGCTCGGCCTACCGGGAGATTCTTACAGGGGTTTGGTGCTCTCAAGCACGTCTGGCAGATGAGTTAAACAGAGACGGAACAGGCATGTCGCCGGTCTAATTCCACATCTACAGCCCCCTGAAAAGCACACTTAATCCAAAGGTAAAAACATACGCTAATGCTAACAACACAAGATAACCACCACATAGCCACTCTTGTCTAGCTCTGAACAAGAAGCTGGGCTCAGTATGGAAACGTCACTGACTGACATTGTTGAACTTTCGAAGACAAGTGTACGTGCCAATTCCGCAAACTTCTCAGCCCAGACGTCAGCTAAAAGACATAGCATGTTGAAACACTTGGTAAGTTTGAGCTCCAGCAAGAAATTCTCTGCTCCGCTCAGCCTCGACTGCATTTTTCACAAGCCACACGTTCTCCTCGACAGGGGCAGACACTGTCTCATTAAATGTGGTTGAAGTAGCAACAGCTGTGTGAATGTCTGTGATTAGGCAATGCCACACAGAAATGCTGTGCTAGCTAGCTATAGCTACAGCTAACTACTGAGGAGAGGCTACTTGTTACAAAGTGGAGCACTCCACATGTCATGTGCTACAGGTTACATTCAAATCTATCACCTAAAAACACAAACCTATTCAAAAGACAGCAGTTCTACCCACTTGGCTAAAGTGCCTAGTCTTTCAGTAAGGACTGAAATGGGCAGTTTCAATCTTATGCTGCTCATGACAAGATGCTTTACTGGTTTCGGATAGGAGCAAGATGCTTTACCGAGTACTGAGAGGTAAACCAATGTATTTCCCCAGGTTGATTTATGCCTTTATGCGTATGGAATACGTGCCAAATGACCAGCCGATGACATTAAGCAATTTGGAAACAAGGTTCTGCAATGTCACAAGGACTACAGTTTTAGCCTAATCATGTGATTGGAACGGATCCAATAGGTTTAGCCTAAGAGGTTCAATCAACAGTTGATAGAACAAAAATAGGAGAGAGAGAGTGGAGACAGAGAGAGGGAGGAGAGAGAGAGTGGAGACAGAGAGAGGGAGGAGAGAGAGTGAGAGCGAGATGCGTTGCTGCTAGTGTTTATTATCTGTCACTTATTCCTAGTTATATGTAAAGTGCCATGAAAAAGTATTTGCCCCTTTTCTAATTTTCTCTACTATTGCACATTTTTTTAGACTGAATGTTATTCAATCTTTGATCAAGGGAACCTGAGTACACAAATATCACAACAATTAGTGTAAGGCAATTACTTTTTCACACAGGGGAATTGGGTGTTGCATAACTTTGTTAATTAAATAAATATAATAAGTATATGAACTTGCCTTTGGAAAAGTATTCAGAGCCAACGACTTTTTCCACATTTCGTTACTATACAGCCTTATTCTACAATTTATTAAATAAAACATTTTCCTCAGCAATCTACACACAATACCCCATAATGACAAAGCAAAAACAGGTTTTTAGAAATACCTTATTTACATAAGTATTCAGACTCTTTGCTATGAGACTCAAAATTTAGCTCCTGTTTCCATTGATCATCCTTGAGATGTTTCTACAACTTGATTGGAGTCCACCTGTGATAAATTCAATTAATTGGAAATGGCTTGGAAAGGCACATACCTGTCTATATAAGATCCCACAGTTGACAGTACATGACAGAGCAAAAACCAAGCCATTAAGGCCGAACAAATTTCCGTAAAGCTCATAAAGCTCAGAGATAGGATTGTGTCGAGGCACAGATCTGGGGAAGGGTACCAAAAAAAATTATCCTGCATTGAAGGTCCACACGAACACAGTGGCCTCCATTATTAAATGGAAAAAGTTTGGAACCACCAAGACTCTTCCTTGAGCTGGCTGCCCGGCCAAACTGAGCAATCGGTGGAGAAGGGTCTTGGTCAGGGAGGTGACCAAGAACCCGATGGTCACCCTGACATAGCTCTAGAGTTCCTCTGTGGAGATGGGATAACATTACAGAAGGACAACTATTTCTGCAGCACCACCAATCAGGCCTTTATGGTAGAGTGGCCAGACAGAAGGCACTCCTCAGTAAAAGGCACATGAAAGCCCGCTTGGGGTTTGCCAAAAGACACCTAAAGACAGACCATAAGAAACAAGATTCTCTGGTCTGATGAAACCAAGATTGAATTCTCTGCCCTGAATGCAAAACATCACGTCGGGAGGAAACCTGGCACCATCCCTACGGTGAAGCATGGTGGTGGCAGCATCATGCTGTGGGGATGTTTTTCAGCGGCAGGGACTGGGAGACAAGTTAGAATCGAGGGAAAGATGAACAGAGCAAAGTACAGAGAGATCCTTGATGAAAACCTGCTCCAGAGCTCTCAGGACCTCAGACTGGGCCGAAGGATCACCCTCCAACAGGACAACGACCCTAAGCACACAGCTAAGTCAATGCAGGAGTGGCTTTTGGACAAGTCACTGAATGTCCTTGAGTGGCCCAGCAAGAGCCAGACTTGAACCCGATCAAACATCTCTGGAGAGACCTGAAAATAGCTGTGCAGCAACGCTCCCCATCCAACCTGATAGAGCTTGAGAGGATCTGCAGAGAAGAATGGGAGAAACTCCCCGAATCAGGTGTGTCCAGCTTTTAGCGTCATACCCAAGAAGACTCAATGCTTTAATCGCTGCCAAAGGTGCTTCAAAAAAGTAAAAGGTCTGAAAACTTATGCAAATGTATATTTACATTTTTTATTATTAATAAATTAGCAAAAATTTCTCAAAACCTGTTTTTGTTTTGTCATTATAGGGTATTGTGTGTAGATTGATGAGAAAAAACTATTTAACACATTTTAGAATAAGGCTGTAATGCAACAAAATGTGGAAAAAGTAAAGTGGTCTGAATACTTTCCGAAGGCACTGTACTGTAAATATATATATATATATATATATATATATATATATATATATATATATATATATATATATATATATATATATATATTTTAAACTCAGGTTTCCTTTATCTATATTAGGTTTTGGTTGAAGATCTGATAACTTTCAGTTAAAAAAATATGCAAAAATGTAGATAATTAGAAAGGGGGCAAATTTCACGGCACTGTAGGTATCTGCCTCAATTACCTCGTACCCGTGCACATCGACTCGGTACTGGTACCCCCCTGTATATAGCCACATTTTCGTTACTGTGTAATTATTATTACATGTTTTACTTTTCTATTATTTCAAAATGTTCTTTCTCTCTGCATTGTTGGGAAGGGTCCGGAAGTAAGCATTTCACTGTTAGTCCACACCTGTTGTTTACGAAGCATGTGACTAATAACATTTTATTTTATTTGAGTGAGCGAGGAATAGGGTGGTCCCGGATGAGAGATTATGGGTAAAGTTTTTTTCAGCTTTGCCATTTTATCAGGAGATCATCCCATGTTAAGTTGTATCTCTTTCAAGCGTGGCTACTCTGGCAGACTTCACGGATTAGGAAAACAGGAGGTGCCGAGAGGCTTTATTTGACTTGGGCGTGGGGACCAGGGAAGGAGAACCAGAGGGACAGCTGAGCCACCTCGTAGCCAGTCAGAGGCTCCCATGCTGGGGCAATGTGCTGGGAAGGTCCCCCCCTCACCATGAGGCTGAATGGAGCTCCTTGGGGCTCCTCCACTCAGATGACCCTGGGAGGAGGCCCAGTGCCCCACTGGCTATCTGTCACAGTGCCCAGGGTACAGTAATCCCTGATTGGTTTCTTAGAAGTTGTGGCAACTGTGGAGGACTTTTAAATTTGCAAACAAGAGGGCACTGTGCACCGTCTATCATGGTCCAGAGTCATCACCCCACAAACACACATACATACACACACACACACACACACACACACACACACACACACACACACACACACACACACACACACACACACACACACACACACACACACTGGGTAAATAAACGTGACTGACAGTCCACAGATAAAAGGGTACTAGTGTCAGAAACCAAATCCAATGATGAAGGGGGGGGTGGCAGGTAGCCTAGTGGTTAGAGGTTTGGGCAGTAACCGAAAGGTTGCTGGATCAAATTGCTGAGCTGACAATGTGAAACCTATCATTCTGCCCCTGAACAAGGCAGTTAAACCACTGTTCCCCAGTAGGCCTTCATTGTAAATAAGAATTTGTTCTTAACTGACTTGCCTAGTTAAATAAAGGTTAAATAAAAAAAATTAAATGGGGGGGTCTCAGTGTGGCTCTCTGGTATTCATTGGCAGTGAATGAGAGAGAGGGGGAGTCAAAAGATGGGTTAACTTTCACAGCTGAGGGTGTCATTAGCAGGGGCATCATGTACAAATTCAGAAAATCCTTCAGCTCTGAAGCTGAGAGGGAACCTCCCCCACTGTCCTCCAGCCCTGGACTATAGCTCTGACACAGTGTGCCACTGAAGGTGGGTTTCAGGGGCAGA
This sequence comes from Brachymystax lenok tsinlingensis, assembly GCA_030435695.1. Classification (NCBI taxonomy): domain Eukaryota; kingdom Metazoa; phylum Chordata; class Actinopteri; order Salmoniformes; family Salmonidae; genus Brachymystax; species Brachymystax lenok. The sequence continues at coordinate 39,516,797 of CM059804.1, read as the reverse complement.
GATCAGTTTTTTTCTTTTTCGCCCTCCTTCTCATCATTCTGAGAGAGCGAGAACGCCCAGGAGAGGAATGCAGCCACTGCGGCCCAGCCTGCTCTCCTGGTCAGCAGTTGTAAAACAACAGAACCTGATCCAGAACTACTAAGAGGAAAGGAGAGGAGGCAGAACCTCAGGTCAGACCACTTCTCATAGATCCAGACAGGAAGCTGTACTAAACTTAGGGTTCTATGTGATACACTCCACTACAAAGGGAGGCAAAAATGCTGATATCACATGTTTGGGGTATTTTCTGTTCATTAGATATTTCTGTGAATTCAGTGTTTTTGGTCTGTGGAGTAGAGGAGGAGGGTTTGAAGGGGGAGGATATGAGACCGCGAGCATGGCACAATGTCAACTCGTGTCAAACATTAGGGGGCAAAGAGGGGGAGGTAAGGTTAGACAACACAACTGACCTTAGATCAGTGTCAGGGGAAGTGTCATCCTACTCTCAACAGACTCCCACCAACAAAGTGGTGTCCTCCTTTTAGCTTATTGAAATTGGATGAGTGAGTGGATGAGTGAGAGAGCCAATTGAATATTGCCAGTCCAAACTTAAAATTGTGGCTGATGACACCTACTGCTGTGTGAGACTTCAGAGAGAAGACGGAAGACTTCCCGTCAGGAACTTCTAAATGAAGATCTCACAATATCGAGACATCAGTGACGACTCCATGTAAGACATATAGGCCTATTCCAGAGAGGGGTGTCGAGGTGTGTGCTTCAAAAGCCATTTGATGCCTGGCTCTGTGGTAGGCAAGCTTGCGGTTTCTCCCCGATCCCTCCGACAGGAAAACTGCTTTTTCCATTGCACAAGAGACTTCCCACAGCCAGAGCTAGCTGGGCCACTTTGAACTGGCGGGGGAAACGACAAATAATTTTATTAAGAGTTTAAAATACTATTAGCTTTTGCACACATGTACACGCACAAACACATAGGCACGCGCACCACACTCACTCACTCACACAAACACATGCGCTCTCACTCACACACATGAAGACCCATACATTATCAGGGGTGCCAGGGCTTTTGAAGGCAGGGGCTGAATCATCGGACAATACACACTTCCCCTTGTCTCTTCTCCTCCCTCTCCACCTCTTTCTCCTCCTCGTCCCATTTTCTCCCTCCCTTTCCTCACAAGGCTCGATGGTGAAGTCAATTTTTCAGGCTGGAGCAGGGTAATGGTACACTGCACAGCGTGGCCGGGAGGCGAGAGAGTGGCCCTAGGGCCTCCCAGTCCATCAAGCTGGTCTGCTCCATGTTGCCAAGGCAGCCCCCAGGGCCAGAGGAGAAGAGAAGACATGAGGGAAGTATTGGATTCATTCGGATAGAACTAAAACACCTGCATGTGTACAATAGTGGCATTTCCTTTACCGAGAGTTGAGATAAAGCAACAGTTAAACCTTAAAATGGTTTAGATAGCACCCTGAGAACAAACACTCATCCTTCTGCATCTGGAGGAAATGCGGACTTGGCAGGGCATGGGGAGTGATGCGATGGAGCTTTGCAATCTCGGCATCATCCCACGAGAAGGGGTGCGCGAGTCGTCACACTGACGAATAATGGAGCTTTGGAATCTTGGCCCGGGATCATCCTATGGGATGGGGCCCGCGAGGCTTCACACTGACAAATGACGAGCAGAAGTTAAATAGGGAAATCCGGCTTGCACCGACACACACACCTCAGGGCTGTGACGTAATGGGATAACCGTGACGTTTAACTGACGGTTATGGATGAAAAATATATTTAGGACATATATACGTTGCATTCGGGAAAGTTCTCAGACCCCTTGACTTTTTCCACATTTTGTTTCGTTACAGCCTTATTCTAAAATGGATTACATTTTTCTTCATCAATCTACACACAATACCCCAGAATGACAAAGCAAAAACAGGTTTTTAGAAATTTTTGCAAATGTATTACAAATGAAAAACAGAAATATCTTAATTACATAAGTATTCCGACCCTTCGCTATGATACTCTAAATGTAGCTCGCGTGTGTCCTGTTTCTATTGATCATCCTTGAGATTGTTCTATAACTTGACTGGAGTCCACCTGTGGTTCAAATGATTGGACATGATTTGGAAAAGCACACACCTGTCTACATAAGGTCCCATAGTTGACAGTGCATGTCAGAGAAAAAACCAAGTCATGAGAGCTCTGAGACAGGATTGTGTCGAGACACAGATCTGGGAAAAAGGTACCAAAACATGTCTGCAGCATTGAATGTCCCCAAGAACACCTTGGCCTCCATCATTCTTAAATGGAAGATGTTGGAACCACCAAGACTCCACCTACAGCTGGCCGCCCGGCCAAACTGAGCAATCAGGGGAGAAGGCCACTGGTCAGGGAGGTGACCAAGAACCCGATGGTCACTCTGACAGAGCTCTAGAGTTTGTCTGTGGAGATGGGAAAACCTTACAGAAGGACAACTATCTCTGCAGCACCACCAATCAGGCCAGACAGAAGCCACATGACAGCCCGCTTGGAGTTTTCCAAAAGACACCTAAAGACTCTCAGACCATGAGAAACAAGATTCTCTGGTCTGATGATTGAACTCTTCGGCCTGAATGCCAGGCGTCACGTCAGGAGGATACCAAATGTGCTTCAACAAAGTACTGAGTAAAGGGTCTGAATACTCAATTAAATGTGATATTTCAGTTATTTTTTATGAATTAGTAACATTTTCTAAAAACCGGTTTTTTTCTCTGTCATTTTGGGGTATTGTGTGGAGATTAAAAAAGGTTAAAAAAAAACAATTTAATCAATTTTAGAATAAGGCTGTAACGTAACAAAATGTGGAAAAAGGGAAGGGGTCTGAATACTAACTAAACAGTCTCCATATACAGTACCAGTCAAAAGGTTGAACACACCTACTCATTCAAGGGTTTTTCTTTAGTTTTACAATTTTCTAGAATGTAGAATAATAAAGAACACATCAAAACTATGAAATAACACATACTGTATGGATTCATGTGTTAAACAACTGAAATTATATTTTATATTTGAGATTCTTCAAAGTAGCCACCATTTGCCTTGATGACAGCTTTGCACACTCTTGGCATTCTCTCAACCAGCTTAATCTGGAATGCTTTTCCAACAGTCTTGAAGGAGTTCTCACATATGCTGAGCACTTTGGTTGAGGTAGGGTGATTGTGGAGGCCAGGCCATCTGATGCATCTCTCCATCTTGGTCAAATAGCCCTTACACAGCCTGTTGAAAAACAAACAATAGTCCCACTAAACACAAATCAGATGGGATGGTGTATCGCTGCAGAATGCTGTGGTAGACAAGCTGGTAAGTGTGCCTTGAATTCTAATTAAATTACTGACAGTGTCACCAGCAAAGCACCCCCACACCATCACACCTCCTCCTCCATGCTTCACGTTGGGAGCCACACATTTGTAGATCATCCGTTCATCTACTCTGCGTACTTACAAAGACACGGCGATTGGAACCAAAAATCTCAAATTTTGATCAGACCAAAGAACAGATTTCTACCGGTCTAATGTCCATTGCTCATGTTTCTTGGCACAAGCAAGTCTCTTCTTCTTACTGGTGTCCTTTAGTGGTGGTTTCTTTGCATCAATTCGACTATGAAGGCCGGATTCATGCAATCTCCTCTGAACAGTTGATGTTGACATGTATCTGTTACTTGACCTCTTTGAAGCACTTATTTGGGCTGCAATTTCTGAGGCTGGTAACTTTAATGAAGTTATCCTCTGCAGCAGAGGTAACTCTGGGTCTTTCTTTCCTGTGGCGGGCCTCATGAGAGCCAGTTTCATCATAGCGCTTGATGGTTTTTGCAACTGCACTTAAAAGTTTTTGAAATGTTCTGCATTGACTGACCTTCATGTCTTAAAGTAATGATGGCCTGTTGTTTCTCTTTGCTTATTTGAGCTGTTCTTGCCATAATATGGACTTGGTCTTTCACCTAAGAGGGCTATCTTCTGTATACCACCTTCTGTATACCTTGTCACAACACAACTGATTGCCTTAAACGCATTAAGAAGGAAAGAAATTCCACAAATTAACTTTTAATAAGGCACACCTGTTAATTGAAATGCATTCCAGTTGACTAACTCATGAAGCTGGTTGAGAGAATGCCAAGAGTGTGCAAAGCTGCCATCAAGGCAAAGGGTGGCTACTTTGAAGAATCTCAAATTATTTTTTATTTGTTTAATACTTTTTTGGTTGCTATATGATTCCATATGGGTTATTTCATTTTTCTACAATGTAGAAAATAGTAAAAATAAAGAAACCCTGGAATGAGTAGGTGTGTCCAAACTTTTGACTGGTACTGTATACTTCATTTTCAACTGGTACCAGGGGACCTTCAGACGAATCATGTTGGCTTCCTAGAGCAAAACAACCGATATGATCGTGTTCGTGAGAGTCTTATCTTTCCATAGAGGGGTCATAATTGTTTATAGGCCAAACCGTTTGCACATTACAGATGATTTTGTGAGAAGGCCCATTTTTGGGATATCTCATGGTCTGACAAACACCACTAACTCTGTCACCTTTCACCGCAGTTCAACATAGGCGGATGCTGTGGATGAGACTCATCCAATTTAAAACAATCATACCTCTAGCTTAAACTGACAGATATTTATGGGGATTTTTTGATTATGCCAATTCGATTTCCGAGGGGGCTCGGACTTCGACTTTTGGATTAAGAAGCATATTCATTAAAAAAAGTGTACAAATAGAATTGTGACCTCCCCTTTTTGACCCCCTTCTGATGCCTAGTGAAAAGCTACTTTTGAAACCATTGGGTAGACATAGCATAAAAAGACTGCAGTAGATTTGAGAACGACATTGGCATTCAAATCAAATGAAATATTATTGGTCACATACACATATTTAGCAGATGTTATTGCAGGTGCAGCGAATTGCTTGTGTTCCTAGCTCCATCAGTGCAGTAGTATCTAACAGTACAGTAGTATCGAAAAATGATTCACAGCAATACACACAAATCTAAGAGTAAAATAATGGAATTAAGAAATATATAAATATTAGATTGAGCAATGTCGGAGTGGCATTGACTAAAACACAGTAGAATAGAATACAGTATATACATATGAGATGAGTAAAACAGTATGTAAGCATTATATAATCATTATTAAAGTGACTCGTGTTCCATTATTAAAGTGGCCAGTGATTCCAAGTCTATGTATATAGATACAGGGTTGCGTAACCGGGTGGAAGCCAGCTAATGTTGGCTATTTAACAGTCTGATAGCCTTAAGATAGGTGTTTTTATTGGTTAGGCCATAATTGATTCATAAATGAAAATGTTCATATATGAATCAAATGAATCTGCGATACTTGGGCTCGATGGCTGTTCTTCCATAAAGGGTCAAAGTTCAGTCCAATGTGTGGGACTTAGCTAACACTCCAATCAGCTTGTTTAATTTGTTAAGAATTACAAATATTTATTTCTGCAAACCAACAGCTGTCTCAGGCCCACCAAAATAAGAAAAAAACAAGAGGGGGAAAAAGAACCAACAGCATTCCTTTCCCCTGTCAAGCTGTTCAAACCAGGGAAGAAAAATATATTGGATGTGTTGACTTTACTCGTTCAGGTGGACAGAGCCAAGAGTCCTAAGAAATCCTGCCTTTCAAAGCAAAGAGAAAATGATCTGCTTACGTTATGGCAACACACACACACTCCCAGAAGATACGGCCACACACACACACACCACCAGAAGGAGTTTATAAACCTGCTGGAGTAAGTTCCTGTGGATTAGCTTACACAACCGTGTGCCTGAGCCCTGGTGGCTCCTGGAGCAATCTTTGGCTGTGTGTTATTGATGGATCATAACATAATGCAATTAAAAGACCATGATTAATTCAAAAAACAATGAAATTACGAATATTCTCTGTGAATAAGCGTTGTTGCATTAGGCCAGAAAACCCTGGTAATAATTGTACCACATTTAAAACCATATCAATGTTTTCTTTATCTGAGTGAACAAATAAAGGTTGCATCAACAACATCATCTTTCAGGACAGCTTCCAGCAATATTCCAGGAGAATAACGATAAATCGGTGAAGTGGTTGACAATAGAGACACACTCTAATAGAGGCACACTTTAGCTCAATTGAAGCATTTAAGAAAAGGAATCTATTGCAGTTGGGGTGTAACTTTCTCCAAGCAGCTTGTCTGCTTTTTACTACTAATCGGTAATATGTAGGCTATACGATTTGTGCATTGAGAATAAAGGTGGGCCTCCGAAATATAATTGCAAGGGGATTTTGTTTCATAGGACTCATGCTCAGTGCCATATCAGCCAAATCAAGCTTGTCAAGACAAGACAACTTTCCAAGTAATTTCTTTTTTTAAATTACTTTTTTCTAAGATACTTGGATTCATATATATAAAATAATCTCATAAACAATCTTCAGTTCTGACTTGCATCTCTCAACAATAAGCGGGGAACAAATCAATATTATCCTTCAATTCCTTTCACTAGCGTTCCAACACTTGTTGGTATCAGCATTTAGACTGAAAAATATAACTTCCCAATCTTTCATAGGCCTGAATGCGTTTGTCTATACGAATGCAGTGGTGTAAAGGGAAAGCATTAGTATTGACAAACGCATTGAGAGACTTGGCATACGGTGTACAGTCGAATGCGGGATCCGAGAAGTGCTGCTTGGTTTGGCATCGCTACTTGGCCTACATTGGAGAGCTATTAAAACACATGGACTCCATAGCCTACTTACTGTACCCTATATTGCTTAGGCTGCTTTTCTTGCTCTTTCCTCGGACACACCCGGCAGATGTAAACTGAGGAGAGTTCACACCGCTCGCTAGATCTCGCGCCCCACGTTCTTTCATCGCCCACCTGTCCTCCGTGCCTCTCCATTTCAGTGCGTCCAGAGGTTCTCTCAAAAAAAATTCTAGTACTACACTAAACTATTATGACTATAAGAAAATAATAATAATAGTAATCCGTTTTCATCTGAACAAATTATAGGCTGGCTGTTGCGCCATCATTTCAAGCTAATAATGACAACTTAATAATAACTATAAATCGTACTGCAAGAATGAAATAATGGTACTTGAATTCATGAGGAGCAAACAGTTCTTATAAATAGTAAGTCGCCAACTGCGTAATTAACAGTGCTTTACGCATAGTGACTCAGCCTTATAATATATCAGAAGAAAGAAAAAATCCCACAGTAAAATCCGTTTTATAAAACGCCATGAATGTGAGCTAAATAATAGAGCATGTGAAGACAGACAAACATTAAGGCTACTGGAAATGACTGAAATTTACTTCATAAACTCACCTGTTAAATGCTTAAAATTGACACTATCAAACTTACCGAAGACCGGTGTATTGGCGAATCTTAAAACGACAACATGGTCCAACGATTGAGGTCCAAAACAATAAAAAAGAAATGCGCATCTGTTGGAAGAAAATGTAAACTTCCCAAACACAACTGACGAGTCCCGTCTGCTCAGTCTCGAGCGTTTTGCGGAGGTAGGCTACATTATAGAAAGCCGTTAAGAAACAGAGGCACGTTCAGTATTGTCCAAATAGCGACAGATGTAATGAGCAAGGGAGACACAGTACAGAGGTGAGACACTGCACTCGCCCGCGCTGTTCAGACCAAGTGAAAAGAGACCAATGCATCCATAGTGTTGAAAAGCAGGCAAAAAGTAGGCTACTCCCCATTAAAATCAATTGCAGATTTTCTCAGCCTTGCGCGCAAGAGCGTCTGGCGACCACAGAGAGCGAGAGAGAAAATATTTTTGAAATAATAAGGTAACTTGTTCTTTGCCTCACAATAATGTGTAGTAGGCTAAATAACATAACGAAGAGCAATATCTAAACGAAACAACATGTGTCATTTTACAACCCGCATATACTGTAGGTCTACCTCAGATCTTTTACTAATTGTGCTACTGTGAGGGTGCTAAAAGGAACGCCAGCACAGCCACATATAGGACATGCGTATTATGACAGTCAAGGTAACAGGGAACAGGGAACCTTATTAAATAAACGGGTATTATATTTTGTTTTCTGCGGCGGTCTTTGGTTGAAGATCCAAGAACAGGCCTATTGTGAAAACGTTAAGATATTAGAGGCATTTTCTATAGACCTGTTTCAGATCGGTCCCTTCAGGCCCACAATGTCTCTCGTGTGCCACTATGGCTAGGGGTAAGAATAACTGCATTGCATCAATAAAGACCCCCTCTAGGTCATTCATTATTCCTCGTGGTTAATTTGTTAATAGGCCATATATTATGTGGCATATGCTTTGTCAACGAGAGTAAGCGTTCATTATTTCATTATAAACCGGGTTGGTTAACGGCGCACAATTGAGTGTTAGGTTTCATTCTAAACCGTTCATTTACACTGCACACATAATATTCCAACAGGTGTGTTATTGCAGCTGTACTGTAGCAATGAATAATTACACACACCGTTATTTTGTGGGCCTGCACCCCACATGTGGTTCGTTCAAATCCTTAGCGCCTCTTAACTCCGCTGTAAGATTATCAACATTCCTACTGTATTTATTGTACCATCCACTGGGGGTAACAGCGCTCGGTATACAACGGACTCGTTTGTTCCTTTTTCACTTATTGAACTAAAACAATGGCTCTTTTAATATTCTCTAATATGGTTCTTAGCCCTGATAAAAAATCGTACATTGTAAAAGTTTGTACGTGAGTTAAAGAGATAGCTCTGTGTATCTGTGTGTGGTGTGTATGCATCAGTCTGTCTGTCTGTCTTAGGAAGGGTCAATCAGTGCTGGTGTAAAGGGTTAATTAAATGTAAATGTATGTTTTAGCTCGATATTCCAAATGCCTACACGCAAGAATCTCGTTTAGTTTTTATTTATTAGCGTTTACAGTATGTCCGCTTGTTCTCATGTCGTCTTTTTGGTCTCGTCTCCTTCACTCTTTCTGTGCTGTGTGCACCTTCCCATTTACACATGACCAAGCCCCTCCCCTGCCACTCAAAACAACAAAGATGAGAGATCACTTCTTCCTATCTGACAAGCGGTTTCAACTCGCTATTTTAGGTTTGGTCCAACAGAATCGGTCATATGGACACCGAAACACAATTATACTTTATTTTACTGTAATAGAGGAGAAATAAACCTTTGACGATACCCTTTTCATGTCTCAACTACTCAAATTGTGTGCAGAGCAGACACTACTAAATGAGAGTAGGCCTATCAATGAACATTTATTCTGGAAAATGTATGCTTTGCTCAGTTTTTGCGCGTTTCATTGCGGTACCACATACCGCTAGCAGCATTTTAGCCAAAGACGGATTATACTAGGCGTCTAGTCTGGGTTTTATAAATGTGCAATAATCATAAAACACAATTATATTTACTTTGCTCATTTTGCTCTAGCGACTCCTTGTGGCAGGTCGGACGCCTGCAAGCTGCCTCCAGTCGCCAGTTGAACGTTTTTTTCCTTAGACACATTGGTGCAGCTGGCTTCCGGGTTAAGCGAGCCGGTGTTAAGAAGTGTGGCTTTGCGGGTCATGTTTCGGAGGACGCACGACTCAACCTTCGCCTGTCCCGAGCCCGTTGGGGAGTTGCAGCGATGAGACAAGATCGTAATTGGATATCACGAAATTGGGGAGAAAAAGGGGGGTAAAATTAAAAGCTTAGATTTGGCCTTGGTATGATTTCACAAGCTGTCACGCCCTGACCTGTATGAGCCTTTTGATGTCTCATTTTGGTTTGGTCAGGGTGTGATTTGGGGTGGGCATTCTATGTTCCTTTTTGTATTTCTTTGTTTTTGGCCGGGTATGGCTCTCAATCAGGGACAGCTGTCTATCGTTGTCTCTGATTGAGAACCATACTTAAGTAGCCCTTTTTCCCCTTCTGTGTTTGTGGGAAGTTGACTTTGTTTGTGTGTATGTGCGGTTGGTGCTACACCGTATGATCTTCGTTCATTGTTTTTGTTTCGGTGAGTTAGACTAATAAACATGTTTTTCTCAACCCGGCACGCTGCACCTTGGTCCGTCATTGAAGATCGTGACACAAGCCCTGATTATTGCTGACTGTTTGAAATGCAGTGTATTTGACCTTTTATTGTACCTCAAAGCTTATTTACAGAAAATACAAACAAATCTAGATATATCATGAATCGACTATAACTTAAAAAAAAAAAAAAAAGTATTTTTAGGCCATATCACCCAACCCTATCTATGACTCAAACTACCCGGTTTATAATTTCTTACAAACAATTGCTATATAATCTGACAGTATTTCAGATGATCTTTTCCTTTCCTCCCATGTCTTCACCCTTTTATTTATCCTCATTCCTCTTCTTCCATGAAGGCCCCTTTGCTATTCAACTCCTCTTTTCAGTAATCCCTCTCCCTTCTGCTTTTACTTTCTTTTCTTCACTCTACAATTCCTTCACATTTGCCTCTCTTTTATCACTCCCCTCTTCTCCTTTTTGTCAGTTAACTAATCTAAATACTTTCCCTCTCATCACAATGGAAAACTTGATACAGTTATCAATATGTTATACATTTAAAGCTGTATATTTGTTATATAGGCCCTTAATTTCTAAGTTTTATCAATATTTTGTTTTAAATACACACATCTACAAAACCATGATCAAGAAAAAGGCCCATCTACTTTTTGCACTTACTAATTTGACCTTCTCTGTCATAATATGATATCTTGCAGTGTATTTGTGAAGAAATAGCTGGCGTACAAGGATTTACAACCTGGTTGAGGTTGTTATTGTAAAAAATAATGTAGTTTTACAACCGGCTTAGTTTGTTAATTATATCAGTATAGGGCTGTAATCATTTGAAAGCACTGAACCCCTGACCCATCAATCTGTCCACCCCAATCATTACCTTATGATGGAACAGCAATTTGATTACATGGGTGATCATGCCAATGATTTAAACCAAGCAGTCATGCATTGAATATGTATTTGGCTACTAAACAGTGTGCCATGATGTAGTTTAGCCTGGTCCCCATGCAGCATACATTTAACAAGCAGTAACATTTTAATACTGTATATAAGTAGGCTTATGAGCCAATGCATGCACACAGCACGAAACATGCACCACTCAAACATCTCCATCCCACTGTAACTGTCCAATTTGTCCAGGACAATGTAACTTAAACTAGGCAGGCACTAATCTAGGTAGATTTTCACTCTAATTACAAGTGGGGACAGATTAGGCTGCATTAAAGGAGGAATGAAAGAAAGAGTAAGAACAGGCAACACACACTCACCTTCTGTCAAAGGGAATCCAAGCGGGGGGCGCTCTGCAGTCCTTTGTGTTGCTGCACTTGGATTACTGAATGTGTCTCAAAAACAAGCTCCAGGGACTTTTCCAAAGCTCCGTTCTCCAGCGTTGGGTTCCCTGCAGCGGACACCTTTAAGAAAATGTTGCCTTGCTTAATATAAGGAATTTGAAATTATTTGTATATTTTAACAATTATGTTGTTAACAATTAAATGTTGCCTCGCTTCATTTTTAGCACCTTCCTCTGAGTGAAGTTCCACAACTGCATGCAAGTGGGTAGAGTTCGCCCTCTTCTGACCACACTTCCCACTTGCAACAGTAGGCCATTCAATAAGAAACCTTCCTTAATAATGTAACTAATTAAACAAACTCAAAAGTAAACAAAATAGGCTACAAACAACGCAAAATACACAGACAAATTGGAGACCTAAGACCCACCTAACTGGCTCTGTCAAGAAACAGTGAAAGAATAGCGATGATGACCTCATTAAGCTGGTTGAGAGAAAGCCAAGAGTGTGCAAAGCTGTCATTAAGGCAAAGGCTGGCTACTTTGAAGAATCCAAAACCTAAACAAATCAAAGTATATTTTAACAATTTTTTGGTTACTACATGATTCCATATGTGTTATTTCATAGTTTTTATGACTTCACTATTATTCTACAATGTAGAAAATAGTCAAATAAAGAAAAACCCTTGAATGAGTAGATTTGTCCAAACCTTTGACTGGTACTGTATGTGTATATATATATATATATATATATATATATATATATATATACTTTAAGGAATATATAAAGATTTTCCTTAAAGTATATATTTTTTAGATTACTAATGTTACTGTCACCACTATGAAAAAATTCTTAAATACATGTTATTTTGTCCTTCAAACATTTAATTCAAATACTATAGAATTCAATTTATTCCAATGGAGGACTGCTCCTACTAGGGTGCCAATATGCTTCAAAGCCTCTCAATGGCCAGAATCAGTAATCCAGTGTTTATGTACAGTACATAATTTTCGTTAATTCCAGTGGTGTAAAGTACTTAATTAAAAATACTTTAAAGTACTACTTAAGTAGTTTTGGGGGGTATCTGTACTTTACTTTACTATTTATATTTTGGACAACTTTTACTTCACTACATTCCTAAAGTAAATAATGTACTTTTTACTCCATACATTTTCTCTGACACCCAAAAGTACTCTTACATTTTGAATGCTGAGCAGCACATGAAAATGTTCCAATTCACGCGCTTCTCAAGAGAACATCCCTGGTGATCCTTACTGCCTCTGATCTGGCGGACTCACTAAACACACATGCTTCATTTGTAAATGATGTCTGTGCGTTGGTGTGCCCCTGGCTTTTCGTAAAACATTTAAAAAATGTAAATGGCGCCGTCTAGTTTGCTTAATATAAGGAATTTGAAATTATTTGTATATTTTAACAATTATGTTGTTAACAATTAAATGTTGCCTCGCTTCATTTTTGGCACCTTCCTCTGAGTGAAGTTCCACAACTGCATGCAAGTGGGTAGAGTTCGCCCTCTTCTGACCACACTTCCCACTTGCAACAGTAGGCCATTCAATAAGAAACCTTCCTTAATAATGTAACTAATTAAACTCAAAAGTAAACAAAATAGGCTACAAACAACGCAAAATACACAGACAAATTGGAGACCTAAGACCCACCTAACTGACTCTGTCAAGAAACAGTGAAAGAATAGCAAAACGTCTTGCAAATGTCCTGCGTCTAATGTAATTGGTGATTTGATATGTGGAAACCACTGATGATATGTGGCGTGCTCATAAAAGAGCTGGAAAATAATTTGTAGGCTCGTCAGTCTGTCAGTAGTAACACAAAATAGGATTACAATTCATCTACTGGACAGCTGATAACATTAGGCCTATGAAATCTTCAAACATAGACTAGTAGGCCTAATCCTAGTGAGATTCTCATTTGGGCAAAAGACCGTCCTCTCTCCTTCATGACCCGGACACCAATAAGTGGTCGAGGATTGTGTCAATCAATGATTTATATATTTATTTATCCTCGGGAAATGCAGCAATTCATTTTTGTCCTCTCTAGTGGACATCAGTTCTTGGCCATATCTCTGAGGTCAATTGTCATTTTTTGTGAGATTGATATTCAATTTTTTTGGGGGGGATGGAGTTTTTTTGTTTCTAGTAAGTGAATATCTCAACTCAAATCATTATTAGTCACATGCGTCGAACATAACAGAATTTCACCTTACAGTGAAATACTTACTTAAGAGCCCCCAACCAGCAATGAAGTTTAAAAAAATATGGACAAGAATAAGAGATAAAAGTAACAAGTAATTAAAGATGTACTGGGCCATTCGCACTACCCTCTGTGGTGCCTTGCGGTTGGAGGCCAAGCAGTTGCCATACCAGGCAGTGATAGAACAATTTTTTTAACCTTTATTAAATACACTGGCTGTATTTTTAATGTTACATGTCTTGAAAACTTGATTGCTGACATGCAAAACATATTGGGACTATATCAACACTTGAGTAATCAAACAAATACCAAAAGATAGCTTTTGGGCAGACTTTTCCTTTAAGTGAGTTGGCAGGACTGTGTAATAATTGTTTCACATTAAATAAGCTTTAAATAAGAGCTTATCAAGAAATGTCCTCTGTAGTGGACACCCAGATGCCGCAATTATGTTTTTCACCTACTGTACCCATTGGCTGTAATGTTTATTTTTTCATATTTACGTCCTAATGACCACTACAGAGGACCATTTTTCACTTACAATAAAAGATAAATAACAATATTCTTTGAAAAAAAATATTGGTAACAAACACTTATGTTATGCGTATATTCCCCCGGGTCTCAGGAGGAATATACACTAGATGACTGCTAAGGGGTTCTTTTGAAGCTACCGAGCCTCCATCTTGACACCTACACAAGTGTAGAACTTATTTGGGAAGCTATAGAAATGCATGTATTAATGTCTACTTTCGTTTTGGACACATTTATTATATTACAGACACTTCTACTTTTAAATTATATTATGTCAGCTAAAAATAAAAAAAAATGTGACTCATCACCTGGATTTGGTCTTGTGTAGCAAAATTTGAAATTGTGATTTTTTACATTGGATAAAAGTAGAGACTCAGAGAGCTACAAAATGGTATATCATACACTGCATTTTTGAGGAACAATGGGAAAGTAATTCTGCTTTGAAAGTTGATAAACTTGTAAACTCACTTTTGAGACATTTTCCGGATTGACTGATCTTCATGTCTTAAAGTTAAAGTAATGATGGACTGTTTTTTCTCTTTGCTTATTTGAGCTGTACTTGCCTTAACATGGACTTGGTATTTTACCAAATAGGGCTATCTTCTGTATACCACCCCTACCTTGTCACAACACAACTGTTTGGCTCAAACTCAGGAAGGAAATACATTCCAAAAAGTAGCTTTTAACAAGGCACACCTGTTAATTGAAATGCATTCCAAATGATGACCTCAGTAAGCTGGTTGAGAGAAAGCCAAGAGTGTGCAAAGCTGTCATTAAGGCAAAGGCTGGCTACTTTGAAGAATCCAAAACATAAACAAATCAAAGTATATTTAAAAAAAAAATTGGTTACTACATGATTCCATATGTGTTATTTCATAGTTTTGATGACTTCACTATTATTCTACAATGTAGAAAATAGTCAAATAAAGAAAAATTAGTAGATTTGTCCAAACCTTTGACTGGTACTGTATATATATATATATATATGTATATATATACATACACAGTGGGGCAAAAAAAGTATTTAGTCAGCCACCGATTGTGCAAGTTCTCCAACTTAAAAAGATGAGAGAGGCCTGTAATTTTCATCATAGGTACACTTCAAATATGACAGACGAAAGGAGAAAAATAAATCCAGAAAATCACATTGTAGGATTTTTAATTTATTTATTTGCAAATGATGGTGGAAAATAAGTATTTGGTCAATAACAAAAGTTTATCTCAATACTTTGTTATATACCCTTTGTTGGCAATGACAGAGGTCAAACGTTTTCTGTAAGTCTTCACAAGGTTTTCACACACTGTTGCTGGTATTTTGGCCCATTCCTCCATGCAGATCTCCTCTAGATCAGTGATGTTTTGGGGCTGTCGCTGGGCAACACAGACTTTCAACTCCCTCCAAAGATTTTCTATGGGGTTGAGATCTGGAGACTGGCTAGGCCACTCCAGGACCTTGAAATGCTTCTTCGAAGCCACTCCTTCGTTGCCCGGGCGGTGTGTTTGGGATCATTGTCATGCTGAAAGACCCAGCCACGTTTCATCTTCAATGCCCTTGCTGATGGAAGGAGGTTTTCACTCAAAATCTCACGATACATGGCCCCATTCATTCTTTCCTTTACGGATCAGTCGTCCTGGTCCCTTTGCAGAAAAACAGCCCCAAAGCATGATGTTTCCACCCCCATGCTTCACAGTAGGTATGGTGTTCTTTGGATGCAACTCAGCATTCTTTGTCCTCCAAACACGACGAGTTGAGTTTTTACCAAAAAGTTATATTTTGGTTTTATCTGACCATATGACATTCTCCCAATCCTCATCTGGATCATCCAAATGCTCTCTAGCAAACTTCAGACGGGCCTGAACATGTACTGGCTTAAGCAGGGGGACACGTCTGGCACTGCAGGATTTGAGTCCCTGGCGGCGTAGTGTGTTACTGATGGTAGGCTTTGTTACTTTGGTCCCAGCTCTCTGCAGGTCATTCACTAGGTCCCCGTGTGGTTCTGGGATTTTTGCTCACCGTTCTTGTGATCATTTTGACCCCACGGGTGAGATCTTGCGTGGAGCCCCAGATCGAGGAAGATTATCAGTGGTCTTGTATGTCTTCCATTTCCTAATAATTGCTCCCACAGTTGATTTCTTCAAACCAAGCTGCTTACCTATTGCAGATTCAGTCTTCTCAACCTGGTGCAGGTCTACAATTTTGTTTCTGGTGTCCTTTGACAGCTCTTTGGTCTTGGCCATAGTGGAGTTTGGAGTGTGACTGTTTGAGGTTGTGGACAGGTGTCTTTTATACTGATAACAAGTTCAAACAGGTGGCATTAATACAGGTAACGAGTGGAGGACAGAGGAGCCTCTTAAAGAAGAAGTTACAGGTCTGTGAGAGCCAGAAATCTTGCTTGTTTGTATGTGACCAAACACTTATTTTCCACCATAATTTGCAAATAAATTCATAAAAAATCCTACAATGTGATTTTCTGGATTTTTTTTCCCTCATTTTGTCTGTCATAGTTGAAGTGTACCTATGATGAAAATTACAGGCCTCTCTCATCTTTTTAAGTGAGAGAACTTGCACAATTGGTGGCTGACTAAATACTTTTTTGCCCCACTGTATATATATATATATATATATATATATATATATACACATACACATATACATGCACACACACATATACTTTAAGGAATATATAAAGATTTTCCTTAAAGTATATATTTTTTTAGATTAGTAATGTTACTTTCACCACTATGAAAAAATTCTTAAATACATGTTATTTTGTCCGTCAAACATTTAATTCAAATACTATAGAATTCAATTTATTCCAATGGAGGACTGCTCCTACTAGGGTGTCAATATGCTTCAAAGCCTCTCAATGGCCAGAATCAGTAATCCAGTGTTTATGTACAGTACATCATCATCATTTTCGTTAATTCCAGTGGTGTAAAGTACTTAATTAAAAATACTTTAAAGTACTACTTAAGTAGTTTTGGGGGGTATCTGTACTTTACTTTACTATTTATATTTTGGACAACTTTTACTTCACTACATTCCTAAAGAAAATAATGTACTTTTTACTCCATACATTTTCCCTGACACCCAAAAGTACTCTTACATTTTGAATGCTAGGCGGCACATGAAAATGTTCCAATTCACGCGCTTCTCAAGAGAACATCCCTGGTGATCCTTACTGCCTCTGATCTGGCGGACTCACTAAACACACATGCTTCATTTGTAAATGATGTCTGAGCGTTGGTGTGCCCCTGGCTTTTCGTAAAACGTTTAAAAAATGTAAATGGCGCCGTCTAGTTTGCTTAATATAAGGAATTTGAAATTATTTGTATATTTTAAAATTATATTTACTTTTGATAATTAAGTATATTTAAAACTAAATACTTTTAGACTTTTACTAAAATAGTATTTTACTGGGTGACTTTCACTTTTACTTTAGTTATTTTCTATTAAGGTATCTTTACTTTTACTCAAGTATGACAATTGGGTACTTTTTCCACCACTTGCCAATTCCTTAGTAGGCAAACGGTAGTGTCCTCCCCTGCTCGATAGTGACCTTTCATCGAGGATACTCATGTATATCCTACTGCAGAATAATTTTGAAATCTGCCAAACCCCTTTGAATCAGCTTTTGATTTGTCAGAGGAAAAAAACATACAAAAGTTTAAAAACAATATTCTACTTATAGTTCTATCCAATAAATGTCTTGCACAATTAACATAATTTGTTTTGAGCACTTTAATCAAATTGTATTGGTCACATACACATGGTTAGCAGATGTTAATGTGAGTGTAGCGAAATGCTTGTGCTTCTTATCCTGACAGTGCAGTAATATCTAACAAGTAATCTAACAAATTCACAATGACTACCTTACACACACAAATGTAAAGGGATGAATAAGAATATGTACAAATATTGATGAGCGATGGCCGTGCAGAATAGGCAAGATGAAGTAGATGGTATAGAATGCAGTATATACATGTAAGATGAATAATTTAGAATATGTAAACATTATTAAAGTGCCGTTATTTAAAGTGACTAGTGATACCTTTATTAAATCCATTTATTGAAGTGGCCAGAGATTTGAGTCTGTATGTTGGCAGCAGCCTCTCTATATTAGTGATGGCTGTTTAACAGTCTGACGGCCTTGAGATAGAAGCTGTTTTTCAGTCTCTCGGTCCCAGATTTGATGCACCTGTACTGACCTCGCCTTCTGGATGATAGCGGGGTGAACAGGCAGTGGCTCAGGTGGTTGTTGTCCTTGATGATCTTTTTGGCCTACCCGTGACATCGGGTGCTGTAGGTGTCCTGGAGGGCAGGTAGTTTGCCCCCGGGGATGCGTTGTGCAGACCGCACCACCCTCTGGAGAGCCCTGCGGTTGAGGGCGGTGCAGTTGCCGTACCAGGCAGTGATACAGCCCGACAGGATGCTCTCGATTGTGCATCTGTAAAAGTTTGTGAGTGTTTTAGGTGACAAGCCAAATATCTTCAGCCTCCTGAGGTTGAAGAGGCACTGTCTGTGTGGGTGTACCATTCCAGTTTGTCCGTGATGTGTACGCCAAGGAACGTAAAAAACTTTCCACCTTCTCCACTACTGTCTTGTCGATGTGGAAGGGAGTCTCCCTCTGCTGTTTCCTGAAGTCCACGATCATCTTCTTTGTTTTGTTGACGTTGAGTGAGAGGTTATTTTCCTGACACCACATTCCAAGGGCCCTCACCTCCTTGTTGGCAATCAAGCCTTCCACTGTAGTGTCGTCTGCAAACTTGATGATTGAGTTGGAGGCGGGCATGGCCACGCAGTCATGGGTCAACAGGGATTATAGGAGAGGGCTGAGAACACACCCTTGTGGGGCCCCAGTGTTGAGGATCAGCGGGGTGGAGATGTTGTTTCCTACCTTCACCTCCTGGGGGGCGGCCCGTCGGAAAGTCCAGGATCCAGTTGCACAGGGCGGGGTCGAGATGCAGGGTCTTGAGCTTAATGACAAGTTTGGAGGGTACTATGGTGTTAAATGCTGAGCTGTAGTCAATGAACAGCATTCTTACAATGGTATTCCTCTTGTCCAGATGGGATAGGGCAGTGTGCAGTGTGATGGCGATTGCGTTGTCTGTGGACCTATTGGGGCGGTAAGCAAATTGGAGTGGGTCGAGACCATCAGGTAGGGTGGAGGTGATATGATCCTTGACTAATCTCTCAAAGCACTTCATGATGACAGAAGTGAGTGCTACGGGGTGATAGTCATTTAGTTCAGTTACCTTAGCTTTCTTCGGGAACAGGAACAATGGTGGCCATCTTGAAGCATTTGGGGACAGCGGACTGCGATAGGGATTCATTGAATATGTCCGTAAACACACCAGCCAGCTGGTCTGCGCAAGCTCTGAGGACGCGGCTAGGAATGCAGTCTGGACCGGCAGCCTTGTAAGGGTTAACACGTTTAAATGTTTTACTCACGTTGGCCACGGAGAAGGAGAGCCCACAGGCTTTGGTAGCTGGCCGTGTCAGTGGCACTGTATTGTCCTCAAAGCGAGCAAAGAAGTTGTTTAATTTGTCTGGGAGTAAGACGTCAATGTCTGCGACCGGGCTGGTTTTCTTTTTTTAATTTGTGATTGACTGTAGACCCTGTCACATACATCTCATGTGTGAGCCTTTGAATTGTGACTTTCCTTTGTCTCTATACTGACGCTTTGCTTGTTTGATTGCCTTGCGGAGGAAATAACTACACTGTTTGTATTCGGTCATGCTTTCAGTTGTCTTGCCATGATTTAAAGCTATGGTTCGCACTTTCAGTTTTGCGCAAATGCTGCAATCAATCCACGGTTTCTGGTTAGGGAAGGTTTTAATAGTCACAGTGGGTACAACATCTCTGATGCACTTGCTAATAAACTCGTTCACCGAGTCAGCGTATACGTCAAGGTTATTGTCTGAGGATACCCGGAACATATCCCAGTCCATGTGATCGAAGCAATCTTGAATCGTCGAATCCAATTGGTCAGACCAGCGGGGGAGGGCTTTGTATGCATCGCGGCAGTTAGAGTAGCAATGGTCCAGAATGCTACCAGCTCGTGTCGCACATTCAATATGCTGATAGAATTTAGGAAGCCTTGTTCTCAGATTAGCTTTAATAAAATCCCCAGCTACAATAAATGCAGCCTCAGGATATATGGTTTCCAGTTTACGTAGAGTCCAGTGAAGTTCTTTCAGGGTCGTCGAGGTATCTGCTTTGGGGGGGATATACACTGCTGTGACTATAATTGAAGATAATTCTCTTGGGAGATAATGCCGTCGGCATGTGATTGATAGGAATTCTAGGTCAGGTGATTAAAAGGACTTCAGTTCCTGTATGTTCTTATGATTACACCATGAGTCGTTAATCATAAGGCATACACCTCCGCCCTTCTTCTTACCAGAGAGATGTTCTGTCGGCACGATGCATGAAGAAACCAGGTGGCTGTACCGACTCTGACAACATATCCCGAGTGAGCCATGTTTCTGTGAAACAGAGAATGTTACAATCTCTGATGTCTCTCTGGAAGGCAACTCATGCCCTAATTTCGTCCATCTGGATGTCTAGAGATTGGACATTGGCGAGTGGTGGAGTGGTGGATGGTGTGCTCGCAATCTATTTCTGACCAGTAGGCCGCTCCGTCTGCCTCTCCTGTGGCGACCGCATTGTTTTGGGTTGGCCTCTGGGATTAGATCCCATGTCCAGGGTGGAGGTCCGAACAAAGGATCCGCTTCGGGAAAGTCGTATTCCTGGTCATAATGTTTTATATCCAATAGTTCTTCCCGGCTGTATGTAATAACATTTGAGATTTTCTGGGCTAACAACCTTTTAGTCAAACTGAACGCACACATTTATTTTGGGATCCACCCCTGTAAACGTCCTTTGCCTAATGACGCACGAGTGGAGAAGGACCATTTAATTTGAAGCAAGCGCATTTCCATCCATGTTCACTCTCCTCGATTAACTTTGACCTTATTCAAAAGGAAGCGAGAGAGGACTGAGGAGAGAGGACACAGGAGGTGAGCAAATCGATTTGATCAAGGCCCTAGAAAACTTTTCAAGTAATCTTGTTCACCAAATACTTCCGCTCATGTGTAATCAGCCTAAGGATGAGGTTACTTTTCACTGTGGGTGTGTTCAGTTTGACTAAAAGTTTGCTACGTTTCGTGACGGTTTGTACCCTTACCTACTGTAACCCTAACCTTAACTTTTACCATAACCATCAACTTCAATGGGGTAGGGATGTCCCAAGGATTCCGGATAGCATGGACCCTTTTAGGTACGTTTGCTTAGTTTGGTAGGTGTAGCGGGGTGTGGCTTGAAGAAATGAGTGACGTAATTAAAGGGCAGAGGAGCGTTCCCCAACCCACAACCGAACCCCTCCCCGTTTTACAACTGGTCGTTCAGAACAGCACTGTTTCTGTTTAATTAAAAAAAAAAAAAAAAAATCAAATCGTTATTTGTCACATACACATGGTTAGCGAAATGCTTGTGCTTCTAGTTCCGACCATGCAGTAGTATCTAACAGTAGTATCTGCAGTAGATGGTATAGAGTACAATATATACATAACCTTAACCTTTACCATAACCATCAACTTCAATGGGGTACACAGCCCAGGTTTCAAGGTTAGGGAATGTAGGAGGCCTTGGCCTATTGCATTTCTATAATCATGTGTCACTTGTACATCTAAAAAACAATTAATAGGCGACTATTCAAGTCTATATTAGGCTATTTCTAAAACTAAAACAAACAAACTTCATAATTAAAATACTTTTACCCTACTAAATTTCAACATGCAAATAGCTAGGCTATAACCAGCATAGATTTACTGTAGGCCTACACTTGGAGGTGAGAGAGAAATGCCAAACTGAATCTAAAACATTTAAGTAGTGTGAGTAATCTGTGTGACTAAGAGACTAATCAATTTCTAAAGGAACTAGGGGCCCGTTTCCGTCCTCTGGAAATCATTATGCAGCATTATAAATGTCATCCATCAGGCGTATGCAGGAAGAGCCAGCCCCAGAGAGTGATTCCATTTTAATTGTGTTGCTCATGTTTGTTTGGCCCAGAGTGCCAGAGCATCATCAGATCCGGAGTTTATCCACTCACAGACAATTCCCAACCCGCAAGGTTCCTCACATCCTTGACGGATGCCAGCTATTTTCCGTCCCTGGGTGGACAAATTAGGGAAAGCTCGCCCCATATCTCTTCCCACCCATCACTTTGATGGGTACTCATCACTGGGTGAGTATGAACAGCAGAGGTGGGATTAATTGCATTTCAATACCGCCAACCTACAAATTTCAGATTTGGAACCTTGCTATAGAAAGATGAGTTCTGAGTTTCCCACTTGGAAAGTATCAGAATCAAAAAAATAGGAAGCTCTACACAACGTAAGCAATTTTTAAGTCAGAGGCTCAGAGTTTCCGAGTTGTCTTGAAAGCACCATTACACTTACTCCTCTTTGCTTCCTGTTGGACCATAAGGTCGTAACAAGCCCACACCATGCCGGCCAGCCCTTGCAAAGTAGACCTACTTCGTCTCGTTAATAAAAAAAGCCATGCTAAGATTTCTGGTCTAGAGCTATTTCATTTCAAGTTTAAAAGTAAAATGTAGCTTGCAGGTGAGAGCAATATTGAATGTAAGCTAACAGGTTTAGGCTAAAATGTGCAATTTCCATATGCTGTCCACGTATGCATTCTAAAGAGAAAGGAGGGTGAAATTAAGAAACAAAGACGTCTAATAAACTCCAACACAGTGATATTGGGGGCTGTTGGCAAAGATCAACCAGTAGTGTGCACATAGAGCCTAAAGACCGCAAGGCACTTCAAACACTATAGAGGTCCATTATAAAATAAACACCGTCGGGCCCTTCTCAACACATCTACTGTTTATATCCAAGCCTCTCTGGGAGCCGACCCTGTTTACTTTCCCCGCTTGACTCATCTTAAGTCAAGGTGGCACGCTGGCATTTTTGTATACATCCTCTCACACACTCACTCGCTCATGGGAAAAAGAGGCCCAGTTCAAAGGATTGCTGACGCGG
The DNA here is from genome assembly GCA_030435695.1 of Brachymystax lenok tsinlingensis. Classification (NCBI taxonomy): domain Eukaryota; kingdom Metazoa; phylum Chordata; class Actinopteri; order Salmoniformes; family Salmonidae; genus Brachymystax; species Brachymystax lenok. The sequence goes on along the minus strand of CM059804.1, from coordinate 39,493,687 downwards.
TGAGAGCAAGAAAGTTATTAATAATGATAATGGTGATAAGGCACATGCACACACGCACACGCACGCACACACACACTTTGGTGATGACACAAGTGTCTCTTAGCCACCATGGAGAGAGAAATAGGAGATTTTCCACACACAATCAGTATCACTTAAGTGTGCTCTTGCATGTGTTATTGTCTCACTAGTGATGTTTCCAGACACTTAAGCTGAAGTGGTCATCCTTATGCCTTCACAAGCCAGTCAGATGAGTGAGACGGGGTTTGAGTTAGGATACCTGCTAGTGCTCTTTTGTGTAGGGTGTAGACCAAAAGGAGGTTTAGACTAAAGCTAACCCAGCTAGCACATAACGTTCTGAGAACCATGTGTTTCTTACAGCTTGATGAGAGCGTAGTTGTCCACATGGTTATTTTGCATACAACCTTCCCACAACTTTCTGGGAATGGTGCAGGATAGTTGCTTGTCATTGGAACATTCTCAGCACATTTAAGGAACTTGACAAAAATACTTTACTTTCTTGGTTATCAAGGCTTTGATTCCAAGATGGCGTAGCAATCGGACGTGTATTTTGTCTTGTCCCGTCCTGTCCCGTGTAAATATCGTTTTTATAATATTTTTATATATTTTCTTCACATATCTTTTTATATATGCTTTCTAAAATTCAACTTCAAAACACTCTCCTGCAACCTGCCTCACCCAATGTGGTGTGGATCTGTGTTATTATTTTATTTTTTTTCAAGTAGTATTCCACCTCTAATCCGGAGTCCGGGGGTATTCAACCGGCCCTCCGTCGCGACGTCACCTGAACGTCCATCAGCTAACTGCGGCCTGCTAACGTTTGCTGTCTAGAGCATATTGGCTGCTAGCTAAACAGGTCCATCTGACAATTTATTGGGCCACTGTTACCTATTTTGCCAATTGGACTGGTCCCCTTCACCACAAGGAACCCCACTAACCCATCACGACTGGTCTACCGATGGAAATGCACGAGGAGGCTATAAACAGACTTCCTCCGTCTTTGTTAGCCGGCCTGCTAGCTTGCTGTCCCCGGCTAGCTGTCTGAATCGCCGTGTCCCCAACCAGCCTCACTACTCACTGGACCCTGATCACTCGGCTAAGTATGCCTCTCCTTAATGTCAATATGCCTTGTCCATTGCAGTTCTGGTTAGTGTTGATTGTCTTATTTCACTGTAGAGCCTCTAGCCCTGCTCAATATACCTTATCCATCTAGAGACAATATCTCTTTCATCATCACTCAATGCCTAGGGTTACCTCTACTGTATTCACGTCCTACCATACCTTTGTCTGTACATTATGCCTTTAATCTATTTTATCACTCTCTGTTCAGGACGTCCTAGACGATCAGTCATTATAGCCTTTAGCCGTACCCTTATCCTACTCCTACTCAATTCCTCTGGTGATATAGAGGTTAATCCAGGCCCTGCAGTGCCTAGCTCCACTCCTATTCCCCAGGCTCTCTCATTTGTTGACTTCTGCAACCGTAAAAGCCTTGGTTTCATGCATGTTAACATTAGAAGCCTCCTCCCTAAGTTTGTTTTATTCATTGCTTTAACACACTCTGCCAACCCGGATGTCCTAGCCGTGTCTGAATCCTGGCATAGGAAGACCACCAAAAAAGCTGAAATCTCCATCCCTAACTACAACATTTTCAGACAAGATAGAACTGCCAAAGGGGGCGGTGTTGTAATCTACTGCAGAGATAGCCTGCAGAGATCTGTGTTACTATCCAGGTCTGTACCCAAACAATTTGAACTTTTACTTTTAAAAATCCACCTTTCTAGAAACAAGTCTCTCACTGTTGCCGCTTGCTATAGGCCACCCTCTGCCCCCAGCTGTGCTCTGGACACCATATGTGAACTGATTGCCCCCCATCTATCTTCAGAGTTTGTGCTGCTAGGTGACCTAAACTGGGACATGCTTAACACGCCGGCCATCCTACAATCTAAGCTTAATGCCCTCAACCTCACACAAATCATCAATGAACCTACTAGGTATAACCCCAAAGCCATAACACGGGCACCCTCATAGATGTCATCCTAACTAACTTGCCCTCCAAATACACCTCTGCTGTTTTCAACCAAGATCTCAGTGATCACTGCTTCATTGCCTGCATCCGTAATGGGTTTGCGGTCAAACGACCTCCCCTCATTATTGTCAAACGTTCCCTAAAACACTTCAGCGAGCAGGCCTTTCTAATCGACCTGGCCCGGGTATCCTGGAAGGATATTGATCTCATCCCGTCAGTAGAGGATTCCTGGTTATTCTTTAAAAGAGCCTTCCTCACCATCTTAAATAAGCATGCCCCATTTAAGAAATGTAGAACCAGGAACAGATATAGCCCTTGGTTCTGTCCAGACCTGACTGCCCTTGACCAGCACAAAAACATCCTGTGGCGTTCTGCATTAGAATCGAACAGCCCGCGTGATATGCAACTTTTCATGGAAGTCAGGAACCAATATACATTGGCAGTTAAGAAAGCCAAGGCTAGCTTTTTCAAGCAGAAATTTGCTTCCTGTAATACAAACTCACAAAAGTTCTGGGACACTGTAAAGTCCATGGAGAATAAGAGCACCTCCTCCCAGCTGCCCACTGCACTGAGGATAGGAAACACTGTCACCACCGATAAATCCACAATAATTGAGAATTTCAATAAGCATTTTTCTACAGCTGGCCATGCTTTCCACCTGGCTACCCCTACCCCGGTCAACAGCCCTGCACCCCCCTCAGAAACTCGCCCAAGCCTCCCCCATTTCTCCTTCTCCCAAATACAGTTAGCTGATGTTCTGAAAGAGCTACAAAATCTGGACCCCTACAAATCAGCCGGGCTAGACAATCTGGACCCTTTCTTTCTAAAATTATCTGCCGAAATTGTTGTAACCCCTATTACTAGCCTGTTCAACCTCTCTTTCGTGTCGTCTTGAGATTCCCAAAGACTGGAAAGCAGCTGCAGTCATCCCCCTCTTCAAAGGGGAGACACTCTTGACCCAAACTGCTACAGACCAATATCTATCCTACCCTGCCTTTCTAAGGTCTTTGAAAGCCAAGTTAACTTCTTTGGGAGCAGCGCACGAGGTGACCGTTTTGGAGACCCTGGCGTGCCCAAAGTAAAATGCCTCCCATTCAGGCCCAGAAAATAGGATATGCACATATTTAGTACCATTGGATAGGAAACACTCTTCATCTTCTAAAAGTGTTAACATTTGGTCTGTGAGTAAAACAGAACGGCAGGCGAAACCCCGAGGAATTTCTGTTGCCTCACATTGCCTCATTTAGAGCCCCTCCCTTATGAAAATGCCCATATAAGGGCATATGAATGCAGTACCTATTTCTTCCTCTGGATGTCAACAGTCTCGAGAAAGTGATTTGATTCTTCTTAGCTGCTTTTAGAGCAGAGAAGAAGAGGAATAAGGAAGTGTCCACTGAGATGTCAATACAAGGAAATGCACGTTCACGGCTTGCCGCGTTCTTTGTTTTTTTGTCCTTTCTTATCGCCCAGTTTATATTCCGGTTGAAATATTATACAACATATACATTAAAGTGTTCCTAAGGATACATTTTCAATGATGTTTGATTGTTCTTGGACAAGTTTATAGGTATACGTTGAACGAGTTCTCTTCACGTTTCAATGGAGGAGTCAACGCTGTTTTTTCTGATTATAACGCGCGCCAACCAAACTGAGATGTATGGATATAATACATTACTTTTTCTAACAAAAGAATCATAGATTGTCTTCGTTGGACACTTGGGAAGCCCTCAGCAGAAGTTCTTCAATGGACACTTGGGAAGCCCTCAGCAGAAGTTCTTCAGAAGGTAATTGATTTGTTTTCGCTGTGAAATGTGTTTTCTGTGAACCGTGATGGTAAAGCCTTTTTGAAATCTGACAACGCTGTGATATTGCCAAGAAGCAGAGCTTTTGATGACTATGAAGCACTTGTATATTGATGCATGTTTAATAATTCAACTTTTGGATTTTGAATTTGGCGCCTTGCATTTCACCTGGTAGCGCCCCACCGCTCCCTAAGAAGTTAACAAACAAATTACCAACCATTTCAAATCCCACCGTACCTTCTCCGCTATGCAGTCTGGTTTCAGAGCTGGGCATGGGTGCACCTCAGCCACGCTTAAGGTCCTAAACGCAATCATAACCGCCATCGATATGAGACATTACTGTGCAGCCGTTTTTATTGATCTGGCCAAGGCTTTCGACTCTGTCAGTCACCACATCCTTATCGGCAGACTCGACAGCCTTGGTTTCTCAAATGATTTCCTTGCATGGTTCACCAACTACTTCTCCGATAGAGTTCAGTGTGTCAAATCAGAGGGCCTGTTGCAGTGCCTCTGGCAGTCTCTATGGGGGTGCCACAAGGTTCAATTCTTGGGGCGACTCTCTTCTCTGTATACATCAATGATGTCGCTCTTGCTGCTGGTGAGTCTCTGATCCACCTTTACGCAGACGACACCATTCTGTATACTTCTGGCCCTTCTTTGGACACTGTGTTAACTACCCTCCAGACGAGCTTCAAGGCCATACAACTCTCCTTCCGTGGCCTCCAACTGCTCTTAAACACAAGTAAAACTAAATGCATGCTCTTCAACCGATCGCTGCCCGCACCCGCCCGCCCGTCCGTCCAGCATCACTACTCTGGACGGTTCTGTCTTAGATTATGTGCACAACTACAAATACCTAGGTGTCTGGTTAGACTGTAAACTCTCCTTCCAGACTCATATCAAACATCTCCAATCCAAAATTAAATCTAGAATTCGCTTCCTATTTCGCAACAAAGCATCCTTCACTCATGTTGCCAAACATACCCTCGTAAAACTGACCATCCTACCGATCCTTGACTTCGGTGATGTCATTTACAAAATAGCCTCCAATAGTATACTCAACAAATTGGATGCAGTCTATCACAGTGCCATCCGTTTTGTCACCAAGGCCCCATATACCACCCACCACTGCGACCTGTAAGCTCTCGTTGGCTGGCCCTCGCTTTACACTCATTTCCATACCCACTGGCTCCAGGTCATCTACAAGTCCCTGCTAGGTAAAGCCCCACCTTATCTCAGCTCGCTGGTCACCATAGCAGCACGCACCCGAAGCACGCGCTCCGGCAGGTATATCTCACTGGTCACCCCCAAAGCCAATTCCTCCATTGGCCGACTTTCCTTCCAGTTCTCTGCTGCCAATGACTGGATCTCTGAAACTGGAGACACTTATCTCCCTCACCAGCTTTAAGCACCAGCTGTCAGAGCAACTCACAGACCCCTGCACCTGTATATAGCCCATCTGTAAATAGCCCAACCAACTACCTCATCCCCTACCATATTTATTTATTTATTTTGTTCCCTTGCACCCCAGTTTTTCTACATTGCACATTCATCTACTGCACATCTATCATTCCAGTGTTTATATGCTATATTGTAATTACTTTTCCACCATGGCCTATTCATTGCCTTACCTTCCTTATCTTACCTCATTTGCACTCTTTGTATATAGATTTATTTTTCTACTGTATTATTGACTGTGTTTGTTTTAATCCATGTGTAACTGTTGTTGTATGTGTCGAACTGCTTTGCTTTATCTTGGCCATGTCGCAGTTGTAAATGAGAACTTGTTCTCAACTTGCCTACCTGGTTAAATAAAGGTGAAATAAAACAAATAAAAATAAAAGGCGGTGTGTGTAGCTGGTGCGTGAGAGCAGAGATGAGTGGACAAAAGCACTTTACTGAGGCACAGTAAACCAACGAATGCAATAGCGTCACAAAACAAATTCCCACAGAAAACAAGTGCGGCAGCCCCAAGTACAACGATACGAACTACGGCGCAAACCAGCCGGAACCGTACCACCGGATAAACAATTACACACACAGACATAGGGGAACCAGAGGGTAAAATAAACGACAAGTAATAAGGGAATGACAACCAGGTGTGAGGGGAAACAAGACAAAACAAATGGAAAATGAAAAGTGGATCGGTGATGGCTAGAAGACCGGTGACGTCGACCGCTGAACGCCGCCCGAACAAGGAGAGGACTTCCTTTGGCGGAAGTCGTGATATTGGTATTTCATTACTTTAACAGAACGTTTCCAGAAACTTCAGACTTTTAATTTCAATTTTGGTAATTTTCTAGGAATGTTCTCCAATTGGTTTGACATTGGGAATGTTCAAATAGTTAAGAGAACATTAAGAAACAATTTTCTTCTGTGGGAATTTCAGTACTACAGCATCAAATAAAATTGTATTTGTCACCTGCACTGAATACAATCTGGATGGAAAATTACTGAGGTTAATAGCAGATGATATTGCCATTCCTATTTGCCACCTCTTCAATTTAAGCCTACTAGAGAGTGTGTGCCCTTAGGCCTGGAGGGAAGCTGAATTCATTCCGCTACCCAAGAATAGTAAAGTCCCCTTTACTGGCTCAAATAGCCGACCAATCAGCCTGTTACCAACCCTTAGTAAACTTCAGGAAGAAATGGTGTTTGACCATACACAATGCTATTTCACAGTTAACAAATTGACAACAGAATTTCAGCATGCTTATAGGGAAGGCCATTCAACAAGCACAGCACTTACACAAATGACTGATGATTGGCTGAGAGAAATGTATGATAAAATAATTGTGGGGACTGTCTTGTTGGACTTCAGTGCAGCTTTTGACATTATCGATCATAGTCTGCTGCTGGAAAAACGTATGTGTTATGGCTTCACACCCCCTGCTATAATGTGGATAAAGAATTACTTGTCTAACAGAACACAGAGGGTGTTCTTTAAGGGAAGCTTCTCAAATTTAATCCAGTTAGAATCAGGAATTCCCCAGGGTAGTTGTTTCTGCCCCTTGTTTTTTCAATTTTTACTACTGTCTATGTATGCGGATGACTCAACACTACACGTCAGCTTTTACAGCGACTGAAATGACAGCAACACTCAACAAAGAGCTGCAGTTAGTTTCAGAGTGGCTGGCAAGGAATAATTTATCCCTAAATATTTCTAAAACTGTGAATGTACATCTGTGAATGTATTGTAATGTTTTTAAAATTGTATAAACTGCCTTAATTTTGCTAGACCCAAGGAAGAGTAGCTGCTGCTTTGGCAGAAGCTAATGGGGATCCATAATAAATACAAATACAAAACAGGTGTAGACCTTACTGTGAAATGCCCTTAAGCAGCAATGCAGAGTTTTTAAGTAAGAAAATATTTGCTAAATAAACTAAAGTAAAAAAAAGTAACACAAAATAACAATAGCGAGGCTATATACAGGGGTACCGGTACTGAGTCATTTTGCAGGGGTACAGGTTAGTCAAGGTAATTTAGGTAATATGTACATGTACTGTAGGTAGGGGAAATAAATAGCAAGTAGCATCAGCGTAAAAAAGGAGGTCAATGCAAATAGTCCGAGACGCAATTTGATTAACTGTTCAGCAGTCTTATGGCTTGGGGGTAGACGCTGTTAATAAGCCTACAGGTGTCCTCATGGTTCTATTTAAAGTCATATTCTCAAATTGTTCAGAGCATGTTAAGAAACAATGTTCTTCTGTTGGACTTTCAGTACTTCATCGTAACGTTTCCTACAGGTTTCCTCATGGTTCTATTTAAAGTCATGTGTTCCGAGAGCGTTAAGAAAACTTTCAATAGAAACCACAAAATAACTTTAGTAACGTTCAGAGAATGTTCTAAGAATGTTATTTAAAAATATATAAATATTCATTCCATTTTCAGCCTCAACAAAACTCTATCCTCTTTCTTGTTAAGTATGTTCAGGTGTGTAGGCCACGGCCACTAATTGGCCACACCTGATCTTAATGATGGCTTGTTTCCTTTGAAATGGGGTCTGTTTGAATAGAACAAAATGAACAGCTTTGTATGAGTGAAGAAAAGATTGGCATGCTAGCTCTGTCCTGGTGGCGCATTGGACTAATTCAATGGATAGAGAACAGAAGATTATTGGTTCGGATCCCTTTCAGGGAACTATAGTAAAACTTTCTCAGAACCTCCCTGCAAACTAAAAATGAATGTTCCCAGAACAGGTGAAATGTCTACTTCCATTCTCAGAACATTAAAAAAACCTTCCATTTTACCAATTGGGAAACGTATGTCTTCGTTCCTAGAACCAATGGGAAACCAAAAACTTACTGTCCCACAACTTCCAAGGAACTAAATGTGCTAGCTGGGAAGGGCAAGCGTGTAGGGTAGAGAAGTTTTAAGCTAAAATATGGGGACCATTTGTAGAGATGAGAACCTGTATCCCTTTCCTTCTTTTTCCTGGAGATCACTGATCTAAAATATATACTGAACAGAAATATAAACGCAACATGCAACAATTTCAAAGATTTTACTGAGTTCCAGTTCATGTGCTCAACTAGTCTAAAGAAGAAAAGTTTTAAGCTGTGCTAACATATTTGCAAAAGGGTTTTCTAATGATCAATTAGCCTTTTAAAATGATAAACTTGAATTAGCTAACACAACGTGCTATTGGAACACAGGAGTGATGGTTGCTGATAATGGGCCTCTGTACGCCTATGTAGATATTCCATAAAAAAATCTGTCGTTTCCAGCTACAATAGTCATTTACAACATTAACAATGTCTACACTGTTTTGATCAATTTGATGTTATTTTAATGGACAGAAAATGTGCTTTTCTTTCAAAAACAAGGACATTTCTAAGTGACCCCAAACTTTTGAACAGTAGTGTAAATAAATTCATTAGGCCCTAATTTCACATGACTGGGATTACAGATATCTTTTAAAAAAAGGGGCGTGGATCAGAAAACTATTCAGTATCTGGTGTGACCACCATTTGCCTAATGCAGCACGACACATCTCCTTCACATAGAGTTGATCAGGCTATTGATTGTGACCTGTGGAACGTTGTCCCACTCCTCTTCAATGGCTGTGCGAAGTTGACGGATATTGGCGTGAATTGACGCCGAACTGCAGTCAGGCCAAGACCCTGGTGAGGACGACGAGCACACAGAAGAGCTTTCCTGAGACGGTGTCTGACAGTTTGTGCAGAAATTCTTTGGTTGTGCAAATCAACAGTATCATCAGCTGTTCGGGTGGCTGGTCTCAGACAATCCCGCAGGTGAAGAAGTCGGATGTGGAGGTCCTGGGCTGACTTAGTTAGACATGGTCTGTGGTTGTGAGGCTGGTTGGTTGTACTGCCAAATTCTCTAAAATGACATTGGAGGAAGCTTATGGTAGAGATTTTATTTTTCTCTGGCAACAGCTCTGTTGGACATTCCTGCAGTTAGCATGCCAAATGCATGCTCCCTCAAAACCTGAGACATCTGTGACATTGTGTTTTGTGACAAAACTGCACATTTTAAAGTGGCTTTTTATTATCTCCAGCACAAGGTGCACCTGTGTAACGATCATGCTGTTTAATCAGCTTCTTGATATGCCACACCTGTCAGGTGGATGGATTATCTTGGCAAAGG